>CM061550.1:170605932-171805932 GCA_030864225.1 Capsicum baccatum var. pendulum
GCATTCAAAAACTAAGGGATATCCCTCTAACATGTTCTATTTATACTACAAACAAAAGGGGTAAAATGACCCATCCGCCCTTGTTTCTTGTGCCAACCTTGGAGAGTAGTTTATTACACATTAGGACCTCTCTTCACAGATAAAAACGTTTAGGTACTTGGTTGGTTCAATCACCAACTCACACACGGCCATTTGCATGAACAAAGCTTGGAGTTTTTGTAATTCCCGAGCTTGGCTTCGTGTGAAAGGCCGTGTACCTGTGGAGGATGCCCTAACCGTATCATCCTCTCTATCTTGAGAGGAATTTGACCTCAAATTCGGCATTTGGTCGTCTTCAACCGCATCCACGAGGGAGAGATCACCAACGTTGAAAGTGTTGTGCACTTGATATTCCGGTGGAAGGTCAATCTTGTAGGCGTTGTCATTGATTCTCTCAAGTACTTGGAAAGGACCATCACCCCTCAGCAGCAATTTGGACTTCCTTTGAGCTGGAAACCGATCCTTTCGAAGATGCACCCACACCCAATCTCCGGGTTCAAGCACAAGCCTCCTTCTCCCTTTGTTTACCCTTTTTGCAATCTCGTGGTTCTTCTTTTCAAGCTTGATCCGCACCGTCTCATGCATTTTCTTCATGGCCTCGGCTCTTTTATTTCCATCTAAGCTGGTCATGAGATCACTAGACAAAGGAGTGAGATCTAAAGGGGTAAGGGGATTTAGGCCGTAAACACATTCAAAGGGAGTCATTCCCGTGCTCGAATGTATTACCCGGTTGTATGCAAATTCCACCAAGGGTAGGTGTTCTTCCCATGAATTCAGTTTACCTTTAACCATAGAACGTAGCATAGACCCTAAGGTTCTATTTACTACCTCCGTTTGGCCATCGGTTTGCGGGTGGCAAGACGTGGAGAAAAGTAACTTCGTGCCAAGCCTACCGCACATGGACTTCCAAAAGAGACTTAGGAACTTGGAGTCCCTATCACTCACAATGGTCCTCGGTACCCCGTGAAGCTTTACAACATGTTCAACAAATAATGAAGCTACACTAGGAGCGTCCTCGGTTTTAGCACATGGAATAAAATGAGCCATTTTAGAGAATCTATCAACAACAACAAAAATGCTATCTCGGCCCTTTCTAGTCCTTGGCAGCCCCAAAACGAAATCCATCGAGATGTCCAGCCAAGGTCTAAGGGGTGTAGGGAGTGGGGTGTATAACCCTTGAGGTTGGAGACGAGATTTCGCACTCCGGCAGGCCACGCATTGACTACAAATTTTAGTGACGTCTTTGCGCATTTTGGGCCAATAGAAGTTCTCCTCTAGGATGCCAAGGGTCTTTTCTACCCCAAAATGACCCATGAGGCCTCCGTCATGGGCCTCCCTCACAAATAATTCCCTCCAAGAACTAGAAGGAACACACAACCTCCTCCCTTTGAACAAATACCCATCGTACCGAGAGTAGGAGGAATGGTTATTCTCCTTAAGCCAACGGTCCCTTCCCCACTCTTCGCATTCCCTAAAAATAGGAGCAAAGATAGGATCCTCGGGATATAACATCCGTAAGCTCTCAAAACCCATCAACTTCGAATACAAGGTAGCAACAAGCACATGCTTCCGAGATAAGGCATCGGCAACAACATTTTCCTTCCCCCTTTTGTAATGAATTACATAAGGGAAAGTCTCGATGAACTCAATCCACTTAGCATGACGCCTATTCAGCTTGTCTTGGCTCTTAAGGTGTTTCAACAACTCATGATCCGTTCGTATCACAAACTCCTTAGGCCACAAATAATGTTGCCAATTTCCCAAGGCTCTAACAAGGGCGTACAACTCCAAATCATAAGTCGAGTAATTAAGAGTTGCCCCTTTGAGCTTTTCACTGAAATAAGCAACGGGCTTACCTTATTGCATCAAAACAGCCCCGATGCCAACCTTACTAGCATCACACTCTATTTCAAACATCTTATCAAAATCGGGCAATTGCAATAAAGGCGCCGAGATGAGCATAGCTTTCAAGGCCTCAAAAGCCCTAGCCTGCTCATCACCCCATTTAAAGGGCCCGTCCTTTCTAATTACCTCGGTCAAGGGGGCTGCTATGGAACTAAATCCTTTGACAAACCTCCTATAAAAGCTTGCCAACCCGTGGAAACTTCAGATTTCTCCAATAGTTTTAGGGGTCGGCCAACTTCGTATAGAGTCTATCTTGGAATCGTCCACTTCCACACCCCTTGAGCTCACAACAAAACCCAAGAATATGACTTTATCAACACCAAAAGAACACTTCTCCATGTTGGCATACAGTTTATCCTTTCGGAGCACATCAAACACACATCTCAAATGCATTACATGATCATCAATAGACTTACTATACACCAACACATAATCAAAGTAAACCACCACAAACTTTCCAATATAAGGCTTCATTACATGATTCATTAGCCTCATAAATGTGCTAGGAGCATTGGTAAGGACGAAGGGCATGACCAGCCACTCATATAGACCGAATTTGGTCTTGAATGCGGTCTTCCACTCATCACCGGATTGCATGCGAATTTGGTGATAGCCGCTCCTAAGGTCCACTTTAGAAAACAAACAAGATCCGTGGAGCTCATCTAACATATCATCTAGTCTAGGGATTGGATGACGATACCTTATAGTGATTTTGTTGATGGCTCTACAATCGACGCACATGCGCCAAGTCCCGTCCTTTTTTGGTACCAAAAGCACCGGAACAGCACACGGACTCATGCTTTCCTTGATGTATCCCTTGTTGAGATGCTCCTCAACTTATTTTTCAAGATCCTTAGTGTCCATAGGATTGCTCCTATAGGCCGATTTGTTCGGAAGTTGTGAACCCGGCACCAAATCAATTTGGTGCTCAATTCCCCGAAGTGGGGGCAATCCTTGCGGAAGTTCTTGAGGAAATACATCTTCATATTCCTGCAACACACAAGAAATCAACGGGGAAATGGAAGAATTAGTGGGATTAGTATTAAAACAATGGGCCAGAAGTAGCATCGGCTTGTTTTCATCATGGTCCACGAAGAGTTCCTTTCTCCTAGCCAACATCACTACGTTTTCCATCTCTCTTGGCGTTGGGACGGCCTCGGATGTCCCTACCTCCTCACCTACGGCATCCCCCCCTTTTTCTCCCTTTTCGGATTCCTTCCCCTTTCCCTTTAACTCCCTCATATTTTGATGCCACTCATTTACTTGTGAGGGTGAAAGAGGGTGAAGTGTGACCTTTCGGCCATCCCTCTCAAGCGTATACCGGTTGGACCTCCCATCGTGTTTAGTAGACCTATCATATAACCATGGTCTACCTAACAACAAGTGACATGCTTGCATTGGGATCATGTCACAAAGCACTTCATCGTGGTAGTTGCCCACCTTAAACCGAATCACACATTGCCGGGTGACCTTCAATTCACCACAATCATTCAACCATTGTAGCTTGTAAGGACTAGTGTGTGGTGTAGTTGGTAGCTTCAAGAAATTTACCATAGCATGGCTCGCAACATTTGTACAACTACCACTGTCAATTACCAAGGTGCACACACTCCCCTTTACAAGGCACTTAGTATGGAATAGATTTTCCCTTTGACTCGGGTCATCTACCGCCTTACTAATCATGACACGTCTAACCATAAAGTTTGGAACCACACACTCCCCTTCTTGTGGATAGACATCTTCACTATCATCTAATCCTTCCTCATTCGGTTCATTTTCAGCTTCCTCTCCATCTTGAGGCTCGGCCTCAACCTCCCCCCTTTCGGAAACCACCTCCTCACCAAGGCAGTACACTTTCCCTTCTCGTAGGATCACATTGCGCCGGTTCGGACATTCATTGGCCTTATGCCCCCATCCTTGGCACTTGAAGCATTGGAACCCCTTTGGGTTGGGATATTTGTGAGCCTCCGGTTTCGGAGGAAACTTAGGGACTGTTTTGGATTCGGGCAGCTTCGTAGGACCGGGTTGGTCCTTGTTTTTGGGCCATCCCGAGGGGGTTTGTACCCTTGCCTTGAAGGTTGATCTCTCCTTAAGTTCCCTTTCAATCTCTAGGGCCGCTTGGAATATACCGTTAATAGTTTCAAACCGATGAAGGGTCAAGTGAGTGGAGATCTCTTTGTTCAATCCACACTTGAACCGGATGATGTCGTGACTGATTTTCTCCCCACGGTGATCAAGTTTCAACATAAGTTGTTGGAACTCGTCAAAATAGGCCATCACACTCTTGCCTCCTTGCCGCAAGCCATATAATCTAGCAAGCAATTCATGACGATACCTCTCGGGAAGGTATCGTTGTCTCATCAAGTACCTCAACCGATACCAAGGTGGTGCCTGCCCATCAACTACATCATTACCAAACCGTTTAACATACTCCCACCAAGTGTTAGCATAGCCCTCGAGGTGAGATATTGCGTAGCAACTCTTCTTCTCTTCCGAGATGTCATTAACTTGGAAAACTTTGTCACAAGCCGATTCCCAAGTCAAGTAGGTCTCGGGGTCACTTTCACCCTGAAAGATAGGTAGGCTCAACTTGATAGTGTTGATGCCTACGTCTCTCTCTTGGTGTCAGTTTCCCCTATCTCCATACCCCCGGTATCCCCTAGGTTCTCCCCGACCCCCTCTTAACTCCTCCTCCCTCATATAAGCATCATCAAAGGCTCCACCTTTTTCATACTCCGCTCTTATCGTATCCCTCAAAGTGGGCTGGCCGGCCTTGGCCGTTTTGATTCGGAGGGTTTGGAATTTGTGGTCTTTGGTTTAATGGAGCTTGGAATGGAGGGTGCGGATTTAGTGGAGGTACTTGACGTCCAAATCCTTCTTGTGGAATTGGAGGGGCTTGGAAATGTAGTGGTCTAGTGGAGTCTCGGTTTGGAGGAAAATAGGTAGTTTGGCTTGCGGTATTTAGTGGAGCTTGGGGTGCATTGAGCATTTGGTGGACTGTTTCGGGGGTGATGGTTGCGGAGGAGGTCCTATCATGACCATTGGTAGATACATGTAGAGGAGTAGATGGACGTGAGTTCCTTTGACTCTCCACTTGATCTAATCTCCCCCTAAGAGTCGATACTTCCCCCCTTATTGCTGCCAAGTCCCCTCTCACGGCCCCAAATTCCGAATTCATCCTTTCAAGTGTCCGAGTAACGGCCTCAAGTGTGGCCCTCATTGAGTCAAGGGCATTAGTATCCGCATTATGAGATGTTGTTCCTTCCATCGTCAAGGTATTAGCCGCTTTAGTCACCACAAGTTCGTGTTCCACAAGTGTTGTATAATTGGCTAGTAACCGTGAGATTTTCAAGGTATGAGTAAGCTCTTATCCGGAATGGATTCTTGTTTGAAGACTCAAAGAATTCTTGCCGGACTAGAGTCAAAATCAGCAATTCGTTCAAACGAATAAAAGCACACAAATAATCGTTGACACGAACAAACGGTTCAAGGAACTAGTTAACAACCTAGTAGGAAGGTACTAGTTTGTTAATTAGTTCTAAGACCAAGTAAGGGAAACCAAGAATCAACAATTAGCAACAAAGAATATCCTAAGTTGAGCTTATAGTGACGTGGTAGCATGCAATGGTCCCACACGTTCTTCTTCTCTCGGATTTTTTTTTTTTTTTTTTGCCTTGAGTTAATATTCACACAACTTGTGATAATTTGAAAAGTGTTTTGGTGGGAAAAACTAAAATCTTGTAGTCCTTGACTCTTTTCCAAACTCAAGAAAGTGGGGTTGGTGGACAATTCCCACAAAACAAGGCTCCTTGAATTAGGGAGAGTGATTGACAAGACTACAAAGTGATGGGTTCAAGTCTTTCACAACAACTTTATAGTTTCCCCACTTGAGCACACAACAAGATGAACAATATGAACAAGTTCAAAAGATGAACACTTCAACAAATTTCATCAACTTCTTTAGCACATAATCACACAACCACCGATTTTCTTTTGGTTTTTAACAACATACAACTTTCGGCCACTTCAAGTCACCACACAATGTCCAAATTTTCAAGCTCAACTTTCGGATCTAGACACCTTAGTGTTGGTGAGAAAGAAACCAACACTAGAAACTCACTAAACAAGCAAAATAACACCTAGATCTAAGCACATAACATCATTCTCGGTTTCAACTTTTAGTGGACAGATTGCAGAATTTTTTTTTTGTTGTTCAAGCCGTGAACTAGCCCAAGATGGGTTATGTTGGAACACAACCGGTCTTGCTTTGATACCAAATGATACAAGATCAAACCAACAACATCAAGAGCTTCGGATCTCAGTCCAACAACACAAGACAACAAGTTTTAAGTTCCGGTTTTACAACTTACAACACAAGAACTAGTTTCGGTTTTCCACTTGCAACACAAGAACAACAAGATGGATAACAAATGCTAGTGAATCGAAAAGAGCCCCACACGACTTCACTAGACTTTCAAGATAACAAAATCAACTTAACAACAACAAGATAAGGAAAGATAGATAACTTGACATATAACATTCAAGAAACTAAGAACCCTAACATCAAGAGAGGACCCTAAGTCTAATGAATATAAACACCAAGTTCTTACGAGGACCAAGAGGCACTCAACAACCTCAAAACCCTTGTTTCTAGCCAAAGAGACAACACAAGTATCCCTCTACTTGTGAGATTCTAGGGACGGCTTCTTGGAGAGAAAGAGAGAGGAAAAGTTTAGTGTTTTTAGGTTACAACTTTCAGATTTCAAAAAACTAAGTCTAACTCTCTCTACATGTTCTATTTATACTACAAACAAAAAGGTAAAATGACCCTAACGCCCTTGCTTCTTGTGCCAACTTTGGAGAGTAGTTTATTACACATTAGGACCCTCTTCACACATAAAAACGTTTAGGTCCTTGGTGGGTTCGATCACCAACTCACACACGGCCATTTGCATGAACAAAGCTTGGAGTGCTTGTAATTCCCGAGCTTGGCTTCGTGTGAAAGACCGTGTACCTGTGGAGGCTGCCCTAACCGTATCACTTGCGGTATTTAGTGGAGCTTGGGGTGCATTTAGCATTTGGTGGACTGTTTCGGGGGTGATGTTTGCGGAGGAGGTCCTATCATGACCATTGGTAGATACATGTAGAGGAGTAGAAGGACGAGAGTTCCTTTGACTCTCCACTTGTTCTAATCTCCCACTAATAGTCGATACTTCCCCCCTTATTGCTGCCAAGTCCCCTCTCACGGCCCCAAATTCCGAATTAAACCTTTCAAGTGTCCGGGTAACGGCCTCAAGAGTGACCCTCATAGAATCAAGGGCATTAGTATCCACATTATGAGATGTAGCTCCTTCCATTGTCAAGGTATTATCCGCTTTAGTTCACCACAAGTTCGTGTTCCACAAGTGTTGTATAATTGGCTAGTAACCGTGAGATTTTTAAGGTATGAGTAAGCTCTTATCCGGAATGGATTCTTGTTTGAAGACTCAAAGAATTCTTGCCGGACTAGAGTCAAAAATCAGCAATTCGTTCAAACGAATAAAAGCACTCAAATAATCGTTGACACGAACAAATGGTTCAAGGAACTAGTTGACAACCTAGTAGGAAGGTACTAGTTTGTTAATTAGTTCTAGGACCAAGTAAGGGAAACCAAGGATCAACAATTAGCAACCAAAGAATATCCTAAGTTGAGCTTATAGCGACGTGGCAGCATGCAATGGTCCCACACGTTCTTCTTCTCTCTCTTTTTTTTTTTTTTTTGTGTTAATATTCACACAACTTGTTATAATTTGAAAAGTGTTTTGGTGGGAAAATAAAATCTTGTAGTCTTTCACCCTTTTCAAACTCAAGAAAGTGGGGTTTGGTTGACTAATCCCACAAAACAAGGTTCCTTGAATTAGGGAAAAGTGATTGACAAGACTAAAAGGTGATGGGTGCAAGTGTTTCACAACAACTTTATAGCTTTACCACTTGAGCACACAACAAGATGAACAAGATGAACAAGTTCAAAAGATGAACACTTCAACAAACTTCATCAACTTCTTTAGCACATAAACACACAACCACCGATTTTTTTTTTTTTTTTTTTTTGGTTATCAACAACATACAACTTTCGGTCACTTCAAGTCACTACACAATGTTCAAGTTTTCAAGCTCAACTTTTGGATCTAGACACCTTAGTGTTGGTGAGAAAGAAACCAACACTAGAAACTCACTAAACAAGCAAAATAACACCTAGATCTAAACGTACAACATCATTCTCGGTTTCAACCTTTTAATGGACAGATTTTCAGAATTTCTTTTTGGTGTAGTTTGTTTAAGCCGTGAACTAGCCCAAGATGGGTTATGTTGGAACACAACCGGTCTTGCTTTGATACCAAATGATACAAGATCAAACCAACAACACCAAGAGCTTCAAGTAGGCTCGGATTTCAGTCCAACAACACAAGAACAACAAGTTTAAAGTTTTGTTTTTTCAGCCCACAACACAAGAACAACAAGATAGATAACAATGCTAGTGAATCGAAAAGAGCCCCACACGGCTTCACTAGACTTTAAGATAACAAAATCAACAACAACAACAAGATAAAGAAAGATAGATAACTTGACATATAACATTCAAGAAACTAAGAACCCTAACATCAAAAGAGGACCCTAAGTCTAATGAATATAAACACCAAGTTCTTACGAGGACCAAGAGGCACTCAACGACCTCAAAACCCTTGTTTCTAGCCAAAGAGACAACACAAGTATCCCTCTACTTGTGAGATAATAGGGGCGGCTTCTATGAGTGGAAGAGAGAGGAAATGTTTTTGTGTTTTTAGGTTACAAAATCAGCATTCAAAAAACTAAGGAACAACTATCTAACATGTTCTATTTATACTACAAACAAAAGGGGTAAAATGACCCATCCGCCCTTGCTTCTTGTGCCAACCTTGGAGAGTAGTTTATTACACATTAGGACCTCTCTTCACACATAAAAACGTTTAGGTCCTTGGTTGGTTCAATCACCAACTCACACACGGCCATTTTCATGAACAAAGCTTGGAGTTTTTGTAATTCCCGAGCTTGGCTTCATGTGAAAGGCCGTGTACCTGTGGAGGCTGCCCTAACCGAATCATCATTCCATGAGGAGTTTGTATTTGTTTGTCCTCTCTTCGGTTTTGCAAGGTTTGGATTCGAGGTCGAATCCTTTTCAAGAAGGGGAGGATGATATGGGGCAAATGGTCATCTTATCTTTTGATGACATCTTTGGAGGCCAACACATAGAGGCTCAAGACTTGGTCACCTCGAGAATACAAGAACATGCATGGAGGACCCGTTTTGAGCGTAACTTAAAGCAATTTCACGTATGGAAGATTGCTTGGAGCATTTAAGAGTGAGGACTCACGGTTTTGGACCTTAATTAAGGGCATTTTGGACATTACACATGGTGTATTTACACACCATGGCCGCACCTATCATTAAGGGCAAAGTGGTCTTTTTGTATTCTTTTGTATTACACTATAAATAGGTCATTTTAGCTCATTTCTTGGAGATTTGGAAGGATGAAGAATTGAAAGACATATTTTCTCTCTTTTGAGAGTGTAACACCCTTAGTTGTAGGGCTTGGAAAAGCCATCCTTAGCATAGGGCTTGGAAAAGCCAATATTGATCTTTGCTTGGAAACGGTAGATCTTAAGGTTAGTTCATTCCCTTGGTGGTCACCGTAAGAGTGTGGTTTTGATTGTTACATTCATTAGGGGTTAGTGTTGAAATACACTTGGTTCTTAATCTTGTAATAATCTTGGTCTCACTATCTATCTTTATTTTCTTGCAAATCGTGTATGTGTTGTGTAGTAGACTGTTTTGGGGTCTTCGTTGAATCCAAAACTTGTATTATTGTTGTTCATCTTGTTCATCACGTTTCATAGCTGTTTTGGTGTTAATATACACTCTTTTATCTTGTATTCTTGTTGTTAGTAGCGAATCCGAGTGTGGTCTCCATCTTGGTCCTCGAATCCGTAAGATTGGTGGACTGTTTTGGAGTTGTTTCGTGTTTCCCTTATTTTTTCCGTATCATATTGTGATACGGGTACGATCACGAAGGTGGGTGAGTACGAGAGTGAATTGACCCAAGACTTGGAGTGTACATATGAAGTACAAAGGAAGACCTAAATAGGCTCCAAAATCAGTTCATACAATGCACTCCAAGGGAGCCCACTTGAAGACTTTAAGCATGGATTCGAGGTCGAATCCTTTTGAAGAAGTGGAGGATGATACGGGTACGACCAAGAGGATGCATGTTTGTGAGATGTATTAAACCCGAGACTTGGAGTGTGTGAAGTGCAAATGAGGACTAAAAAGGGGTCCAAAACCGTCCATATAATGCTCTCAAAGGGCACCCACTTGAAGACTTGAGACTAAGGGGTCATTTTGGACATTTCACACCTTGTTTGTAAACTACTATATAAGGAACCTTTTAGGTCATTTGTAAGGCAGACTTGGCTGAATATTGATGTTGTATCACACTTAAAAACATTTCTCTCTTAGGAGAAAGGCTCCCATAGCCGAAATCCATGTAACTAGGATTTTCAACTTGAGGGTGGAATCTCTCGTGTTGGATTCATGCTTGGAAACGAAGGTGCTTGAGGAGATTGATGTCCCTCTTGTGTCCACGTAAGAGTGTCGGTGTTGTTATTACATGTATTAAGGGTCTTAGTGTTGGATCTACACTTAGATTCATAGTTATTGTAGTAATCTATGTCACACTACCTATCTTTACATTTTATTGTTGCCATCTTGTTGTTGTTGTGTAGTGAACTGTTTTGGGTACTTTGTTGAATCTGGAAATTTGTGTTATTGTTGTTCATATTGTTGTTCACATTTTGTAGCTGTTTTGGTGTTGAAAACACACCTCTTTATCTTGTATTGTGTGGTTATAGCGAATCCGAGAGTGGTCTCCATCTTAGTCCTCGAATCCTTAAGATTAGTGGACTGTTTTGGAGTTGTTTCGTGTTTCCCTTATTTTTCCCGTATGATTTGGTATCAAAGCATGGCTTGATCTTGTTCCTACAAGATCAATCTTGGGTTTGCTTGTTAGAAAATTAAAAAAAAAAAAACTGAAAACTGAAATTTTCAGAAAAATAGCAATCTGTCCACTTTGTGTTCTTGGCCGAAAATTGTGTTCTTGTTGTATCTTGGCCGAGATTTTTACTTGTCTTAAGTGTTTCTAGTGTTAGTATTGTTCTTCACTAACACTTTGAGTCTATATCTTGATTTGAGCCTTTGTTGTTGATGTTGTTATTGTGAACTTGGACTTAACAGATTGTTGTTGGTATTGTTGTTGCGGATTTAAAGTTTGGACTGTTTTGGACGTGTGGTGTGTTGTTGGTTCAAGGTTTGAACGTGTATTGTGGAGATTGTGTAGTGGAGTTTAAGCTTGGAAAAGTGTTTTTGATGTTTGGGGTCCAACTTAAACCTTGGAACTTCAAGACTCAAAGTTTGTGTTCTTGGTGTTCTTCACCATCTCTATATGTTGTTGAAGAAAAGGTGGTTGTTGATCTTATAAGTTGAACAAAGAGAGTGTGAATTGATGTTAGTCTTGCAAGGCATAAATCCAAGATTTAAGGAGTAAGACTTGTGGCTCAAAGACT
The DNA here is from genome assembly GCA_030864225.1 of Capsicum baccatum var. pendulum. Lineage (NCBI taxonomy): Eukaryota > Viridiplantae > Streptophyta > Magnoliopsida > Solanales > Solanaceae > Capsicum > Capsicum baccatum. The sequence goes on from CM061550.1 coordinate 170,617,512, forward strand.
TTTCCTACAACCACAAAAGACTTTATCAACCATTCCCCAACACTTCCTAGACTAGACTTCTACTTTTTCAGCTTTTCCTCATTCCAAAGACCTTGTTTTGTGGGACTACTTTTTCTTGTTTCAAGAACTTTGTTTTGTGGGACAAACCCACTTTTTCTTGTTTCAAGAACCTTGTCTTGTGGGACTAGTACAAGACAAAAGTCATCCTTTTAAGAGTGGACTTGTAGAGATTCAAGACTTGTGTTTTCCCTCCAAAACCAATTGTCATCCTTCCCAAATTACAATGGGATCAAGACTTGAAATTGAAATATAAAATTGAGAAACCGCAACCAATACGTGACTGCCACATCATCGTTTTTTACTGTTCATGTCATAACTTTGGCTCAAATTTTAGATTTCTTAGTTTCATTTAATTGTCTCTTAGTTTGTTTATTGGTTTGAACACTAATTGACAACCTAGTAATTTCCTACTAGATTGTAAGTTAGTTTTGTATCCGTTTGTTCGTGTTTACGTTTGTTGTGTACTTTTATCTTTTTCAATTCGTTGTTAGTTCTTGACTCAAGTCCTACAAGATTTCGTTTGAGTTTCAAACAAAAATCCATTCCCGGACAAGAGTAGACTCGACACTCAATCACTCATGAAGTACAAGCCGGTTTTCAACACTTGTGAAACCAAATGTGAGGTAAAACCGAGAGTGAGACTGTGGTGAGAGCATTTTTGATCTAACAAGTTTGTTTGTTTTCTTTGTTTGTTGTGTCTTTTTGTTAGGTACAATGGCTGCCCATAATTTCAATGCCACATGCGATCGTATCAATGACAATATTGAAGATATGAAATGGCACATTGAAGTTATACGCCAATTGCTACCCAAACTCTACCCACAAAATTCAATTGTCCAAGCACCTTGCGTTGAGAGCTTCTCGAAGGAAGTTGCTGCCCAACTTGTGAGTAAAACTTGTCCACCACTTGAGGATATGTGTGATGTGATTAATGAATCTCAAGTGAGTGAAGGATTATGTTGGCCAAGGAAAAAGGAGTGAACCTCTGAGCCTATGTTGTTGTAAAGATGCTAATGTTTGTTTGGCTCATAGGGTTAATCATGTGCTTGACATAGCTTTGAAACTTGATAATGATTCCTTAGAGAGTGAAAGTTCCAAATCTATCTGCGGGTTAGATCATTCACTTTTTAGGCACAATGTCTTGTTTGAAGATAGTTTATTTACTCCTAATGAACCTAGTGGTGCAAGTGATGTTAAAGGAATGGCTTGTCTTGGAAGCTATAGCCTATATGCTAACCCACTATGGTGTGACAACATTTCTCCTCAAGATGGAAATCTCTTCTTGGAAGATGAGAGTACTCTTAAGGGTAGGGAATGTTTAGTCTTGAAAAGGAATAGTCAATCGTGTGAAGATGACCATGAATTGCTTGATTACTTGGGAAACCCGAAATATGATGGTTCTTGTAAAAATATTTTTGTGAATGATTCCTTTGCTGCCCATGGTGATTTATATCTATGTGGGGATTATTCTCTTGAAATAAAAGGTGGTGCATGCTTAGAAATTCCATCTACTTCTTCTTTATAGGTTTCCTATATTGAGCATACTAGTGGTGATGGACTTGAAGCTAGTGACTACATGCATAAGGACACCATAGCTGAAGTGAGCTTGTGTGACACCTTTCTCTACCCTCTTTGTGCTTATGATATTTCCACTAATGATCTAGAGGGTATGCCTAATTTTGAGGACGACACCTTAGGGAAAAGTGAGACTGTGATACAAGATCAAACCAACAACACCAAGAGCTTCAAGTAGGCTCGGATTTCAGTCCAACAACACAAGAACAACAAGTTTAAGTTTCGGTTTTTCAGCCCACAACACAAGAACAACAAGATAGATAACAATGCTAGTGAATCGAAAAGAGCCCCACACGGCTTCACTAGACTTTAAGATAACAAAATCAAGAACAACAACAAGATAAAGAAAGATAGATAACTTGACATATAACATTCAAGAAACTAAGAATCCTAACATCAAGAGAGGACCCTAAGTCTAATGAATATAAACACCAAGTTCTTACGAGGACCAAGAGGCACTCAACGACCTCAAAACCCTTGTTTCTAGCCAAAGAGACAACACAAGTATCCCTCTACTTGTGAGATAATAGGGGTGGCTTCTATGAGTGGAAGAGAGAGGAAAGGTTTAGTGTTTTTAGGTTACAAAAAATCAGCATTCAAAAACTAAGGAATAACTCTCTAACATGTCTTATTTATACTACAAACAAAAGGGGTAAAATGACCCATCCGCCTTTGCTTCTTGTGCCAACCTTGGAGAGTAGTTTATTACACATTAGTACCTCTCTTCACACATAAAAACGTTTAGGTCCTTGGTTGGTTCAATCACCAACTCACACACGGCCATTTGCATGAACAAAGCTTGGAGTTTTTGTAATTCCCGAGCTTGGCTTCGTGTGAAAGGCCGTGTACCTGTGGAGGCTGCCCTAACCGTATCATCCTCTCCATCTTGAGAGGAATTTGACCTCAAATTTAGCATTTGGTCATCTTCAACCGCATCCACGAGGGAGAGATCACCAACGTTGAAAGTGTTGTGCACTTAATATTCCGGTGGAAGGTCAATCTTGTAGGCGTTGTAATACGGGTAGGGCAGCCTCCACAGGTACACGGCCTTTCACACGAAGCCAAGCTCGGGAATTACAAGCACTCCAAGCCTTGTTCATGCAAATGGCCGTGTGTGAGTTGGTGATCGAACCAACCAAGGACCTAAACATTTTTATGTGTGAAGAGGGGTCCTAATGTGTAATTAACTAATCTCCAAAGTTGGCACAAGAAGCAAGGGCGTTAGGGTAATTTTACCTTTTTGTCTGTAGTATAAATAGAACATGTAGAGAGAGTTAGACTTAGTTTTTGAAATATGAATTTGTAACCTAAAATCACAAAACATTTCCTCTCTCTTCTTCTCCAAGAAGCCGCCCGTAGAATCTCACAAGTAGAGGAATACTTGTGTTGTCTCTTTGGATAGAAACAAGGGTTTTGAGGTTGTTGAGTGCCTCTTGGTCCTCGTAAGAACTTGGTGTTTATATTCACTAGACTTAGGGTCCTCTCTTGATGTTAGGGTTCTTAGTTTCTTGAGTGTTATATGTCAAGTTATCTATCTCTCTTTATCTTGTTGTTGTTGTGTTGATTTTTCTATCTTGAAAGTCTAGTGAAGCCGTGTGGGGCTCTTTTCAATTCACTAGCATTTGTTATCCATCTTGTTATTCTTGTGTTGTAAGTTGAAAACCGAAACTAGTCCTAGAATTGTAAGCTGAAAAAACCGAAACTAAAAACTTGTTGTCTTGTGTTGTTGGACTGAAATCCGAAGCTCTTGGTGTTGTTGGCTTGATCTTGTATCAACTCTTGATGTTAGGGTTCTTAGTTTCTTGAAACTAGTCCTAGAATTGTAAGCTGAAAAACCGAAACTAAAAACTTGTTGTCTTGTGTTGTTGGACTGAAATCCGAAGCTCTTGGTGTTGTTGGCTTGATCTTGTATCATTTGGTATCAAAGCAAGACCGGTTGTGTTCCAACATAACCCATCTTGGGCTAGCTCACGGATTAAACAAACTACAAAAAAAAAAAATTTCTGAAATCCGTCCACTAAAAGTTGAAATGGAGAATGATGTTGTATGCTTAGATCTAGGTGTTATTTTGCTTGTTTAGTGAGTTTCTAGTGTTGGTTTCTTTCTCACCAACACTAAGGTGTCTAAATCCGAAAGTTGAGCTTGAAAACTTGAATATTGTGTAGTGACTTGAAGTGGCCGAAAGTTGTATGTTGTTGAAAACAAAAAGAAAATCGGTGATTGTGTTTATGTGCTAAAGAGTTGTTGAAGTTTGTTGAAGTGTTCATCTTTGAACTTGTCATCTTGTTCATCTTGTTGAAGTGTTCATCTTGTTGTGTGGTCAATCGGTAAAGTTATAAAGTTGTTGTGAAAGACTTGCACCCATCACTTTGTAGTCTTGTCAATCACTTTCCCTAAATCAAGGAGCCTTGTTTTGTGGAATTTGCCAACCAAACCCACTTTCTTGAGTTTGAAAAGGAGTGAAAGACTTCAAGATTTTAGTTTTTCCCACCAAAACCACTTTTCAAATTATCACAAGTTGTGTGAATAATAACTCAAGACAAAAAAAAAAAAAAAAAAAAATCCGAGAGAAGAAGGACGTGTGGGACCATTGCATGCTACCTTGTCACTATAAGCTCAACTTAGGATACTCTTTGGTTTCTAATTGTTGATTCTTGGTTTCCCTTACTTGGTCTTAGAACTAATTAACAAACTAGTACCTTCCTACTAGGTTGTTAACTAGTTCCTTGAACCGTTTGTTCGTGTCAACGCTTATTTGTGTGCTTTTATTCGTTTGAACGAATTGCTGATTTTGACTCTAGTCCGACAAAAATTCTTTGAGTCTTCAAACAAGAATCCATTCCGGATAAGAGCTTACTCATACCTTGAAAATCTCACGGTTACTAGCCAATTATACAACACTTGTGGAACACGAACTTGTGGTGATAAAAGCGGCTGATACCTTGACGATGGAAGGAACTACATCTCATAATGCGGATACTAATGCCCTTGACTCAATGAGGGCCACTCTTGAGGCCGTTACTCGGACACTTGAAAGAATGAATTCGGAATTTGGGGTCGTGAGAGGGGACTTGGCAGAAATAAGGGGGAAAGTATCGACTATTAGCGGGAGATTAGATCAAGTGGAGAGTCAAAGGAACTCTCGTCCATCTACTCCTCTACATGTATCTACCAATGGTCATGATAGGACCTCCTCCGCAACCATCACCCCCGAAATGATCCACCAAATGCTAAATGCACCCCAAGCTCCACTAAATACCGCAAACCAATCTACCAATTTTCCTCCAAACTGAGATTCCACTAGACCACTACATTTCCAAGCTCCTCCAATTCCACAAGAGGGATTTGGGCGCCAAGTACCTCCACTAAATCCGAACCCTCCATTCCAAGCTCCATTAAACCAAAGACCGCAAATTCCAAATCCTCCGAATCAAAATGGCCAAGGCCGACCAGCCCACTTTGAAGGATACGGTAGAGAGGAGTATGAAGGAGGTGGAGCCTTTGATGATGCTTATATGAGGGAGGAGGAGTTAAGAGGGGGTCGGGGAGAACCTAGGGGATACCGGGGGTATGGAGATAGGGGAAACCGACACCAAGAGAGAGACGTAGGCATCAACACCATCAAGTTGAGCCTACCTATCTTTAAGGGTGAAAGTGACCCCGAGACCTACTTGACTTGGGAATCGGCTTGTGACAAAGTTTTCCAAGTTAATGACATCTCGGAAGAAAAGAAGAGTTGCTACGCAATAGCTCACCTCGAGGGCTATGCTAACACTTGGTGGGAGTATATTAAACGGTTTGGTAATGAAGTAGTTGATGGGCAGCCACCACCTTGGTATCGGTTGAGGTACTTGATGAGGCAACGATACCTTCCCGAGAGGTATCGTCATGAATTGCTTGCTAGATTATATGGCTTGCGGCAAGGAGACAAGAGTGTGATGACCTATTTTGACGAGTTACAACAACTCATGTTGAAACTTGATCACCGTGGGGAGCAAATCAGCCACGACATCATTCGGGTCAAGTGTGGATTGAACAAAGAGATCTCCACTCACTTGACCCTTCATCGGTTCGAAACTATTGACGGTATATTCCAAGCGGCCCTAGAGATTGAAAGGGAACTTAAGGAGAGATCAACCTTCAAGGAAAGGGTACAAACCCCCTCGGGTTGGCCCAAAAACAAGGACCAACCCGGTCCTACGAAGCTGCCCGAATCCAAAACAGTCCCTAAGTTACCTCCGAAACCGGAGGCTCACAAATACCCCAACCCAAAGGGGTTCCAATGTTTCAAGTGCCAAGGTTGGGGGCATAAGGCCAATGAATGTCCGAACCGGCGTAATGTGATCCTACGAGAAGGGAAAGTGTATTACCTTGGTGAGGAGGTGGTTTCTGAAAGGGGGGAGGTTGAGGCCGAGCCTCAAGATGGAGAGGAAGCCGAAAATGAACCGAATGAGGAAGGATTAGACGATAGTGAAGATGTCTATCCACAAGAAGGGGATTGTGTGGTTCCAAACTTTGTGGTTAGACGTGTCATGATTAGTAAGGCGGTAGATGACCCGAGTCAAAGGGAAAATCTATTCCATACTAAGTTCCTCGTAAAGGGGAGTGTGTGCACCTTGGTAATTGATAGTGGTAGTTGTACAAATGTTGCGAGCCATGCTATGGTAAATTTCTTGAAGCTACCAACTACACCGCACACTAGTCCTTACAAGCTCCAATGGTTGAACGATTGTGGTGAATTGAAGGTCACACGGCAATGTGTGATTCGGTTTAAGGTGGGCAATTACCACGATGAGGTGCTTTGTGACGTGATTCCAATGCAAGCATGTCACTTGTTGTTAGGTAGGCCATGGCAATATGATAGGTCTACTAAACACGATGGGAGGTCCAACCGGTATACGCTTGAGAAGGATGGCCGAAAGGTCACACTTCACCCTCTTTCACCCTCCCAAGTAAATGAGTGGCATCAAAAGATGAGAGAGTTAAAGGGAAAGGGTAAGGAAGCCGAAAAGGGAGAAAAGGGGGGGGGATGCCGTAGGTGAGGAAGTAGGGACATCCGAGGTTGTCCCAACACCAAGGGAGGTGGAAAACGTAGTGATGTTGGCTAGGAGGAAAGAACTCTTCATGGACCATGATGAAAACAAGCCGATGCTACTATTGGCCCATTGTTTTAATACTAACCCCACTAATTCTTCCATTTCTCCTTTAATTTCTTGTGTGTTGCAGGAATATGAAGATGTATTCCCTCAAGAACTTCCGCAAGGATTTCCCCCACTTCGGGGAATTGAGCACCAAATTGATTTGGTGCCGGGATCACAACTTCCAAACAAACCGGCCTACAGGAGCAATCCAATGGACACTAAGGAGCTTGAAAGACAAGTTGAGGAGCTGCTCAACAAGGGATACATTAAGGAAAGCATGAGTCCGTGTGCTGTTCCGGTACTTTTGGTACCAAAGAAGGACGGAACTTGGCGCATGTGCGTCGATTGCCGAGCCATCAACAAAATCACTATAAGGTATCGTCATCCGATCCCTAGACTAGATGATATGTTAGACGAACTCCACAGATCTTGTGTGTTTTCTAAAGTGGACCTTAGGAGCGGCTATCACCAAATTCGCATGCAACCCGGTGATGAATGGAAGACCGCATTCAAGACCAAATTCGGTCTATATGAGTGGCTGGTCATGCCCTTCGGCCTTACCAATGCTCCTAGCACATTTATGAGGCTAATGAATCATGTAATGAAGCCTTATATTGGAAAGTTTGTGGTGGTCTACTTTGATGATGTGTTGGTGTATAGTAAGTCTATTGATGATCATGTAATACATTTGAGATATGTGTTTGATGTGCTCCGAAAGGAGAAGTTGTATGCCAACATGGAGAAGTGTTCTTTTGGTGTTGATAAAGTTATATTCTTGGGTTTTGTCGTGAGCTCAAGGGGTGTGGAAGTGGATGATTCCAAGATAGACTCTATACGAAGTTGGCCGACCCCTAAAACTATTGGAGAAATCCGAAGTTTCCACGGGTTGGCAAGCTTTTATAGGAGGTTTGTCAAAGGATTTAGTTCCATAGCAGCCCCCTTGACCGAGGTAATTAGAAAGGACGGACCCTTTAAATGGGGTGATGAGCAAGATAGGGCTTTTGAGGCTTTGAAAGCTACGCTCATCTCGGCGCCTTTAATGCAATTGCCCGACTTTGATAAGATGTTTGAAATAGAGTGTGATGCTAGTAAGGTTGGCATCGGGGCTGTTTTGATGCAAGAAGGTAAGCCCGTTGCTTATTTCAGTGAAAAGCTCAAAGGGGCAACTCTTAATTACTCGACTTATGATTTGGAGTTGTACGGCCTTGTTAGAGCCTTGGGAAATTGGCAACATTATTTGTGGCCTAAGGAGTTTGTGATACGAACGGATCATGAGTCGTTGAAACACCTTAAGAGCCAAGACAAGCTGAATAGGCGTCATGCTAAGTGGATTGAGTTCATCGAGACTTTCCCTTATGTAACTCATTACAAAAGGGGGAAGGAAAATGTTGTTGCCGATGCCTTGTCTCGGAAGCATGTGCTTGTTACTACCTTGTCTTCGAAGTTGATGGGTTTTGAGAGCTTGCGGGTGTTGTATCCCGAGGACCTATCTTTGCTCCTATTTTTAGGGAATGCGAAGAGTGGGGAAGGGACCGTTGGCTTAAGGAGAATAACCATTCCTCCTACTCTCGGTTCGATCGGTACTTGTTTAAAGGGAGGAGGTTGTGTGTTCCTTCTAGCTCTTGGAGGGAATTATTTGGGAGGGAGGCCCATGACGGAGGCCTCATGGGTCACTTTGGGGTAGACAAGACCCTTGGCATCCTAGAGGAGAACTTCTATTGGCCCAAAATGCGCAAAGACGTCACTAAAATTTGTAGTTAATGCGTGGCCTGCCGGAGTGCGAAATCTCGTCTCCAACCTCAAGGGTTATACATCCCACTCCCTACTCCCCTTAGACCTTGGCTAGACATCTCGATGGATTTCATTTTGGGGCTGCCAAGGACTAGAAAGGGCCGAGATAGTATTTTTGTTGTTGTTGATAGATTCTCTAAAATGGCTCATTTTATTCCATGTGCTAAAACCGAGGACGCTCCTAGTGTAGCTTCATTATTTGTTGAACATGTTGTAAAGCTTCACGGGGTACCGAGGACCATTGTGAGTGATAGGGACTCCAAGTTCCTAAGCCTCTTTTGGAAGTCCATGTGGGGTAGGCTTGGCACGAAGTTACTCTTCTCCACGTCTTGCCACCCACAAACCGATGGCCAAACGGAGGTAGTAAATAGAACCTTAGGGTCTATGCTACGCTCTATGGTTAAAGGTAAACTGACTTCATGGGAAGAACACCTACCCTTGGTGGAATTTGCATACAACCGGGTAATACATTCGAGCACGGGAATGACTCCCTTTGAATGTGTCTACGACCTAAACCCCCTTACCGCTTTAGATCTCACTCCTTTGTCTAGTGATCTCAAGACCAGCTTAGATGGAAATAAAGAGCCGAGGCCATGAAGAAAATGCATGAGACGGTGCGGATCAATCTTGAAAAGAAGAACCAAGAGATTGCAAAACGGGTAAACAAAGGGAGAAGGAGGCTTGTGCTTGAACCCGGAGATTGGGTGTGGGTGCATCTTCGAAAGGATCGGTTTCCAGCTCAAAGGAAGTCCAAATTGCTGCCGAGGGGTGATGGTCCTTTCCAAGTACTTGAGAGAATCAATGATAACGCCTACAAGATTGACCTTCCACCGGAATATCAAGTGCACAACACTTTCAACGTTGGTGATCTCTCCCTTGTGGATGCGGTTGAAGATGACCAAATGCCGAATTGTAGGTAAAATTCCTCTCAAGATGGAGAGGATGATACGGGTAGGGAAGCCTCCACAGGTACACGGCCTTTCACACGAAGCAAAGCTCGGGAATTATAAGCACTCCAAGCCTTGTTCATGCAAATGGCCATGTGTGAGTTGGTGATCGAACCAACCAAGGACCTAAACGTTTTTATGTGTGAAGAGGGGTCCTAATGTGTAATTAACTAATCTCCAAAGTTGCCACAAGAAGCAAGGGCGTTAGGGTCATTTTACCTTTTTGTTTGTAGTATAAATAGAACATGTAGAGAGAGTTAGACTTAGTTTTTGAAATCTGAATTTGTAACCTAAAATCACAAAACATTTCCTCTCTCTTCTTCTCCAAGAAGCCGCCCCTAGAATCTCACAAGTAGAGGAATACTTGTGTTGTCTCTTTGGCTAGAAACAAGGGTTTTGAGGTTGTTGAGTGCCTCTTGGTCCTCGTAAGAACTTGGTGTTTATATTCACTAGACTTAGGGTCCTCTCTTGATGTTAGGGTTCTTAGTTTCTTGAATGTTATAGGTCAAGTTATCTGTCTCTCTTTATCTTGTTGTTGTTGTGTTGATTTTTCTATCTTGAAAGTCTAGTGAAGCCGTGTGGGGCTCTTTTCAATTCACTAGCATTTGTTATCCATCTTGTTATTCTTGTGTTGTAAGTTGAAAACCGAAACTAGTCCTAGAATTGTAAGCTGAAAAACCGAAACTAAAAACTTGTTGTCTTGTGTTGTTGGACTGAAATCCGAAGCTCTTGGTGTTGTTGGCTTGATCTTGTATCATCTCTTGATGTTAGGGTTCTTAGTTTCTTGAAACTAGTCCTAGAATTGTAAGCTGAAAAACCGAAACTAAAAACTTGTTGTCTTGTGTTGTTGGACTGAAATCCGAAGCTCTTGGTGTTGTTGGCTTGATCTTGTATCACGTTGTCATTGATTCTCTCAAGTACTTGGAAAGGACCATCACCCCTTGGCAGCAATTTGGACTTCCTTTGAGCTGGAAGCCGATCCTTTCGAAGATGCACCCACACCCAATCTCCGGGTTCAAGCACAAGCCTTCTTCTCCCTTTGTTTACCCTTTTTGCAATCTCTTGGTTCTTCTTTTCAAGCTTGATCCGCACCGTCTCATGCATTTTCTTCATTGCCTCGGCTCTTTAATTTCCATCTAAGCTGGTCATGAGATCACTAGACAAAGGAGTGAGATCTAAAGGGGTAAGGGGATTCAGGCCGTAAACACATTCAAAGGGAGTCATTCCCGTGCTCGAATGTATTACCCGGTTGTATGCAAATTCCACCAAGGGTAGGTGATCTTCCCATGAAGTCAGTTTACCTTTAACCATAGATTGTAGCATAGACCCCAAGGTTCTATTTACTACCTCCGTTTGGCCATCGGTTTGTGGGTGACAAGACGTGGAGAAAAGTAACTTCGTTCCAAGCCTACCCCACATGGACTTCCAAAGGAGACTTAGGAACTTGGAGTCCCTATCGCTCACAATAGTCCTCGGTACCACGTGAAGCTTTACAACATGTGCAACAAATAATGAAGCTACACTACGAGCATCCTCGGTTTTAGCACATGGAATAAAATGAGCCATTTTAGAGAATCTATCAACAATAAAAAAAATGCTATCTCGGCCCTTTCTAGTCCTTGGCAGCCCCAAAACAAAATCCATCGAAATGTCCAACCAAGGCCTAAGGGGAGTAGGGAGTGGGGTGTATAATCCTTGAGGTAGGAGACAAGATTTCGCACTCTGGCAGGCCACGCATTGACTACAAATTTTAGTGACGTCTTTGCGCATTTTGGGCCAATAGAAGTTCTCCTCTAAGATTCCGAGGGTCTTGTCTACCCCAAAGTGACCCATGAGGCCTCCATCATGGGCCTCCCTCACAAATAATTCCCTTCAAGAACTATAAGGAACACACAACCTCCTCCCCTTGAACAAATACCCATCAAACCGAGAGTAGGAGGAAAGGTCATTCTCCTTAAGCCAACGGTCCCTTCCCCACTCTTCGCATTCCCTAAAAATAGGAGCAAAGGTAGGATCCTCGGGATACAACAACCGCAAGCTCTCAAAACCCATCAATTTCGAAGACAAGGTAGCAACAAGCACATGCTTCCTAGACAAGGCATCGGCAACAACATATGCCTTTCCCCTTTTGTAATGAATTACATAAGGGAAAGTCTCGATGAACTCAATCCACTTAGCATGACGCCTATTCAACTTGTCTTGGCTCTTAAGGTGTTTCAACGACTCATGATCCGTTCGTATCACAAACTCCTTAGGCCACAAATAATGCTGCCAATTTCCCAAGGCTCTAACAAGGGCGTACAACTCCAAATCATAAGTTGAGTAATTAAGAGTTGCCCCTTTGAGCTTTTCACTGAAATAAGCAACGGGCTTACCTTCTTGCATCAAAACAGCCCCGATGCCAACCTTACTAGCATCACACTCTACTTCAAACATCTTATCAAAATCGGGCAATTGCAATAAAGGCGCCGAGATGAGCGTAGCTTTCAAGGCCTCAAAAGCCCTAGCCTGCTCATCACCCCATTTAAAGGGTCCGTCCTTTCTAATTGCCTCGGTCAAGGGGGCTGCTATGGAACTAAATCCTTTGACAAACCTCCTATAAAAGCTTGCCAAACCGTGGGAACTTCGGATTTCTCCAATAGTTTTAGGGGTCGGCCAACTTCGAATAGAGTCTATCTTGGAATCGTCCACTTCCACACCCCTTGAGCTCACGACAAAACCCAAGAATATAACTTTATCAACACCAAAATAACACTTCTCCATGTTGGCATACAGATTCTCCTTTCGGAGTACATCAAACACACATCTCAAATGCATTACATGATCATCAATAGATTTACTATACACCAACACATCATCAAAGTAAACCACCACAAACTTTCCAATATAAGGCTTCATTACATGATTCATTAGCCTCATAAATGTGCTAGGAGCATTGGTAAGGCCGAAGGGCATGACCAGCCACTCATATAGACCGAATTTGGTCTTGAATGCGGTCTTCCACTCATCACCGGGTTGCATGCGAATTTGGTGATAGCCGCTCCTAAGGTCCACTTTAGAAAACAAACAAGATCCGTGGAGCTCATCTAACATATCATCTAGTCTAGGGATTGGATGACGATACCTTATCGTGATTTTGTTGATGGCTCTACAAGCGACGAACATGCGCTAAGTTCCGTCCTTCTTTGGTACCAAAAGCACCGGAACAGCACACGGACTCATGCTTTCCTTGATGTATCCCTTGTTGAGAAGCTCCTCAATTTGTCTTTCAAGCTCCTTAGTGTCCATGGGATTGCTCCTATAGGCCGGTTTGTTTGGAAGTTGTGAACCCGGCACCAAATCAATTTGGTGCTCAATTCCCCGAAGTGGGGGCAATCCTTGCGGAAGTTCTTGAGGAAATACATCTTCATACTCCTGCAACACACAAGAAATCAAAGGGGAAATGGAAGAATTAGTGGGGTTAGTATTAAAACAATGGGCCAAGAGTAACATCGGCTTTTTTTCATCATGGTCCACGAAGAGTTCTTTCCTCCTAGCCAACATCACTACGTTTTCCATCTCCCTTGTCATTGGGACAGCCTCGGATGTCCCTACTTCCTCACCTACATCATCCCCCCTTTTCTCCCTTTCCGGATTCCTTCCCCTTTCCCTTTAACTCTCTCATCTTTTGATGCCACTCATTTACTTGGGAGGGTGAAAGAGGGTGAAGTGTGACCTTTCGGCCATCCTTCTCAAGCGTATACCAGTTGGACCTCCCATCGTGTTTAGTAGACCTATCATATTGCCATGGTCTACCTTACAACAAGTGACATGCTTGTATTGGGATCACGTCACAAAGCACTTCATCGTGGTAGTTTCCCACCTTAAACCGAATCACACATTGCCTTGTGACCTTTAATTCACCACAATCGTTCAACCATTGTAGCTTGTAAGGACTAGTGTGTAGTGTAGTTGGTAGCTTCAAGAAATTTACCATAGCATGGCTCGCAACATTTGTACAACTACCACTATCAATCACCAAGGTGCACACGCTCCCCTTTACAAGACACTTAGTATGGAATAGATTTTCCCTTTGACTCGGGTCATCCATCGCCTTACTAATCATGACACGTCTAACCACAAAGTTTGGAACCACACACTCCCCTTCTTGTGGATAGACATCTTCACTACCATCTAATTCATCATCATTCGGCCCATTTTCAGCTCCCTCTCCATCTTGAGGCTCGGCCTCATCCTTCCCCCTTTCGGAAACCACCTCCTCACCAAGGTAGTACACTTTCCCTTCTCGTAGGATCACATTGTGCCGGTTCGGACATTCATTGGCCTTATGCCCCCAACCTTGGCACTTGAAGCATTGGAACCCCTTTGGGTTGGGATATTTGTGAGCCTCCGGTTTCGGAGGGAACTTAGGGACTGTTTTGGACTCGGGCAGCCTCGTAGGGGCGGGTTGGTCCTTATTTTTGGGCCAACCCGAGGGGGTTTGTACCCTTGCTTTGAAGGTTGATCTCTCCTTAAGTTCCCTTTCAATCTCTATGGCCGCTTGGAATATACCGTCAATGGTTTCAAACCGGTGAAGGGTCAAATGAGTGGCGATCTCTTTCTTCAACCAACACTTGAACCGGATGATGTCGTGACTGATTTGCTCCCCACGATGATCAAGTTTCAACATGAGTTGTTGGAACTCGTCAAAATAGGCCATCACACTCTTGCCTCCTTGCCGCAAGCCATATAATCTAGCGAGCACCTCATGACGATATCTCTCGGGAAGGTATCGTTGTCTCATCAAATACCTCAACCGATACCAAGGTGGTGGCTGCCCATCCACTAATTCATTACCAAATCGTTTAACATACTCCCACCAAGTGTTAGCATATCCCTCGAGGTGAGCTATAGCATAGTAACTCTTCTTTTCTTCCGAGATGTCATTAACTTGGAAAACTTTGTCACAAGCCGATTCCCAAGTTAAGTAGGTCTCGGGGTCACTTTCACCCTTAAATATGGGTAGGCTCAACTTGATGGTGTTGATGCCTACGTCTCTCTCTTGGTGTCGGTTTCCCCTATCTCCATACCCCCGGTATCTCCTAGGTTCTCCTCGACCCCCTCTTAACTCCTCCTCCCTCATATAAGCATCATCAAAGGCTCCATCTCCTTCATACTCCTCTCCACCGTATCCTTCAAAGTGGGTTGGCCGGCCTTGGCCGTTTTGATTCGGAGGATTTGGAATTTGCGGTCTTTGGGTTAATGGAGCTTGGAATGGAGGGTTCGGATTTAGTGGAGGTACTTGGCGTCCAAATCCCTCTTGTGGAATTGGAGGGGCTTGGAAATGTAGTAGTCTAGTGGAGCCTCGGTTTGGAGGAAAATAGGTAGTTTGGCTTGCGGTATTTAGTGGATCTTGGGGTGCATTTAGCATTTGGTGGACTGTTTCGGGGGTGATGGTTGCGGAGGAGGTCCTATCATGACCATTGGTAGATACATGTAGAGGAGTAGAAGGACGAGAGTTCCTTTGACTCTCCACTTGTTCTAATCTCCCACTAATAGTCGACACTTCCCCCTTTATTGCTGCCAAGTCCCCTCTCACGGCCCCAAATTCTGAATTCAACCTTTCAAGTGTCCGGGTAACGGCCTCAAGAGTGACCCTCATAGAATCAAGGGCATTAGTATCCACATTATGAGATGTAGCTCCTTCCATTGTCAAGGTATTATCCGCTTTAGTTCACCACAAGTTCGTGTTCCACAAGTATTGTATAATTGGCTAGTAACCGTGAGATTTTTAAGGTATGAGTAAGCTCTTATCCGGAATGGATTCTTTTTTGAAGACTCAAAGAATTCTTGCCGGACTCGAGTCAAAAATCAGCAATTCGTTCAAACGAATAAAAGCACTCAAATAATCGTTGACACGAACAAACGGTTCAAGGAACTAGTTGACAACCTAGTAGGAAGGTACTAGTTTGTTAATTAGTTCTAGGACCAAGTAAGGGAAACCAAGGATCAACAATTAGCAACCAAAGAATATCCTAAGTTGAGCTTATAGCGACGTGGCAGCATGCAATGGTCCCACACATTCTTCTTCTCTCTTTTTTTTTTTTTTTTTGTTTTGTGTTAATATTCACACAACTTGTTATAGTTTGCAAAGTGTTTTGGTGGGAAAAATAAAAATCTTGTAGTATTTCACCCTTTTCAAACTCAAGAAAGTGGGGTTTGGTTTACTAATCCCACAAAACAAGGCTCCTTGAATTAGGGAAAAGTGATTGACAAGACTAAAAGGTGATGGGTGCAAGTCTTTCACAACAACTTTATAGCTTGTCTTACCACTTGAGCACACAACAAGATGAACAAGGTGAACAAGTTCAAAAGATGAACACCTCAACAAACTTCATCAACTTCTTTAGCACATAAACACACAACCACCGATTTTTTTATTTTTTTTTTGGTTATCAACAACATACAACTTTCGGCCACTTCAAGTCACTACACAATGTTCAAGTTTTCAAGCTCAACTTTTGGATCTAGACACTTTAGTGTTGGTGAGAAAGAAACCAACACTAGAAACTCACTAAACAAGCAAAATAACACCTAGATCTAAACATACAACATCATTCTTGGTTTCAACTTTTAATGGACAGATTTTCAGAATTTCTTTTTGGTGTAATTTGTTTAAGCCGTGAACTAGCCCAAGATGGGTTATGTTGGAACACAACCGGTCTTGCTTTGATACCAAATGATACAAGATCAAACCAACAACACCAAGAGCTTCAAGTAGGCTCGGATTTCAGTCCAACAACACAAGAACAACAAGTTTAAGTTTCGGTTTTTCAGCCCACAACACAAGAACAACAAGATAGATAACAATGCTAGTGAATCGAAAAGAGCCCCACACGGCTTCACTAGACTTTAAGATAACAAAATCAACAACAACAACAAGATAAAGAAAGATAGATAACTTGACATATAACATTCAAGAAACTAAGAACCCTAACATCAAGAGAGGACCCTAAGTCTAATGAATATAAACACCAAGTTCTTACGAGGACCAAGAGGCACTCAACGACCTCAAAACCCTTGTTTCTAGCCAAAGAGACAACACAAGTATCCCTCTGCTTGTGAGATAATAGGGGCGGCTTCTATGAGTGGAAGAGAGAGGAAAGGTTTAGTGTTTTTAGGTTACAAAAAATCAGCATTCAAAAACTAAGGGATAACTCTCTAACATGTCCTATTTATACTACAAACAAAAGGGGTAAAATGACCCATCCGCCCTTGCTTCTTGTGCCAACCTTGGAGAGTAGTTTATTACACATTAGGACCTCTCTTCACACATAAAAACGTTTAGGTCCTTGGTTGGTTCAATCACCAACTCACACACGGCCATTTGCATGAACAAAGCTTGGAATTTTTGTAATTCCCAAGCTTGGCTTCGTGTGAAAGGCCGTGTACCTGTGGAGGCTGCCCTAACCGTATCAGACTGGCCGAAACCCATGTCCATGGATACTTCTTCCATTCGATCCCGGTACCATCTTAGGGTATGGTAGGAGTTGTCTCGGCCCATGCTCATTATTTATTGATTTTCGTCATAGCCACTTCGTTTGTGACATTTGTACTAAGCTTTTCACGATCAACCCAAAGGATTCTTGGTTGTACTTCAAGTGTGTACCACCTTGGCATGATGATGTTATTTATTAGATTGATTTTTGTTGTCCTAACTCTAACCCTCATGCCATGAGGATGTGTGCTTGTTTGTCTTTTGTTTTGATTTTGCAAGGTGCGGATTCGAGGTCGAATCCTTTTCAAGAAGGGGAGGATGATACGGGTACGATCACGAAGGTGGGTGAGTACGAGAGTGAATTGACCCAAGACTTGGAGTGTACATATGAAGTGCAAAGAAAGACCTAAATAGGCTCCAAAATCAGTTCATACAATGCACTCCAAGGGAGCCCACTTGAAGACTTTAAGCATGGATTCGAGGTCGAATCCTTTTCAAGAAGGGGAGGATGATACGGGTACGACCACGAGGATGCATGTTTGTGAGATGTATTAAACCCGAGACTTGGAGTGTGAAAGTGAAGTGCAAATGAGGACTAAAAAGGGGTCCAAAACCGTCCATATAATGCTCTCAAAGGGCACCCACTTGAAGACTTGAGACTAAGGGGTCATTTTGGACATTTCACACCTTGTTTGTAAACTACTATATAAGGAACCTTTTAGGTCATTTGTAAGGCAGACTTGGCTGAATATTGATGTTGTATCACACTTAAAAACATTTCTCTCTTAGGAGAAAGGCTCCCATAGCCGAAATCCATGTAACTAGGATTTTCAACTTGAGGGTGGAATCTCTCGTGTTGGATTCATGCTTGGAAATGAAGGTGCTTGAGGAGATTGATGTCCCTCTTGTGTCCACGTAAGAGTGTCGGTGTTGTTATTACATGTATTAAGGGTCTTAGTGTTGGATCTACACTTAGATTCATAGTTATTGTAGTAATCTATGTCACACTACCTATCTTTACATTTTATTGTTGCCATCTTGTTGTTGTTGTGTAGTGAACTGTTTTGGGTCCTTTGTTGAATCTGGAAATTTGTGTTATTGTTGTTCATATTGTTCTTCACGTTTTGTAGCTGTTTTGGTGTTGAAAACACACCTCTTTATCTTGTATTGTGTGGTTATAGCGAATCCGAGAGTGGTCTCCATCTTAGTCCTCGAATCCTTAAGATTAGTGGACTGTTTTGGAGTTGTTTCGTGTTTCCCTTATTTTTCCCGTATCATATTGTTTAATCTATTGGGTCCTTGAATTGTATCATTAGACATATTGATTTTTGGAAGAGAGTGAATTATATTTTACTTATTTAGTCTGATGTATGATTCCATAGATATTTACAAGATATTTTATTTATCTTTTCTTGAGGTAGAAATTCGGATAGGGGATATGGACCTCGCAAGTCACCTATGAGTACCATTTTTCAAAAAGACTAAGCAGATGGTGTTTATCATTAGATATGGCTATTGCACAACACCCATATCATTGAAGTTTCATTGTGTTTGAAATAGACTATAATATTATTATTATTCAACTATTAGCATTTTTCTTGTGTAGGGTTATGTTGGTATTTTGATTTTAATATAGTTTTATTAAAGCTTAGTCAGCGGATGATGCCTATTGAGTACAAGTAAATCATTCACTCTTACTCTCTAAATTTTTCTATTATAAATCATTGTTTGAGTGGACCCCCCCACCGTTAGAATTCGTGCTTCTCGGTATCTATTCAATGGTGTGGTGAACTTCTACCTTTAGAGATTGACTCAAGTCCCTCTATTCTTCTTTCTGTCTATTTTAGTTTATCAAAAAGAGTTTCGTATTTTAGTAATTCCTTTGTGTATTAGATTCACTCTTCTATTTATGACATCTGAGTCTTTCAACATTCAAAAATAATTTTTAGTTTCCTTTCATTTATAGTTGATTTGAATTATTATTGGACATTAACTATGTTTTTCTATTATTTATCTTTTAATGAACTATGTTTTGATGAGTTTTTCTTACCAATCATGGTGAGTTAGGTAGGTACAATCAATCACAATCTAAGAAATTTTAGATAGTGATGACCTACAATTTTGTGTTGTGACATTATAGTGCCCAAGGACCAAAGTTTTCTTTCCATAGCTCTATGGGCACTGGATAATGGTCCTTACGACATCCATATCTGTAAATCTATTTTTGACATGATAATTTTATAACACCCCGAGGCTGTACCCCGGATGCTACATGGTGCTAGCGACCCCGAAGGACCACCAGCTAATTCCTGAATGGTACCTTCTGTGAGTACTGAATAATAAAAACACTGTAATAACAATATAACTGGTGTAAATATGGAAATTAGGTTGAAAACATCATAAGGTTCATAACTGAAAAAAATCAATACATAATACTAAAACAATTGTCTAAAATACTCTAGTCTGAAAGTCTCTAACTGTCTGAATTTTGGAGTTGATGGGAAAAGCCCCCAACTAACTCCGAGTACTAGAAATTGTACTAAAATAATGAAATAATACTCTGTCCTCAAACTATGAGGACTCAACACCAAGTTGTTGCTAATAGACTGGGCTTCTAAGTACGGTCAGGAGCCCGTGTATCTGAACCTATGATATAAGACATTATAGCACAAAAAAAAGTATGCATCAGTACTTTGAATGTACTGGTATGCTAAGTGAGGTAGGCTAATATGCATAGGTTCATATTCATGAACAATAACTGGCTAAGTACATCAACATAATTGAATGAGAGTACATGCATGAATACATAAACTGTAACTGAGGTAATGATAACACTGGATACTGAGTTCTGGATTACTAATTCACTGATATATGAGTTACTGATACTGTATAACTGATAACTGAGTGACTGTATCTGACAGTCCTGATGCTATAGAACTTATCTGGGTTCTATACTGATCTGAGTGACTGTAGCTGATAGTAATAAACCTTAAGAATTGATCTAAGTATATTAAGCTGGGTGACTGTATCTAATAGTCCCAATTCTGTAGAACTAAATTGAGTTTTATATTGAGATTAAAACGAAAACTATGAGAGGTAATCATCTAACCAACATGCCCCTCTCCTAATGGAATTGGGTCCAACCGGTAACCCTAGTTGGAAAGGTATCAGTATCATGCCACAGATAAAGACAAGCTGTGACTTAACCCTCTCTGACAGAAAGCTCTTTCATCAACCTACGCTGGAAGGAAAACTCGTACGAGATGTATCAAACCTAGTTTGGCAGGAAGATATCTCAACCTACGCTTGCTATGTAGTACTGTAATGTAGGGATTGCTACAAAGGTACAAACCCTCTACTGGCAGGAATGCCTCATCCCTGGGTTTGCTCAGTGTTAAATCCTACTCCCAACTGAATAGTCACTGAACTAATTTTTAGTACATACTAGGCTTAACTAAACTTTTACTAATCCTACTTTTTAACAGAACTAAACTGAGTTCACTGGGTCCCCCTAATTGACGAAATACTACTGAGTTCTATTAACTCACTGAGTTCACTGAGTTATGAACTAAATAATGAACTGAGTACTACTATTTGTGACACTACTGAGACTAATCTATAACTACTGTAGCTCAAGGTAAAAAACTAAATCATCGAGTATGGAATGCCCCCAGGATACGATAGCATAAATTATATGAATAACACAATCTTGAAACATGCTAACAAATTTCTTGATGACAAATCATTGATTTTGAGGCATTTTGACAAACACTTGCAGGAAATTAACTTATATACATACTAGAAAGATATGGTTACACTACTCAACCTACATGAACAATTTGTCAATACTTGAAGAGCATAATTAATGCACATGACTGTAGTATAACATGCAAGCATCATAATCGTAACCCCAACTCACAATTCAAAGGGGTTTTAACATGAAATCATACAACAACCCACACATGTCAATTATTTCAAAATAAACTTGTAAATTATTTATGGATTCTAACCCCAACTAACATCATAGTCATGAACACAATCAAATTCAATCATGAAATTCATCAAATTAATCTACTTGAAGTGGTAAAAGAGTTGCTTGGACTCCAAGGGTGGAAGGAAACCTTGGATGAACACTTCACATACCTTAATGCTTAAACTCTTGAAGATTGATGGTGAAATTCTTGAGATTTGAATCATGAATGGAAAGCCCTAGGGTTTGTTCTTGAGAAATTTGAGAGTGAATGAGTGTAATTTGCCTAAGGGGAGCTGAATTTTGTGTTTTTGGGGCAGAATAATCGTGGGAGAAAAACCTAAATACCCCTGAAGATGCGAAATCTCAATGACTGAAAACTGACTTAGTGACATGTAGATTGATGCATCGCGTCAATGGGGTCAATGCAATGGCAAACGTACCGCATACAGTCCGGGTCAGTTCACTGTAAATTACACTGGAAGCAGGGACAAATATTCATCGACTCAATAGGCGATGAGGTGCGTCGAGATTGCATCGTTACATTGGTTTGGACTTCCAAACGTGCCTCAAATGATGTTTAAAAAATACAAAACTCGCCCGAGATTACCTACTGACATTCTTGATCATGAAGCAACTTAAAGAACGACATTTAATTATCGTAAGGATCACAAAATAAGTTCATAAACTAAGAAGCCTAAGATAACTCTAAGTATGAATACTTATCAAAAATTTTCTAAGTCTAGGACCCCTTAACAAGCTTTAAAGGACTGAATAAAGCATAGGATTTTGCGGGGTATTATAATATCTCCCCTTGGGAGCATTCATCCTTGAATGAGACTAACTAAGATGGGAGAATTGATAAACTTAAAGTACATACTGTACATGCACAATTGAAGTATGATTTCATGGATGAGACTACTGATATACTCAATTATCATACTGAACATGCATAACTGATGCATGATCTTGCAATTGACATTACTGATAAGTTGAGTTTGTATACTGAACATGCATAGATGATGCATGAGTACATGACTGAACGGATTCATGAATTCATGGCTGAGTATGCATCGTTACTTGATACAAAGTTGGTAACTACATCTGTATATAAAACTGAGTAAATTTAAGGAAAATGTTACCTTGAGGATACTTGGTCCGCATAATTGCTTTTTCTTCCCAAGTATCTCTCTCAACGGACTGATTTCGCCAAAGAACTTTGACTAAAGGGACTTCTTTGTTCCTCAGTCTACGAGTCTGATAATTGAGGATTTTAATTGGAACCTATTCATAAGAGAGACTATTATGAATATCTATGCCCTCTATAAGGACTACAACTGCTGGGTCACCTATGCATTTCTTTAGCAAGGAGATATGAAACATTGGGTGGACTGAAGCTAAGTTTGAAGGTAACTCAAGTTCCTAAGCTACCTTTCTAAAATAGTTGAGAATTTGATAAGGACCGATTTATTGGGGAATAAGTTTTCCCTTCTTTCCAAACCTCTCCACTCCTTTCATAGAAGAGATCTTCAAATGTACATAATCACCAATCTCAAACTTGAGATCTTTTCTTCGTACATCCACGTATGATTTTTGTCGGCTCTGAGCTGTCTTGAGCCTCTCCTTGATCAACTAAACTTTTTTAAAGGTATCAAATACCCAGTCAAGCCCTACTACTATGGCCTCACCCACTTAAACCAACCAATGGGAGATCTACTTCTCCTCCCATAGAGCGCCTCAAACGAAGCCATCTGAATGCTGGAATGGTAACTGTTATTATATGCAAACTCAATCAGTGGCAAATGGTCATTCCAACTGACCTTAAAGTCAATGGAACACGCCCTTAACATATCTTCTAAAGTTTGGATGGTCCTTTTGCTTGACCATCTGTCTGTGGATGAAAGGTTGTACTAAGGTTGACTTGGGCATCAAGACCCTTTTGGAAGGCTTTCCAGAAATAAGAGGTGAACTGCATACCTCTATATTAAATGATGGATAAGGGAACTCCATGCAATTTGACCAACTCTCTCACATAGAGCTTGGCATAATCATCAGTTGAATAAGAGGTATGGACTTATAGGTTGGTAATCCTATCTATAATAACTCATATATGATCATGATGACGATGAGTATGAGGAAAACCCATCACAAAGTCCATGTTCACTTTATCCCATTTCTATTTAGGAATATTGAACTCCTGCATGGATCCACTACACTTCTGATGATCAATCTTAACCTGTTGACAGGTCAAGCACTTGGCCATAAACTCTAAGATATCTCTCTTTATCTCACTTTACTAATAGACTTCCCACAAGTCGCGATACATCTTAGAGGAACCTGGGTGAATAGAGAAGCGCGCACCAAAAACTTATACAAGAATTCGCTACCTCAAGTCATCTACACCTGGCCACATAGTCGACCTTGGAAATGCTATTCACTATCTCCTCTGTGGGAGAAGACCTCTATCTTCTGATCTCTGACTGATTCTTTCATCTTAATAAAACTGGGATCTCTATCCTATTTTTCCTAAACCTCGAAAACCAAAGATAATTCTGAACTACTCTGTACCCATACACTACCTTTTGCTGAATCGACTAAGTGAACACCCAATCGGGCAAAATGATAAACTTCCTAAAATAACTTCTTCTTACCATCTTCCACGCAAGCAACACTACCCATGGACATTTTACTGAGAGCATCATCCACTATATTGGCCTTGCTTGAATTATATAGGGCACTCATGTACTAGTCTTTCAACAACTATAACCACCTTCTCTAATAGAGGTTTAGGTCTTTCTGATAGAACACATACTGGAGGCTCTTATGTTCTGTAAATACATCAATGTGTACCCCATACAAATAGTGCCTCCAAATCATTAAGGCAAAAACTACAACTTCTAACTCAAGATCATAAATGGGATAGTTCTTCTCATACGGCTTAAGCTGTCTAGAGGCATATGATATGACCTTACCTCTCTTCAGAAAAACATACCCCAAACAAACTCTTGAAGCATCACAATATACCACAAACCCATTTGATCCGCGTGGTAGAGTCAAAACTAGAGATGTAGTGATTTGAGTCTTCAACTCCCCAAAACTCTTCTCGCAATAATCTGACCACTAGAATTTGAATTTATTCTAAGTCAACCTGGAATAAGGGATGAAATAGATGAAAATCCCTTGACAAACCATCGGTAATAGTCGGATAAGCCCAAGAAACTTCAAATATCTGATAGAGAGATAGGTCTGGGCAAGTTTCTTACTACTTATGTCTTTTGAGGATCCACTCTAATGCCATCGCAGGAGACTATATGGCCGAGGAAAGGTACTAACCTTAGCCAAAATTTTCACTTACTAAAGTTGGGGAACAATTTATGGTTTCTGAGAATCTACAATACTATTCTAAGATGGTCTGCATGATCACACTCACTACAGGAGTAGACAAGAATCTCATTAAGGAAGACTATGACAAACTTGTCCAAGTATTGCATGAACACACGATTCATTAAGTCCATGAATGTTGTTGGGGCATTGGTATGACGAAATGATATGACTAGGAATTTGAAGTGACCATACCAAGTTCTGAAAGCTATTTTTGGAATGTCACATTTTCTAACTCTGAGCTGATGATAGCCTTATCTGAGGTTTATCGTAGAAAAGTAACTGGCACCCTGTAGTTGGTCAAATAAGTCATCAATTATTAGAAGTAGATACTTGTTCCTGATCGTGACTTTATTTAGCTAACGGTAGTCTATACACATTTTGAGGGAATTGTCTTCTTTACGCACGAACAAAATTGGTGCACCCCAAGGGGATACACTGGGTTTGGTGAATCCCTTATCTAGGAGATCCTTTAATTTCTCTTTTAATTTTCTAAGTTCTGCTGGAGCCATTCTGTATGGAGAAATTCTATGCACTGAGTATCTGGAAGAAGGTTTATTCCAAAGTCAATTTCCCTTTTGGGAGGAACTTCGAGAATATCTTTGGGAAACATATCAGGAAATTCACATGCTATTGGAACTGACTCAAGAATGGGAGTATCAGAACTAGACTCTTTAACTCGAATGAGATGATAGACACATCCCTTAGATATTAGTTTTCTTGCCCTAAGTTAAGAAATAAGATGACCCTGAGTGCTGAGGTACTACCCCTCTATTCTAGGATAGGTTCATTCAAAAACTGAAATTGGACAATTCTATTTTTGGAGTCAACTGAGGCATATCATGAATGAAGTCATTCCATATCGAGAATGACATTAAAGTCTGTCGTCTCTAATTCTACTAAGTCTACTAAAGTGATATTCTGATATACTATAACCGTACAGTTCTTGTATACCCATCAGGCTATGACAGATTTGCCCACTGAGGTAGAGACTAATAAAGGCTTTGCTAGGATTTCGGGACTAACTCCGAAGTCAACAACTATGTAAGAAGTTACAAAGGACAAGAAAGCTCCTAAATCTGGCAAAGTATAAACATGTAAATGATAAACTTGTAACGTACTAGTTACCACATCAGGAGAACTCTCCTGATCCTGTCTGAAATGATGTGCATAGAGTCTGTTGGGACATTGCCTACTAATGGCACTAAAAGCAGCACCATGCTAATTCGGGCGATCGGTTTGAGCTGGGGGATGATTATGCTGACTTTGTGAACCCACCTGAGCACACTGTCTGACCCTATGGCCTAGCTTGCCACATCTGATACATACATCTCTACCAGCTCTATAGACACCCTGATGGTTTTTGCCATATTTCTAGCAGAGAGGATTTATTTAGGCATTACAAACAGTCCCCTGGGTGTTAAGGCCTGGTGCCCTATCTCTATTACCGTCTCTGAATTTCGACACCAGAGCACTGACTGAGGATAGATCTAGGACTGATGATTTTGGGTAAAATAAAGAATGATTACCACCTTCTAACTTAGGCTGGGTGAAGTTGAAACTTTCTATTCTAGCTCTCTTGATCTCCCTCTCCATCTCTTTCTTCTTAGCCTCCTCTATCTGCTGAGAATGGATCATAAGATTGGATATGTCCATCTCCTTAATCAGCATTGCAGTCCTACAAAGCTTAACCACACTGCTAGACTCACCAGACACAAACTTACAAATCTTAGATCTGCTATCTGCTATCACATGAGGGGCATATCTGGCTAACTGAGTAAACTTGAGAGAATACTTTTGTACTGTCATGTTTCCTACTTCATATTAATAAACTCTAAAACCTTCACTTTCCTCAACTCTAGTGGGAAGAACCTGTCCAAAAAAGCTATAGCAAACTCCTCCCATTCTATGGGCCCTGCATCTACGACCCTCTCTACTTTCCACTATTTAAACCACAAGTGAGCCACATCCAGTAACTGATATGCGGCTAAATCAATACTCTCATTGTCAGTCACATTCATAATATCTGTGACCTTCTGCACCTGATCAAGGAATTCTTGTGGGTCCTCATCTATCTTAGACTCGAGAAATGATAGGGGATTCATTCGGGTGAAGTCCTAAATCCTGGATACAGCAGTATTAGCCACTGGGTTGGCCAGAATGGCAGTAGGGCATTCATTCTGGGCTGGTACTGAATTTGCTAGAGTAGTACATGCGACCCTAAATTCTCGATAGGAGACATGCTCATCCAGAGGATATACCTAGACGAACTGAGGGGCTGGCTGATTTCCTGTTCTTTTTTCGTTCTTCTTTGGAGAAATGTTCTATAAATGGAAGGATAAAAAGGATTAGACTGAGAGTTTTAATTTCTACTCATGCTCTCTCGCACGACATAAATACGTATAGAAGGGAAACTTTTCCTAAAACATCTCTGAGCCTCTCGTCCATAAGTGTGGTGCGTTACACACCCATGCACAAGACTTTACTTGATGTGGCTTTCAGACTCCCTAGGACTCTATTGAACCTTAGGTTTTAATAATAAGTTTGTATACCCTGATTCTATACCCCAAATGCTACACGACGCTATCAATACCAAAGGACAACTAGCTAACCCATGATCAGTACCTTTTGTGAGCACTGAATAATAATAACACTATAATAACAATATAACTGGTGTAAATGCGAAAGTTAGGCTGAAAATGCCATAATGTTCATAACTGAAAAAAATCAATACTGAATACTAAAACAACTGTCTAAAATACTCTAGTCTGAAAGCCTCTAACTGTCTGAATTATTGTGTTGATGGGACAAGGCCCCAATTAACTCCGAATACTACAAATTATACTAAAATACTAAAATAATACTCTATCCTAGAAATATGAGGATTCACTACTAAGTCTATTGCTGATAGGTTGGGCTGCTAAGTGCGGTCGAGAGCCCGTGCATCTTAACCTATGATATAATACATCATAGCTCAAAATAAAAGTATGCATCAGTACTTTGAATGAATTAATATGTTATGTAAGGTAGGCGAATATTCATCGGTTCATATGCATGAACAATAACTGGCTGAGTAAATGAACATAATTGAATGAGAGTACATGCATGAATACATAAAATGTAACTGAGGTCATGAAACATTGGATACTAAGTTCTAGATTATTGATTCACTGATATCTAAGTTACTGATACTGTATAAATTATAACAGAGTGATTGTATATGATAGTCTTGATACTGTAGAACTGATCTGAGTTCTATATTGATCTATTTTTTATATTGATCTGAGTGACTAAATCTGACAGTAATAAATCTATAAAACTAAACAAAGTTTTATACTGAGTTGTATCTGACAGTCCTGATTCTGTAGAACTGAACTGAGTTTTATACTGAGAGTAAAACTGAAATTGTGGGAGGTAATTATCTAACCGACATGCCCTCTCCAAATAGATTGGGGTCCAACCTGTTACCCCAGTTAGAAGGGTGTTAGAAATGTGCCACGAGTAAAGACAAGTTGTAAGTTCACCCTCTCTGACAGGAAGCTCTTTCATCAACCCTTGCTGGTAGGAAAACTCATTTGAGATATGTCAACCCTAGTCCGTTCGGAAGATATCTCAACATACATTGTATATGTAGTTCTGTAACGCAGGGATTGCTACTAAGGGTCAAAGCCTCTACTGGCAGGAATACCCCCATCCCTGGGTTCGTTCGGTGCTGAATCTTACTCCCAACTTAATAGATATTGAACAAATTTCTAGTACATACTTGGCTTGACAGAACAGTTACTGATCATACTGTCTAACTGAACTGAACTGAGTTCACTGGGCTCCGGTAACAGATAGAATAATACTGAGTTCTATTAACTTACTGAGTTCACTGAGTTTTGAACTAAATACAGAATGAGACTATGACTGCTTACTAAGTACTACAATTTGTGACACTACATAGACTATTCTATAACTACTGTAGCTCTAGGTAAATAGCTAAATTGTCGGGTATTTATACCCTCAGGAATTGATATCATAAATTATAAGTCATAGCCTAATCTTAAAATATGATAACAAATTTCACAATCACAAATCATTCATTTAGTCATTGGACAAACGTTTGAATGAAATGAACTTATATACATACTAGCATGATATGGTTACACTACTCATCCCACATGCACAATTAATCAATCCTTTTGAAGAGCATAATTTATGCACATGACAGTAATATAACATGCAAGCATCATAATTATAACCCCAACTTACAATTCAAAGGGGTTTTAAATATGAAACCATAAAACAACCCACACATGTCATTTATTTCTCATGAACTTGTAAATTATTGATGGATTCTAACCCCAACTAACATCATAGTTATGAACACAATCAAATTCAATCATGAAATTCTTCAAATAAATCTACTTGAAGTTTTAAAAGAGTTGCTTGGACTCCAAGGGTAGAAGGAACTCTTGGATGAACACATCACATACCTTAATACTTGAAATTTTGAAGATTGATGGTGAAATTCTTGATATTTAAATCTTGAATGAAAAGCTCTAGGGTTTGTTCTTGAGAAATTTGAGAGACAATAAGTGTAATTAGCTTAAGGGGAGCTAAATTTTGTGTTTTTGGGGCTTAAAAGTCATGGGAAAAAGACACAAATACCACTGAGGATGAAGAATCTTGATGACTAAAAACTGACATAGTGATGCGCAGATCAACGCATCGCATTGATAGGGTCGATTGATGGCTGATGCATTGCATTGACTCTGCGTTTATTCTTTAGAAATTGGACTGGGAGTTAGAGAAAATATTCATCGACATGATAGGTGATGCGGCGTGTCAAGATTGGATCGATACACTGGTCGGGACTCCCAAACGTGCCTCAAACGATGTTAGAAAAATCCAAAACTCATCCGAGAACACCTCCTGACCTTCATGATCATGAAACAACTTAAAGATTGACATTTAACAGTTGGAAGGATAGAGAAATAATATCTTCCTCTACTAAGGCTAAAATAACTCTAAGTATGAATAGTTATCTAAAAAATTTTAAGTCTGGGACCCCTTAAGATACTTTAAAGGACTAAATCAAACTTAGGATTTTGCGGGGTCTTGCAAATTTTTACTAAGAAAACATAATTGATTATATGAATATCAAATTTGAAAGGTTTGGAACATTGAAAACTAGACTTCAGAGCTTTAGTTGAACATAACTTAAAGTTGAATTCCATTTACACCAAGAGATAGGATAATTTGACATTAAGGCATAGACAATTTAAGTAATTTTCTTCTATTTGAACATTTCCAACTTGCTCTACATTACCTCTCCAATCTTATAATTATCTATACATCCCTTCTCCATTCTTATAGTTGTCCATACAACCCCCTTCCCACCCACCCCCACCCACAATTCATGAGATTTTAGTATTTTACATAGATCTTCACCAACTTTTGAAGACCTATGTTCCTAACTTAGAACATGAGCGAGGATGTATACTTGCAAAATATCTACATGATATTACAAAGAAAATGATACCATATGGTATCTACATGCACAAAAAAATCCACACACAAACAATAACAACACACATTCACTCGCAACAACAAGACATAAACGGTACAAGAAACAAATACAAACTTAAAGCGATAAAGAAGATAGTTAACTTGACACAAGGAGAACACATAATCTAGCAACTAAAGAGTATATTAAACTCTAAAACATCTACCAAACATGTTAACAAGTACCAAGTTCTTATAGTGATCGCCAAGGGAATCAACTCACCTCAAGATCCACTGTTTCCAAGAAAAGAACAATATTAGCTTTTCCAAGCCCTAAACTACAATGGCTAATCCAAGCCCTAATTAAGAACTACACTAAGGTGGTCTACTCTCACGAGATAGGATTTTCAATGTCTCATATTTTCATTATTAAAAAACTAATGAGAGAAGACCTAAAAATTCCTACGTATAGTATATTACAAAAGAAGACAAGAAGACCACTTTTCCCTTAACGAGAGGGCTGCCATGGTGTGTAAATACACCATATTCAATGTCCAAAATACCCTTACATAAGGGGCATCCAAGGTTTGTTTGACTTGAATGAATGGTGCCTCTTCAATGCTCTCAAAATCGAGGATGGTTTATACTTCAAGGCTTGTGGTTGTTGGGTTAACAACAATGTAAGTATCTAAGAAACCTTCCAACATGGGATTGATTAAGGTCATGCTCAAAATAGGCCTTTATTGCATATCCTTGTGCTCTCGGGGTGACCAAGTCTTGAGCCATTAGGTGTTGGCCTCTAAGGATGTTATCAAAAGCTAAGGGGGCCATTTGACTTATATCATCCTCCCCTCCTTAAAAAGGATTCAACCTTGAATCCATACCTTGAAAAACAAGAGAAAGGACAAACAAGCACAACTTCTTCATGGTATGAGGGTTAGATTTAGAATAATAATAAATATCATAATGCCAAGGGAAACATACAAGAAATATAACCATGAATCCGTTGTGTCAGTCGTGAAAAGCTTAGAAAAAACATCACAAAGGGCATGGTTATAACAAGTATCAAGAGATAAAGAAACTATAGAGGATTCAATAGTATCCCAAAGACCCAAAGGTAAGTCTACCCATAAATTAGGGACCTGAAAGCACAATTGTTTCATTACCCCTTCAAGTGACCTCAACAAATGTGGTGCCAATATTGGTCTTAAAATCCACCAAACACACATGGCATAGTCATTAGAACAAGTGGACCAACCAACAAGTTTCCTACCTCTACATAATACAAATCCAAAACTAGCACGAATATCATCATAGGCAAAGAGGTAGTATAGGAAAGAACCAAGTGTAAAGGTATACACGGGTAAAGATAAAGCATTTAAGCACATACACATTCTTTCCTCCAAGAAAATAGGCAACTTGAGATCCTCAAGTTGGTATTCATGCAATGTAAGCACAAGTGTGTCAAGCAAAGATGCAAATTTAGAAACATTATGCCAAGGAGTCAAGGACACCTTTGCCATCGAGTTTTCAAGAAGCACTACACATTCCTTAACCTGAAGAGTACTCTCATCTTTTCAAAAGAGATTTCCATCCTTAGGAGGAATGTTGTCACACCATAGTGGATTAGCATACCAGTTATGGACTTCAAGGCAATCTATACCATTATTTTCTCCACTAGGTTCCTTAGGAGTTTGTATATAATCTTTAAACAAGACATTATAGCTAAAAAGAGCATGATCTATCTTATGGACAGATTTGGAACTAGAAAATTCTTCATTCTCTAAAAGATCAATATCAAGTTTTAAAGATGTTTCAAGCATAAGATTGTCCCAAAAATAGCTCTCGGGTTCACTCCTATTTTGTTGACCCACATTTTCAAATATTTCACTCACTTGAGTTATATTAATCATATCACACACATAATCGAGTGGTGGACAAGTTTCACAAATAACTTGGTCAACACAATTTTCACACGATGATGTACTTTTATTCAACGCAATAGCTTCAACACTAGGTGGACACAAGTCAATCTTACAAGAAGAGTCAACTCAGTAATCTATAAAATGAACTAGTGTATCCACTCACACAATATGTACATTATCCACAAGTGGCAAAGAATCAATATACTCACATGTAGGTAGGCTATTACTCACACTCAATAGCTTATTAGCCACATTACAATCATCAACATGCACCAAAGTGTAAGAGTTAGCTATTTTACCTTGACGTTCATAAGTATGATCATCTTTACCTCGGTGTGAAAGTCCGTCACAAACTTAGGCAGCAACTTCCTTTGGGAAACTCTCATCGCAAGTTGTTTGGATAGTTGGATTTTGAGGAAAGATGATACGGTTAGGGCAGCCTCCACAGGTACACGGCCTTTCACACGAAGCCAAGCTCGGGAATTACAAGCACTCCAAGCTTTGTTCATGCAAATGGCCGTGTGTGAGTTGGTGATCGAACCAACCAAGGACCTAAACGTTTTTATGTGTGAAGAGAGGTCCTAATGTGTAATAAACTACTCTCCAAAGTTGGCACAAGGAGCAAGGGCGTTAGGGTCATTTTACCCTTTTTGTTTGTAGTATAAATAGAACATGTAGAGAGAGTTAGACTTGGTTCTTGAATGCTGAAAGTTGTAACCTAAAAACACAAACACATTTCCTCTCTCTTCTCTCATTGAAGCCTCCCCTAATATCTCACAAGTAGAGGGATACTTGTGTTGTCTCTTTGGCTAGAAACAAGGGTTTTGAGGTCGTTGAGTGCCTCTTGGTCCTCGTACGAACTTGGTGTTTATATTCATTAGACTTAGGGTCCTCTCTTGATGTTAGGGTTCTTAGTTTCTTGAATGTTATATGTCAAGTTATCTATCTTTCTTTATCTTGTTGTTGTTGTTGATTTTGTTATCTTAAAGTCTAGTGAAGCCGTGTGGGGCTCTTTTCGATTCACTAGCATCATTATCCATCTTGTTGTTCTTGTGTTGTAAGTTGAAAACCGAAACTAGTTCTTGTGTTGTATGTTGAAAAATCGAAACTAAAAACTCATTGTTCTTGTGTTGTTGGACTGAAATCCGAAGCTCTTGGTGTTGTTGGTTTGATCTTGTATCATTTGGTATCAGAGAAAGACCGGTTGTGTTCCAACATAACCCATCTTGGGCTAGTTCACGGATTAGACAAACTACAAAAAAAAAAAAATCTGAAAATCTGTCCATTAAAAGTTGAAACCGAGAATGATGTTGTATGTTTAGATCTAGGTGTTATTTTGCTTGTTTAGTGAGTTTATAGTGTTGGTTTCTTTCTCACCAACACTAAGGTGTCTAGATCCGAAAGTTGAGCTTGAAAACTTGAACATTGTGTAGTGACTTGAAGTGGCCGAAAGTTGTATGTTGTTGATGACCCAAAGAAAATCGGTGGTTGTGTGTGTATGTGCTAAAGAAGTTGATGAAGTTGTTGAAGTGTTCATCTTTTGAACTTGTTCATATTGTTCATCTTGTTGTGTGCTCAAGTGGTAAAGCTATAAAGTTGTTGTGAAAGACTTGCACCCATCACTTTGTAGTCTTGTCAATCACTTTCCCTAATTCAAGGAGCCTTGTTTTGTGGGATTTGTCAACCAACCCCCACTTTCTTGAGTTTGAAAAAGGGTGAAAGACTACAAAAATTTTAGTTTTCCCACCAAAACACTCTTCAATTTATAACAAGTTGTGTGAATATTAACTCAAAAAAAAAAAAAAAAGAGAAAGAGAAAAAACGAGAGAAGAAGAACGTGTGGGACCATTGCATGCTACCACATCACTATAAGCTCAACTTAGGATATTCTTTGGTTGCTAATTGTTGATCCTTGGTTTCTCTTACTTGGTCCTAGAACTAATTAACAAACTAGTACCTTCCTACTAGGTTGTCAACTAGTTCCTTGAGCCGTTTGTTCGTGTCAACGATTATTTGTGTGCTTTTATTCGTTTGAACGAATTGCTGATTTTTGACTCTAGTCCGGCAAGAATTCTTTGAGTCTTCAAACAAGAATCCATTCCGGATAAGAGCTTACTCATACCTTAAAGTCTCACGGTTACTAGCCAATTATACAACACTTGTGGAACACGAACTTGTGGTGAACTAAAGCGGCTAATACCTTGACAATGGAAGGAGCTACGTTTCATAATGCGGATACTAATGCCCTTGATTCTATGAGGGTCACTCTTGAGGCCGTTACCCGGACACTTGAAAGGTTGAATTCAGAATTTGGGGCCGTGAGAGGGGACTTGGCAACAATAAGGGGGGGAAGTATCGACTATTAGTGGGAGATTAGATCAAGTGGAGAGTCAAAGGAACTCTCGTCCATCTACTCCTCTACATGTATCTACCAATGGTCATGATAGGACCTCCTCCGCAACCATCACCCCCGAAACAGTCCACAAAATGCTAAACGCACCCCAAGCTCCACTAAATACCGCAAGCCAATCTACCTATTTTCCCCCAAACCGAGACGCCACTAGACCACTACATTTCCAAGCCCCTCCGATTCCACAAGAGGGATTTGGGTGCCAAGTACCTCCACTAAATCCGAACCCTCCATTCCAAGCTCCATTAAACCAAAGACCACAAATTCTAAATCCTCCGAATCAAAACGGCCAAGGCCGACCAGCCCACTTTGAAGGATACGGTAGAGAGGAGTATGAAGGAGAGGGAGCCTTTGACGATGCTTATATGAGGGAGGAGAAGTTAAGAGGGGGTCGAGGAGAACCTAGGAGATACCGGGGGTATGGAGATAGGGGAAACCGACACCAAGAGAGAGACGTAGGCATCAACACCATCAAGTTGAGCCTACCCATCTTTAAGGGTGAAAGTGACCCCGAGGCATACTTAACTTGGGAATCGGCTTGTGACAAAGTTTTCCAAGTTAATGACATCTCGTAAGAAAAGAAGAGTTGCTACGCTATAGCTCACCTCGAGGGCTATGCTAACACTTGGTGGGAGTATGTTAAACGATTTGGTAATGAATTAGTTGATGGGCAGCCACCACCTTGGTATCGGTTGAGGTATTTGATGAGGCAACGATACCTCCCCGAGAGATATCGGTATGAGTTACTTGCTAGACTATATGGCTTGCGGCAAAGAAGTAAGAGTGTGATGGCCTATTTTGACGAGTTCCAACAACTCATGTTGAAACTTGATCATCGTGGGGAGCAAATCAGTCACGACATCATCCGGTTCAAGTGTGGGTTGAACAAAGAGATCGCTACTCATTTGACACTTCACCGGTTTGAGACCATTGACGGTATATTCCAAGAGGCCTTAGAGATTGAAAGGGAACTTAGGGAGAGGTCAACCTTCAAGGCAAGGGTACAAAACCCTTCGGGTTGGCCCAAAAACAAGGACCAACCCGCCTCTACGAAGCTGCCCGAGCCCAAAACAGTCCCTAAATTCCCTCCGAAACCGGAGGCTCACAAATATCCCAACCCAAAGGGGTTCCAATGCTTCAAGTGCCAAGGTTGGGGGCATAAGGCCAATGAATGTCCAAACCGGCGCAATGTGATCCTACGAGAAGGAAAGGTGTACTACCTTGGTGAGGAGGTGGTTTCCGAAAGGGGGAAAATGAGGCCGAGCCTCAAGATGGAGAGGGAGATGAAAATGGGCCGAATGATGATGAATTAGAGGGTAGTGAAGATGTCTATCCACAAGAAGGGGAGTGTGTGGTACCAAACTTTGTGGTTAGACGTGTCATGATTAGTAAGGCGGTGGATGACCCGAGTCAAATGGAAAATCTATTCCATACTAAGTGTCTTGTAAAGGGAAGTGTGTGCACTTTGGTGATTGATAGTGGTAGTTGTACAAATGTTGCGAGCCATGCTATGGTAAATTTGTTGAAGCTACCAACTACACTACACACTAGTCCTTACAAGCTACAATGGTTGAACGATTGTGGTGAATTGAAGGTCACAAGGCAATGTGTGATTCGGTTTAAGCTGGGAAACTACCATGATGAAGTGCTTTGTGACATGATTCCAATGCAAGCATGTCACTTGTTGTTAGGTAAACCATGGCAATATGATAGGTCTACTAAACACGATGGGAGGTCCAACCGGTATACGCTTGAGAAGGATGGCCGAAAGGTCACACTTCACCCTCTTTCACCCTCCCAAGTAAATGAGTGGCATCAAAAGATGAGAGAGTTAAAGGGAAAGGGGAAGGAACCCGAGAAGGGAGAAAAGGGGGGGATACCGTAGGTGAGGGGGTAGGGACATCCGAGGCCGTCCCAACGCCAAGGGAGATGGAAAATGTAGTGATGTTGGCTAGGAGAAAGGAACTCTTCGTGGACCATGATGAAAACAAGCCGATGCTACTTTTGGCCCATTGTTTTAATACTAACCCCACGAATTCTTCCATTTCCCCTTTGATTTCTTGTGTGTTGCAGGAATATGAAGATGTATTTCCTCAAGAACTTCCGCAAGGATTGCCCCCACTTCGGGGAATTGAGCACCAAATTGATTTGGTGCCGGGTTCAAAACTTTCGAAAAAACCGGCCTATAGGAGCAATCCTATGGACACTAAGGAGCTTGAAAGACAAGTTGAGGAGCTTCTCAACAAGGGATACATCAAGGAAAGCATGAGTCCGTGTGCTGTTCCGGTGCTTTTGGTACCAAAGAAGGACGGGACTTGGCGCATGTGCGTCGATTGTAGAGCCATCAACAAAATCACTATAAGGTATCGTCATCCAATTCCTAGACTAGATGATATGTTATATGAGCTCCACAGATCTTGTTTGTTTTCTAAAGTGGACCTTAGGAGCGGCTATCACCAAATTCGCATGCAACCCGGTGATGAGTGGAAGACCGCATTCAAGACCAAATTCGGTCTATATGAGTGGCTGGTCATGCCCTTCGGCCTTACCAATGCTCCTAGCACATTTATGAGGCTAATGAATCATGTAATGAAGCCTTATATTGGAAAGTTTGTGGTGGTTTACTTTGATGATGTGTTGGTGTATAGTAAGTCTATTGATGATCATGTAATGCATTTGAGATGTGTGTTTGATGTGCTCCGAAAGGAGAAGCTATATGCCAACATGGAGAAGTGTTCTTTTCGTGTTGATAAAGTCATATTCTTGGGTTTTGTCGTGAGCTCAAGGGGTGTGGAAGTGGACGATTCCAAGACAGACTCTATACGAAGTTGGCCGACCCCTAAAACTATTGGAGAAATCCGAAGTTTCCACGGGTTGGCAAGCTTTTATAGGAGGTTTGTCAAAGGATTTAGTTCCATAGCAGCCCCCTTGACCGAGGTAATTAGAAAGGACGGGCCCTTTAAATGGGGTGATGAGCAGGCTAGGGCTTTTGAGGCCTTGAAAGCTACGCTCATCTCGGCGCCTTTATTGCAATTGCCCGATTTTGATAAGATGTTTAAAATAGAGTGTGATGCTAGTAAGGTTGGCATCGGGGCTGTTTTGATGCAAGAAGGTAAGCCCGTTGCTTATTTCAGTGAAAAGCTCAAATGGGCAACTCTTAATTACTCAATTTATGATTTGGAGTTGTACGCCCTTGTTAGAGCCTTGGGAAATTAGCAACATTATTTGTGGCCTAAGGAGTTCGTGATACGAACGGATCATGAGTCGTTGAAACACCTTAAGAGCCAAGACAAGCTGAATAGGCGTCATGCTAAGTGGATTGAGTTCATCGAGACTTTTTCTTATGTAATCCATTACAAAAGGGGAAAGGAAAATGTTGTTGCCGATGCCTTGTCTAGGAAGCATGTGCTTGTTGCTACCTTGTCTTCAAAGTTGATGGGTTTTGAGAGCTTGCGGATGTTGTATCCCGAGGATCCTACCTTTGCTCCTATTTTTAGGGAATGCGAAGAGTGGGGAAGGGACCGTTGGTTTAAGGAGAATGACCATTCCTCCTACTCTCGGTTCGATGGGTATTTGTTCAAGGGGAGGAGGTTGTGTGTTCCTTCTAGTTCTTGGAGGGAATTATTTGTGAGGGAGGCCCATGACGGA
Organism: Capsicum baccatum var. pendulum; assembly: GCA_030864225.1. Classification (NCBI taxonomy): domain Eukaryota; kingdom Viridiplantae; phylum Streptophyta; class Magnoliopsida; order Solanales; family Solanaceae; genus Capsicum; species Capsicum baccatum. Next base: position 170,655,327 of record CM061550.1, read on the forward strand.
GGCCTCATGGGTTACTTTGGGGTAGACAAGACCCTCGGGATCTTAGAGGAAAACTTCTATTGGCCCAAAATGCGCAAAGACGTCACTAAAATTTGTAGTCAATGCGTGGCCTGCCGGAGTGCGAAATCTCGCCTCCAACCTCAAGGATTATACACCCCACTCCCTACTCCCCTTAGGCCTTGGTTGGACATTTCGATGGATTTTGTTTTGGGGCTGCCAAGGACTAGAAAGGGCCGAGATAGCATTTTTGTTGTCGTTGATAGATTCTCTAAAATGGCTCATTTTATTCCATGTGCTAAAACCGAGGATGCTCCTAGTGTAGCTTCATTATTTGTTGAACATGTTGTAAAGCTTCACGGGGTACCGAGGACTATTGTGAGCGATAGGGACTCCAAGTTCCTAAGTCTCTTTTGGAAGTCCATGTGGGGTAGGCTTGGGACAAAGTTACTTTTCTCCACGTCTTGCCACCCACAAACCGATGGCCAAACGGAGGTAGTAAATAGAACCTTAGGGTCTATGCTACGTTCTATGGTTAAAGGTAAACTGACTCCATGGGAAGATCACCTACCCTTGGTGGAATTTGCATACAACCGGGTAATACATTCGAGTACGGGAATGACTCCCTTTGAATGTGTTTATGGCCTGAATCCCCTTACCCCTTTAGATCTCACTCCTTTGTCTAGTGATCTCATGACCAGCTTAGATGGCAATAAAAGAGCCGAGGCAATGAAGAAAATGCATGAGACGGTGCGGATCAAGCTTGAAAAGAAGAACCAAGAGGTTGCAAAACGGGTAAACAAAGGGAGAAGGAGGCTTGTTCTTGAACCCAGAGATTGGGTGTGGGTTCATCTTCGAAAGGATCGGTTTCCAGCTCAAAGGAAGTCCAAATTGCTGCCAAGGGGTGATGGTCCTTTCCAAGTACTTGAGAGAATCAATGACAACGCCTACAAGATTGACCTTCCACCGGAATATCAAGTGCATAACACTTTCAACGTTGGTGATCTCTCCCTCGTGGATGCGGTTGAAGATGACCAAATGCCGAATTTGAGGTCAAATTCCTCTCAAGATGGAGAGGATGATACGGTTAGGGCAGCCTCCACAGGTACACGGCCTTTCACATGAAGCCAAGCTCGGGAATTACAAGCACTCCAAGCTTTGTTCATGCAAATGGCCGTGTGTGAGTTGGTGATCGAACCAACCAAGGACCTAAACGTTTTTATGTGTGAAGAGAGGTCCTAATGTGTAATAAACTACTCTCAAAAGTTGGCACAAGGAGCAAGGGCGTTAGGGTCATTTTACCCTTTTTGTTTGTAGTATAAATAGAACATGTAGAGAGAGTTAGACTTGGTTCTTGAATGCTGAAAGTTGTAACCTAAAAACACAAACACATTTCCTCTCTCTTCTCTCATTGAAGCCGCCCCTAATATCTCACAAGTAGAGGGATACTTGTGTTGTCTCTTTGGCTAGAAACAAGGGTTTTGAGGTCGTTGAGTGCCTCTTGGTCCTCGTAAGAACTTGGTGTTTATATTCATTAGACTTAGGGTCCTCTCTTGATGTTAGGGTTATTAGTTTCTTGAATGTTATATGTCAAGTTATCTATCTTTCTTTATCTTGTTGTTGTTGTTGATTTTGTTATCTTAAAGTCTAGTGAAGCCGTGTGGGGCTCTTTTCGATTCACTAGCATCATTATCCATCTTGTTGTTCTTGTGTTGTAAGTTGAAAACCGAAACTAGTTCTTGTGTTGTAAGTTGAAAAATCGAAACTAAAAACTCGTTGTTCTTGTGTTGTTGGACTGAAATCCGAAGCTCTTGGTGTTGTTGATTTGATCTTGTATAAAAAGACTTTGGGTAACAATTGACGTAGAATTTTAATGTGTCATTGCATATCTTCAAAATCGTCATTGATGCGATCACTTGTGGCCTTGAGATTATGGGCATCCATGGTACCTAACAAAAAAGAAATAAAGACAACCACAAACAAAAGAAAAAAAATAATATTAGTAGTAAAAGCTCCATAGCAACACTCGTATACACGCACCTTTGTGATTCTCACAATCGAAGCAATGAATATTGAAAGTTGCTTATACTCCGGTAGTCAATAAGATGTCATTCTCACAGTTGGAGCGATGAATATTGAAAGTTGCTTATACTCCAGTAGTCAATAAGATGTCAATCTTACTTGGCGTCCGGAATGGATTCTTGTTTTGATTGACTAAAGACACAAAATAAAATTCAATTAAAAACTTGAAACAAAGAAGTTACTACGAGTTACAAACGAGAAAAGCACATAAATAATGGAGACCAACTTAGAGATTGTCCATATGGTAGACAGGGGAGTTGAGATGTTTGTCCCCAAAGTTAGGCTACCAGTGCCCCCATTCCCGTAGTCCGCCCAGTTCTTCCTCAGAGCGCCTCTTTTAGTACTACTGGTGGTTCACGCTAGAATTGCTTCTATGCTATACTATCTCGCCAGGAACAAGAGGACTCTATAGATGTTTTCACTGGTATGCTCCATGTCATTAATTTTAATGTGTATGTATTGATGGACCCCAGTTCAAGTTTCTCTTATGTGACACCTCTAGTTGTTGTAAATTTGGAGATGGACCCTGAACGGATTCCTGAGCCTATTCTGGTTTCTACCCCGGTAGGAGAATCTATTATTGCTAAGCGAGTGTATAAGAAGTGTCCTATCACTGTCCTTCATCGGGTCAGATGTGCTGATTTGATTGAGCTAGATATGGTGAATTTTGATGTCATTCTAGGTATGGATTGGCTTCACTCGTGCTATGCGTCTATAGATTATCGTACCCGAGTGGTCAAGTTTTGGTTTCCTAATGAGCCCATTGTTGGGTGGTCCAGGAGTTCTGTAACTCACAAAAGCCATTTCATATCCTACCTCAAAGCTAGGAAGTTGATTTCCAAGGGTTGCATCTATCACCTAGTTCTAGTTAAAGACATCACGTCCGAGACTTCGACTCAGTCGGTTGCCATTGTTAATGAGTTTCCCAATGTTTTCCCCAAAGATATTCCAGGGATCCTACCTGATAGAGAGATAGAATTTAGGATTGGCCTTCTTTCCGGCACTCTGCCTATTTCCATCCTTCGTACCGTATGGCTCCCACAAAACATAAAAAGTTGAAGGAGTAACTCAAAGATATCTTAGAAAAAGGATTTATCAGACCCAGTGTTTCCCCATGAGGTGCACTTGTTCTATTTGTGTATAAGAAAAGTGGTACATTGTCTATGTGCATTGATGATACGGTTAGGGCAGCCTCCACAGGTACACGGCCTTTCACACGAAGCCAAGCTCGGGAATTACAAACACTCCAAGCTTTGTTCATGCAAATGGCCGTGTGTGAGTTGGTGATTGAACCGACCAAGGACCTAAACGTTTTTATGTGTGAAGAGAGGTCCTAATGTGTAATAAACTACTCTCCAAGGTTGGCACAAGAAGCAAGGGTGGATGGGTCATTTTACCCCTTTTTGTTTGTAGTATAAATAGAACATGATAGAGAGTGATTCCCTAGTTTTTGAAGGCTGAAATTTGTAACCTAAAAACACAAAACAATTCCTCTCACTTCCACTCATAGAAGCCGCCACTATCATCTCACAAGTAGAGGGATACTTGTGTTGTCTCTTTGGGTAGAAACAAGGGTTTTGAGGTCTTTGAGTGCCTCTTGGTCCTCGTAAGAACTTGGTGTTTATATTCATTAGACTTAGGGTCCTCTCTTGATGTTAGGGTTCTTAGTTTCTTGAATGTTATATGTCAAGTTATCTATCTTTCTTTATCTTGTTGTTGTTGTTGATTTTGTTATCTTAAAGTCTAGTGAAGCCGTGTGGGGCTCTTTTTCGATTCACTAGCATTTGTTATCTATCTTGTTGTTCTTGTGTTGTGGGGCTGAAAAACCGAGACTTAAACTAGTTATTCTTGTGTTGTGGACTGAAAAACCAAAAACTTAACTTTGTTGTTCTTGTGTTGTTGGACTGAAATCCGAGCCTACTTGTTGTTCTTGGTGTTGTTGGTTTGATCTTGTATCAATTGATTATCATCAACTCAACAAGGTAACTATCAAGAGTAAATACCCTCTTTTTTAAATTGATGACTTGTTTGATCAGTTACAAGGTGCAAGCTACTTCTCAAAGATAGACCTTAGATCCAGCAATCACCAGCTTAAGGTACAAGGTGACAGCCTTCCAAATTTGTTATGGTCATTTTGAGTTCTTGGTCATGTCTTTTGGGTTAACCAATGCTCCAGCGGCTTACATGGATCTTATGAACTGAGTATTCAAGCGGTACCTAGATTTGTTTGTTATCGTGTTCATAGATGATATTCTTGTATATTCCTAAAGTAAGGATGATCATGCGGATCATCGTCGAATTATGTTGGAAACCCTTAAGGTTCATCAATTGTTCTCCAAATTCATTAAGTATGAGTTTTGGCTAAGGTTTGTGGCTTTTTTGGGTCATATTGTTTCTTTCGAAGGTATTAGAGTTGATCCTCAAAAGATAGAGGCTATAAAGAATTGGCCTAGACCTATTTCTCCATTTGATATCCAGAGTTTCTTGGGTCTAGCTATTTACTATCGTCGCTTTGTTGAAGGATTTTCTTTTATTACGTCCCCCATCACCCGTTTGACCTAAAAAAAGTGAAGTTCCTATGGCTGGAATCTTGTGAGAAGAGTTTTCAGGAGTTGAAGACTCGACTCACCTCAACCCCTGTGTTGACTTTGCCTAATGGTGTTGATGGTTTTGTGCTATATTGCGATATTTCCAGAGTTGGTTTGGGTTGTGTATTGATGAAAAAAGGTAAGGTTATAGCTTATGCCTCTAGACAGTTGAATCCTCACAAAAATAATTACCCAACATACAATCTTAAATGAGCTGCTGTGGTATTTTCTTTGACAATCTAGAGATATTATCTAAATGGTGTCCATGTTGATATCTTTACGGACCTTAAAAGCTTGCAGTATGTGTTCACCCAGAAGGAGTTAAACCTTAGGCAGAGACGGTGGTTGGAGCTATTAAAAGATTATGATATAAGTGTGTTGTATCATCTGAGCAAGGCCAATGTAGTGGTGGATGCCCTTAGCAAGATGTCTATGGTTAGTGTGGCGAATGTAGAGAATGATAAGAAGCAGTTAGCTTGTGAGGTGCATTACTTAGATAGATTGGGAGTTAGGTTGTTTGATTTTTCTGAAGGTAGTATAGAAGTTCCGAGTAGTTTCTAATCCTGTTTAGTTTCGGAAGTGAAGGAGAAGCAGGACAGGGATCCTAACTTGGTCATATTAAAGGGATCTGTTACAGACCAAACGGTAGAGGTTTTCTCCATGTTGATATTGCAGGGTAGACTTTGTGTTCCTAATGTTGATGACTTAAGACAGAGGATTATGGGAAAAGCGCATGGTGCACAATACTCCATTCATCTCGGTGCTACTAAGATGTACCATGATTTACGGGAAATTTATTGGTGAAATGACATGAAGACATAGTAGAACTTGTGGCAAAGTGTTCTACTTGTCAATAGGTTAAAGTAGAGCACCAAAGGCCCACTGGTGTAATGCAAAAGTTTAGCATTCCTACTTGGAAGTGGGAAGAAGTGAATATGGATTTTGTAATTAGTTTGCCTCATTCTCGTCGTCATCATGATTATATTTAGTTGTTGTAGACCGGTGGACTAAATCAGCTTATTTCTTGCCAGTGCATTCATCTTATACAACCGAGGATTATGCTAGATTGTATATTCAAGAATTTGTTAGACTTCACAGAGTTCCTTTGGCTGTTATCTCTAATAGGGGTACTCAGTTTACTTTCCAGTTTTGGAGGGCTTTTCAGGAGGGTCTCCGTACCCAAGTTCGTCTAAGTTCTTTCCATCCGTAAACAGATAGTTAGGCTGAGCAAACCATTCAGACTTTAAAAGATATGTTACGGGCATGTGCGCCTGATTTTAAAGGTAGTTGGGATGAGCACTTGCCATTGATCGAATTTGCGTAATGGAGCTTTGTATGGGAGAAGATGTAGATCACTTATAGGTTGGTTTAAAGTATGAGAAGCAGCTGTGATTGGACCTGATGCTGTGTTCGAGGCTTCAGAAAAAGTTAAGTTGATCCGAGAAATATTGAAGACCACTCAAAGTCGTTAGAAGTCGTATGCGAATGTGAGAAGAAAAGATCTTAAGTTTAATATTAATGATTCAGTGTACTTGAAGGTTTCAACCATGAAAGGGGTGAAGAGATTTGGAAAAAAGGGAAAGCTTAGTCCCCGTTATGTCGGGCCATACAGAATTCTAAGCTGTGTTGGAAAAGTAGCATGAGGTGTAGTTACCCGCGGAGTTGTCTAGAGTTCATCCGATATTTCATGTTTCTATGTTTAAGACGTTTATTGATGATTCTGCCATGGTTGATCATACCGAAAGCTTGGATATTTAGGATAGACTTTCATTTGAGGAGTTTCCAGTTGAGATTTTGGATTTTCAATTCCGTAGGCTAAGGAACATAGAAGTTTCTTTCGTTAAAATGCTTTGGAGAAATTGATCTGTCTAGAGTGCTTCTTGGGAAGTCGAAGCTGATATGCGAGCCAAGTACCCTCACCTCTTTTCTGTGAGTTCGGAGCGAGCAGAAGGTACTATTCTTTATTAATTCTGCCCTCTTATTATTAAAGATTTAGTTATGTGTCTACTTCCATCACGAATTCGTGCATTTTGTATGGTATCCAAAGGTATAGAGTGAAGTAAGCCCTTTGAGTGAGTCTTTTCAGCTATACGTCCTCATTTTCTCTTGTTCTTAGCCTATCTGGCAACATTTGAGGACGAATGTTTCCAAGGTAGAGACATTGTAATACACCGAGACTCTAACCAATAGTGCAACCATGAATCAAGCTCATAAAAAATAAATTATAGTGTTTTGGTTGTTTCTAATCAAGGGTGATGTGTATTAAGGCCTCAAAGATATCCTAGCGATTAGGTGAATCAAATCATCCCTTACCGATTGAATTCTTGAGAAGGATTTTGGCATAGTCAACTTCAAACAAGCATATATCTTTTTACCCTAAATTTTTTTGAGTTCATGACCCACCAACAGACATATAATTGAATTAGCTTTCCAACGGTACCAATTTCACCCAAATCTGGTATCGGAGCGAAAAGTTTTGCCTATTTTACTCCAGCGTGTCAGCCTGGAAACTGTGTGATGACTTGTCACAAGTATGACGGATTGTCACAAAATGTTGTCACCAAAAGTAGAAGGTCACAAATTCCATCCTTTTGTGACGACTTGTCACAAGGCTAACGGCTTGTCACAAAATGCCGTCACCCTAAGCCGAAAGTCATAAATTCCACCCTTTTATGACGATATTTTGTGACGACTTGTCACAAGTATGACAACTTGTCACGAATGTCTTTAACTATTTTTTTCAGCAATTAAAGGATGTTTATGCAAGGGTATTTTGGTCTTTTCCCATCTTTCAGAGTCCCCTCTATATATGAGAATCCCCATCCAAACCCTAATTTCTTCATTCTCCATTCCAATTCTCTTAAGAAATATATCTAGGGTTTTATTCAAGAGCATTAATCTTCCAAAAATCATCCATAAATCTTCAATTTTTCTTCAAGAATCAAGTTCCTCATAATGTGGGCTTCAAGAATCATTTATTACAAGTGCGGATAGAATCTCAAGCACTAAAATTCATCCCATTTCAAAGATCAAGTTATGTGGGGTTTTGAACAAGAGCAATCCTTTCGTTCTTGTGCCCAAATCTTTGATTCCTATTATGGATTTATATGTTTTTGCAAGTAGGTTTATGCCTAAATTACTTTATCATGAGACTATGAGAATATAAATTGTTCAAGCTTTGTTATACATGATTATTTTACAATTTCCAAGTTATGACTTGATATTTAATATTGTGAATATCATATTTCTACCATGACTTGATATTTCAAGTGCTTTCAAGATATGTGTCAAGCTTTAAGCTTCCTTATGACAAATTGAATAATTGACTATATTGATTCATGATATTGAGTTTTTACAATGAGTCTTGATATTTTCTCAAAGTTATTGATGTTGTCATGATTTAATGAATTGATACATTTTGATAATTAAGAAAGATTGATTTGATTTTAGTCGAGTTAGGAATCCACAAATTGATTATGATTTGATAAATGAGAAAGAGATTTGATTTGGTCTTTATGATAGACTTTTGTGATTTTTATGGTGGATTTCCTAACGTGTTTTGAGATTGTATTTGGGAGTAGTATTTAGCACCGAGCGAAAAATGTGGTATTTACCCGAAACTACATGCCACCGTAGGATTGATATTGATAATTGTGGGCCAGAGGCCGAGTATGAGATTGTGATCACTAAATTGAGGTTGTACTCCCTATAAAGAGTATGATGCTCCCACCAATGTGAGGTTCTCTGCTTAGCAGGGAAAAAATTTGACTCCATGTGGCTCACATGGTTTATGTCGGTTATAAGAACCTCCGATGTCCATAAGAGTCGGGTTTCTTGAATTATCGAGTCACTCCGAATCTTGAGTTGAAGAGTTGACTTGTTTATGATGATTTATGAGGTTTTTATCATATGATTTATTTATTATGAGATCATGAAATGTATGTTTCAATCCAACTCAAGCCAAGTGAGCCATCATTGTACATATGCATATTTTCATGAAATTGATGATGCTATTTACATTGTTGTATACACCCCCACGTACTCAGTACATTCCAAAGTGCTGACCCACATATTTTTCTATGGGCTATATTTTCTCGTAATGTAGTTTCAGGTACTCAGCCACAGCCGCTTTAGCGATATTCGAGTGCCTCAACTATGTTCCCTCAGTGGTGAGTCCTCATGGTTCGAGGACCGTGTCTATATTTTTTGTGATATCGTTTTGTTGTTATGGATTTCAGTACTGTTTGAGTCAGTTGGGGGTTTGTCCCAATGGCTCCTTGATTTTGATGTATAGAGGCTTTGTCAGACTAGAGGGTTGGTATGTACAGACATTCAATATATTTTGATTGTACAGTCTAGTATTCTCCAGCATTTCTCTTGAACCTATTGTGGTATATCTCTTTGTTGTGCATGATTATTGCTGAATTGAATTCCTTGAGGTAGTGTCTAGCTCCGAGGGTTAGCTTGGGGCTACGTGTAGTCCTAAGCATCGTGTGACATCTCGAGATCAAATTTTGGGGCGTTACATACAGATCCGTTGCTGTTTTGTTACTCATCTATATTGAATTTTTCATTGAATTCTTTTGGAGTGGGTTGTCAGATGTACAAAGATAATTAGCCCCAATGCTAAAGATGCAAAATACGTGATAAACGACAGGCAAATTGCAAAGGTATGCATCATATGCATTGTATTCGAAGAATTATTTAAAAGAATATGGAGAAAGAATTTGGAAGATGGATATGGCGATAGAATCTGAAAGATGAATATAGAGAAGAATATTTTCAAAAAATATGGAGAAAGAACACGAAAGATGAATACGGAGAAGAATATTTTCAAAAATAAACAAAAAAACTGATTTCAATTTTTTTGAAGATTTTTGACTGATTCATTAACGTTAAGTAGCGTGATTTACACATCATTAAATACAATATCTGTTATTTTTTAGCGCTGCAAATATGTTGCTAATTATGTATTAGATGGTTTGTATCTCTTGAATTAACAAGTTGGCAAAAAATAGAGAAACAGAATTTCATGTAATTTTTTTTAAAAATGCGATAACGCGTAATTAGGGGCATCTAGGGATTTATGTAAGTTTTATTAAAAAAATATATTTAGATAACTTATCCAATTATTAGTTCTATATATTTGTTTGGACTAATATATTTTGTTTTTAAAATATAGACAATATTATTTTATGAATTCTAATCCAATAAATTCTTAGTAGCTACATTTAAATGCTTTTACTAAATTGTAAAAACAAATATACTAATATATTTACGTTGTAAGAATTTGCGGAGACATTGATTTAATGAACAATAAAGCTACCACAAAAATTAAATTTAAATATTGATGAAGAATTTGTTATTGAAAATAAGATGCTCAGCTTAAAGTGGAAGATTTTTACCTTGTCTAAAAATTTTGAACTTGTGTATCGGCCTTGCTTCCACATGGAATTTGCATCAAGTTCTCTTTTTAACTTATAGCTCTTAAACTTTCCGGACAACCATGTAATTTAAAGTCCTTGACTCTATCCAACTTTAGATCATAATAAATTAGAAATTTCTATTTTGCAAAAGCATAAGATAATCCTTCCAAATTGCTAATGGAGAATCAATTGGAAGAGGTCTAACAGTGTATTTCTTGATCCAAGAATCGCATAAATCGTAATCTTTCATTATCCATATTTGCATTAAATCTTGTGCTGGATCATATTCAGGTTTCGGATTTGGGTAATGAATCATTGATATAGCTTCACTTAAAATTACATGACCATAAAATTACAAGTATCAGGAATATTAATATTGTTAAAAATCTTTGTACACTTATCAAAACAAAGAATTGTCATTTTGCATTTTGGTGCAATTTCAAGCCAATGACAAGCACTCTTGTAAATTCGAGCGAACAAGGTGTCCAATAAATCTTGGGCAATTCTTTAACAACATTCTCTAATTCTCTCCTTAAATCAATGCTCATATCATAAACCTCAACTTTTAGCTCTCTCGAATATTGATCCATATAAGGAGGATCATTATAGATTTCAGGATTCCTAATTACCTTGTTGTCATTCACCACTGGGTCAAAGCCAAATCCAACACCATCAATATTACATCGAAATCCTTGTGCAACATCAAAAGGGCAAGGTGGTAACAACCTATAATTTCTAGTTGGTGGATTAAATAATACAGTGTCAACAATATTAATCAAAGATATTAAACCATGACAAGGGATAATAAATTGATCATAATTGTTATTAAAAGTGAATGTCAGACATGGCTTATCAAGATCTGGTGAAATAGAATTAAGATCATCACCGGAAAGAAAAGACAATATAGTTTTATATTGAAAGGGATCATATGTATATAAATAATCATATCTTCGGGCAATTTCTTCAGAATTCCATGCATCATCTTGGATTCTCTATACCGTATTACGAATTATACTTTAGAAAATGATGCTTTATTGAATCACATGAGTAACTTTACTGGAAGCCTCAAATGCATATAAATAAACACATCTTTTGAGAATTTCTTCATAATTTCACTCCTCATATTGGATTCCCTACACTGCAAGACGAATTACATTTTACAATTTGATGTTTTTTTTTTTTAGTCTCAATTGTTATGCCGAAATACAAGGAGATCTCTATCTCATTTTACATATAATAATACTTCCTTCAAACATTTATTTTTAGTGGTTATGAGTGTTTGTAAGTACAATAATTTTGAACATATATCTATATTATTATATATTATAATTTTTGTCTATAAGAGATAATATGAAGAAGTTCTTTGGCCGACTATTCATCTACTTTTTTGGCCTTTTTTCCTCCATTCTACTTTCTCAATTTTTGGTTTTGTGAGATTATTTTATTTATTTATTTGGAGTTATGTTTCAAATTGTAAAAGCCACTTCTTCAATCCACTTAATTATACCTCAATCCTTTCCCCTTCTATTTATGAATCATCTTAATAATATTTTGTTGTAAAATCAAGATGGAAAAACAATATAAAGATAAAATAAAGACAATATAGAACAAAGAAACAATATAAGGTAACTATATTCTTCCTTTCATGTGTATACAATATGAGATCCTATGCCTATAATTATAGTCTTCATATAAATATATAAAAGGTTGTCATAAACATGACATTAACCATGATAGTTAAAGGATGTAGGAGCTACATCCATAATTACGAGGGTAGGGTATGATTAAGTATACATTACGGAGAAGAATAGAAGACATCCATATAAAAAATAATAGAAAAAAATGCATTAACCTCCCCCCTAAATTTGTTTGCCTAACTTACTTTCACACTTAAACTAACCTTTTATTTATTGATCCCCTTTAACATCTTTAAAGTGAATTAATTCTTTCCTTAATATATAATACCACTCTCATGAGGGAGAGTGCATCACACTCGCAGACACATCAGCGCCATATCGGAACCATGTAAATAAAGTATTTTTTAAATATTATTATTATATATATATATATACATACATATTTTTAAACATATATAAAATATTTTAAATTTAAAAAATACCCCACCTCCCATTTTCCATCTTCTTCACAACCACTCATCCTCCCCCCATCCCTGCAATCACCCCCCAACCCCATAGATGCTCATCAACCCACTTACCCCAACCCACCCCCTATTTCCCCTCATTTGTCATCACCCTTCCTCCTGCCGTCCTCCACTAACCACACCACCACACCACGGATTTCTCTACCGATTTCTCCACCCATCACCATCAATTTCTCCATTCATCAGAAAATATGATAAGTTAGTGACTAAAAACCCATATCAACAAATTTTGTTCCTGAAGACAAAATCATATAAAAATTCATCTTCCGTAACCTTGTGATTCCCAATTCATTCTTTACTAAATCAAATTCTTTAAATACATAATACAAAAAAACAGTAAACCTTTACTTTTGAAAAGAAAATAGTGATTCATGTTATTTTAATCCAATAAAAACAAGTGTCAAAATCAAAACCATCAAAACTCAACAACTACACCCTTCTTTTTTTACACCTTTGCCTTGTCATCAAACAAGAAGAAAAAGAAGATACTAGAAACCCGTTTCTATTCTCATTCTTCTCTCGCTTTCCATATCCACTTCTTGAAATTTCTCATAAAAATTTAAGCTTTTTTATTTATAATTTGGTAATTGGAAGAGTAATTGGGGTTAGGGTTGGGGGGCCCTGGTGGTGGTGGATTTGGTGGTGGGGGTTGAAGGGTTTGGGAGAAGAATTAGGGTGGAGTGGGATGGAGGTGGGGGTTTGAAGAAAAAAAGGATTTTTTTATTTTTCTATTATATATATATATATGTGTATATATATGTGTGTGTATATATATATATATTCGTAGGTTTTCTAAAAAAATTTCACGTGTTTTTTTTTCTTTTTTTTTTAAATGTCACGTCAGTATTAGGGGTGGAATTAATTCACTTTAAAGATGTTAAGGGGGCTAAATGAATGCATGTTAAGTTTAAATGCTAAAGTATGTTGGAGTAACAAGTTTAGGGAGGTTTTGATGCATTTTCTCAAAATAATATTTTATAATACTTCCTCTTGGATGTCCATAGATAAGGTGCCTCATTAAAATTTTTCTTAAAGAAACCTCTAAAGAAAATTTTGGTGAAATAAAAAAGTACATATCCTTTAGTATGTATTGCTTGTTGCCTCATTAAAAACCTTGCCATAAAAACTCAACGAGACAAAACTTGGTTGAGAGAAAAATAGTTTCGTGTGTATTTACTCGCATATATTAATACATCACTTATTCTTATAGATGCTACATCCAATACAGCTTCTCAATGTCATGATGCAACTGCTCAATTCATGATGACACCTACTTCAACCAATCAGTAGGCAAGCCAGACCATAGCCCAGAACAAAAAGTAATGTACAAACTAGCGAAAGAAAAAGTAAAAACAAGAATGAAATTAGTAATAACAATAATATAGGTTGAAGAAAAAAATATATACACACATAACATATTATAAAAGAGACAGAAGAGGAAAAATATATGAAATAAATCTCTTTTAAGACCTGGTAAGGATGGTATAAGAGCCACTATAACCAAAAGAAGAGTACTAGACTATATCAAAAATAGATATATATACAGAGTAGTCTCGAAAATACGAAAGACTATCACTGAAGAAAAAGATGGAGAATCAGCTTCGGAGTCTAGAAAGCACACCCTATCTTTGAATCAATAGCAAGGCAGAGGATAATGTCAGTTATGGTGGCTCGTACTTTGCTTTGCATTAGGAAAAAGATATTGAAGTGTAATATGAGTACCAAAGCAACGTAAAATCAGTAGGCATCATCAGGAGAATAAGTTAATGTAAAGAGAAAACATAGATAAAGTGCGAGAATGTAAGCTAAAGATAATAGTAAAGGGATATGAATGTAAGTAATAAGATATGCAAGGAAAATGAGACAGAGAAAGTAAGTAACTCGAGAACAAAATTAAAGGCCTAAATACAACCTAACTCGACCCCCATAAACCCAAAAGACATACACAAGGAGATAATTAACCCTACCTAGTCCCCAGAAGTGCAGTGGTTAAAAACAAGAGGAAACCTAAGGTAAAAGTCATAAATAATAGAAATGAGATTATACATGCCATGATAAATGATATGCACTATTTTCTTCCCTCTCAATAATAACTTTAGCCAAACCAGTCTTAAATAACTTTCCAATCCTAGATCCATAATAAAAATACATGTTGGACTTGAACTACAACTAGTGTATAATAACAAAAGGTTAGACACAAGGATTGAACAAAAAATATACGATAGTTCCATAAGGCCAAATGATCCAAGTACAATTGTCAAAACGCTCATTAATAACCATAACCAACACTAGAACACCCAAACCCTAATCATAGATTAATGTCTACCTCAAATCGAAGCTCATAAGTAGCAAACCATAACCATAATAAATGATTCATATGGGTAAGACCATAATCATAAGCTGATACCCGATTCACACCTGAACTCATAATAATAACATTGGTCATATGCCAGAATTGTATTGAAACTGTTACACACACATATGCATACTCATACACACATAAATATATACAAGTATATATATATATATATATATTTATATAGAATAAACTATACAGTAGGTTTTCAAGCCTATCTCCACTTCATTTATTCACTAAGTTCAATCTCGAATGATTAAATCTACTAAGTTTAGGCGGGTTCAAATTACTAGGTCAAAGAGGTGTGGTTAAGGGTCAGTTACCATCCTGCCAAAGGGAAAAGGAGTAAATAAAGTAAGAAATTAAGTTTAAGTAACCCCGAACCTCAGGTAATAGCCTAATGTAAAAGTGCTAAGTCTTACTATGCTAAAGGAGCTCCATGCTAAACATTCTATTGGAAAGGGTCAGTAGGCCTTTGATAGAGTCTCGATAACCTAATCTAATATGAAGTTACTATAAGCATCAATTCAAGTCCTAAAGGACGATAATATATTATCTAAAAAATGAGCTAAGATTCTACCAAAAAGGGCCCCTAACCGGCTAAATATCACGACCTGATTTATGAGTCATGATGGCACCCACTTTATCCCTCCAGTAGGTAAGACAAACCATAGACTTGAGCTATAAAAAATGGGCTAATTTGGTGAAAAAAGCCTAAAAGCTAGAAATCAACAATTTAAGGCTTGTGATAATAATAAGGCAATAAATATAGTCTAAAAGATAGATAAAGTATAAAAAACCATCCCACGATCTACTAGTGTTGGAACAAGAGCTACTATAAAAGAAACATAAGTACTGAATAGTCAAATACAATCTATCATAGAAAATTAAAGACTAAGTATAGTTAATGAAAGAAAAAAGGGGCAAATCTGACTCCGAGAGCTCACCCTATCTCCGAAATCCAACCCAGCATGATTGTCATGTCAGCATCAGCTACTAGTAGTCATATCTTCACCAAAAAGGTGAAGAAATATAGTATGTGTACAAAACCTATGCGTACTCCATAGGCATCATCGGCTAACTAAGCTAAATCATGATATAAATACGATAACATACTTGATAAATAAGCTAAGTCAAGGTAAAACGATAAACCAAAAAATAGGATCCAACACTGTTGTGCATAAATAAATAAATAGATCTACAATATTAAAGTAAAGATCACACAATTATAACTACTAAATTAGCTCTATAAGCTAATAAGTGCAGAAAAGTAATTAATCCATAATAAACACTCATATAACAGGAGAATGCAATCAAAGGAAAGTAAATAACTGAAGAACCATAAAATACCAAATAGCAGGCCTTAACCATGAATCCATCAATACCGTATCGTATCATAAAAAAATCTCAAGGCTAGATTCGAATCAAAACACAATAACATCAACATCATAATATCATTTACCAAAATTGAGCCAAAACGCATATCATTAATATTTTAATAACTCTGGGCTTGAATCATAACTCATATCACCGACATCATAATCAATCATCATACATTAACAGAAACTCTATAATTAAACCATTAGGTTTTACCTAAAATTTAAACCGACACCCAAATACCAAACCAACATGATCATTATGTATCTCATCTCCTCAAAGTAAAAAAAAACATCTCAAAAAGGTATAACATGCATATAGAAGTCTAGAAAAGTTAACAAAATTCATGGCCTAAGTTGGGTCAAAGGGGCCCACTTTTAATGTCCAACATTTATTTTTAAGGCAAATTCTATCCCGGAGTAGAGTAAGGCTTCTAAATTCACTACTAAATATTAAATAAGCCATAAATATTCCTATTATAAAATTTCTTTCTAAAACATGTGATACTAAGTCAATTACAACTAAATTATGATTTCAAGATAGCCTAAGCAATCCAACTAATCCAAAGATTACGAATAATCAGCTAAACAGACAATTTCCCTTTTCGAGAAACTTTCATAAGTTGCAACACTATCAAAATCACAATCTACTTATCAAGATGAGAACAGGGTTACCTATATTGAACTATTGTCCTTTGGGTCCAAAATTACCTAAAAATGCCAAGTGGGACTCATTTACAAAATACATTTTTGGCTCTGACACAACATCTCTCTATACTCAAGAAAAATTTATCCTAAAATGGGTGAATTCTGAGCTATAATGGTGCTACAATCAACCCAAAAATATTTTAAAGATTTTGGAAAAAGTTGAAGGATTATATCACGAAATTGATGGAAGTTTACCACTAATTCGTGGGTGAAATTTATAATTTAAATCCATAAATGCTCCAAAATCACCAATCAACTATT
The DNA here is from genome assembly GCA_030864225.1 of Capsicum baccatum var. pendulum. Classification (NCBI taxonomy): domain Eukaryota; kingdom Viridiplantae; phylum Streptophyta; class Magnoliopsida; order Solanales; family Solanaceae; genus Capsicum; species Capsicum baccatum. The sequence continues at coordinate 170,672,282 of CM061550.1, forward strand.
CTCCCAAGTTTTCACACTTTTTAGTTTTCTATATTCTTGAAAATAGGTTTGGGTTTAGTGGAGAATATATAATGCTTAGGTTCTGCTAATCATAGGTCGATTTAGCAGTAGGCGCTAAAGTGCCCAACTGCTGCTGAAGCGGTACTTATTGGTTGTGCTAGGGCCTCTAAAACACCCAAAAGGGTTACTTTAGCGATAACACTAGATTTCATGCACCAATTGGAGATTTAGAATTTTTCAAGTCTCTATCGACCCTTTGGTATTCATTTTTTAACCCTATATACACAAACAAACTATGCTACCCTATCAAATTAAATTGTCCTAACTCAATGGCGTAGTCAAATTTCCTTTTGAGGCTATTTCAATTAAAAATGGATCCCACACCCATGTGCCATTTTTTTAATCTATTGCCAATAGGCCAAAATAAGTTTGGGAGTCTCGGGATGGACCAAGGATACACCTAGTCAAAAATTAACTTTCTGAAGCTGTTGGAATAATTAGAATTGATATACGAGGTTGTTTAATTGTTGTTTTTGCTCAGTGTCCATGTTGAACTAGTGAACCTTTCAAAATAGAGAGTTATCTCTAAAAAATAAACAAACTGTCAGTTCCAACAAGTCATATATATCTGGGGGCAACTATAGGAAAGTTCTAAATGGTGAATGAGCAGAAATATTGAAAATGACCCAGAGGGTCATTACAATATCCACTACTAAAAGAATTTCGTCTCCAAAAGTAAAGGATTGGGATGTACCTGAAGGCTCTAATAGGAAATGATACTTGTTCAGTATTTCCCTTTTGATTTCTCAAGTAACCTCCTCTAGTAGTCCATGTCTCTACTGAACCTTAACTACAAGAGTCTCTCTATTGCACAACTATTTGACATCACTAGCTAATATGAGCAAAAGCTCTTCGATGAAGGTCAACTGCTTATGCAATTGTGTTGAGTCCTATCTAATCACATGAGATGGATACAGAATGTATCACGACAACATAGAAATATAGAAAATCGGATCGAAAATAGCAAAATCTAGGGATAAGGCCCAATCATAAGCCACCTGACCAATTGTGAAAAGAATATCAAAGGGTACAATACATCTAGGGTTGAGCTTTTCTTTTCTCCCAAATCTTATCATACACTTTATGGGTGACAATAACACTCATCTTACACATAAATTTAAGTATAAGGAAGTCATTGTTAATATAATTATCCAACAAGAGTCGGGGTCAAATCCACGAGGAACAATGTTAGTGATGATTGAGTAAATTAAAACTAAAAGTTGCTTGCTAGGGTCAAAGCTATGGTACAAAATGGTTTGGGGGGTTTTCAAACTTGTTGCAATTCTTGGGCTTCTAAGGGAATAACTCAAGACTATGAATAATTAGAGTATAATAAACTAAAATAGATCTTGGGACTATTCTTTCCTAGGGGCAGGTTATGCATGAGAACATGATAATTCGATGTGAATTCTAATCATTGATGATATGGTAGGCTAGGTCTAAGGTCCTTGAGGCTAGTTCATTAACAAAACCTCAAAGATGTCACTTATTTACTCTTTCGAGTACCTAAAGAGTGAGTTAATTAAAGCCACCCAATACCATAATTAGGCACCCCAATTTCTAGGATGGTACCTAAGGGATAGTTAACCTCATATTCACCCTTATGTCTAAGATAGTGAAAATTAGCAAACTAAGATCAATAATTGTCTACTATTGCCTGGGTTCCCTCATCCTTCTTACAAAGATGATGAGGGTTCCTAAAGTTTACCCAAACCCCTCTTACAATGATGGTTTGAGCTTTCAAGATCTTGGGATTTTCACCCACCAAACCCATTTGGGTATTTGGGGATTTCTGATATGGGACAAATGGTCATCTTATCTTTTGATGACATCTTTGGAGGCCAACACATAGAGGCTCAAGACTTGGTCACCTCGAGAATACAAGAACATGCATGGAGGACCCGTTTTGAGCGTAACTTAAAGCAATCTCGTGTATGGAAGATTGCTTGGAGCATTTAAGAGTGAGGACTCACGGTTTTGGACCTTAATTAAGGGCATTTTGGACATTACACATGGCGTATTTACACACCATGGCCGCACCTTTCATTAAGGGCAAAGTGGTCTTTTTGTCTTCTTTTGTATTACAGTATAAATGGGTCATTTTAGCTCATTTCTTGGCAGATTTGGAAGGATGAAGAATTGAAAGACATATTTTCTCTCTTTTGAGAGTGTAACACCCTTAGTTGTAGGGCTTGGAAAAGCCATCCTTAGCATAGGGCTTGGAAAAGCCAATATTGATCTTTGCTTGGAAACGGTAGATCTTAAGGTTAGTTCATTCCCTTGGTGGTCACCGTAAGAGTGTGGTTTTGATTGTTACATTCATTAGGGGTTAGTGTTGAAATACACTTGGTTCTTAATCTTGTAATAATCTTGGTCTCACTATCTATCTTTATTTTTTTGCAAATCGTGTATGTGTTGTGTAGTGGACTGTTTTGGGGTCTTCGTTGAATCCAAAACTTGTATTATTGTTGTTCATCTTGTTCATCACGTTTCATAGCTGTTTTGGTGTTAAAATACACTCTTGTATCTTGTATTGTTGTTGTTAGTAGCGAATCCGAGTGTGGTCTCCATCTTGGTCCTCGAATCCTTAAGATTAGTGGACTGATTTGGTGTTTGTTTTGTGTTCCCTTCTCTTTCCCGTATCATTTGGTATCAAAGCATGGCCTGATCTTGTTCCTACAAGATCAATCTTGGGCTTGCTTGTTAGAAAAAAAAAAAAACTGAAAACTGAAATTTTCAGAAAAATAGCAATCTGTCCACTTTGTGTTCTTGGCCGAAAATTGTGTTCTTGTTGTGTCTTGGCCGAGATTTTTATTTGTCTTTGTTGTCTCTAGGTGTTAGTTTTGTTCCTCACTAACACATTGAGTCTATATCTTGATTTGAGCTTGTATTTTGATGTTGTTATTGTGAACATAAGCTTGGCCCATTGTTGTTGAACATTGTTGTGGTAGACATTGTTGTTGAGAAACCTGATTGGCCGTGTATTTGGTTGTTGTTGTTGTTGAAAGGAGTGTTGTTGTTATTCTTGGTGAATATTGTTGTTCTTGAAGCTCTTCACAACCTTCATCTATTGTTAAAACCGAAGACACAACACTAAAGAGACTTGGCTGTTTGTTATTGTGAACCTGGACGTTTTTTTTTTGTTGTGATGGACTGTTTTGGCCTTGTTTTCTTGTTGTTGGCAATTGGTGGTATTGTGTTGTGCTCTTGAAGAAGTTGTTATTGTGTTCTTGAAGGTTGTTGTGGTGTTCATCTAGTTCTTCATTTTTTTTTTCTTACAACTTAAGACAATCAAAAGGGCATTATAGATTCAAAAGGTGAAGATGAAAAGATGTAAAGCTTGTTGTGAGAAACCTTGAACCCAACACTTCCTAGACTAGACTTCTACTTTTTCAGCTTTTTCTCATTTCAAAGACCTTGTTTTGTGGGACTACTTTTTCTTGTTTCAAGAACTTTGTTTTGTGGGACAAACCACTTTTTTCTTGTTTCAAGAACCTTGTGTTGTGGGACAAAATACTTTTTCTTATTTCAAGACTTATGTTTTCCCTACCAAAAACCAATTGTCACCCTTTCCAAAGAGTGTGAAGATTTAAAATTTCAGAATTTGTGATTATATTGGGTGGGACCAAAACCAATTGCATGCTGCCACATCATCCATTTGCTACTGTTCACGTCATTAATAAGCTCAAATTTCAGATTTTAGTAGTTTCCTTTTATTGTTCCTTAGTTTCAATTTTATTGGTTCCAATTAATTAACAACTAGTAATCACCTACTTAGTTGTAGATTAATTGTTGAATCCATTTCTTTCGTGTCTTCGTTATTTGTGAGCTTTTATCATTTTTAATTCGTTGTAACTTCTTTATTTCAAGTTCGTAAGGAAATTTTATTTTGTGTCTTGAGTCGATCAAATAAGAATCTATTCCGGCCACCAAGTAGAATTGACATCCTATTGACTACTGGAGTATAAGCAACTTTCAATATTCGCCGCTCTAATTGTGAGAATCACAAAGGTGAGTGTATACGAGTGTTGGTGAGGAGCTTTACTACTAATCTTGTTTGTTCATTTTGTAGGTTTAAAGGGTGATATAAGGGGAACATGACTTTGATAGCCGGGGATTATTGTGACTACAATATGGGAGACTATAATTGTAGTGAGGGTTTTTATGGCTACGAAGTTGAGGGAGATTGCGAAGGCTATGAAAATAGCCATGATCAAAACATAGGCAGATTTGAAAATTACTGTTTTGAGGGAGAAAATGAGGTGAATGAAGTGCCTAGTGCTTATGGTGACTTTGGAGATGATGTAGGACCTCGTGATAGATCTTATGAAGAAGTTGGGACATGTGAGGAGTCTTGCACTCCCCACTCCGAACCTAGATTTGGTGTTAGGTATAACCCTTTCATTCGCAAACCTTATGAGAGCTATGATGAGAGTACACGTGAGGAGTGTGAAGAGTCATATTCTCCACCTTGTAGTACTTCTTATCAAGGTCGATATAGTGTGAATGGTTATAGTAGCTATAGTGTAGGTTGTCCAATGGGAAGAAGAGGGTATGCATCTCCAAAACCGAGGGGTACTCATGTGCTTTACAATGTTGATCCGAGAAGGAGTGTACACTCCGGAAAGGTGACCATTTGTGGGATACCGGGCTGCCTCGTTGTGTTAAATGATTGGTACTATAGAAACTACATTGTTCCATCCATGGTTGATTACTTGGGGTTATTTTGTGAGCCTTTACTTGTTCCATACTTCTTGGACAGGTTTAAGGTTACCGAGAGGGTAAAAGTTGTCTTCTCCCAATTTAATTACCATGAGGAGGTGTGGTGTGATGTTTTTCCCATAACCTATGGCCATGTGAGCTTAGGCGCCGATTGGTTTGCACAACATAAAGTTCCAAATATGCAAAATTGGCCTAATATTGTAAGAGACCGATGGGGAAATTGCCTCGAGACGTACATTCTGCCCGGGCCGCAAAAAGAAGTTCCTACCTACTCCAATTCGAATTATTATGAGAGACAAAAGATTGAGAGGAGTAAGGGAGTGAAAGGTGGTAATCCGAGAGTGGAAAAAGGAGAGGTTGTGTGGAGCAAAGTAAGAGGATTACCACCAAACCATGTTAACATTGTTTGTCCTTCTATTTCTAAGGACATTTGTGTAGGTAGCAACATGGAAAGCAAAGAAGAACAATGCCAAAAGATAGTTGCTGCCCAAACTTTTGGAGGACCTTCACACCATGACAAAGAAGAATCTACTCAAGGACTTCAAGGTAAAATGGCAAACTCTTACACTTTTGTACATGTGAATGATAATTGTGTGGCTAGTAGCCCATTGAGTGTGAGTTGTAGCTTGCCTATATGTGAGTGTACTATTTCTTTGCCACTTGATGATGATGTACATGTTGTGAGTGTGGATACACTAGTTGATCCTATTGATGACCGAATAGACTCTTCTTGTAAGATCGATTTATGTCCACCTAGTGTTGAAACCATTATGTTGAATGAAAGTACATTATCTTCTGAAATTTGTGTTGATCAACTTATGAGTGAAAATTACCCACCACTTGAGGATGTGTATGATGTAATTAATGAACCTCAAGTGTGTGATGATGTTGAAAATGTTGATCAAAGTGAGAATGAACCCGAGAGCTCTTCTTGGGGTAATATTGTGTTTGAAACATCCTTGAAACTTGATATTGATCATTTAGAGAGTGAGGAACTTGCTTGTACCAAATCTGTCCGTGAGGTAGATCACACTCTTTTTAGGTACAATGTCTTGTTTGAAGATGATTTAAACACTCCTAATGAACCTAGTGGTGAAAATGATGGTATAGCTTGCCTTGGAAGCTATAGCCTATATGCTAACCCACTATGGTGTGACAATATTCCTCCTAAAGAGGGAAATCTCTTCTTGGAAGATGAGAGTCCTCTTGATACGGTTAGGGCAGCCTCCACAGGTACACGGCGTTTCACACGAAGCCAAGCTCGGGAACTACAAGAACTCCAAGCTTTGTTCATGCAAATGGCCGTGTGTGAGTTGGTGATCGAACCAACCAAGGACCTAAACGTTTTTATGTGTGAAGAGGGGTCCTAATGTGTAATAAACTACTCTCCAAAGTTGGCACAAGAAGCAAGGGCGTTAGGGTCATTTTACCTTTTTGTTTGTAGTTTAAATAGAACATGTAGAGAGAGTTAGACTTAGTTTTTGGAAATCTGAAATTGTAACCTAAAAATCACAAAACATTTCCTCTCTCTTCTTCTCCAAGAAGCCGTCCCTAGAATCTCACAAGTAGAGGGATACTTGTGTTGTCTCTTTGGCTAGAAACAAGGGTTTTGAGGTTGTTGAGTGCCTCTTGGTCCTCGTAAGAACTTGGTGTTTATATTCATTAGACTTAGGGTCCTCTCTTGATGTTAGGGTTCTTAGTTTCTTGAATGTTATATGTCAAGTTATCTATCTTTCTTTATCTTGTTGTTGTTGTGTTGATTTGTTATCTTAAAGTCTAGTGAAGCCGTGTGGGGCTCTTTTCGATTCACTAGCATCATTATCCATCTTGTTGTTGTTGTGTAGTAAGTTGAAGATCCGAAACTAGTTCTTGTGTTGTAAGTTGAAAAAAAAACCGAAAACTAAAACTTGTTGTCTTGTGTATTGGAGGGAAATCCGAAAGCCTTCTTGTTGTTCTTGGTGTGTTCGCTTGATCTTGTATCATTTGTTGAAGTGTTCATCTTTTGAACTTGTTCATATTGTTCATCTTGTTGTGTGCTCAAGTGGTGAAGTTATAAAGTTGTTGTGAAAGACTTGCACCCATCACTTTGTAGTCTTGTCAATCACTTTCCCTAATTCAAGGAGCCTTGTTTTGTGGGATTTGTCCACCAAACCCACTTTCTTGAGTTTGAAAAAGAGTGAAAGACTTCAAGATTTTAGTTTTTCCCACCAAAACACTTTTCAAATTATCACAAGTTGTGTGAATATTAATTCAAGACAAAACAAAAAAAGAAAAAGAAAAGAGAAAGAGAAAGAAAAATCCGAGAGAACAAGAACGTGTGGGACCATTGCATGCTACCATGTCACTATAAGCTCAACTTAGGATATTCTTTGGTTGCTAATTGTTGATTCTTGGTTTCCCTTACTTGGTCCTATAACTAATTAACAAACTAGTACCTTCCTACTAGGTTGTCAACTAGTTCCTTGAGCCGTTTGTTCGTGTCAACGATTATTTGTGTGCTTTTATTCGTTTGAACGAATTTCTGATTTTGACTCTAGTCCGGCAAGAATTCTTTGTGTCTTCAAACAAGAATCCATTCCGGATAAGAGCTTGCTCATACCTTAAAATCTCACGGATACTAGCCAATTATATAACACTTGTGGAACACAAACTTGTGGTGACCTAAAGCGGCTAACACCTAGACAATGGAAGGAACTACGTCTCATAATGCGGATACTAATGCCCTTGATTCTATGAGGGTCACTCTTGAGGCCGTTACCCGGACACTTGAAAGATTGAATTCGGAATTTGGGGCCGTGAGAGGAGACTTGGCAGCAATAAGGGGGGAAGTGTCGACTATTAGTGGGAGACTAGAACAAGTGGAGAGCCAAAGGAACTCTCGTCCTTCTACTCCTCTACATGTATCTACCAATGGTCATGATCGGACCTCCTCCGCAACCATCACACCCGAAATGGTCCACCAAATGCTAAATGCACCCCAAGCTCCACTAAATACCGCAAACCAATCTACCAATTTTCCTCCAAACCGAGACTCCACTAGACCACTACTTTTCCAAGCTCCTCAAATTCCACAAGAGGGATTTGGGCGCCAAGTACCTCCACTAAATACGAACCCTCCATTCCAAGCTCCATTAAACCAAAGGCCGCAAATTCCACATCCTCCGAATCAAAACGGCCAAGGCCGACCAACCCACTTTGAAGGATACGGTAGAGAGGGGTATGATGGAGAGGGAGCCTTTAATGATGCTTATATGAGGGAGGAGGAGTTAAGAGGGGGTCGAGGAGAACCTAGGAGATACCGGGGGTATGGAGATAGGGGAAACCGACACCAAGAAAGAGATGTAGGCATCAACACCATCAAGTTGAGCCTACCTATCTTTAAGGGTGAAAGTGACCCCGAGACCTACTTGACTTGGGAATCGGCTTGTGACAAAGTTTTCCAAGTTAATGACATCTCGGAAGAAAAGAAGAGTTGCTACGCTATAGCTCACCTCGAGGGCTATGCTAACACTTGGTGGGAGTATGTTAAACGATTTGGTAATGAATTAGTTGATGGGCAGCCACCACCTTGGTATCGGTTGAGGTATCTGATGAGACAACGATACCTCCCCGAGAGATATCGTCATGAGTTAATTGCTAGACTATATGGCTTGCGGCAAGGAGGCAAGAGTGTGATGGCCTATTTTGACGAGTTCCAAAAACTCATGTTGAAACTTGATCACCGTGGGGAGCAAATCAGCCACGACATCATCCGGTTCAAGTGTGGATTGAACAAAGAGATCTCCACTCACTTGACCCTTCACCGGTTCGAAACCATTGACGGTATATTCCAAGCGGCCCTAGAGATTGAAAGGGAACTTAAGGAGAGATCAACCTTCAAGGCAAGGGTACCAACCCCCTCGTGTTAGCCCAAAAACAAGGACCAACCCGGTCCTACGAAGCTGCCCGAACCCAAAACGGTCCCGAAGTTTCCTCCGAAACCGGAGGCTCACAAATATCCCAACCCAAAGGGGTTCCAATGCTTCAAGTGCCAAGGTTGGGGACATAAGGCCAATGAATGTCCAAACCGGTGTAATGTGATCCTACGAGAAGGGAAAGTGTACTACCTTGGTGAGGAAGTGGTTTCCGAAAGGGGGGAGGATGAGGCTGAGCCTCAAGATGGAGAGGGGGCTGAAAATGGGTTGAATGATGATGAATTAGAGGGTAGTGAAGATGTCTATCCACAAGAAGGGGAGTGTGTGGTACCAAACTTTGTGGTTAGACGTGTCATGATTAGTAAGGCGGTGGATGACCCGAGTCAAAGGGAAAATCTATTCCATACTAAGTGTCTCGTAAAGGGGAGTGTGTGCACTTTGGTGATTGATAGTGGTAGTTGTACAAATGTTGTGAGCCATGCTATGGTAAACTTCTTGAAGCTACCAACTACACTACACACTAGTCCTTACAAGCTACAATGGTTGAACGATTGTGGTGAATTGAAGGTCACGAGGCAATGTGTGATTCGGTTTAAGGTGGGAAACTACCATGATGAAGTGCTTTGTGACGTGATCCCAATGCAAGCATGTCACTTGTTTTTAGGTAGACCATGGCAATATGATAGGTCTACTAAACACGACGGGAGGACTAACCGGTATACGCTTGAGAAGGATGGCCGAAAGGTCACACTTCACCCTCTTTCACCCTCCCAAGTAAATGAGTGGCATCAAAAGATGAGAGAATTAAAGGGAAAGGGGAAGGAACCCGAGAAGAGAGAAAATGGGGGGGATGCCGTAGGTGAGGAGGTAGGGACATCCGAGGCTATACCAACGCCAAGGGAGATGGAAAACGTAGTGATGTTGGATAGGAGAAAGGAACTCTTCGTGGACCATGATGAAAACAAGCCGATGCCACTTTTGGCCCATTGTTTTAATACTAACCCCACTAATTCTTCCATTTCCCCTTTGATTTCTTGTGTGTTGCAGGAATATGAAGATGTATTTCCTCAAGAACTTCCGCAAGGATTACCCCCACTTCGGGGAATTGAGCACCAAATTGATTTGGTGCCGGGTTCACAACTTCCGAACAAACCGGCCTATAGGAGCAATCCTATGGACACTATGGAGCTTGAAAGACAAGTTGAGGAGCTTCTCAACAAGGGATACATCAAGGAAAGCATGAGTCCGTGTGCTGTTCCGGTGCTTTTGGTACCAAAGAAGGACAGGACTTGGCGCATGTGCGTCGATTGTAGAGCCATCAACAAAATCACTATAAGCATAGATGGAAATAAAAGAGCCGAGGCCATGAAGAAAATGCATGATACGGTGCGGATCAAGCTTGAAAAGAAGAACCAAGAGATTGCAAAAAGGGTAAACAAAGGGAGGAGGAGGCTTGTGCTTGAACCCGGAGATTGGGTGTGGGTGCATCTTCGAAAGGATCGGTTTCCAGCTCAAAGGAAGTCCAAATTGCTGCCGAGGGGTGATGGTCCTTTCCAAGTACTTGAGAGAATCAATGACAACGCCAACAAGATTGACCTTCCACTGGAATATCAAGTACACAACACTTTCAACGTTGGTGATCTCTCCCTCGTGGATGCGGTTGAAGATGACCAAATGCCGAATTTGAGGTCAAATTCCTCTCAAGATGGAGAGGATGATACGGTTAGGGCAGCCTCCACAGGTACACGGCCTTTCACACGAAGCCAAGCTCGGGAACTACAAGCACTCCAAGCTTTGTTCATGCAAATGGCCGTGTGTGAGTTGGTGATCGAACCAACCAAGGACCTAAACATTTTTATGTGTGAAGAGGGGTCCTAATGTTTAATAAACTACTCTCCAAAGTTGGCACAAGAAGCAAGGGCGTTAGGGTCATTTTACCTTTTTGTTTGTAGTATAAATAGAACATGTAGAGAGAGTTAGACTTAGTTTTTGGAAATCTGAAATTGTAACCTAAAAATCACAAAACATTTCCTCTCTCTTCTTCTCCAAGAAGCCGTCCCTAGAATCTCACAAGTAGAGGGATACTTGTGTTGTCTCTTTGGCTAGAAACAAGGGTTTTGAGGTTGTTGAGTGCCTCTTGGTCCTCGTAAGAACTTGGTGTTTATATTCATTAGACTTAGGGTCCTCTCTTGATGTTAGGGTTCTTAGTTTCTTGAATGTTATATGTCAAGTTATCTATATTTCTTTATCTTGTTGTTGTTGTGTTGATTTGTTATCTTAAAGTCTAGTGAAGCCGTGTGGGGCTCTTTTCGATTCACTAGCATCATTATCCATCTTGTTGTTCTTGTGTAGTAAGTTGAAGATCCGAAACTAGTTCTTGTGTTGTAAGTTGAAAAAAAAACCGAAAACTAAAACTTGTTGTCTTGTGTATTGGACGGAAATCCGAAAGCCTTCTTGTTGTGCTTGGTGTGTTGGCTTGATCTTGTATCACCTCTTAAGGGTAAGGAATGTGTAGTTGTGAAAGCTACTTCTTCTTCTACTTTGTGTGATTTCATTGTTGAGAGTACTCATGGTGATTATTGGGAAACTAGTAGTGAGTACACACATGAGAGCACCTTAGTAGAAGTCGATTTGAGTGATACTTTTCTTTACTCTCTATTTGCTTTGGATCATATGTATGTTATTGTAGAGAGTATGTCATTTAGTTTGGGTGTAGACCACGGGAAAGGGAAGTGTTGTCGAGACCCGTGTCTATGGCCACTTTTCCCATTTGAACCCGGTGCCAAATTTAGAAATGGTGATGTTGGTGCACCAAACTTGTTGCTTGGTCTACATGACAAGCAAAGTGTCACTCTTGATGTATCCTATAACCAAATCCTTTGTACATCTTTTATTGAGTTTTTAATATTCCTTGCAAATAATTCTTGGTTATATTGCAAATATGTGCAACCTTGGCATGTTGAGATGATTTGTTATGCTAACCCTAACCCTCATGCCATGAGGAGTTTGTATTTGTTTGTCCTCTCTTTGGTTTTGCAAGGTTTGGATTTGAGGTCGAATCCTTTTCAAGAAGGGGAGGATGATACGGGACAAATGGTCATCTTATCTTTTGATGACATCTTTGGAGGCCAACACATAGAGGCTCAAGACTTGGTCACCTCGAGAATACAAGAACATGCATGGAGGACCCGTTTTGAGCGTAACTTAAAGCAATCTCGTGTATGGAAGATTGCTTGGAGCATTTAAGAGTGAGGACTCACGGTTTTGGACCTTAATTAAGGGCATTTTGGACATTACACATGGTGTATTTACACACCATGGCCGCACCTTTCATTAAGGGCAAAGTGGTCTTTTTGTCTTGTTTTGTATTACACTATAAATAGGTCATTTTAGCTCATTTCTTGGCAGATTTGGAAGGATGAAGAATTGAAAGACATATTTTCTCTCTTTTGAGAGTGTATACCAAATGATACGGGAAAGAGAAGGGAACACAAAACAAACACCAAATCAGTCCACTAATCTTAAGGATTCGAGGACCAAGATGGAGACCACACTCGGATTCGCTACTAACAACAACAATACAAGATACAAGAGTGTATTTTAACACCAAAATAGCTATGAAACGTGATGAACAAGATGAACAACAATAATACAAGTTTTGGATTCAACGAAGACCCCAAAACAGTCCACTACACAACACATACACGATTTGCAAGAAAATAAAGATAGATAGTGAGACCAAGATTATTACAAGATTAAGAACCAAGTGTATTTCAACACTAACCCCTAATGAATGTAACAATCAAAACCACACTCTTACGGTGACCACCAAGGGAATGAACTAACCTTAAGATCTACCGTTTCCAAGCAAAGATCAATATTGGCTTTTCCAAGCCCTATGCTAAGGATGGCTTTTCCAAGCCCTACAACTAAGGGTGTTACACTCTCAAAAGAGAGAAAATATGTCTTTCAATTCTTCATCCTTCCAAATCTGCCAAGAAATGAGCTAAAATGACCGATTTATAGTGTAATACAAAAGAAGACAAAAAGACCACTTTGCCCTTAATGAAAGGTGCGGCCATGGTGTGTAAATACGCCATGTGTAATGTCCAAAATGCCCTTAATTAAGGTCCAAAACCGTGAGTCCTCACTCTTAAATGCTCCAAGCAATCTTCCATACACGAGATTGCTTTAAGTTACGCTCAAAACGGGTCCTCTATCATGTTCTTGTATTCTCGAGGTGACCAAGTCTTGAGCCTCTATGTGTTGGCCTCCAAAGATGTCATCAAAAGATAAGATGACCATTTGTCCCGTATCAATTTCACCCACAAACCCCAACAAATTTAGTGAAGTAATAGAAGAACCCATCACTAACAAACTAGCATATGCACATATAATTCAATACCCACACACAATTCCATCCTATTCTAACATAATGCCAAGAGGAAGAACTAGCCACTCATAATGATAATAAACAAAAATAAACCAAAATATCTATTTAATCGATTCATTAAAAATAAAGAGAATGCAAACCACACTTTAAGTTTCAATGAATCCTCAATGGGATTTGCCAATTCTCCACTTAGAAGTTACTTTAATGTCTTCTTAGCTAAAGATTAGTACAAATTTAGCTCCAAGCTACAAAAACCCTAAAATATGGTTGAGAGGTAGGGTTTTAGAATGATGATCCTTAGAATTAATGAGTATTGATCCTTAAATGGGATTTGGGGTCGGCTGGCCAAATAACATTTTTGCCCCTAGGTCATTTTCCATACATACACTATTGTGGAGGATTGATCGGGATTGCACCTACTTAGATCATAAAGGATTGATCGCGATCACTATTTGATACGGTTAGGGCAGCCTCCACAGGTACACGGCCTTTCACACGAAGCCAAGCTCGGGAATTACAAGCACTCCAAGCTTTGTTCATGCAAATGGCCGTTTGTGAGTTAGTGATCGAACCGACCAAGGACCTAAACGTTTTTATGTGTGAAGAGAGGTCCTAATGTGTAATAAACTACTCTCCAAAGTTGGCACAAGAAGCAAGGGCGTTAGGGTCATTTTACCCTCTTTGTTTGTAGTATAAATAGAACATGTAGAGAGAGTTAGACGGAGTTTTTGAAATCTGAAAGTTGTAACCTAAAACACTAAACTTTTCCTCTCTCTTTCTCTCAAAGAAGCCGTCCCTAGAATCTCACAAGTAGAGGGATACTTGTGTTGTCTCTTTGGCTAGAAACAAGGGTTTTGATGTTGTTGAGTGCCTCTTTGTCCTTGTAAGAACTTGGTGTTTATATTCATTAGACTTAGGGTCCTCTCTTGATGTTAGGGTTCTTAGTTTCTTGAATGTTATATGTCAAGTTATCTATCTTTCCTTACCTTGTTGTTGTTGTGTTGATTTTGTTATCTTGAAAGTCTAGTGAAGCCGTGTGGGGCTCTTTTCGATTCACTAGCATTTGTTATCCATCTTGTTGTTCTTGTGTTGTAAGTGGAAAACCGAAACTAGTTCTTGTGTTGTAAGTTGAAAAACCGGAACTTAAAACTTGTTGTCTTGTGTTGTTGGACTGAGATCCGAAGCTCTTGATATTGTTGGTTTGATCTTGTATCACTGTTGGTTGACTATCTTGAGTAATTTCAATCGCGACCCTCATCCCATAATCTCGATATTTGAGGTCCAGATCCTACTCCCTTTCTCAGCTTATCCAGCTCTTGCACTTTTATTCCCATTTTGATCATTTTTTGCTCAAAGTTGATTCTTCTCTTCTCAGCACTTGTATACTTGCAAAATATGGGAATTAGTGCATTTAACCACAAATATGTCTCACTTAGAAATTCAAATCATAGTAGTGTGCATGAATGTTGAGTTTAAATTTACTACTCATCCGTGATACATATAGAAATACCTAGTCATCAGATCCAAATCTCAAGGCACAAAGTTTATTATCCGCATAGGCCTTCTACCTACGCTGATCTGCCCTCGACCTTTTTTGAATTACACAGACTCTATCGAACCACTCCTGAAGTAAGTCAGTACCGTAGGGCTAATCTCTAAGATCTCAAACCAACAATTTAAAGAACGACATTGCCTACGATATTAGGCCTCAATAGGGGCTATATCAATACTTGAATGGTAGCTATTATTATACATGAACTCTACCAAAGCTAAGTGCTACTCCCATTAACCTCCAAAATCAACAACACAGGCTTGGAGAATTTCTTTAAGAACCTGGATAGTTTCCTCTGATTGCTCATCATTCTATGGGTGGAAAGTTGAACTAAGATCCACCTGAATAACCAACTTCTACTAAAAAGCCCTCCAAAATCTAGAAGTGAACACTAAACCCTGATAAAAAATAATAGATATAGTCACACCATGCAAATAGACTATATCACAAACAAAGATATGGGATAGGCTCTAGGCATTGAAGGACATCTGAATTAGAGTGAAATAAGTTGATTTGATTGAATGATCCACTATGACCCAAATACCATTAAAAATGTGGGACGGGCGAGGGAACCTACTAACAAAGTCCATGGTAATCCGCTCCTTTTCCACTTGGTAATGAAAAATCATTAAATCAAGCCACTAGGTCTCTTATGGTGTGCCTTTACCTGCCGACAACATAGGCAACGAGCTACAAGGTCTACCACATCTTTCCTAAAACCACTTCAAATAATGTTACCTCAAATATTTATACATCTTGGTTATAACCAAATGAATAGAATATCTGGAGCTATGAGCCTCACCTTATATATTCTAAATCAAATCATCGACCCTGAAAACACAAATGTGGTTATAAAATCTCAAAACAACCTCAAAATGTATGGTAGCCTTCTTGGACTCACCCCTTAACACTTGATCACAAATTATGCAAAGTCTTATATCCTCAAACTAATGACTCTAAATCTTCTCAAATAATGAATAACATTGCCTCAACACTAGCAAGAATCGTCCTAGGGTTTAAAATATCAAGTCAGACCATCAAGTTTGCTAAGGACTAGATGTCTCATGCCAACGGCCATGAGAAAATATGATAGAAGACAAGCTACCTATACTCACAACTTTCTTGATCAAGGCATATTCTAGCACATCCGCAGTGCCCGAATGATACAAAATAGAGATTTCATATTCCTTAAGCAACTCCTTCCATCTACACATCCTTAAATTAAGCTCCTTTGGGTCATAAGATTCTGAAATCTATGATTATTCATGAAAATCTCACAATGTATGACATAAAGATAATGATAATGTCTCCAACTCTTAAGCGCAAGAACTACTGCTGCCAACTCCAAGTGATGCATGGAATAGTTGTGCTCATGGACTTTTAACTACCTTGACACATAAGTAATACCTCGGCAATGTTGCATCAACACACAACCTAAACCAATATCAAAAGCATCATAATATATGGTGAATGGCTGACACTTAAAAGGAAGTCCCAAGATAGTAGATGAAGTAAGAAACCATGTGATCTTTCTAAAAACATGACTCTCACACCTCGGATCATTGAAAAGGAATCCACTTCTGAGTCAATCTAGTCATCATCATTGTAATAGTAGCAAAACTCTTAATGAACCATCGATAGTAATCGACCAAAATAAATCTATGTATCTCAAATAGAGATGTACGCTTAGCTTAGTCATGGATAGCCTCAATAATCACTAGGTATACCATTATCCTATCATTAGACATCACATGTTCAAGGAATGTCATTGACTTAACCCAAAGCTCACACTTAGAGAATTTGGCAAAATAATGTGATCTCTCAAAGTCTAAAGCACAATCCTCAAATACTGCGCATGCTCCGCTCTACTCCTTGAGTATATATGAGCATGTTATTAATGAGTATGGTCACAAAAAAATCAAAATTAGGCCTGAATATATGATTCATCAAATCCATAAATACGACTTGGGTATCAGTTAACCCAAAAGATATTACTAAGAACTCATAATGACCATAATGAGTCCAATAGGCTATCTTGGGATATCCTCAACCCAAATACTCAACTAATGGTAACCCAACCTCAAGTCATCATAGAAAACACCGCTATACTCTAAAGTTGGTCAAACAAATCCTCAATGCAAGGCATAGGATATCGGTTCATCACTATCACCTTATTAAGCTACCTATAATCAATACATATATGCATATAATAATACCTTTTCTTCACAAAAAACCCAAGATCTCCCTAAGTAGACACACTCGGTCTGATGAAACTTTTACCAGAAAGGTCTTGAAGCTAAGGATTTAGCTTTTTAAGGTTGACAGGTGCCATACATTAAAGTTCCATAGAAATAGGCTCGGTTCCCATCTTAAGTTCAATAAAAAACTCAATATCACACACAAGTGGAAGACCTAGTAGATTGATAGGGAAAACATGAAGAAACACATGAACTATAAAAACAGAGTCAGGAGACAGACTCTCCACACTAATATCACGAATATCAGTGAGATAAGACTCGAAAATCCTTGAAATTATCTCTTAGCCTAAATATAAGAAATAATCCCCTTTGGCTTATGAATAATAGCTCCCTATACCATAATCGGGGATATGCCCAACATGGATAAGGTATTGGTCTTAGAAAAATAATCCAGACCGTATGATAGTGGGATAAGCAGTGTATGCTCAGAATGATATCAAAGTCTACCATGTCTAATATAATAAGATCAACCAAAGTATAAAAATATCGAACAATCATAACTCATGATCTATTTACCCAATCCACTAGAATCACCTGTTCGAGTAGATACACTTTAAGAATCTTAAGATAACTCTACCTGTGGGGCATAATAATACCTAAGAATGAGAGGATCCCGAATTAAATAAACCAAAAGCCAACTAATGGAACACCAAGATCATATTTGTAATAACAACATTCAAAGACTCAACCTTGGGTCTAAAAAGTACAATATATAATTGACATGCCTAACACCTAGTTAGGATCCTAACCAATCTCTTATCCTACTTATCTGAGAACCTCCTCGAGTACCAAGAGGACTACCCTTAGGACCATACACACCACCTGTAGTTGTTGATGTACCGCTATAATTTAAGGAACACTCTAACCTAAAAGAATAATTGCTCCATGATTGGAGTACCCTCTCAAGAAATGACAAAAATTCCCATAACCATAACATACCCCAAGCGTTGTACCAAAACCATAAGACCCGGCGTACCTACAGTAACTACTGGGACTAGAATAACAATAAGATGAACCCCTCAAAGACTAAATATGATACAAGGTCAAACCAACAACACCAAGAACAACAAGAAGGCTCGGATTTCAGTCCAACAACACAAGCACAACAAGTTTTAGTTTTCGTTTTTTCCCCTTACAACACAAGAATAACAAGATAGATAACAAATGCTAGTGAATCGAAAAGAGCCCCACACGGCTTCACTAGACTTTCAAGATAACAAAATCAACACAACAACAACAAGATAAAGAAAGATAGATAACTTGACATATAACATTCAAGAAACTGAGAACCCTAACATCAAGAGAGGACCCTAAGTCTAATGAATATAAACACCAAGTTCTTACGAGGACCAAGAGGCACTCAACAACCTCAAACCCTTGTTTCTAGCCAAAGAGACAACACAAGTATCCCTCTACTTGTGAGATACTATGGACGGCTTCAATGAGTGAAGAGAGAGGAAAAGTTTTGGTGTTTTTAGGTTACAAGTTTCAGCATTCAAAAACTAAGTCTAACTCTCTCTACATGTTCTATTTATACTACAAACAAAAAGAGTAAAATGACCCTAACGCCCTTGCTCCTTGTGCCAACTTTGGAGAGTAGTTTATTACACATTAGGACCTCTCTTCACACATAAAAACGTTTAGGTCCTTGGTTGGTTCGATCACCAACTCACACACGGCCATTTGCATGAACAAAGCTTGGAGTGCTTGTAATTCCCGAGCTTGGCTTCGTGTGAAAGGCCGTGTACCTGTGGAGGCTGCCCTAACCGTATCATCCTCTCCATCTTGAGAGAAATTTGACCTCAAATTCGGCATTTGGTCATCTTCAACCGCATCCACGAGGGAGAGATCACCAACGTTGAAAGTGTTGTGCACTTGATATTCCGGTGGAAGGTCAATCTTGTAGGCGTTGTCATTGATTCTCTCAAGTACTTGGAAAGGACCATCACCCCTTGGCAGCAATTTGGACTTCCTTTGAGCTGGAAACCGATCCTTTCGAATATGCACCCACACCCAATCTCCGGGTTCAAGCACAAGCCTCCTTCTCCCTTTGTTTACCCATTTTGCAACCTCTTGGTTATTCTTTTCAAGCTTGATCCGCACCGTCTCATGCATTTTCTTCATTGCCTCGGCTCTTTTATTGCCATCTAAGCTGGTCATGAGATCACTAGACAAAGGAGTGAGATCTAAAGGGGTAAGGGGATTCAGGCCGTAAACACATTCATAGGGAGTCATTCCCGTACTCGAATGTATTACCCGGTTGTATGCAAATTCCACCAAGGGTAGGTGATCTTCCCATGAAGTCAGTTTGCCTTTAACCATAGAACGTAGCATAGACCCTAAGGTTCTATTTACTACCTCCGTTTGGCCATCGGTTTGTGGGTGGCAAGACGTGGAGAAAAGTAACTTTGTCCCAAGCCTACCCCACATGGACTTCCAAAAGAGACTTAGGAACTTGGAGTCCCTATCGCTCACAATAGTCCTCGGGACCCCGTGAAGCTTTACAACATGTTCAACAAATAATGAAGCTACACTAGGAGCATCCTCGGTTTTAGCACATGGAATAAAATGAGCCATTTTAGAGAATCTATCAACAACAACAAAAATGCTATCTCGGCCCTTTCTAGTCCTTGGCAGCCCCAAAACAAAATCCATCGAAATGTCCAACCAAGGCCTAAGGGGAGTAGGGAGTGGGGTGTATAACCCTTGAGGTTGGAGACGAGATTTTGCACTCCGGCAGGCCACGCATTGACTACAAATCTTAGTGACGTCTTTGCGCATTTTGGGGCAATAGAAATTCTCCTCTAAGATGCCGAGGGTCTTGTCTACCCCAAAGTGACCCATGAGGCCTCCGTCATGGGCCTCCCTCACAAATAATTCCCTCCAAGAACTAGAAGGAACACACAACATCCTCCCTTTGAACAAATACCCATCGAACCGGGAGTAGGAGGAATGGTCATTCTCCTTAAGCCAACGGTCCCTTCCCCACTCTTCGCATTCCCTAAAAATAGGAGCAAAGGTAGGATCCTCGGGATACAACATCCGCAAGCTCTCAAAACCCATCAACTTTGAAGACAAGGTAGCAACAAGCACATGCTTCCTAGACAAGGCATCGGCAACAACATTTTCCTTTCCCCTTTTGTAATGAATTACATAAGGGAAGGTTTCGATGAACTCAATCCACTTAGCATGACGCCTATTCAGCTTGTCTTGGCTCTTAAGGTGTTTCAACGACTCATGATCTGTTCGTATCACAAACTCCTTAGGCCACAAATAATGTTGCCAATTTCCCAAGGCTCTAACAAGGGCGTACAACTCCAAATCATAAGTTGAGTAATTAAGAGTTGCCCCTTTGAGCTTTTCACTGAAATAAGCAACGGGCTTACCTTCTTGCATCAAAACAGCCCCAATGCCAACATTAATAGCATCACACTCTACTTCAAACATCTTATCAAAATCGGGCAATTGCAATAAAGGCGCCGAGATGAGCGTACCTTTCAAGGCCTCGAAAGCCCTAGCTTGCTCATCACCCCATTTAAAGGGCCCGTCCTTTCTAATTACCTCGGTCAAGGGGGCTGCTATAGAGCTAAATCCTTTGACAAACCTCCTATAAAAGCTTGCCAACCCGTGGAAACTTCGGATTTCTCCAATAGTTTTAGGGGTCGGCCAACTTCGAATAGAGTCTATCTTGGAATCGTCCACTTCCACACCCCTTGAGCTCACGACAAAACCCAAGAATATAACTTTATTAACACCAAAAGAACACTTCTCCATGTTGGCATACAGCTTCTCCTTTCGGAGCACATCAAACACACATTTGAAATGCATTACATGATCATCAATAGACTTACTATACACCAACACATCATCAAAGTAAACCACCACAGACTTTCAAATATAAGGCTTCATTACATGATTCATTAGCCTCATAAACGTGCTAGGAGCATTGGTAAGGCCGAAGGGCATGACCAGCCACTCATATAGACCGAATTTGGTCTTGAATGCGGTCTTCCACTCATCACCGGGTTGCATGCGGATTTGGTGATAGCCGCTCCTAAGGTCCACTTTAGAAAACAAACAAGATCCATGGAGCTGATCTAACATATCATCTAGTCTAGCGATTTGATGACAATACCTTATAGTGATTTTGTTGATGGCTCTACAATCGACGCACATGCGCCAAGTTCCGTCCTTCTTTGGTACCAAAAGTACCGGAACAGCACATGGACTCATGCTTTCCTTGATATATCCCTTGTTGAGAAGCTCCTCAACTTGTTTTTCAAGCTCCTTAGTGTCCATAGGATTGCTCCTATAGGCCGGTTTGTTTGGAAGTTGTGAACCCGGCACCAAATCAATTTGGTGCTCAATTCCCCGAAGTGGGGGCAATCTTTGCGGAAGTTCTTGAGGAAACACATCTTCATACTCCTGCAACACACAAGAAATCAAAGGGGAAATGGAAGAATTAGTGGGGTTAGTATTAAAACAATGGGCCAAAAGTAGCATCGGCTTGTTCTCATCATGGTCCACGAAGAGTTCTTTTATCCTAGCCAACATCACTACGTTTTCCATCTCCCTTGGCGTTGGGACAGCCTCGGATGTCCCTACCTTCTCACCTACGGCATCCCCCCCCCTTTTCTCTCTTCTTGGGTTCCTTTCCCTTTCCCTTTAACTCTCTCATCTTTTGATGCCACTCATTTACTTGGGAGGGTGAAAGAGGGTGAAGGGTGACCTTTCGGCCATCCTTCTCAAGCGTATACCGGTTGGACCTCCCATCGTGTTTAGTAGACCTATCATATTGCCATGGCCTACCTAATAACAAGTGACATGCTTGCATCGGGATCACGTCACAAAGCACTTCATCGTGGTAGTTTCCCACATTAAACCGAATCACACATTGCCTTGTGACCTTTAATTCACCACAATCGTTCAACCATTGTAGTTTGTAAGGACTAGTGTGTGGAGTAGTTGGTAGCTTCAAGAAATTGACCATAGCATGGCTCGCAACATTTGTACAACTACCACTATCAATTACCAAGGTGCACACACTCCACTATACAAGACACTTAGTATGGAATAGATTTTCCCTTTGGCTCGGGTCATCTATCGCCTTACTAATCATGACGCGTCTAACCATAAAGTTTAGAACCACACACTCCCCTTCTTGTGGATAGACATCTTCACTATCATCTAATCCATCATCATTCGGCCCATTTTTATCTTCCTCTCCATCTTGAGGCTCGGCCTCATCCTCCCCCCTTTCGGAAACCACCTCCTCACCAAGGTAGTACACTTTCCCTTCTCGTAGGATCACGTTACGCCGGTTCGGACATTCATTGGCCTTATGCCCCCAACCTTGGCACTTGAAGCATTGGAACCCCTTTGGGTTGGGATATTTGTGAGCCTCCGGTTTCGAAGGGAATTTAGGGACTGTTTTGGGCTCGGGCATCTTCGTAGAGGCGGGTTGGTCCTTGTTTTTGGGCCAACCCGAAGGGTTTTGTACCCTTGCCTTGAAGGTTGACCTCTCCCTAAGTTCCCTTTCAATCTCTAAGGCCGCTTGGAATATACCGTCAATGGTTTCAAATCGGTGAAGTGTCAAATGAGTAGCGATCTCTTTGTTCAACCCACACTTGAACCGGATGATGTCGTGACTGATTTGCTCCCCACGATGATCAAGTTTCAACATGAGTTGTTGGAACTCGTCAAAATAGGCCATCACACTCTTACTTCCTTGCCGCAAGCCATATAGTCTAGCAAGCAACTCATGATGATATCTCTCGGGAAGGTATCGTTGCCTCATCAAATACCTCAACCGATACCAAGGTGGTGGCTGCCCATCAACCAATTCATTACCAAATCGTTTAACATACTCCCACTAAGTGTTAGCATAGCCCTCGAGGTAAGCTATAGCGTAGCAACTCTTCTTTTCTTCCGAGATGTCATTAACTTGGAAAACTTTGTCACAAGCCGATTCCCAAGTTAAGTAGGTCTCGGGGTCACTTTCACCCTTAAAGATAGGTAAGCTCAACTTGATGGTGTTGATGCCTACGTCTCTCTCTTGGTGTCGGTTTCCCCTATCTCCATACCCCCGGTATCTGCTAGGCTCTCCTCGACCCCCTCTTAACTCCTCCTCCCTCGTATAAGCATCATCAAAGGCTCCATCTCCTTCATACTCCTCTCTACCGTATCCTTCAAAGTGGGCTGACCGGCCTTGGCCGTTTTGATTCGGAGGATTTGGAATTTGCGGTCTTTGGGTTAATGGAGCTTGGAATGGAGGGTTCGGATTTAGTAGAGGTACTTGGCTTCCAAATCCCTCTTGTGGAATTGGAGGGGCTTGGAAATGTAGTGGTCTAGTGGAGTCTCGGGTTGGAGGAAAATAGGTAGTTTGGCTTGCGGTATTTAGTGGAGCTTGGGGTGCATTTAGCATTTGGTGGAGTGTTTCGGGGGTGATGGTTGCGGAGGAGGTTCTATCATGACCATTGGTAGATACATGTAGTGGAGTAGAAGGACGAGAGTTCCTTTGACTCTCCACTTGTTCTAATCTCCCACTAATAGTTGACACTTCCCCCTTTATTGCTGCCAAGTTGATACGGGAAAGAGAAGGGAACAAAAACAAACACCAAATCAGTCCACTAATCTTAAGGATTCGAGGACCAAGATGGAGACCACACTCGGATTCACTACCAACAACAAGAATACAAGATACAAGAGTATATTCTAACACCAAAACAGATACAAAACGTGATAAACAAGATGAACAACAATAATACAAGTTTTGGATTCAATGAAGACATAAAAACAGTCCACTACACAACACATACACGATTTGCAAGAAAATAAAGACAGATAGTGAGACCAAGATTATTACAAGATTAAGAACCAAGTGTATTTCAACACTAACCCCTAATGAATGTAACAATCAAAACCACACTCTTACGGTGACCACCAAGGGAATGAACTCACCTCAAGATCTACCGTTTCCAAGCAAAGATCAATATTGGCTTTTCCAAGCCCTATGCTAAGGATGACTTTTCCAAGCCCTACAACTAAGGGTGTTACACTCTCAAAGAGAGAAAATATGTCTTTGAATTCTTCATCATTCTAAATCTCCAAGAAATGAGCTAAAATGACCTATTTATAGTGTAATACAAAAGAATACAAAAAGACCACTTTGCCCTTAATGATAGGTGCGGCCATGGTGTGTAAATACACCATGTGTAATGTCCAAAATGCCCTTAATTAAGGTCTAAAACCGTTAGTCCTCACTCTTAAATGCTCCAAGCAATCTTCCATATGCTAGATTGCTTTAAGTTACGCTCAAAACGGGTCCTCCATGCATGTTCTTGTATTATCGAGGTGACCAAGTCTTGAGCCTCTATGTGTTGGCCTCCAAAGATGTCATCCAAAGATAAGATGGCCATTTGTCCCGTATCATCCTCCCCTTCTTCAAAAGGATTCGACCTCGAATCCAAACCTTGCAATACCGAAGAGAGGACAAACAAATACAAACTCCTCATGGCATGAGGGTTAGGGTTAGCATAACAAATCATCTCAACATGCCAAGGTTGCAAATATTTGCAATATAACCAAGAATCCTTTGCAAGGAATATTAAAAACTCAATAAAAGATGTACAAAGGATTTGGTTATAGGATACATCAAGAGTGACACTTTGCTTGTCATGTAGACCAAGAAACAAGTTTGGTGCACCAACATCACCATTTATAAATTTGGCACCGGGTTCAAATGGGAAAAGTAGCCATAGACACGGGTCTCGACAACACTTCCCTTTCCCGTGGTCTACACCCAAACTAAATAACATACTCTCTACAATAACATACATATGATCCAAAGCAAATGGAGAGTAGAGAAAAGTATCACTCAAATCGACTTCTACTAAGGTGCTCTCATGTGTGTACTCACTACTAGTTTCCCAATAATCACCATGAGTACTCTCAACAATGAAATCACACAAAGTAGAAGAAGAAGTAGCTTTCGCAACTACACATTCCTTACCCTTAAGAGGACTCTCATCTTCCAAGAAGAGATTTCCCTCTTTAGGAGGAATATTGTCACACCATAGTGGGTTAGCATATAGGCTATAGCTTCCAAGGCAAGCTATACCATCATTTTCACCACTAGGTTCATTAGGAGTGTTTAAATCATCTTCAAACAAGACATTGTACCTAAAACGAGTGTGATCTACCTCACGGACAGATTTGGAACAAGCAAGTTCCTCACTCTCTAAATGATCAATATCAAGTTTCAAGGATGTTTCAAACACAATATTACCCCAAGAAGAGCTCTCGGGTTCATTCTCACTTTGATCAACATTTTCAACATCATCACACACTTGAGGTTCATTAATTACATCATACACATCCTCAAGTGGTGGGTAATTTTCACACATAAGTTGATCAACACAAATTTCAGAAGATAATGTACTTTCATTCAACATAATGGTTTCAACACTAGGTGGACATAAATCGATCTTACAAGAAGAGTCTATTCGGTCATCAATAGGATCAACTAGTGTATCCACACTCACAACATGTACATCATCATCAAGTGGCAAAGAAATAATACACTCACATATAGGCAAGCTACAACTCACACTCAATGGGCTACTAGCCACACAATTATCATTCACATGTACAAAAGTGTAAGAGTTTGCCATTTTACCTTGAAGTCCTTGAGTAGATTCTTCTTTGTCATGGTGTGAAGGTCCTCCAAAAGTTTGGGCAGCAACTTTCTTTTGGCATTGTTCTTCTTCGCTTTCCATGCTGCTACCTACACAAATGTCCTTAGAAATAGAAGGACAAACAATGTTAGCATGGTTTGGTGGTAATCCTCTTACTTTGCTCCACATAACCTCTCCTTTTTCCACTCTCGGATTACCACCTTTCACTCCCTTACTCCTCTCAATCTTTTGTCTCTCATAATAATTCGAATTGGAGTAGGTATGAACTTCTTTTTCCGGCCCGGGCAGAATGTACGTCTCGAGGCAATTTCCCCATCGGTCTCTTACAATATTAGGCCAATTTTGCATATTTGGAACTTTATGTTGTGCAAACCAATAGGCGCCTAACCCCTAATGAATGTAACAATCAAAACCACACTCTTACGGTGACCACCAAGGGAATGAACTCACCTCAAGATCTACCGTTTCCAAGCAAAGATCAATATTGGCTTTTCCAAGCCCTATGCTAAGGATGACTTTTCCAAGCCCTACAACTAAGGGTGTTACACTCTCAAAGAGAGAAAATATGTCTTTCAATTCTTCATCATTCTAAATCTCCGAGAAATGAGCTAAAATGACCTATTTATAGTATAATACAAAAGAATACAAAAAGACCACTTTGCCCTTAATGATAGGTGCGGCCATGGTGTGTAAATACACCATGTGTAATGTCGAAAATGCCCTTAATTAAGGTCCAAAACCGTGAGTCCTCACTCTTAAATTCTCCAAGCAATCTTCCATATGCGAGATTGCTTTAAGTTACCCTCAAAATGGGTCCTCCATGCATGTTCTTGTATTATCGAGGTGACCAAGTCTTGAGCCTCTATGTGTTGGCCTCCAAAGATGTCATCCAAAGATAAGATGGCCATTTGTCCCGTATCACAAGTCCCCTCTCACGGCCCCAAATTCCGAGTTCAACCTTTCAAGTGTCCGGGTAACGGCCTCAAGAGTGACCCTCATAGAATCAAGGGCATTAGTATCGGCATTATGAGACGTAGCTCCTTCCATTGTCAAGGTATTAGCCGCTTTAGTTCACCACAAGTTCTTGTTCCACAAGTGTTGTATAATTGGCTAGTAACCGTGAGATTCTAAGGTATGAGTAAGCTCTTATCCGGAATGGATTCTTGTTTGAAGACTCAAAGAATTCTTGTCGGACTAGAGTCAAAAATCAGCAATTCATTCCAACGAATAAAAGCACACAAATAATCGTTGACACGAACAAACGGTTCAAGGAACTAGTTGACAATCTAGTAGGAAAGTACTAGTTTGTTAATTAGTTCTAGGACCAAGTAAGGGAAACCAAGGATCAACAATTAGCAACCAAAGAATATCCTAAGTTGAGCTTATAGTGACGTGGTAGCATGCAATGGTCCCACACGTTCTTCTTCTCTCGGATTTTTTCTTTCTTTCTCTTTTTTTTTTTTTTTTGTTTTGAGTTAATATTCACACAACTTGTGATAATTTGAAAAGTGTTTTGGTGGGAAAACTAAAATCTTGTAGTCTTTCACTCTTTTTCAAACTCAAGAAAGTGGGGGTTGGTGGACAAATCCCACAAAACAAGGCTCCTTGAATTAGGGAAAGTGATTGACAAGACTACAAAGTGATGGGTGCAAGTCTTTCACAACAACTTTATAGCTTCACCACTTGAGCACACAACAAGATGAACAATATGAACAAGTTCAAAAGATGAACACTTCAACAAATTTCATCAACTTCTTTAGCACATAATCACACAACCACCAATTTTTTTTCTTTTTGGTTTTTTTTTAACAACATACAACTTTCGGCCACTTCAAGTCACCACACAATGTTCAAATTTTCAAGCTCAACCTTCGGATCTAGACGCCTTAGTGTTGGTGAGAAAGAAACCAACACTAGAAACTCACTAAACAAGCAAAATAACACCTAGATCTAAACATATAACATCATTCTCGGCTTCAACTTTTAGTGGACAGATTTCAGAATTTTGTTTTTTTTTTTTTGTTGTTTAAGCCGTGAACTAGCCCAAGATGGGTTATGTTGGAACACAACCGGTCTTGCTTTGATACCAAATGATACAAGGTCAAACCAACAACACCAAGAACAACAAGAAGGCTCGGATTTCAGTCCAACAACACAAGCACAACAAGTTTTAGTTTTCGGTTTTTCCCCTTACAACACAAGAACAACAAGATAGATAACAAATGCTAGTCAATCGAAAAGAGCCCCACACGGCTTCACTAGACTTTTAAGATAACAAAATCAACACAACAACAACAAGATAAAGAAAGATAGATAACTTGACATATAACATTCAAGAAACTAAGAACCCTAACATCAAGAGAGGACCCTAAGTCTAATGAATATAAACACCAAGTTCTTACGAGGACCAAGAGGCACTCAACAACCTCAAACCCTTGTTTCTAGCCAAAGAGACAACACAAGTATCCCTCTACTTGTGAGATACTATGGACGGCTTCAATGAGTGAAGAGAGAGGAAAAGTTTTGGTGTTTTTAGGTTACAAGTTTCAGCATTCAAAAACTAAGTCTAACTCTCTCTACATGTTCTATTTATACTACAAACAAAAAGAGTAAAATGACCCTAACGCCCTTGCTCCTTGTGCCAACTTTGGAGAGTAGTTTATTACACATTAGGACCTCTCTTCACACATAAAAACGTTTAGGTCCTTGGTTGGTTCGATCACCAACTCACACACGGCCATTTGCATGAACAAAGCTTGGAGTGCTTGTAATTCCTGAGCTTGGCTTCGTGTGAAAGGCCGTGTACCTGTGGAGGCTGCCCTAACCGTATCAAAATATTACCTTAGTCAGGATAATCACTTAAACTAGATTTTTCCCCATCGATATTCTAAAGTCTGGCCTGAATGGGCCCACCGGACTAACCCTAATGCTGATATGATTGACTCCAAGGGTACCTCCCTCAGAACAGCTACCTCTGAATCATGAGAAATTATGGATCCCACTAAAACAACCCTGATACTTTAGACTTATGTCACTGCCCCTTGGGCCTCAGGATGTATCATATCCATAGCCAAGTCATTAATGTGATCCTTATATTCCATAATAGTCATGTAAATCTTCTCCAACCTTGAGAACTGATCCCTCAAAATATCCCTAAGTTTGGTGAGGCATATACTTTTTGAAAAAGATCCCAAAAACTGGGTCCATGTCAATATGGGAGATCCAACAGACATAGAATCAATATCACCACTCCACCAGTGTTAAGATGCCAAGTATAGCTAAAAAGTAGTGTAATCCACACCACGAGTATCAAGTATAACCAAATTACAATTCCTATCCTCATAAAAAATCAAGAAGTCATACGTATTCTTGCTCAATGCACCAGAAAACATAGAAAGAGATAATATCAAGTATGTACCTAATATTTTTGCTCCATAACAGACATATTCAAGTGAAAAACTACTAATGAGCAAATATCAACACATGATACACCTCAAATCTCGAAGCCATCCCTATAGGCTATGCTTCTCCCCCAGTACTACTTTGATTCATAGAATGTGCATTATTTGAAGTTTCATTATGATAAGTGGTGAATTTACCACTCATTTACACTTAACATTTGTGCACACTACTAAGATTTGAATATTTAAATAAGATAATACTAATTTTCACATTTTGCAGGCATATTGATGATGAGATAAAAAGATGTAGAATTGAGATAAAAAGGAACAATAAGGAGAAGAAAAGTTCACAGCTAATGAACCTTCCATAGAACGAGGCTCAGTTACCTCGATTGTGGCTAGTCAAGACGGTCAGCCACTATGATTGAGTGGATCCACACACAGTTGCGGTAAATTTGGTGCAATCGTGGCAACATGGGATAAGGACTACTGGCATTTTTGTAATTTTCAGCAATCGACCCCAAGTCCCTTAAAATTCTAAAACCCTTTCCCATTTTGGGAATTTAAGACTCTTGCGATATTTTGAATTTAAAGATGATAGCCCAAATTGGGCAAGAATTATGTTTTGATTTGGAGACTTTGAATTTAGTATTTTTGAAGAATGGGTACTTTGAACAACCCTTATGGTATATGTTTATTTTCTTTCTTCATGAGTAGCTAATATTTCATTGCCTTGGGATTAGTTGAACTAGCAATTATTTTTGGGTTGTGATTTATTTGGGAGTAGGCTAGTTAGATGATGATGGGTTTTACTGTTGGTTCATTAAATTAGTTGGGATTTGTAGGTGAAAGCCCCAAATACTTAAAATGAATTTATGGGTGAAAACCCCAAACTCTTGAAATCTCAAACCTTCCTTAATAGAGGGGTTTTTGGAACCCACATTATCCGTGAAAGAGTGATATAGGAACCAAGGTAATAAAAGAGTATTAATGGGCATAATTTGCTAATTTTCACTGTCTTAGACATAAGGGTGATTATGAGGTTGACTATATCTTGGGTATCATCCCAGAAATAGGGATACCCAATTGTGGTAACAGGTAAAAGTAATTAATACACTTGTTAGGTATCCAAAAAGTTGAACAAGTAAATTGCTTGAGGCTTTATTGATAAACTAACCTCAAGTAACTTAGACCTAGCCTGCCATATTATTAACAACTAGCATGTACATCAAATCTTCATATACCCATGCATAATTTGCACTTAGGTAGACATAATCTCAAGACTCGCTTCATATCAAAGTTAATTCGCAATTATTGTGTTGTTTGTGGACTTGAGTTTCTATTGAAAAATACTCACCTAGAACCAGCCCCTTATGTTATATCATGCTTTTTAATTAATATACACTTTGGGACTTTTTGTAGTAAGCGTTAAAAGACATAAGACTACAATTCTAATTTCACTGCTTATGGATTCGACCTCAACGAAAGTTAAGTATTGACAATGATTGTCCTCTGCAATATTTCATAGTAAAGGTGAGCGTTATCAAATTGCGCCATTGCCAGAGAGTGAAATTTAGTTTTCACTTGTGCGGTATTGATTCATACTTAGGGTATACCTATAGTGGTGTGTATTTATTTTGATTATTGCTTTTGTTTCCTTCTAGGTGACCTCCATACCATAAATAGAAATATAAGTGATAATGCTAGTCAAGCTGGTTCTTTCCATGTCCTTCTTGATGCTAAGAAGAAACTCAATGATATTGGTTATTCAAGTGCTATCTGTATCCCACCTACTCATAGGAATGGTGTCTTTCATTTCCCAAGCAGCGGGTTACATAAGCTATAAATGAACTCACCATGTCTTTCCTTGATCGGTACTTCCCACCATACAAAATTCTCCAATTGCATGATCATATTAGAAAGTTTATGCAATTGAATAGAGAACCCTTGAACAAAGTATGGGAAAGGTTCAATGGAAAACTCATGCAACGTCCTAGCCACGAGGTCCAAGAGAAGATGTTTCTTCTAATATTCTATCAAGCTCCTGATCCACTCAACTAAATCATAGTATACAATGCAGCGGGAGACTCTCTTGTTAAGTTAATTATCATGTGGCTTCCAATTTTCTTGAGGAAGTTACCAAGCAATACCGGAGATATAGCATACCTAGGATGTCAAAGTGCCAAAAGGGTCTCTTACTACCTCTGTGGTTGATAAGGAACAAACAAAAAGGGATGAGAAAAGATAGGAGAATATAGCAAAAATTGTGGCTCAATTTGAGCTTTTGATGAAATATGTGATGGGTGCACCCACAAAGGTAGTAGATGTCATAGCATCTGAGGCGTATGATGAAGATGAGGACAAGAAGCTTGAAGAGGGATTTGGTATTTGGCAAATTATTTGGGGGGTTCTCGCCCTACCTATCAAGGGTAATGTGGGAATCAAGGTTCGATGGATCATGAACATTACCGTGATTGGAGGGATAGAGATCATAATTATGACCGTTATGTGCCTCCTCATGATTGGTCAAGAACAAAGATGGTAGCACCCTTGACCCCAACAAATATAAAATCAAAGATGTCTTGGCAAGGATTTTGATGAAAGTGAAAGGAAATGACAAAATGATCCGTGAAAAATAAGGAAATTTTTCACAACTCCACCAAATGATGGTGTCCAATTCTACATCCATCAAATAATTAGAAATGCAGATCGGTCAAGTCTCTACTCAATTGAATGCTAGACCAAAGGGGGGTCTTCCTAGTGACACTATTGTGATCCCAAAAATGAAGCTCAAGTGTTGGAAATAATCACTAGAAGTGGTAAGAATCTTTGTGATCATTTGAAAAAAGTTGAGGGAGAAAATATGGGTTAAAAGGAGCCCAAGGTTGAGTCAACAAAAGTTATGGAAAAGGTTGTTGTTGCATCAAAAGAAACTCTGTCTTCTTTTCATCATTGTCTTTTATGCATATGTCTAAATCAAGATTAGATGAGGGACTCGTTGGAGTTATGAATGCTTATCTTTATTCCATTCACATTTTTTTATAAGCTCCTTCATATTTTGGCTTGACTTACAACTTTTGGGGGTTTGATTGATTTTTAATCCCCTGAAGAATTGTGTGTTCTCCCATGAGACTCATTTCAAATTCTTCCTTTATAAGATTTGTAAAATTCATGCAAAAAAAGTGTTAAGACTGCCAAAAATAATATCATCAACATAAATTTGTGCAATAAGTAAACTTGAGTCTATCTATGAAGTAAAAAAGAGTAGTATCTATTTTACTACTTTGAAAATTTTTATTTAACAATAAAGTACTCAACCTCTCATACCACGCCTTTGGGGCCTATTTGAGACTAGAAATGATTTGGAGAGTTTGCAAAAAATGGTTGGATAAGATGGATTTTCAAAACCATGAGGTTGTTTGACATAAACTTCGTCATAAATGAACGCATTTATAAATTCATTTTTAACAGCCATTTGATATAAGTTAAAATTCTTAAAAGCAGAAAAAACCAACAAAATTCAAATTGATTCTAACTTTGCTACAGGAGCAAAGGTTCATCATAATCAATAACTTTCTGCTGGGAGTCAGCTTGAGCTCTCACCCTGGCCTTATTTCTGATTACCTTACCTTTTTCATTTAATTGTTTTAGTATTTCCATCTAGTTACAATAGCTGAGTAATTCTTAGTTCTTTCAACTAGATTCTAGATGTGATTGCGTTAAATTTGATCTAGGTCTTCCTTCATTTCCTCAACCAAATATTTTTCTTTAAGGGCCTCATCATCCTTTTTAATTTCAATTTGAGATGTAAGAGATACTAATGCTTGTTTTCTTTGCGATGCTCTTGATTGTATCTGACCAATTGTATTTGCAATGGTGAATTCAATCGGAATGCTTGTACTGTGTGCCCATTCTTTTAGAGCAATAGTTTTTGTTAGTTTAGTAGCAAGAGCTATCTCTAGTTAAACCATAATAAACACAAAGGTTATTGTCTTAGGATTTATACCTAGTTTGGCTCATTACTATAAATTATTCACATTTTCCTTATAAAAACTTATGCCCACAGTAAAGGGGTTAGATTTATCAAATACAATATGCATAGATTCTTTAACACAGTGAGTCCATTTATTAAAAGCTCTATAAGCACGGATAGTTGGAGAGTACCAAAGAAAAATGCCTCAATCGCTTTGAGGGTCAAACTTCCTAAGTTATTCTTACTGTTATTATGGATGAAGCATTTTCCCCAAATGACGAAAACAACTAAAATTGGGATATATTCCTCTCCACAGCTCATATGGTGTCTTCTTTAAGATCGGTGTGATTATACGCCTATTGAGAATGTAACATGTAGTGCTTACCTCTTTTGCCTAGAAGTGATCCTGTAAGATTTGTTCTAAAAGCATGGTTCTTGCTGTCTATTGGAGAGATATGTTCTTTCATTCCACCACACCATTTTTATGAGTAGATTAAGGAGAAGAAAGTTCTTAGAATTTACATTTTAAGCATAATATTCCTCAAATCCTTTATTTTTGAACTCTCTTTCAAGATCATTATAAACATTACTGATGATGTATCCTACTTCTCTTTATACTTTATACAAAAGATCTGAAATTAGTAAAAGCTACATGTTTGTGAGTTAGAAACATTACCCAAGTAAAAAGAGAATAATCATCAAAAATGACAAAACATATCTTTTTCCACCATTACTTCCAGTCTTGGAGGGGGGAAACAAATCCATGTGGATTGTTTAAAGGTGCTTAGTTGTACTGACAATATCTTTTATAATAAATCATGTCTGAGTCTATTTACCAAGTAGACAAGCATCACAGATGTGATCCTTTTCAAATGATAGTTTTGGCAGACCTTTTACCAATTCAAGTCTAGAAAGTAATCCGAAGGCATACATGCTAGCATGCATGAATTTAATATGCCACAAATATATATCATTGGTTTCAATAGTAAGACATGTTAGTGTAGCAAAGTAAGCAATGTTTAGCTCATAGATATTATCAAACGATCAACAATAAAAGAAATATTTCTTTTTTTATGTTAAATGGAGAACCTCTAAGCTTTGGAGGATACTCCAAACCCTACATCACATAGCTGATTCATACGTAGTAAGATGTGCATGAGTCGATCTATGAGATATAGTGCAATCAGTTTGCTGGAGGAACTAATCTTCACTGAGCCAGCTTCGATAGTGTTACCCTGGGCATTATCCCAAAATCTAAATGATTCTCCTATAATTTTCTTTAGTGAATAGAAGTTTTCTTTCATAAGGTCACGTGTCTAGAAAATCTGCTATCTATCTCCGATATTCCTTTCTTGGTGATTTTGTCGATAATGAGTTGTCAATTTACCACTCATTTGCACTCTACTTCTGATACGGTTAAGGCAGCCTCCACAGGTACACGGCCTTTCACACGAAGCCAAGCTCGGGAATTACAAACACTCCAAGCTTTGTTCATGCAAATGGCCGTGTGTGAGTTGTTGGTCGAACCAACCAAGGACCTAAACGTTTTTATGTGTGAAGAGGGGTCCTAAAGTGTAATAAACAAATCCCCAAGGTTACCACAAGAAAGCAAGGGCGGATGGGTCTTTTACTCCTTTTTGTTGTAGTATAAATAGAACATCATAGTGAGTTAGACTTAGTTTTTGAAATCTGAAATTTGTAACCTAAAAACACAAACATTTTCCTCTCTCTTCTTCTCCAAGAAGCCGCCCCTAGATCTCACAAGTAGAGGGATACTTGTGTTGTCTCTTTGGCTAGAAACAAGGGTTTTGAGGTTGTTGAGTGTCTCTTGGTCCTCGTAAGAACTTGGTGTTTATATTCATTAGACTTAGGGTCCTCTCTTGATGTTAGGGTTCTTAGTTTCTTGAATGTTATATGTCAAGTTATCTATCTTTCATTATCTTGTTGTTGTGTTGCTTTTGTTATCTTGAAAGTCTAGTGAAGCCGTGTGGGGCTCTTTCGATTCACTAGCATTTGCTCTCTATCTTGTTGTTCTTGTGTTGCAAGTGGAAAACCGAAACTAGTTCTTGTGTTGAAAGCTGAAAAACCGAAAACTAAAACTTGTTGGTCTTGTGTTGTTGGACTGAAATCCGAAGCTCTTGGTGTTGTTGGTTTGATCTTGTATCATTTGGTATCAAAGCAAGACCGGTTGTGTTCCAACATAACCCATCTTGGGCTAGATCACGGCTTAAACAACTACACCACAAGAAATTCTGAAATCTGTCCACTAAATATTGAATCCGAAAATGATGTTGTATGTTTAGATCTAGGTGTTGTTTTGCTTGTTTAGTGAGTTTCTAGTGTTGGTTTCTTTCTCACCAACACTAAGGTGTCTAGATCCGAAAGTTGAGCTTGAAACTTGAATATTGTGTAGTGACTTGTAGTGGCCGAAAGTTGTATGTTGTTGATAACCAAAGGAAATTCGGTGGTTGTGTGTTTATGTGACAAAGAAGTTGGTGAAGATTGTTGAAGTGTTTATCTTTTGAACTTGTCATCTTGTTCATCTTGTTGAAGTGTTCATCTTGTTGTGTGCTCAAGTGGTAAAGTTATAAAGTTGTTGTGAAAGACTTGCACCCATCACTTGTAGTCTTGTCAATCACTTCCCCTAAATCAAGGATCCTTGTTTTGTGGAATTGTCAACCAAACCCACTTTCTTGAGTTTGAAAAAGAGTGAGGACTTCAAAATTTTAGTTTACCCACCAAAACACTTTTCAAATTCTCACAAGTTGTGTGAATCTTAACACCAAAGCCGAACAAAAAAAAAAGAGGAGAAAGAAAGAGAAAAATCCGAGAGAAGAAGGACGTGTGGGACCATTGCATGCTACCATGTCACTATAAGCTCAACTTAGGATATTCGTTGGTTGCTAATTATTGATTCTTGGTTTCCCTTACTTGGTCTTAGAACTAATTAACAAACTAGTACTTTCCTACTAGGTTGTTAACTAGTTCCTTGAGCCGTTTATTCGTGTCAACGGTTGTTTGTGTGCTTTTATTCGTTTGAATGAGTTGCTGATTTTGATTCTAGTCCGGCAAGAATTCTTTGAGTCTTCAAACAAGAATCCATTCCGGATAAGAGCTTACTCAAACCTTGTAAATCTCACAGTTACTATCCAATTATACAACACTTGTGGAACACGAACTTGTAGTGACTAAAGCGGCTAATACCTTTGCGATGGAAGGAACCACATCTCATAATGCGGATACTAATGCCCTTGACTCAATGAGGGCCACTCTCGAGGCCGTTACTCGGACACTTGAAAGGATGAATTCGGAATTTGGGGCCGTGAGAGGGGACTTGGCAGCAATAAGGGGGAAGTATCGACTATTAGTGGGAGACTAGATCAAGTAGAGAGTCAAAGGAACTCTCGGCCATCGACTCCTCTACATGTCTCTACCAATGGTCATGATCGGACCTCCTCCGCAACCATCACTCCCGAAATGGTCCACCAAATGCTAAATGCACCCCAAGCTCCACTAAATACCGCAAACCAATCTACCAACTTTCCTCCAAACCGAGACTCCACTAGACCACTACATTTCCAAGCCCCTCCAATTCCACAAGAGGGATTTGGGCGCCAAGTACCTCCACTAAATCCGAACCCTCCCTTCCAAGCTCCATTAAACCAAAGACAACAAATTCCAATTCCTACGAATCAAAATGGCCAAGGCCGACCAGCCCACTTTGACTGATTCGGTACAGAGGAGTATGATGGAGAGGGAGCCTTTGATGATGCTTATATGAGGGAGGAGGAGTTAAGAGGGGGCCGGGGAGAACCTAGGAGATACCGGGGGTATGGAGATAGGGGAAACCGACACCAAGAGAGAGACGTAGGCATCAACACCATCAAGTTGAGCCTACCCATCTTTAAGGGTGAAAGTGACCCCGAGGCCTACTTAACTTGGGAATCGGCTTGTGACAAAGTTTTCCAAGTTAATGACATCTCGGAAGAAAAGAAAAGTTGCTATGCTATAGGTCACCTCGAGGGCTATACTAACACTTGGTGGGAGTATGTTAAACGATTTGGTAATGAATTGGTTGATGGGCAGCCACCACCTTGGTATCGGTTGAGGTATTTGATGAGACAACGATACCTTCCCGAGAGATACCGACATGAATTGCTTGCTAGATTATATGGCTTGCGGCAAGGAGGCAAGAGTGTGATGGCCTATTTTGACGAGTTCCAACAACTCATGTTGAAACTTGATCACCGTGGGGAGCAAATCAGCCACGACATCATCCGGTTCAAGTGTGGATTGAACAAAGAGATCTCCACTCACTTGACCCTTCATCGGTTCGAAACTATTGACGGTATATTCCAAGCGGCCCTAGAGATTGAAAGGGAACTTAAGGAGAGATCAACCTTCAAGGCAAGGGTCCAAACCCCCTCGGGTTGGGCCAAAAACAAGGACCAAACCGGTCCTACGAAGCTGCCCGAATCCAAAGCAATCCCTAAGTTTCCTCCGAAGCCGGAGGCTCACAAATACCCCAACCCAAAGGGGTTCCAATGTTTCAAGTGCCAAGGTTGGGGGCATAAGGCCAATGAATGTCCGAACCGGCGTAATGTGATCTTACGGGAAGGGAAAGTATACTACCTTGGTGAGGAGGTGGTTTCCGAAAGGGGGGAGGTTGAGGCCGAGCCTCAAGATGAGAGGAAGCCGAAAATGAACCGAATGAGGAAGGAGTAGATGATAGTGAAGATGTCTATCCACAAGAAGGGGAGTTTGTGGTTCCAAACTTTGTGGTTAGACGTGTCATGATTAGTAAGGCGGTAGATGACCCGAGCCAAAGGGAAAATCTATTCCATACTAAGTGCCTTGTAAAGGGGAGTGTGTGCACCTTGGTAATTGATAGTGGTAGTTGTACAAATGTTGCGAGCCATGCTATGGTAAACTTCTTGAAGCTACTGACTACACCACACACTAGTCCTTACAAGTTGTAATGGTTGAACGATTGTGGTGAATTGAAGGTTACACGGCAATGTGTGATTCGGTTTAAGGTGGGCAACTACCACGATGAGGTGCTTTGTGACGTGATTCCAATGCAAGCATGTCACTTGTTGTTGGGTAGACCATGGCAATATGATAGGTCTACTAAACACGATGGGAGGTCCAACCGGTATACGCTTGAGAGGGATGGCCGAAAGGTCACACTTCACCCTCTATCACCCTCACAAGTAAATGAGTGGCATCAAAAGACGAGGGAGTTAAAGGGAAGAGGGAAGGAAGCCGAAAGGGGAGAAAAAGGGGGGGATGCCGTAGGTGAGGAAGTAGGGACATCCGAGGTTTCTCCGACGCCAAGGGAGGGGGAAAACGTAGTGATGTTGGCTAGGAGGAAAGAACTCTTCATGGACCATGATGAACACAAGCCGATGCTACTATTGGCCCATTGCTTTAATACTAACCCCACTAATTCTTCCATTTCCCCTTTGATTTCTCGTGTGTTGCAGGAGTATGACGATGTATTCCCTCAGGAACTTCCGCAAGGACTGCCCCCACTTCGGGGAATTGAACACCAAATTGATTTGGTGCCGGGATCACAACTTCCAAACAAACCGGCCTATAGGAGCAATCCTATGGACACTAAGGAGCTTGAAAGACAAGTTGAGGAGCTTCTCAACAAGGGATATATCAAGGAAAGCTTGAGTCCGTGTGCTGTCCCGGTGCTTTTGGTGCCAAAGAAGGACGGAACATGGCGCATGTGCGTCGATTGTAGAGCCATCAACAAAATCACTATAAGGTATCGTCATCCGATCCCTAGACTAGATGATATGCTAGATGAGCTCCACGGATCTTGTGTGTTTTCTAAAGTGGACCTTAGGAGCGGCTATCACCAAATTCGCATGCAACCCGGTGATGAGTGGAAGACCTCATTCAAGACCAAATTTGGTCTATATGAGTGGCTGGTCATGCCCTTGGGCCTTACCAATGCTCCTAGCACATTTATGAGGCTAATGAATCATGTAATGAAGCCTTATATTGGAAAGTTTGTGGTGGTTTACTTTGATGATGTGTTGGTATATAGTAAGTCTATTGATGATCATGTAATGCATTTGAGATGTGTGTTTGATGTACTCCGAAAGGAGAAGTTGTATGCCAACATGGAGAAGTGTTCTTTTGGTGTTGATAAAGTTGTCTTCTTGGGTTTTGTTGTGAGCTCAAGGGGAGTGGAAGTGGACGACTCCAAGATAGACTCTATACGAAGTTGGCCGACCCCTAAAACTATTGGAGAAATCCGAAGTTTCCACGGGTTGGCAAGCTTTTATAGGAGGTTTTTCAAAGGATTTAGCTCCATAGCATCCCCCTTGACCGAGGTAATTA
Organism: Capsicum baccatum var. pendulum; assembly: GCA_030864225.1. Taxonomy (NCBI): domain Eukaryota; kingdom Viridiplantae; phylum Streptophyta; class Magnoliopsida; order Solanales; family Solanaceae; genus Capsicum; species Capsicum baccatum. Next base: position 170,711,608 of record CM061550.1, read on the forward strand.
GAAAGGACGGACCCTTTAAATGGGGTGAAGAGCAAGCTAGGGCTTTTGAGGCCTTGAAAGCTACGCTCATCTCGGCGCCTTTATTGCAATTGCCCGATTTTGATAAGATGTTTGAAGTAGAGTGTGATGCTAGTAAGGTTGGCATTGGGGCTGTTTTGATGCAAGAAGGTAAGCCCGTTGCCTATTTCAGTGAAAAGCTCAAAGGGGCAACTCTTAATTACTCGACTTATGATTTGGAGTTGTACGCCCTTGTTAGAGCCTTGGGAAATTGGCAACACTATTTGTGGCCTAAGGAGTTTGTGATACGAACGGATCATGAGTCGTTGAAACACCTTAAGAGCCAAGACAAGCTGAATAGGCGTCATGCTAAGTGGATTGAGTTCATCGAGACTTTCCCTTATGTAATTCATTACAAAAGGGGAAAGGAAAATGTTGTCGCCGATGCCTTGTCTCGGAAGCATGTGCTTGTTGCTACCTTGTCTTCGAAGTTAATGGGTTTTGAGAGCTTGCGGATGTTGTATCCTGAGGATCCTACCTTTGCTCCTATTTTTAGGGAATGCGAAGAGTGGGGAAGGGACCGTTGGCTTAAGGAAAATAACCATTCCTCCTACTCTCGGTTCGAGGGGTATTTATTCAAAGGGAGGAGGTTGTGTGTTCCTTCAAGTTCTTGGAGGGAATTACTTGTGAGGGAGGCCCATGACGGAGGCCTCATGGGTCACTTTGGGGTAGACAAGACCCTCAGAATCCTAGAGGAGAACTTCTATTGGCCCAAAATGCGCAAAGATGTCACAAAAATTTGTAACCAATGTGCGGCCTGCCGGAGTGCTAAATCTCGCCTCCAACCTCAAGGATTGTACACCCCACTCCCTACTCCCCTTAGACCTTGGCTGTACATCTCGATGGATTTCGTTTTGGGGCTGCCAAGGACTAGAAAGGGCCGAGATAGCATTTTTGTGGTTGTTGATAGATTCTCTGAAATGGCTCAGTTTATCCCATGTGCTAAAAACGAGGACGCCCCCAGTGTAGCTTCATTATTTGTTGAACATGTTGTAAAGCTTCACGGGGTACCAAGGACCATTGTGAGTGATAGGGACTCCAAGTTCCTAAGTCTCTTTTGGAAGTCCATGTGGGGTAGGCTTGGGACGAAGTTACTTTTCTCCACGTCTTGCCACCCACAAACCGACGACCAAACGGAGGTAGTAAATAGAACCTTAGGGTCTATGCTACATTCTATGGTTAAGGGTAAACTGACATCGTGGGAAGAACACCTACCCTTGGTGGAATTTGCATACAACCGGGTAATACATTCGAGCACGGGAATGACTCCCTTTGAATGTGTTTACGGCCTAAATCCCCTTACCCCTTTAGATCTCACTCCTTTGTCTAGTGATCTCATGACCAGCTTAGATGGGAATAAAAGAGCCGAGGCCATGAAGAAAATGCATGAGGCGGTGCGGATCAAGCTTGAAAAGAAGAATCAAGAGATTGCAAAAAGGGCAAACAAAGGGAGAAGGAAGCTTGTGCTAGAACCCGGAGATTGGGTGTGGGTGCATCTTCGAAAGGATCGGTTTCTAGCACAAAGGAAGTCCAAATTGCTGCCGAGGGGTGATGGTCCCTTCCAAGTACTTGAGAGAATCAATGACAACGCCTACAAGATTGACCTACCACCGGAATATCAAGTGCACAACACCTTCAACGTTGGAGATCTCTCCCTCGTGGATGCGGTTAAAGATGACCAAATGCCGAATTTGAGGTCAAATTCCTCTCAAGATGGAGAGGATGATACGGTTAAGGCAGCCTCCACAGGTACACGGCCTTTCACACGAAGCCAAGCTCGGGAATTACAAACACTCCAAGCTTTGTTCATGCAAATGGCCGTGTGTGAGTTGTTGGTCGAACCAACCAAGGACCTAAACGTTTTTATGTGTGAAGAGGGGTCCTAAAGTGTTATAAACTAATCCCCAAGGTTACCACAAGAAAGCAAGGGCGGATGGGTCTTTTACTCCTTTTTGTTGTAGTATAAATAGAACATCATAGTGAGTTAGACTTAGTTTTTGAAATCTGAAATTTGTAACCTAAAAACACAAAAATTTTCCTCTCTCTTCTTCTCCAAGAAGCCGCCCCTAGATCTCACAAGTAGAGGGATACTTGTGTTGTCTCTTTGGCTAGAAACAAGGGTTTTGAGGTTGTTGAGTGCCTCTTGGTCCTCGTAAGAAATTGGTGTTTATATTCATTAGACTTAGGGTCCTCTCTTGATGTTAGGGTTCTTAGTTTCTTGAATGTTATATGTCAAGTTATCTATCTTTCTTTATCTTGTTGTTGTTGTGTTGATTTTGTTATCTTGAAAGTCTAGTGAAGCCGTGTGGGGCTCTTTAAATTCACTAGCATTTGCTCTCTATCTTGTTGTTCTTGTGTTGCAAGTGGAAAACCGAAACTAGTTCTTGTGTTGAAAGCTGAAAAACCGAAAACTAAAACTTGTTGTTCTTGTGTTGTTGGACTGAAATCCGAAGCTCTTGGTGTTGTTGGTTTGATCTTGTATCAACTTCCGTGCACACTACTATGATTTAAATGTCTAAATGAGATAAATTGGCTATTAAATGCACTATTTTCCATATTTTTTAGGCATACAGGTTATGAGAACGAAAAATATGGATACAAGATGAAAAGGATAAAAAATAGAGAGAAGAAGTGCAACTAGTAGACCTGGAGCAGAACACAGTCTTAGATACCACGATCTTGACTAGTCTAGTCAGGTTAAAGGATCTCAATCGTAGTGATCTTAATGTGTTCGCGGTTTCCATGATCGCGCATAAGTTACCACAGTGACAAATTAGCTGGATTATGCCCAAGGGCAATTTTTTCATTTTGGCCATCCAACCCCAAATTCCAATTTAAAAGGCTAAAAATGCTTAATCCATGATACATCATTACCCAACCCTACCTCACACACTAGTTTTGGGTTTTTGTAATTTCTTGGATCTTAGAGCTCAAGGTTGTACTAATTTGAGCTAAGAAGACATTAGATTAACTTCGAAGTTTAGATTTGGATTTTCATTAAGATAGGATCTAGCACTTGCTTCTCCTTAGTCTCCGTACTAAGAGATGATTGAACCACTTTTTACACCATAACTCCACCATCCTTGGAGTCTAAGAGGAGAACTCCAAGGTTAGAAAACCGGTGATTATCCTTTGCCAATTCTGGCTTACCTTCCTCCACATGAGCCAAACTCCCCATGAATAACCTACTAAAAGCGTCAGCAACCACATTAGCCTTACCTGGGTAAGAGTGAGGATTCATATTATAGTTCTTGAGAAGTTCAAGCCATCTCCTCTGCACTCTTTCAGAGTGAATACATACTGTAGACTCTTATGAATAAAAAAGAAATCCACGTGCAGACCATACAAACAATGCCGCCATATTTTGAAGCAAACACAATCACCAATAGTTCCAAATCATGAGTAAGATTATTCCTCTCATGCACTTTCAACTCCTGGAATCATAGAAAATTACCTTCGCATGCTGCATCAACATGCAACAAAGCCCTGCCCAAGATGCATCACAATAAACCATGAACCCATCATTGCTTTCCGGAAAAGTCAAAATTGGAGCTGGAGTTAACTTATCCTTCAAATTCTAGAAAATCCCCTCACAAGCAAGTGACCAAGATAACCTGACCTTCTACTAAGTTAACTTCTGAGTAACTTAGTTAAAATACTAGTTGTAGATTGAAAGATTATCACAAACTACCTATAATACTCGACTATATCAAAGAAGCTTCAAATGTCGAATGGAGTCACGGGTCTAGGCCCACCTCTTCACCATAGAAACCTTTTCCATATCTACCATGATCCCCTAACTAGAAATAATATGATCAAAGAATGTTACAATGTTCAAACAAAACTCACACTTGGAGAACTTGGCATACAACTACTGTTCCTTTAAGGTATACAACACCATTGGAGATGATTGGCATGATCCACCTCACTATTTGAATAAACTCGAATGTCATCAATAAACATAATAAGTAAATGATCTAAATACTGAGGAAAAACCTTATTCATCAGATTCATAAAGGCCTTCGGAGAATTAATCAATCCAAATGACATCACCAAAAACTCCAAGTGCTCATAAAGAGTACAAAAAGCTGTCTTAGGGATATCCACCTCCCTAATAATTAGATGATGGTACCCAGACCGACGATCTATCATAAATAAGTACTTAACACCTTACAGCTAATCAAATGGATTGTCAATCCTTGGAAGAGGATACTTGTTCTTGACCATCACCTTCGTTCAACTGCCTATAGTAAATGAATATCCGAAGGGAATCATCCCTCATGCGCACAAACAACACCGATGCACCCCATGGGGATACATCAGGATGAATAAACCCCTTAATCTAGAAGATCCTTAAGTTCACTCAACTCAGCTGGAGCCATTCTATAAAGAGTTAAAGAAATTTGGCGAGTGTCCGAAACCAAGTCAGTACCAAACTCTATTTCCTTAATCGGAGGAACACCTAGAAAGATCAACCAAAAAGACCTATGGAAACTCGTTAACCACTGGAACTGATCGAAAAAAGGACCTTACGAGTTAGAATCTTTAACCTAGACCAAGTGATAAAGACAACCTTTAGAGATTAACCTCCGAACTCTAAGATAAGAAATAAACCTCCCCCATGGAGCAAGAGAACCACCCTTCCATTTTATAATCGGCTCATCAAGAAACCTAAAGATAACCTACGGGTTCGACAATCCAAGGATGTGTAACAAGAGTTCAACCAATCCATACCCAAAATGACATTGAAATCCTCCATACCGAACACAAATAGATCCACCAAGGTATTTTTGCCACCAAATGATACCACACCCTCTAATAGATTCTCTTAGCAATAACTGGGTTATCTACTCAGGTAGGAATATAAAAAAGATCCGAAATAACTTTTGGATCAAAAAAAAAAGATACAACCACATAAGGAGTAGGATATGGAAGAGCAGACCCCGAATCAGTCAAACAATATACGTCGTGAGAGAAATGTTGTAACATACCAGTAAAAATATCTGATAATGCCTCGGATTCTTGCCAGGATGCAAATATATCAACCTATTTAGACCAATACTAGAACCAACAGCAGTAATCAAAATAGATGTGACACCACCACGTGTAGGAGTAGAATATGAAGCCACAGGAATCTTATTTGCCCCCATAGAAACCTTATTAACCAAAAAATCCCTGAGCTGATGGCCTTCTTAGCCACACTTAAAGTATTTGTCCCATCTTTAATCACAATAACCCCAATGAGGATTACTATAGAACTGAAAAAGAGGCCATGAAAAAACTGATCGACTTCCGCTCACCTGAGATTAGACACCCTATTCCTAGAAATTATGACAACTTTGATAGCATCTATCACCCAACTGGTAAGAAGCACTAGCAGAAGAGTAGGGACTAAAACTCCTTCACTTTCTTGACATTTTCCACTATCCCGGCCGCTTTAAGACTGAGCACCTCTCTGGTAAGAAAACCTACTCCTCTTTCCTTATTTATCCCTTAACTCTTCCTGCTTCTTCTTTTCATACTACATTTATTACATATAACAGTCAACCTACAAATGTCCATATTTTTAATCAGCAAGGAAGTCTTTCCCTCCAAAATCAAATCTTGATCCAACCTAGAAGAAAACTTCCTTATTCTTGCTTGCAGTTCAGCAACTAAATCAGGAGCATACCTTGATAATTTGTAAAACTTCAAGGTATATTTCTTGACAGACATCCTTCTCTGCTTGAGGTTCACAAACTCCTCCATCTTTGCTTTCCTTAACCCTTTGGGAAAAAAATGACCCAAGGTCTTAGGAAAAGTATCCCATGAGATGTATTCTTCCATATTACCCCTACCCCTGTCCCACTCTTCATACCACTGATATGCAATATTTTTGAACTGATTAGCTGAAAAGTTTACCCCTTCCACATTGGTAGCATGCATCACCCAAAATATCTTTTCCATTTCATCCAAAAATCCTTATGGATCCTCCTCCACCTCCACTCTAGAAAATGTTGGACATTCTATCATAAAAATTGGCCAACCCTTATCACCTAAGAATACCAGTTACACTCCACTCAACCTAAGAATCAACCATCTAAGAAATAACATGAATAGACTAATAAAATTACACATTAGTAACCTTACTTTGAGAATGAATAGTAGCAATCAATGGAACTCCATAGCTAATAGGGATATGATTATGAGATTGAAGATGGACCCCAGAAAAAGATGTAACCCTTCAGCATTACCCCTAGATAGGATAAAAGAATTTCTTTATGTTCCAGATCTCCTGGACATGACCTAAAAGATGAACAAACAAGGGTTAGAGAAGATTTCATGACTAAGACTCCGAGCTTGAGAATAGAATAAAAGGAAAGTGAGATATTTTTAAATGCCTTGTAGACTCTCCTTTATGAGTGTCGCATGCTACATGCCCTTAAAAAAGACACTACTCGACACAGCTTTGTGGACTCCCAATTGACCATGAACCTAGGCTTTAATACTAACTTGACGCAACACGACTTGGGCCTTATCGTAATTGCCATACCATATCTGACTTGGACCTTAGACCACCTCCGTTACCCAAACTAACCTCCAGCCACCTGCCCATAGTTTGCTTAATCTAGATCATGTAACAAAATAGTGCAATAACTCATATGAAGTCTCTGGGATGAGATCACAACCCCATCCAAACCAACTAAGTCCAACTAGCCCATACCAATAATCCAACCATACTAAACCAATACCAAAATAAGGGCCATAAACCAGGCCATAACCAAAGATATTCTACAACATAATATAATAAATTTCAAAAAGAAATACGATGGAACAGTGAGAAATTATGTTCAATAATGCCAGCCTCAATACAAATACCATTAATAAGGCTGACACCTATACCGATCCAATCCATTCCAACACGTAGAAGTACCACAAAGCCTTTAACCAAAAGAGTAATAAAATTTGGTTGGTACATGCCCCCATCCATGTCCAAACCCAATATCCAAAAATAAATTAAAATGTCCATCAGTGTCCATAACATGAAATGGAGCCTTCCAAAAAGACCAAAGCTCACCACTTAAGTCCAAATATTCATCCCCACATACATCATTATGTAGGAAGAGTAGAATGTTAGGTTCATACGTAGCGTGGGTATACAATTTCCAGTACATTGGTTAGCGGGTATATGCTAGAATGATCAAAGGATAAGTATTAAATAATTTCATTTATAAAACCAAGTAAAACCATCCATATTTACACAACCATACATTTATATAACCAAGCCAGTAATTGGGGCCAGGGTTAGCATGCCCTTAAAACATTTACCTAGTCTGTGTAGCAGGTCCATCCTATGCTACCCACGAGCTATATTGGTTAAGCTCCCTATGCTGAAAAGGCCCTAGTTGTGTAGCAGCACGACCGAAAAAGAAAACCTGGGATGACTAGTATATTCCCTAAAATACAGTGTGACATCATGACATGGTCACCAAGACAAACCTCACATCGACAAATATGAGTTTCTAGTTTTGGTCCCCCCAGGAACTCTACCTTCCATATCTTTGCTACACATCCTTCCATTAATGCCCAATTAAAAGTATTTTCCAAATAACAAAACCATTATCCATTTATTAACCAAGGCCTTTAATATTGGTATCACAATACCAACCCTTACTTGCAAGTATCATCCATATCTAATCATTTATCGGCTTAAGAGGACTTCTAAGTGCCCTTGCATTTACCATATTAAACCACTTGGGGAATATTATGTACCGCACAAGCATAGCCATCTACCTTTCCAAGCCATTTATACCATGTATAATTCCTTTACCATGTTTTTAAAAAAATCAAGAGTTATATTAAAATATTCAATGTAATGAAAACATTATTATAGGCATTTTGTAAAACACATTGGGAACATAATATGACCAAAACCAATTCCAATTACAATTAAACTATTCCCATGAAATCCAGTTATCCAAAATCATTATTAATGAACATGAAGCATAATTGAAATAATAGGAAACCATAATCAACAATATAATATCAAAACCCGCCAATTTATATTTGAAAACAAAAATTATACAATCAATGAAATCATGAAAACATTCATAAAACTCCTCTTTTTGATAAAATTAACAACAAGGGGAGATAACATGCCTTAAATCAAGATTGTAATTGAAATAAAACACCAAGAAAATCCCCCAATCAATTCTCTAGTTGAAATCCTACCTTGCCTTGCCCAAAAGCTTTTATGAGAATTATAGAGTATTTTAGAAGAGTTTCTAGGTGTTAATGAATGGAATATTTGGGTAAATTGCCTTCGAAGTTGGATAGAAGTCATGGGAACTTATTAGGATAAGTAGGGAAATGGCAAAAGCACCCCCACTTAAGTTGCACAAAATCCTTTCCCAATGATACGACTGCCCCTAATAATACATACCCTTTAACTTTATTGGTACCCTCTACTCATATCTTAGCCTCAACCCTTAGATCAAATAATTTCTAGCATGTGAATTATCCAACCAAGTCTTATCCAAATCATACAATACGTACCCCTGGTAGATTTGAACTTAATGAAGATTTTGACACTTTCTATTATATGAGTCCTAGATATGAATTGTACCCTTGCTTATGACTTATAGTGAGATACTCAAAATCAGATCCAACCTAAGTAACCATGTCTAAGATTAATTTAAAGAAACAAACTATCTATATCCACCCATACGATCACAGCAACAAAAATCCATCCCATAAATAACACTTGTCATTAAATGACTGGACCATACCATCCGTACCCTAACATACGACTCATACCCATGAGTCATATTGGGTACAGAAACTAGATTCTTGGAAATTTTGTAAGGTCCAGAAACCAAAGTGTTTCAACATTAGTTACCTCAATTAAGCCAATTCGCTAATGCTGAGGGTAGTTATCCTAGAGGTGCGTAATGTAAAGTGGGTGTAAAGAAGGGTAAAAGAAAAATTATTTTAGATAAGTATGACATTTTTGTTAGTGATATGTGTGACTACATGATGCAAGTCTTTTAATTGTAAAAGCATGTTGACAGTATGAATTACTACTTTTGAGTCTCCTAGGATCTTGATTATGACTCTTGTACTTGTTGGCTTATTGTTGAATTCATGTGATTGTTTGGTTAAGAGTCTATAATGATTATACTTGAGTTGAGCATGTTCCATATGTATGAGAGTTTGTGTATTCGTTGCAATACATGATGTCCTGAACTTGCCTAGTGTGTATAAAAATAAAATAAATAGTGTGGGTTTAGGAGATGATATATACAGTTCTTTAATAGCCTTATTTATTACCATCTTGTGCCTACCCTTGAGACTTTAGCTTATTCTTTGGCAGCATCATATATATCTTGTATCTCCTTCTTTGATAGACCTTAATTTTATCCAAAGATCCTAAGATCTTTGACATAAAATTAGTTTAGTTAAGGAGTTTGATATTCAAGTAGGAGAAAGGTAAAAGTAAAGCCCCATGGTAATAGTTGTTGGTGTGTACAATTGATGAGTTGTGGTTGGGAGTTACAGAAATTTGTGCTAAAATGATTTTTAATTGAATCATAAATTAATAGATAATACTCCCTTCCATGTTTCATGTAAGTGAGCGTAATGGGGAAGGTCAAAATAAAAGATAGGTATAGATGAAAGTGGTGGAAATTGGTCATTAGAGATGAATTGAATGAAAAGTGCTTAGGGAATGTAGTCACTATTCTTGATCAAAATAGTTCCTACCCATCCCTTAGCCTACATTGCAACCCTTAAATATCTACTTGATGCTGAGATTTAACACTCAGACATTTGTAGGGTATACACTAAGGGCAAGCCTATGGTTCATTGATGTGACAGGGAAACACAACAGTTTAACTGATTAACATTGTGAATTTATGCATTAAATTAGGGTATTTTGTTAGATATGATGCACTTTAGTGTGAAATATAGTTAAAATAGGTCTACAACAGTGTTTGAAAGATAAGAAAAGAAAATAAACCTGAAAAAGACCAACTCTGATCAGCATATGGGTCATCACTTGAGCGTTAACCAGTCGATATGAATCATATGCTAAATCATATCAGAAACAAAACTAAAATCCAAATAAATAATCCAATTATGAGGAAGATACAACTCTAGTATCACAGTCGTAAGCCAAGATACGAGTCATATATAAAAGTAGTAATCATTACAGAAGCTAAGCTACCAACCAGGAATCAAAGTGTAAAAGGTATGCAAGTCAGAAGTCTAAGTATGACTCGGATATGTATGTCCTATAAAAATAGTGTTCAAAACTTTAAAAGAATTATGTCCCAGGCTAATACGGATGAAGGACACGAGTCGTACATTCAGATATGACTTGTAAGCAAAACTCATATATTGAATAGAGAGTTGAAGACTTGGGAAGATTAGACAATAGAATGTATATGACAAGGTAGGGTACAACTCATACACTGAGGATACGAGTGAAGATCGTGTCATACCAACTACTAACTTAACCATACCTTTCCTAGTTTTAATAGGATTTTTAGGTTATTTTGTGATACTATAAATACCCTATGGTTTATCTGTTATTAGGTTACACATTGTGATACGGCTAGGGCAGCCTCCACAGGTACACGGCCTTTCACACGAAGCCAAGCTCGGGAATTACAAGCACTCCAAGCTTTGTTCATGTAAATGGCTGTGTGTGAGTTGGTGATCGAACCAACCAAGGACCTAAACGTTTTTATGTGTGAAGAGAGGTCCTAATGTGTAATAAACTACTCTCCAAAGTTGGCACAAGGAGCAAGGGCGTTAGGGTCATTTTACTCTTTTTTGTTTGTAGTATAAATAGAACATGTAGAGAGAGTTACACTTAGTTTTTGAATGCTGAAACTTGTAACCTAAAAACACCAAAACTTTTCCTCTCTCTTCACTCATTGAAGCCGTCCATAGTATCTCACAAGTAGAGGGATACTTGTGTTGTCTTTTTGGCTAGAAACAAGGGTTTTGAGGTTGTTGAGTGCCTCTTGGTCCTCGTAAGAACTTGGTTTTATATTCATTAGACTTAGGGTCCTCTCTTGATGTTAGGGTTCTTAGTTTCTTGACTGTTATATGTCAAGTTATCTAACTTTCTTTATCTTGTTGTTGTTGTGTTGATTTTGTTATCTTGAAAGTCTAGAGAAGCCGTGTGGGGCTCTTTTCGATTCACTAGCATTTGTTATCTATCTTGTTGTTCTTGTGTTGTAAGTGGAAAAACCGGAAACTAAAACTTGTTGTGCTTGTGTTGTTGGACTGAAATCCGAGCCTTCTTGTTGTTCTTGGTGTTGTTGGTTTGACCTTGTATCATTTGGTATCAGAGCAAGACCGGTTGTGTTCCAACATAACCCATCTTGGGCTAGTTCACGGCTTAAACAACAACAAAAAAAAAAATTTCTGAAATCTGTCCACTAAAAGTTGAAGCCGAGAATGATGTTATATGTTTAGATCTAGGTGTTATTTTGCTTGTTTAGTGAGTTTCTAGTGTTGGTTTATTTCTCACCAACACTAAGTCGTCTAGATCCAAAAGTTGAGCTTGAAAATTTGAACATTGTGTGGTGACTTGAAGTGGCCGGAAGTTGTATGTTGTTAAAAAAAAAAAACCAAAAAAGAAAAAAAAAATCGGTGGTTGTGTGATTATGTGCTAAAGAAGTTGATGAAATTTGTTGAAGTGTTCATCTTTTGAACTTGTTCATATTGTTCATCTTGTTGTGTGCTCAAGTGGTGAAGCTATAAAGTTGTTGTGAAAGACTTGCACCCATCACTTTGTAGTCTTGTCAATCACTTTCCCTAATTAAAGGAGCCTTGTTTTGTGGGATTTGTCCACCAACCCCCACTTTCTTGAGTTTGAAAAAGAGTGAAAGACTACAAGATTTTAGTTTTCCCACCAAAATACTTTTCAAATTATCACAAGTTGTGTGAATATTAACTCAAAACAAAAAAAAAAGAGAAAGAAAGAAAAATCCGAGAGAAGAAGAACGTGTGGGACCATTGCATGCTACCACGTCACTATAAGCTCAACTTAGGATATTCTTTGGTTGCTAATTGTTGATCCTTGGTTTCCCTTACTTGGTCCTAGAACTAATTAACAAACTAGTACTTTCCTACTAGGTTGTCAACTAGTTCCTTGAGCCGTTTGTTCGTGTCAACGATTATTTGTGTGCTTTTATTCGTTGGAATGAATTGCTGATTTTGACTCTAGTCCGACAAGAATTCTTTGAGTTTTCAAACAAGAATCCATTCCGGATAAGAGCTTACTCATACCTTAGAATCTCACGGTTACTAGCCAATTATACAACACTTGTGGAACACGAACTTGTGGTGAACTAAAGCGGCTAATACCTTGACAATGGAAGGAGCTACGTCTCATAATGCTGATACTAATGCCCTTGATTCTATGAGGGTCACTCTTGAGGCCGTTACCCGGACACTTGAAAGGTTGAATTCGGAATTTGGGGCCGTGAGAGGGGACTTGGCAGCAATAAAGGGGGAAGTGTCATTAGTGGGAGATTAGAACAAGTGGAGAGTTAAAGGAACTCTCGTCCTTCTACTCCACTACATGTATCTACCAATGGTCATGATAGAACCTCCTCCGCAACCATCACCCCCGAAACACTCCACCAAATGCTAAATGCACCCCAAGCTTCACTAAATACCGCAAGCCACACTACCTATTTTCCTCCAACCCGAGACTCCACTAGACCACTACATTTCTAAGCCCCTCCAATTCCACAAGAGGGATTTGGACGCCAAGTACCTCCACTAAATCCGAACCCTCCATTCCAAGCTCCATTAACCCAAAGACCGCAAATTCCAAATCCTCCGAATCAAAACGGCCAAGGCCAGACAACCCACTTTGAAGGATACGGTAGAGAGGAGTATAAAGGAGATGGAGCCTTTGATGATGCTTATATGAGGGAGGAGGAGTTAAGAGGGGGTCGAGGAGAGCCTAGGAGATACCGGGGGTATGGAGATAGGGGAAACCGACACCAAGAGAGAGACGTAGGCATCAACACCATCAAGTTGAGCTTACCTATCTTTAAGGGTGAAAGTGACCCCAAGACCTACTTAACTTGAGAATCGGCTTGTGACAAAGTTTTCCAAGTTAATGACATCTCGGAAGAAAAGAAGAGTTGCTACGCTATATCTCACCTCGAGGGCTATGCTAACAGTTGGTGGGAGTATGTTAAACGATTTGGTAATGAATTGGTTGATGGGCAGCCACCACCTTGGTATCGGTTGAGGTATTTGATGAGGCAACGATACCTTCCCGAGAGATATCGTCATGAGTTGCTTGCTAGACTATATGGCTTGCGGCAAGGAAATAAGAGTGTGATGGCCTATTTTGACGAGTTCCAACAACTCATGTTGAAACTTGATCATCGTGGGGAGCAAATCAGTCACGACATCATCCGGTTCAAGTGTGGGTTGAACAAAGAGATCGCTACTCATTTGACACTTCACCGGTTTGAAACCATTGACGGTATATTCCAAGCGGCCTTAGAGATTGAAAGGGAACTTAGGGAGAGGTCAACCTTCAAGGCAAGGGTACAAAACCCTTCAGGTTGGCCTAATAACAAGGACCAACCCGCCTCTCCGAAGCTGCCCGAGCCCAAAACAGTCCCTAAACTCCCTCCAAAACAGGAGGCTCACAAATATCCCAACCCACAGGGGTTCCAATGCTTCAAGTGCCAAGGTTGGGGGCATAAGGCCAATGAATGTCCGAACCGGCTTAATGTGATCCTACGAGAAGGGAAAGTATAATACCTTGGTGAGGAGGTGGTTTCCGCAAGGGGGGAGGATGAGGCCGAGCCTCAAGATGGAGAGGAAGCTGAAAATGGGCCGAATGATGATGGATTAGATGATAGTGAAGATGTCTATCCACAAGAAGGGGAGTGTGTGGTTCTAAACTTTGTGGTTAGACGCGTCATGATTAGTAAGGCGATAGATGACCCGAGCCAAAGGGAAAATCTATTCCATACTAAGTGTCTTGTAAAGGGGAGTGTGTGCACCTTGGTAATTGATAGTGGTAGTTGATCAAATGTTGCGAGCCATGCTATGGGCAATTTCTTGAAGCTACCAACTACTCCACACACTAGTCCTTACAAACTACAATGGTTGAACGATTGTGGTGAATTAAAGGTCATAAGGCAATGTGTGATTCGGTTTAAGGTGGGAAACTACCACGATGAAATGCTTTGTGACGTGATCCCGATGCAAGCATGTCACTTGTTATTAGGTAGGCCATGGCAATATGATAGGTCTACTAAACACGATGGGAGGTCCAACCGGTATACGCTTGAGAAGGATGGCCGAAAGGTCACCCTTCACCCACTTTCACCCTCCCAAGTAAATGAGTGGCATCAAAAGATGAGAGAGTTAAAGGGAAAGGTGAAGGAACCCGAGAAGAGAGAAAAGGGGAGGATGCCGTAGGTGAGAAGGTAGGGACATCCGAGGTTGTCCCAACGCCAAGGGAGATGGAAAACGTAGTGCTGTTGGCTAGGAAAAAAGAACTCTTCGTGGACCATGATGAGAACAAACCGATGCTACTTTTGGCCCATTGTTTTAATACTAACCCCACTAATTCTTCCATTTCCCCTTTGATTTCTTGTGTGTTGCAGGAGTATGAAGATGTGTTTCCTCAAGAACTTCCGCAAGGATTGCCCCCACTTCGGGGAATTGAGCACCAAATTGATTTGGTGTCGGGTTCACAACTTCCAAACAAACCGGCCTATAGGAGCAATCCTATGGACACTAAGGAGCTTGAAAAACAAGTTGAAGAGCTTCTCAACAAGGGATACATCAAGGAAAGCATGAGTCCGTGTGTTGTTCCGGTACTTTTGGTACCAAAGAAGGACGGAACTTGGCGCATGTGCGTCGATTGTAAAGCCATCAACAAAATCACTATAAGGTATCGTCATCCAATCCCTAGACTAGATGATATGTTAGATGAGCTCCACGGATCTTGTTTGTTTTCTAAAGTGGACCTTAAGAGCGTCTATCACCAAATCCGCATGCAACCCGGTGATGAGTGGAATACCGCATTCAAGACCAAATTCGGTCTATATGAGTGGCTGGTCATGCCCTTCGGCCTTACCAATGCTCCTAGCACGTTTATGAGGCTAATGAATCATGTAATGAAGCCTTATATTGGGAAGTTTGTGGTGGTTTACTTTGATGATGTGTTGGTGTATAGTAAGTCTATTGATGATCATGTAATGCATTTGAAATGTGTGTTTGATGTGCTCCGAAAGGAGAAGATGTATGCCAACATGGAAAAGTGTTCTTTTGGTGTTAATAAAGTTATATTCTTGGGTTTTGTCGTGAGCTCAAGGGGTGATACGGTTAGGGAAGCCTCTACAGGTACACGGCGTTTCACACGAAGCCAAGGTCGGGAACTACAAGCACTCCAAGCTTTGTTCATGCAAATGGCCGTGTGTGAGTTGGTGATCGAACCAACCAAGGACCTAAACGTTTTTATGTGAGAAGAGGGGTCCTAATGTGTAATAAACTACTCTCCAAAGTTGGCACAAGAAGCAAGGGCGTTAGGGTCATTTTACCTTTTTGTTTGTAGTATAAATAGAACATGTAGAGAGAGTTAGACTTAGTTTTTGGAAATCTGAAATTGTAACCTAAAAATCACAAAACATTTCCTCTCGCTTCTTCTCCAAGAAGCCGTCCCTAGAATCTCACAAGTAGAGGGATACTTGTGTTGTCTCTTTGGCTAGAAACAAGGGTTTTGAGGTTGTTGAGTGCCTCTTGGTCCTCGTAAGAACTTGGTGTTTATATTCATTAGACTTAGGGTCCTCTCTTGATGTTAGGGTTCTTAGTTTCTTAAATGTTATATGTCAAGTTATCTATCTTTCTTTATCTTGTTGTTGTTGTGTTGATTTGTTATCTTAAAGTCTAGTGAAGCCGTGTGGGGATCTTTTCGATTCACTAGCATCATTATCCATCTTGTTGTTCTTGTGTTGTAAGTTGAAGATCCGAAACTAGTTCTTGTGTTGTAAGTTGAAAAAAAAACCGAAAACTAAAACTTGTTGTCTTGTGTATTGGACGGAAATCCGAAAGCCTTCTTGTTGTTCTTGGTGTGTTGGCTTGATCTTGTATCATTTGGTATCAAAGCAAGACCGGTTGTGTTCCAACATAACCCATCTTGGGCTAGTTCACGGCTTAATCAACAAAAAAAAAGAATTTTCTGAAATCGGTCCGCTAAAAGTTAAAACCGAGAATGATGTTGTATGTTTAGATCTAGGTGTTATTTTGCTTGTTTAGTGAGTTTCTAGTGTTGGTTTCTTTCTCACCAACACTAAGGTGTCTAGATACGAAAATTGTGTGGTGACTTGAAGTGGCCGAAAATTGTATGTTGTTGAAAACCAAAGAAAAATCGGTGGTTGTGTGACTATGTGCTAAAGAAGTTGATGAAATTTGTTGAAGTGTTCAACTTTTGAACTTGTTCATATTGTTCATCTTGTTGTGTGCTCAAGTGGTGAAGTTATAAAGTTGTTGTGAAAGACTTGCACCCATCACTTTGTAGTCTTGTCAATCACTTTCCCTAATTCAAGGAGCCTCATTTTGTGGGATTTGTCCACCAAACCCACTTTATTGAGTTTGAAAAATAGTGAAAGACTTCAAGATTTTAGTTTTTCCCACCAAAACACTTTTCAAATTATCACAAGTTGTGATACGGTTAGGGCAGCCTCCACAGGTACACGACCTTTCACACGAAGCCAAGCTCGGGAATTACAAGCACTCCAAGCTTTGTTCATGCAAATGGCCGTTTGTGAGTTAGTGATCGAACCGACCAAGGACCTAAACGTTTTTATGTGTGAAGAGAGGTCCTAATGTGTAATAAACTACTCTCCAAATTTGGCACAAGAAGCAAGGGCGTTAGGGTCATTTTACCCTCTTTGTTTGTAGTATAAATAGAACATGTAGAGAGAGTTAGACTTAGTTTTTCTTTGAAATCTGAAATTGTAACCTAAAAACACAACACTTTCCTCTCTCTTCTTCTCCAAGAAGCCGTCCCTAGATCTCACAAGTAGAGGGATACTTGTGTTGTCTCTTTGGCTAGAAACAAGGGTTTTGAGGTTGTTGAGTGCCTCTTGATCCTCGTAAGAAATTGGTGTTTATATTCATTAGACTTAGGGTCCTCTCTTGATGTTAGGGTTCTTAGTTTCTTGAATGTTATATGTCAAGTTATCTATCTTCCTTTATCTTGTTGTTGTTGTGTTGATTTTGTTATCGTGAAAGTCTAGTGAAGCCGTGTGGGGCTCTTTTCGATTCATTAGCATTTGTTCTCTATCTTGTTGTTCTTGTGTTGCAAGTTGAAAACCAAAACTAGTTCTTGTGTTGTAAGCTGAAAAACCGAAAACTAAAACTTGTTGTTCTTGTGTTGTTGGACTGAAATCCGAAGCTCTTGGTGTTGTTGGTTGGATCTTGTATCAAGTTGTGTGAATATTAATTCAAGACAAAACAAAAAAAAAGAGAAAGAGAAAAAAAAATCCGAGAGAACAAGAACGTGTGGGACCATTGCATGCTACCATGTTACTATAAGCTCAACTTAGGATATTCTTTGGTTGCTAATTGTTGATTCTTGGTTTCCCTTACTTGGTCCTAGAACTAATTAACAAACTAGTACCTTCCTACTAGGTTGTCAACTAGTTCCTTGAGCCGTTTGTTCGTGTCAACGATTATTTGTGTGCTTTTATTCGTTTGAACGAATTGCTGATTTTGACTCTAGTCCGGCAAGAATTCTTTGAGTCTTCAAACAAGAATCCATTCCGGATAAGAGCTTGCTCATACCTTAAAATCTCACGGATACTAGCCAATTATACAACACTTGTGGAACACAAACTTGTGGTGAACTAAAGCGGCTAACACCTTGACAATGGAAGGAACTACGTATCATAATGCGGATACTAATGCCCTTAATTCTATGAGGGTCACTCTTGAGGCCGTTACCCGGACACTTGAAAGATTGAATTCGGAATTTGGGGCCGTGAGAGGAGACTTGGCAGCAATAAGGGGGGAAGTGTCGACTATTAGTGGGAGACTAGAACAAGTGGAGAGCCAAAGGAACTCTCGTCCTTCTACTCCTCTACATGTATCTACCAATGGTCATGATCGGACCTCCTCCGCAACCATCACCCCCGAAATGGTCCACCAAATGCTAAATGCACCCCAAGCTCCACTAAATACCGCAAACCAATCTACCAATTTTCCTCCAAACCGAGACTCCACTAGACCACTACATTTCCAAGCTCCTCCAATTCCACAAGAGGGATTTGAGCGCCAAGTACCTCCACTAAATACGAACCCTCCATTCCAAGCTCCATTAAACCAAAGGCCGCAAATTCCACATCCTCCGAATCAAAACGGCCAAGGCCGACCAGCCCACTTTGAAGGATACGGTAGAGAGGAGTATGATGGAGAGGGAGCCTTTGATGATGCTTATATGAGGGAGGAGGAGTTAAGAGGGGGTCGAGGAGAACCTAGGAGATACCGGGGGTATGGAGATAGGGGAAACCGACACCAAGAGAGAGACGTAGGCATCAACACCATCAAGTTGAGCCTACCTATCTTTAAGGGTGAAAGTGACCCCGAGATCTACTTGACTTGGGAATCGGATTGTGAAAAAGTTTTCCAAGTTAATGACATCTCGGAAGAAAAAAAGAGTTTCTACGCTATAGCTCACCTCGAGGGCTATGCTAACACTTGGTGGGAGTATGTTAAACGATTTGGTAATGAATTAGTTGATGGGCAGCCACCACCTTAGTATCGGTTGAGGTATCTGATGAGACAACGATACCTCCCCGAGAGATATCGTCATGAGTTACTTGCTAGACTATATGGCTTGCGGCAAGGAGGCAAGAGTGTGATGGCCTATTTTGACGAGTTCCAACAACTCATGTTGAAACTTGATCACCGTGGGGAGCAAATCAGCCACGACATCATCCGGTTCAAGTGTGGATTGAACAAAGAGATCTCCACTCACTTGACCCTTCACCGGTTCGAAACAATTGACGGTATATTCCAAGCGGCCCTAGAGATTGAAAGGGAACTTAAGGAGAGATCAACCTTCAAGGCAAGGGTACCAACCCCCTCGGGTTGGCCTAAAAACAAGGACCAACCCGGTCCTACGAAGCTGCCCGAACCCAAAACGGTCCCTAAGTTTCCTCCGAAACCGGAGGCTCACAAATATCCCAACCCAAAGGGGTTCTAATGCTTCAAGTGCCAAGGTTTGGGACATAAGGCCAATGAATGTCCGAACCGGCGTAATGTGATCCTACGAGAAGGGAAAGTGTACTACCTTGGTGAGGAAGTGGTTTCCGAAAGGGGGGAGGATGAGGCCGAGCCTCAAGATGGAGAGGGGGCTGAAAATGGGTTGAATGATGATGAATTAGAGGGTAGTGAAGATGTCTATCCACAAGAAGGGGAGTGTGTGGTACCAAACTTTGTGGTTAGACGTGTCATGATTAGTAATTCGGTGGATGACCCGAGTCAAAGGGAAAATCTATTCCATACTAAGTGTCTCGTAAAGGGGAGTGTGTGCACTTTGGTGATTGATAGTGGTAGTTGTACAAATGTTGCGAGCCTTGCTATGGTAAACTTCTTGAAGCTACCAACTACACTACACACTAGTCCTTCCAAGCTACAATGGTTGAACGATTGTGGTGAATTGAAGGTCACGAGGCAATGTGTGATTCGGTTTAAGGTGGAAACTACCATGATGAAGTGCTTTGTGACGTGATCCCAATGCAAGCATATCACTTGTTGTTAGGTAGACCATGGCAATATGATAGGTCTACTAAACACGACGGGAGGACTAACCGGTATAGGTCTCACAAGTAGAGGGATACTTGTGTTGTCTCTTTGGCTAGAAACAAGGGTTTTGAGGTTGTTGAGTGCCTCTTGGTCCTCGTAAGAACTTGGTGTTTATATTCATTAGACTTAGGGTCCTCTCTTGATGTTAGGGTTCTTAGTTTCTTGAATGTTATATGTCAAGTTATCTATATTTCTTTATCTTGTTGTTGTTGTGTTGATTTTGTTATCTTGAAAGTCTAGTGAAGCCGTGTGGGGCTCTTTTCGATTCACTAGCATTTGTTCTCTATCTTGTTGTTCTTGTGTTGCAAGTTGAAAACCGAAACTAGTTCTTGTGTTGTAAGCTGAAAAACCGAAAACTAAAACTTGTTGTTCTTGTGTTGTTGGACTGAAATCCGAAGCTCTTGGTGTTGTTGGTTGGATCTTGTATCATTTGGTATCAAAGCAAGACCGGTTGTGTTCCAACATAACCCATCTTGGGCTAGTTCACGGATTAAACAAACTACAAAAAAAAAAAAAATTTTGGAAATCTGTCCACTAGAAGTTGAAGCCGAGAATGATGTTGTATGTTTAGATCTAGGTGTTGTTTTGCTTGTTTAGTGAGTTTCTAGTGTTGGTTTCTTTCTCACCAACACTAAGGTGTCTAGATCCGAAAGTTGAGCTTGAAAAACTTGAACTTTGTGTGGTGACTTGGAGTGGCCGAAAATTGTATGTTGTTGAAAATCAAAAGAAAATCGGTGGTTGTGTGTTTATGTGATAAAGAAGTTGTTGAAGTTTGTTGAAGTGTTCATCTTTTGAACTTGTTCATCTTGTCATCTTGTTGAAGTGTTCATCTTGTTGTGTGCTCAAGTGGTAAAGCTATAAAGTTGTTGAGAAAGACTTGCACCCATCACTTTGTAGTCTTGTCAATCACTTTCCCTAATTCAAGGAGCCTTGTTTTGTGGGATTTTGTCAACCAACCCCACTTTCTTGAGTTTGAAAAGGAGTGAAAGACTACAAAATTTTAGTTTTCCCACCCAAAACACTTTTCAAACTCTAACAAGTTGTGTGAATATTAACTCAAAACAAAAAAAAAAAAAAAGATAAAGAGAAAAACCGAGAGAAGAAGAACGTGTGGGCCATTGCATGCTACCATGTCACTAAAGCTCAACTTAGGATATTCTTTGGTTGCTAATTGTTGATTCTTGGTTTCACTTACTTGGTCCTAGAACTAATTAACAAACTAGTACCTTCCTACTAGGTTGTCAACTAGTTCCTTGAGCCGTTTGTTCGTGTCGACGATTATTTGTGTGCTTTTATTCGTTTGAACGAATTGCTGATTTTTGACTCTAGTCCGGCAAGAATTCTTTGAGTCTTCAAACAAGAATCCATTCCAGACAATAGCTTACTCATACTTTAAGTCTCACGGTTACTAGCCAATTATACAACACTTGTGGAACACGAACTTGTGGTGAACTAAAGCGGCTAATACCTTGACAATGGAAGGGGCTACGTCTCATAATGCAGATACTAATGCCCTTGATTCTATGAGGGTCACTCTTGAGGCCGTTACCCGGACACTTGAAAGATTGAATTCGGAATTTGGGGCCGTGAGAGGAGACTTGGCAGCAATAAGGGGGGAAGTGTCGACTATTAGTGGGAGACTAGAACAAGTGGAGAGCCAAAGGAACTCTCGTCCTTCTACTCCTCTACATGTATCCACCAATAGCCATGATCGGACCTCCTCGGCCACCATCACCCCCAAAATGGTCCACCAAATGCTAAATGCACCCCAAGCTCCACTAAATACCGCAAACCAATCTACCAATTTTCCTCCAAGCCTAGACTCCACTAGACCACTACATTTCCAAGCTCCTCCAATTCCACAAGAAGGATTTGGACGCCAAGTACCTCCACTAAATCCGAACCCTCCATTCCAAGCTCCACTAACCCAAAGACCACAGATTCCAAATCCTCCGAATCAAAACGGCCAAGGCCGGCCAGCCCACTTTGAAGGATACGGTAGAGAGGAGTATGAAGGAGATGGAGCCTTTGATGATGCGTATATGAGGGAGGAGGACTTAAGAGGGGGTCAAGGAGAACCTAGGAGATACCGGGGGTATGGAGATAGGGGAAACCGACACCAAGAGAGAGACGTAGGCATCAACACCATCAAGTTGAGCCTACCTATCTTTAAGGGTGAAAGTGACCCCGAGACCTACTTAACTTGGGAATCGGCTTGTGACAAAGTCTTCCAAGTTAATGACATCTCGGAAGAAAAGAAGAGTTGCTACGTTATAGCTCACCTCGAGGGTTATGCTAACACTTGGTGGGAGTATGTTAAACGATTTGGTAATGAGTTGGTTGATGGGTAGCCACCACCTTGGTATCGATTGAGGTATTTGATGAGACAACGATACCTTCCCGAGAGATATCGTCATGAGTTGCTTGCTAGACTATATGGCTTGCGGCAAGGAGGCAAGAGTGTAATGGCCTATTTTGACGAATTCCAACAACTCATGTTGAAACTTGATCATCGTGGGGAGCAAATCAGTCACGACATCATCTGGTTCAAGTGTGGATTGAACAAAGAGATCTCCACTCATTTGACCCTTCACCGGTTTGAAACCATTAACGGTATATTCCAAGAGGCCCTAGAGATTGAAAGGGAACTTAAGGAGAGATCGACCTTCAAGGCAAGGGTACAAAACCCCTCGGGTTGGCCCATGAACAAGGACCAACCCGCCTCTACTAAGCTGCCCGAGTCCAAAACCGTCCCTAAATTCCCTCCGAAATCGTAGGCTCACAAATATCCCAACCCAAAGGGGTTCCAATGCTTCAAGTGTCAAGGTTGGGGGCATAAGGCCAATGAATGTCCGAACCGGTGCAATGTGATCCTACGAGAAGGAAAGGTGTACTACCTTGGTGAAGAGGTGGTTTCCAAAAGGGGGGAGAATGAGGCCGAGCCTCAAGATGGAGAGGAAGATGAACATGGGCCGAATGATGATGAATTAGAAGGTAGTGAAGATGTCTATCCACAAGAGGGGGAGTGTGTGGTACCAAACTTTGTGGTTAGACGTGTCATGATTAGTAAGGCGGTGGATGACCCGAGTCAAAGGGAAAATCTATTCCATACTAAGTGTCTCGTAAAGGGGAGTGTGTGCACTTTGGTGATTGATAGTGGTAGTTGTACAAATGTTGCGAGCCATGCTATGGTAAATTTCTTGAAGCTACCAACTACACCACACACTAGCCCGTACAAGCTACAATGGTTGAACGATTGTGGTGAATTGAAGGTCACAAGGCAATGTGTGATTCAGTTTAAGGTGGGAAACTACCATGATGAAGTGCTTTGTGACGTGATCCCAATGCAAGCATGTCACTTGTTGTTAGGTAGGCCGTGGCAATATGATAGGTCTACTAAACACGATGGGAGGACTAACCGGTATACGCTTGAGAAGGATGGCCGAAAGGTCACACTTCACCCTCTTTCACCCTCCCAAGTAAATGAGTGGCATCAAAAGATGAGAGAGTTAAAGGGAAAGGGGAAGGAACCCGAGAAGGGGGAAAAGGGGGGGGATGCCGTAGGTGAGGAGGAAGGGGCATCCGAGGCTGTCCCAACGCCACGGGAGATGGAAAACGTAGTGATGTTGGCTAGGAGAAAAGAACTCTTCGTGGACCATGATGAAAACAAGCCGATGCTACTTTTGGCCCATTGTTTTAATACTAACCCCACTAATTCTTCCATTTCTCCTTTGATTTCTTGTGTGTTGCAGGAGTATGAAGATGTATTTCCTCAAGAACTTCCGCAAGGATTGCCCCCACTTCGGGGAATTGAGCACCAAATTGATTTGGTGCCGTGTTCACAACTTCCGAACAAACCGGCCTATAGGAGCAATCCTATGGACACTAAGGAGCTTGAAAGACAAGTTGAGGAGCTTCTCAACAAGGGATACATCAAGGAAAGCATGAGTCCGTGTGCTGTTCCGGTACTTTTGGTACCAAAGAAGGACGGAACTTGGTGCATGTGCGTCGATTGCCGAGACATCAACAAAATCACTATAAGGTATCGTCATCCAATCCCTAGGCTAGATGATATGTTAGATGAGCTCCACGGATCTTGTTTGTTTTCTAAAGTGGACCTTAGGAGCGGTTATCACCAAATTCGCATGCAACCCGGTGATGAGTGGAAGACCGCATTCAAGACCAAATTCGGTCTATATGAGTGGCTGGTCATGCCCTTCGGCCTTACCAATGCTCCTACCACATTTATGAGGCTAATGAATCATGTAATGAAGCCTTATATTGGAAAGTTTGTGGTGGTTTACTTTGATGATGTGTTGGTGTATAGTAAGTCTATTGATGATCATGTAATGCATTTGAGATGTGTGTTTGATGTGCTCCGAAAGGAGAAGCTGTATGCCAACATGGAGAAGTGTTCTTTTGGGGTTGATAAAGTTATATTCTTGGGTTTTGTCGTGAGCTCAAGGGGTGTGGAAGTGGACGATTCCAAGATAGACTCTATACGAAGTTGGCCGACCCCTAAAACTATTGGAGAAATCCGAAGTTTCCACGGGTTGGAAAGCTTTTATAGGAGGTTTGTCAAAGGATTTAGTTCCATATCAGCCCCCTTGACCGAGGTAATTAGAAAGGACGGTCCCTTTAAATGGGGTGATGAGCAGGCTAGGGCTTTTGAGGCCTTGAAAGCTACGCTCATCTCGGCGCCTTTATTGCAATTGCCCGATTTTGATAAAATGTTTGAAATAGAGTGTGATGCTAGTAAGGTTGGCATCGGGGCTGTTTTGATGCAAGAAGGTAAGCCCGTTGCTTATTTCAGTGAAAAGCTCAAAGGGGCAACTCTTAATTACTCAACTTATGACTTGGAGTTGTACGCCCTTGTTAGAGCCTTGGGAAATTGGCAACATTATTTGTGGCCCAAGGAGTTTGTGATACGGACGGATCATGAGTCTTCGAAACACCTTAAGAGCCAAGACAAGATGAATAGGCGTCATGCTAAGTGGATTGAGTTCATCGAGACTTTCCCTTATGTAATTCATTACAAAAGGGGAAAGGAAAATGTTGTTGCCGATGCCTTGTCTAGGAAGCATGTGCTTGTTGCTACCTTGTCTTCGAAGTTGATGGGTTTTGAGAGCTTGCAGATGTTGTATCCCGAGGATCCTACCTTTGCTCCTATTTTTAGGGAATGCGAAGAATGGGGAAGGGAACGTTGGCTTAAGGAGAATGACCACTCCTCCTACTCTCGGTTCGATGGGTATTTGTTCAAGGGGAGGAGGTTGTGTGTTCCTTCTAGTTCATGGAGGGAATTATTTGTGAGGGAGGCCCATGACGGAGGCCTCATGGGTCACTTTGGGGTAGACAAGACCCTCGGAATCTTAGAGGAGAACTTCTATTGGCCCAAAATGCGCAAAGACGTCACTAAAATTTGTAGTCAATGCGTGGCCTGCCGGAGTGCGAAATCTCGTCTTCAACCTCAAGGCTTATACACCCCACTCCCTACTCCCCTTAGGCCTTGGCTGGACATTTCGATGGATTTTGTTTTGGGGCTACCAAGGACTAGAAAGGGTCGAGATAGTATTTTTGTTGTTGTTGATAGATTCTCTAAAATGGCTCATTTTATTCCATGTGCTAAAACCGAGGATGCTCCTAGTGTAGCTTCATTATTTGTTGAAAATGTTGTAAAGCTTCACGGGGTACCGAGGACTATTGTGAGCGATAGGGACTCCAAGTTCCTAAGTCTCTTTTGGAAGTCCATGTGGGGTAGGCTTGGGACAAAGTTACTTTTCTCCACGTCTTGCCACCCACAAACCGATGGCCAAACGGAGGTAGTAAATAGAACCTTAGGGTCTATGCTACATTCTATGGTTAAAGGTAAACTGACTTTATGGGAAGATCACCTGCCCTTGGTGTAATTTGCATACAACTGGGTAATACATTCGAGTACGGGAATGACTCCCTTTGAATGTGTTTACGGCCTGAATCCCCTTACCCCTTTAGATCTCACTCCTTTGTCTAGTGATCTCATGACCAGCTTAGATGGCTATAATAGAGCCGAGGCAATGAAGAAAATGCATGAGACGGTGCGGGTAAAAAGAAGAACCAAGAAATTGCAAAACGGGTAAACAAAGGGAGAAGGAGACTTGTGCTTGAACCCGGCGATTGGGTGTGGGTGCATCTTCGAAAGGATCGGTTTCCAGCTCAAAGGAAGTCCAAATTGCTGCCAAGGGGTGATGGTCCTTTCCAAGTACTTGAGAGAATAAATGACAACGCCTACAAGATTGACCTTCCGCCGGAATATCAAGTGCACAACACTTTAAACGTTGGTGATCTCTCCCTCGTGGATGCGGTTGAAGATGACCAAATGCCGAATTTGAGGTCAAATTCCTCTCAAGATGGAGAGGATGATACGGTTAGGGCAGCCTCCACAGGTACACGGCCTTTCACACGAAGCCAAGCTCGGGAATTACAAGCACTCCAAGCTTTGTTCATGCAAATGGCCGTTTGTGAGTTAGTGATCGAACCGACCAAGGACCTAAACGTTTTTATGTGTGAAGAGAGGTCCTAATGTGTAATAAACTACTCTCCAAATTTGGCACAAGAAGCAAGGGCGTTAGGGTCATTTTACCCTCTTTGTTTGTAGTATAAATAGAACATGTAGAGAGAGTTAGACTTAGTTTTTTTTTGAAATCTGAAATTGTAACCTAAAAACACAACACTTTCCTCTCTCTTCTTCTCCAAGAAGCCGTCCCTAGATCTCACAAGTAGAGGGATACTTGTGTTGTCTCTTTGGCTAGAAGCAAGGGTTTTGAGGTTGTTGAGTGCCTCTTGGTCCTCGTAAGAACTTGGTGTTTATATTCATTAGACTTAGGGTCCTCTCTTGATGTTAGGGTTCTTAGTTTCTTGAATGTTATATGTCAAGTTATCTATCTTTCTTTATCTTGTTGTTGTTGTGTTGATTTTGTTATCTTGAAAGTCTAGTGAAGCCGTGTGGGGCTCTTTTCGATTCACTAGCATTTGTTCTCTATCTTGTTGTTCTTGTGTTGCAAGTTGAAAACCGAAATTAGTTCTTGTGTTGTAAGCTGAAAAACCGAAAACTAAAACTTGTTGTTCTTGTGTTGTTGGACTGAAATCCGAAGCTCTTGTTGTTGTTGGTTGGATCTTGTATCAAGTTGTGTGAATATTAATTTAAGACAAAACAAAAAAAAAAAAGAGAAAGAGAAAGAAAAATCTGAGAGAACAAGAACGTGTGGGACCATTGCATGCTACCATGTCACTATAAGCTCAACTTAGGATATTCTTTGGTTGCTAATTGTTGATTCTTGGTTTCCCTTACTTGGTCCTAGAACTAATTAACAAACTAGTACCTTCCTACTAGGTTGTCAACTAGTTCCTTGAGCCGTTTGTTCGTGTCAACGATTATTTGTGTGCTTTTATTCGTTTGAACGAATTGCTGATTTTGACTCTAGTCCGGCAAGAATTCTTTGAGTCTTCAAACAAGAATCCATTCCGGATAAGAGCTTGCTCATACCTTAAAATCTCACGGATACTAGCCAATTATACAACACTTGTGGAACACAAACTTGTGGTGAACTAAAGCGGCTAACACCTTGACAATGGAAGGAACTACGTCTCATAATGCGGATACTAATGCCCTTGATTCTATGAGGGTCACTCTTGAGGCCGTTACCCGGACACTTGAAAGATTGAATTCGGAATTTGGGGCCGTGAGAGGAGACTTGGCAGCAATAAGGGGGGAAGTGTCGACTATTAGTGGGAGGCTAGAACAAGTGGAGAGCCAAAGGAACTCTCGTCCTTCTACTCCTCTACATGTATCTACCAATGGTCATGTTCGGACCTCCTCCGCAACCATCACCCCCAAAATGGTCCACCAAATGCTAAATGCACCCCAAGCTCCACTAAATACCGCAAACCAATCTACCAATTTTCCTCCAAACCGAGACACCACTAGACCACTACATTTCCAAGCTCCTCCAATTCCACAAGAGGGATTTGGGCGCCAAGTACCTCCACAATATACGAACCCTCCATTCCAAGCTCCATTAAACCAAAGGCCGCAAATTCCACATCCT
Organism: Capsicum baccatum var. pendulum; assembly: GCA_030864225.1. NCBI lineage: Eukaryota > Viridiplantae > Streptophyta > Magnoliopsida > Solanales > Solanaceae > Capsicum > Capsicum baccatum. The sequence continues at coordinate 170,739,594 of CM061550.1, forward strand.
CCGAATCAAAACGGCCAAGGCCGACCAGCCCACTTTGAAGGATACGGTAGAGAGGACTATGATAGAGAGGGAGCCTTTGATGATGCTTATATGAGGGAGGAGGAGTTAAGAGGGGGTCGAGGAGAACCTAGGAGATACCGGGGGTATGGAAATAGGGGAAACCGACACCAAAAGAGAGACGTAGGCATCAACACCATCAAGTTGAGCCTACCTATCTTTAAGGGTGAAAGTGACCCCGAGACCTACTTGACTTGGGAATCGGCTTGTGACAAAGTTTTCCAAGTTAATGACATCTCGGAAGAAAAGAAGAGTTGCTACGCTATATCTCACCTCTAGGGCTATGCTAACACTTGGTGGGAGTATGTTAAACGATTTGGTAATGAATTAGTTGATGGGCAGCCACCACCTTGGTATCGGTTGAGGTATATGATGAGACAACGATACCTCCCCGAGAGATATCGTCATGAGTTACTTGCTAGACTATATGGCTTGCGGCAAGGAGGCAAGAGTGTGATGGCCTATTTTGACGAGTTCCAACAACTCGTGTTGAAACTTGATCACCGTGGGGAGCAAATCAGCCACGACATCATCCGGTTCAAGTGTGGATTGAACAAAGAGATCTCCACTCACTTGACCCTTCACCGGTTCGAAACCATTGACGGTATATTCCAAGCGGCCCTAGAGATTGAAAGGGAACTTAAGGAGAGATCAACCTTCAAGGCAAGGGTACCAACCCCCTCGGGTTGGCCCAAAAACAAGGACCAACCCGGTCCTACGAAGCTGCCCGAACCCAAAACGGTCCCTAAGTTTCCTCCGAAACCGGAGGCTCACAAATATCCCAACCCAAAGGGGTTCCAATGCTACAAGTGCCAAGGTTGGGGACATAAGGCCAATGAATGTACGAACCGGCGTAATGTGATCCTACGAGAAGGGAAAGTGTACTACCTTGGTGAGGAAGTGGTTTCCGAAAGGGGGAGGATGAGGCCGAGCCTCAAGATGGAGAGGGGGCTGAAAATGGGTTGAATGATGATGAATTAGAGGGTAGTGAAGATGTCTATCCACAAGAAGGGGAGTGTGTGGTACCAAACTTTGTGGTTAGACATGTCATGATTAGTAATTCGGTGGATGACCCGAGTCAAAGGGAAAATCTATTCCATACTAAGTGTCTCGTAAAGGGGAGTGTGTGCACTTTGGTGATTGATAGTGGTAGTTGTACAAATGTTGCGAGCCATGCTATGGTAAACTTCTTGAAGCTACCAACTACACTACACACTAGTCCTTACAAGCTACAATGGTTGAACGATTGTGGTGAATTGAAGGTCACGAGGTAATGTGTGATTCGGTTTAAGGTGGGAAACTACCATGATGAAGTGCTTTGTGACGTGATCCCAATGCAAGCATGTCACTTGTTGTTAGGTAGACCATGTCAATATGATAGGTCTACTAAACACGACGGGAGGACTAACCGGTATACGCTTGAGAAGGATGGCCGAAAGGTCACACTTCACCATCTTTCACCCTCCCAAGTAAATGAGTGGCATCAAAAGATGAGAGAATTAAAGGGAAAGGGGAAGGAACCCGAGAAGGGAGAAAAGGGGGGGGATGCCGTAGGTGAGGAGGTAGGGACATCCGAGGCTGTCCCAACGCCAAGGGAGATGGAAAACGTGGTGATGTTGGCTAGGAGAAAGGAACTCTTCGTGGACCATGATGAAAACAAGCCGATGCTACTTTTGGCCCATTGTTTTAATACTAACCCCACTAATTCTTCCATTTCCCCTTTGATTTCTTGTGTGTTGCAGGAATATGAAGATGTATTTCCTCAAGAACATCCGCAAGGATTGCCCCCACTTCGGGGAATTGAGCACCAAATTGATTTGGTGTCGGGTTCACAACTTCCGAACAAACCGGCCTATAGGAGCAATCCTATGGACACTAAGGAGCTTGAAAGACAAGTTCAGGAGCTTCTCAACAAGGGATACATCAAGGAAAGCATGAGTCCGTGTGCTGTTCCGGTGCTTTTGGTACCAAAGAAGGAAGGGACTTGGTGCATGTGCGTCGATTGTAGAGCCATCAACAAAATCACTATAAGGTATCGTCACCCAATCCCTAGACTAGATGATATGTTAGATGAGCTCCTCGGATCTTGTTTGTTTTCTAAAGTGGACCTTAGGAGCGGCTATCACCAAATTCGCATGCAACCCGGTGATGAGTGGAAGATCGCATTCAAGACCAAATTCGGTCTATATGAGTGGCTGGTCATGCCCTTCGGCCTTACCAATGCTCCTAGAACATTTATGAGGCTAATGAATCATGTAATGAAGCCTTATATTGGAAAGTTTGTGGTGGTTTACTTTGATGATGTGTTGGTGTATAGTAAGTCTATTGATGATCATGTAATGCATTTGAGATGTGTGTTTGAAGTGCTCCGAAAGGAGAAGCTGTATGCCAACATGGAGAAGTGTTCTTTTGGTGTTGATAAAGTCGTATTCTTGGGTTTTGTCGTGAGCTCAAGGGGTGTGGAAGTGGACGATTCCAAGATAGACTCTATACGAAGTTGGCCGACCCCTAAAACTATTAGAGAAATCCGAAGTTTCCACTGGTTGGCAAGCTTTTATAGGAGGTTTTTCAAAGGATTTAGTTCCATAGCAGCCCCCTTGACCGAGGTAATTAGAAAGGACGGGCCCTTTATATGGGGTGATGAGCAGGCTAGGGCTTTTGAGGCCTTGAAAGCTACGCTCATCTCGGCGCCTTTATTGCAATTGCCCGATTTTGATAAGATGTTTGAAATAGAGTGTGATGCTAGTAAGGTTGGCATCGGGGCTGTTTTGATGCAAGAAGGTAAGCCCGTTGCTTATTTCAGTGAAAAGCTCAAAGGGGCAACTCTTAATTACTCGACTTATGATTTGGAGTTGTACGCCCTTGTTAGAGCCTTGGGAAATTGGCAACATTATTTGTGGCCTAAGGAGTTTGTGATACGAACGAATCACGAATCGTTGAAACACCTTAAGAGCTAAGACAAGCTGAATAGGCGTCATGCTAAGTGGATTGAGTTCATCGAGACTTTCCCTTATGTAATTCATTACAAAAGGGGGAAGGAAAATGTTGTTGCCGATGCCTTGTCTCGGAAGCATGTGCTTGTTGCTACCTTGTCTTCGAAGTTGATGGGTTTTGAGAGCTTGCGGATGTTGTATCGCGAGGATCCTACCTTTGCTCCTATTTTTAGGGAATGCGAAGAGTGGGGAAGGGACCGTTGGCTTAAGGAGAATAACCATTCCTCCTACTCTCGGTTCGATGGGTATTTGTTCAAAGGGAGGAGGTTGTGTGTTCCTTCTAGTTCTTGGAGGGAATTATTTGTGAGGGAGTCCCATGACGGAGGCCTCATGGGTCACTTTGGGGTAGACAAGACCCTCGGCATCTTAGAGGAGAACTTCTATTGGCCCAAAATGCGCAAAGACGTCACTAAAATTTGTAGTCAATGCGTGGCCTACCGGAGTGCGAAATCTCGTCTCCAACCTCAAGGGTTATACACCCCACTCCCTACTCCCCTTAGACCTTGGCTGGACATCTCGATGGATTTCGTTTTGGGGCTGCCAAGGACTAGAAAGGGCCGAGATAGCATTTTTGTTGTTGTTGATATATTCTCTAAAATGGCTCATTTTATTCTATGTGCTAAAACCGAGGACGCTCCTAGTCTAGCTTCATTATTTGTTGAACATGTTGTAAGGCTTCACGGGGTACCGAGTACCATTGTGAGTGATAGGGACTCCAAGTTCCTAAGTCTCTTTTGGAAGTCCATGTGGGGTAGGCTTGGCACGAAGTTACTTTTCTCCACGTCTTGCCACCCACAAACCGATGGCCAAACGGAGGTAGTAAATAGAACCTTAGGGTCTATGCTACGTTCTATGGTTAAAGGTAAACTGACTTCATGGGAAGAACACCTACCCTTGGTGGAATTTGCATACAACCGGGTAATACATTCGAGCACGGGAATGACTCCCTTTGAATGTGTTTACGGCCTAAATCCCCTTACCCCTTTAGATCTCACTCCTTTGTCTAGTGATCTCATGACCAGCTTAGATGGAAATAAAAGAGCCGAGGCCATGAAGAAAATGCATGAGACGGTGCGGATCAAGCTTGAAAAGAAGAACCAAGAGATTGCAAAAAGGGTAAACAAAGGGAGGAGGATGCTTGTGCTTGAACCCGGAGATTGGGTGTGGGTGCATCTTCGAAAGGATCGGTTTCCAGCTCAAAGGAAGTCCAAATTGCTGCCGAGGGGTGATGGTCCTTTCCAAGTACTTGAGAGAATCAATGACAACGCCTACAAAATTGACCTTCCACCGGAATATCAAGTGCACAACACTTTCAACGTTGGTGATCTCTCCCTCGTGGATGCGGTTGAAGATGACCAAATGCCGAATTTGAGGTCAAATTCCTCTCAATATGGAGAGGATGATACGGTTAGGGCAGCCTCCACAGGTACACGGCCTTTCACACGAAGCCAAGCTCGGGAACTACAAGCACTCCAAGCTTTGTTCATGCAAATGGCCGTGTGTGAGTTGGTGATCGAACCAACCAAGGACCTAAACGTTTTTATGTGTGAAGAGGGGTCCTAATGTGTAATAAAATACTCTCCAAAGTTGGCACAAGAAGCAAGAGCGTTAGGGTCATTTTACCTTTTTGTTTGTAGTATAAATAGAACATGTAGAGAGAGTTAGACTTAGTTTTTGGAAATCTGAAATTGTAACCTAAAAATCACAAAACATTTCCTCTCTCTTCTTCTCCAAGAAGCCGTCCCTAGAATCTCACAAGTAGAGGGATACTTGTGTTGTCTCTTTGGCTAGAAACAAGGGTTTTGAGGTTGTTGAGTGCCTCTTGGTCCTCGTAAGAACTTGGTGTTTATATTCATTAGACTTAGGGTCCTCTCTTCATGTTAGGGTTCTTAGTTTCTTGAATGTTATATGTCAAGTTATCTATCTTTCTTTATCTTGTTGTTGTTGTGTTGATTTATTATCTTAAAGTCTAGTGAAGCCGTGTGGGGCTCTTTTCGATTCACTAGCATCATTATCCATCTTGTTGTTCTTGTGTTGTAAGTTGAAGATCCGAAACTAGTTCTTGTGTTGTAAGTTGAAAAAAAAACCGAAAACTAAAACTTGTTGTCTTGTGTATTTGACGGAAATCCAAAAGCCTTCTTGTTGTTCTTGGTGTGTTGGCTTGATCTTGTATCAAAGGGTGTGGAAGTGGACGATTGCAAGATAGACTCTATTCGAAGTTGGCCGACCCCTAAAACTATTGGAGAAATCCGAAGTTTCCACGGGTTGGCAAGCTTTTATAGGAGGTTTGTCAAAGGATTTAGCTCCATAGCAGCCCCCTTGACCGAGGTAATTAGAAAGGACGGGCCCTTTAAATGGGGTGATGAGCAAGCTAGGGCTTTCGAGGCCTTGAAAGCTACGCTCATCTCGGCGCCTCTATTGCAATTGCCCGATTTTGATAAGATGTTTGAAGTAGAGTGTGATGCTAGTAAGGTTGGAATCGGGGCTGTTTTGATGCAAGAAGGTAAGCCCGTTGCTTATTTCAGTGAAAAGCTCAAAGGGGCAACTCTTAATTACTCAACTTATGATTTGGAGTTGTACGCCCTTGTTAAAGCTTTGGGAAATTGGCAACATTATTTGTGGCCTAAGGAGTTTGTGATACGAACAGATCATGAGTCGTTGAAAAACCTTAAGAGGCAAGACAAGCTGAATAGGCGTCATGCTAAGTGGATTGAGTTCATCGAAACCTTCCCTTATGTAATTCATTACAAAAGGGGAAAGGAAAATGTTGTTGCCGATGCCTTGTCGAGGAAGCATGTGCTTGTTGCTACCTTGTCTTCAAAGTTGATGGGTTTTGAGAGCTTGCGGATGTTGTATCCCGAGGATCCTACCTTTGCTCCTATTTTTAGGGAATGCGAAGAGTGGGGAAGGGACCGTTGGCTTAAGGAGAATGACCATTCCTCCTACTCTCGGTTCGATGGGTATTTGTTCAAAGGGAGGAGGTTGTGTGTTCCTTATAGTTCTTGGAGGGAATTATTTGTGAGGGAGGCCCATGACGGAGGCCTCATGGGTCACTTTGGGGTAGACAAGACCCTCGGCATCTTAGAGGAGAATTACTATTGGCCCAAAATGCGCAAAGACGTCACTAAGATTTGTAGTCAATGCGTGGCCTGCCGGAGTGCAAAATCTCGTCGCCAACCTCAAGGGTTATACACCCCACTCCCTACTCCCCTTAGGCCTTGGTTGGACATTTCGATGGATTTTGTTTTGGGGCTGCCAAGGACTAGAAAGGGCCGAGATAGCATTTTTGTTGTTGTTGATAGATTCTCTAAAATGGCTCATTTTATTCCATGTGCTAAAACCGAGGATGCTCCTAGTGTAGCTTCATTAGTTGTTGAACATGTTGTAAAACTTCACGGGGTACCGAGGACTATTGTGAGCGATAGGGACTCCAAGTTCCTAAGTCTCTTTTGGAAGTCCATGTGGGGTAGGCTTGGGACAAAGTTACTTTTCTCCACGTCTTGCCACCCACAAACCGATGGCCAAACGGAGGTAGTAAATAGAACCTTAGGGTCTATGCTACGTTCTATGGTTAAAGGCAAACTGACTTCATGGGAAGATCACCTACCCTTGGTGGAATTTTCATACAACCGGGTAATACATTCGAGTACGGGAATGACTCCCTTTGAATGTGTTTACGGCCTGAATCCCCTTACCCCTTTAGATCTCACTCCTTTGTCTAGCGATCTCATGACCAGCTTAGATGGCAATAAAAGAGCCGAGGAAATGAAGAAAATGCATGAGACGGTTCGGATCAAGCTTGAAAAGAAGAACCAAGAGGTTGCAAAACGGGTAAACAAAGGGAGAAGGAGGCTTGTGCTTGAACCCGGAGATTGGGTGTGTGATACAAGATCCAACCAACAACACCAAGAGCTTCGGATTTCAGTCCAACAACACAAGAACAACAAGTTTTAGTTTTCGGTTTTTCAGCTTACAACACAAGAACTAGTTTCGGTTTTCAACTTGCAACACAAGAACAACAAGATAGAGAACAAATGCTAGTGAATCGAAAAGAGCCCCACACGGCTTCACTAGACTTTCAAGATAACAAAATCAACACAACAATAACAAGATAAAGAAAGATAGATAACTTGACATATAACATTCAAGAAACTAAGAACCCTAACATCAAGAGAGGACCCTAAGTCTAATGAATATAAACACCAAGTTCTTACGAGGACCAAGAGGCACTCAACAACCTCAAAACCCTTGTTTCTAGCCAAAGAGACAAAACAAGTATCCCTCTACTTGTGAGATCTAGGGACGGCTTCTTGGAGAAGAAGAGAGAGGAAAGTGTTTGTGTTTTTAGGTTACAATTTCAGATTTCAAAAACTAAGTCTAACTCTCTCTACATGTTCTATTTATACTACAAACAAAAAGGTAAAATGACCCTAACGCCCTTGCTTCTTGTGCCAACTTTGGAGAGTAGTTTATTACACATTAGGACCCCTCTTCACACATAAAAACGTTTAGGTCCTTGGCTGGTTCGATCACCAACTCACACACGGCCATTTGCATGAACAAAGCTTGGAGTGCTTGTAATTCCCGAGCTTGGCTTCGCGTGAAAGGCCGTGTACCTGTGGAGGCTGCCCAAACCGTATCATCCTCTCCATCTTGAGAAGAATTTGACCTCAAATTTGGCATTTGGTCATCCTCAACCGCATCCACGAGGGAGAGATCACCAACGTTGAAAGTGTTGTGCACTTGATATTCCGGTGGAAGGTCAATCTTGTAGGCGTTGTCATTGATTCTCTCAAGTACTTGGAAAGGACCATCACCCCTCGGCAGCAATTTGGACTTCCTTTGAGCTGGAAACCGATCCTTTCGAAGATGCACCCACACCCAATCTCCGGGTTCAAGCACAAGCCTCCTTCTCCCTTTGTTTACCCTTTTTGCAATTTCTTGGTTCTTCTTTTCAAGCTTGATCCGCACCGTCTCATGCATTTTCTTCATGGCCTCGGCTCTTTTATTTCCATCTAAGCTGGTCATGAGATCACTAGACAAAGGAGTGAGATCTAAAGGGGTAAGGGGATTTAGGCCGTAAACACATTCAAAGGGAGTCATTCCCGTGCTCGAATGTATTACCCGGTTGTATGCAAATTCCACCAAGGGTAGGTGTTCTTCCCATGAAGTCAGTTTACCTTTAACCATAGAACGTAGCATAGACCCTAAGGTTCTATTTACTACCTCCGTTTGGCCATCGGTTTGTGGGTGGCAAGACGTGGAGAAAAGTAACTTCGTGCCAAGCCTACCCCACATGGACTTCCAAAAGAGACTTAGGAACTTGGAGTCCCTATCACTCACAATGGTCCTCGGTACCCCGTGGAGCTTTACAACATGTTCAACAAATAATGAAGCTACACTAGGAGCGTCCTCGGTTTTAGCACATGGAATAAAATGAGCCATTTTAGAGAATCTATCAACAACAACAAAAATGCTATCTCGGCCCTTTCTAGTCCTTGGCAGCCCCAAAACGAAATCCATCGAAATGTCCAGCCAAGGTCTAAGGGGAGTAGGGAGTGGGGTGTATAACCCTTGAGGTTGGAGACGAGATTTCGCACTCCGGCAGGCCACGCATTGACTACAAATTTTAGTGATGTCTTTGCGCATTTTGGGCCAATAAAAGTTCTCCTCTAAGATGCCGAGGGTCTTGTCTCCCCCAAAGTGACCCATGAGGCCTCCGTCATGGGCCTCCCTCACAAATAATTCCCTCCAAGAACTAGAAGGAACACACAACCTCCTCCCCTTGAACAAATACCCATCGAACCGAGAGTAGGAGGAATGGTTATTCTCCTTAAGCCAACGGTCCCTTCCCCACTCTTCGCATTCCCTAAAAATAGGAGCAAAGGTAGGATCCTCGGGATACAACATCCGCAAGTTCTAAAAACCCATCAACTTCGAAGTCAAGGTAGCAACAAGCACATGCTTCCGAGACAAGGCATCGGCAACAACATTTTCCTTCCCCCTTTTGTAATGAATTACATAAGGGAAAGTCTCGATGAACTCAATCCACTTAGCATGACGCCTATTCAGCTTGTCTTGGCTCTTAAGGCGTTCCAACGACTCATAATCCATTCGTATCACAAACTCCTTAGGCCACAAATAATGCTGCCAATTTCCCAAGGCTCTAACAAGGGCGTACAACTCCAAATCATAAGTCGAGTAATTAAGAGTTGCCCCTTTGAGCTTTTCACTGAAATACGCAACGGGCTTACCTTCTTGCATCAAAACAGCCCCGATGCCAACCTTACTAGCATCACACTCTATTTACAAACATCTTATCAAAATCGGGCAATTGAAATAAAGGCGCCGAGATGAGCGTAGCTTTCAAGGCCTCAAAAGCCCTAGCCTGCTCATCACCCCATTTAAAGGGTCCATCCTTTCTAATTACCTCGGTCAAGGGGGCTGCTATGGAACTAAATCCTTTGACAAACCTCCTATAAAAGCTTTCCAACCCGTGGAAACTTCGGATTTCTCCAATAGTTTTAGGGGTCGGCCAACTTCGTATAGAGTCTATCTTGGAATCGTCCACTTCCACACCCCTTGAGCTCACGAAAAAACCCAAGAATATGACTTTATCAACACCAAAGGAACACTTCTCCATGTTGGCATACAGCTTCTCCTTTCGGAGCACATAAAACACACATCTCAAATGCATTACATGATCATCAATAGACTTACTATACACCAACACATCATCAAAGTAAACCACCACAAACTTTCCAATATAAGGCTTAATTACATGATTCATTAGCCTCATAAATGTGCTAGGAGCATTGGTAAGGCCGAAGGGCATAACCAGCCACTCATATAGACCGAATTTGGTCTTGAATGCGGTCTTCCACTCATCGCCGGGTTGCATGCGTATTTGGTGATAGCCGCTCCTAAGGTCCACTTTAGAAAACAAACAAGATCCGTGGAGCTCGTCTAACATATCATCTAGTCTAGGAATTGGATGAAGATACCTTATAGTGATTTTGTTGATGGCTCTACAATCGACGCACATGCGCCAAGTTCCGTCCTTCTTTGGTACCAAAAGCACCGGAACAGCACACGGACTCATGCTTTCCTTGATGTATCCCTTGTTGAGAAGATCCTCAACTTGCCTCTCAAGCTCCTTGGTGTCTATGGGATTGCTCCTATAGGCCGGTTTGTTTGGAAGTTGTGAACCCGGCACCAAATCAATTTGGTGCTCAATTCCCCGAAGTGGGGGCAATCCTTGCGGAAGTTCTTGAGGAAAGACATCTTCATACTCCTGCAACACACAAGAAATCAAAGGGGAAATGGAAGAATTAGGGGGTTAGCATTTAAACAATGGGCCAAAAGTAGCATCGGCTTGTTTTCATCATGGTCCACGAAGAGCTCTTTCCTCCTAGCCAACATCACTACATTTTCCATCTCCCTTGGCGTTGGGACAGCCTCGGATGTCCCTACTTCCTCACCTACGGCATCCCCCCCCTTTTCTCCCTTTTCGGGTTCCTTCCCCTTTCCCTTTAACTCCCTCATCTTTTGATGCCACTCATTTACTTGTGAGGGTGAAAGAGGGTGAAGTGTGACCTTTCGGCCATCCTTCTCAAGCGTATACCGGTTGGACCTCCCATCGTGTTTAGTAGACCTATCATATTGCCATGGCCTACCTAACAACAAGTGATATGCTTGCATTGGGATCACATCACAAAGCACTTCATCGTGGTAGTTCCCCACCTTAAACCGAATCACATATTGCCGTGTGACCCTCAATTCACCACAATCGTTCAACCATTGTAGCTTGTAAGGACTAGTGTGTGGCGTAGTTGGTAGCTTCAAGAAATTTACCATAGCATGGCTCGCAACATTTGTACAACTACCACTATCAATTACCAAGGTGCACACGCTTCCCTTTACAAGGCACTTAGTATGGAATAGGTTTTCCCTTTGACTCGGGTCATCTACCGCCTTACTAATCATGACACGTCTAACCACAAAGTTTGGAACCACACACTCCCCTTCTTGTGGATAGACATCTTCACTATCATCTAATCCTTCCTCAGTCGGTTCATTTTCATCTTCCTCTCCATCTTGAGGCTCGGCCTCAACCTCCCCCCTTTCGAAAACCACCTCCTCACCAAGGTAGTACACTTTCCCTTCCCGTAGGATCACATTACGCCGGTTCGGACATTCATTGGCCTTATGTCCCCAACCTTGGCACTTGAAGCATTGGAACCCCTTTGGGTTGGGATATTTGTGAGCCTCCGGTTTCGAAGGAAACTTAGGGACTATTTTGGATTCAGGCAGTTTCGTAGGACCGGGTTGGTCCTTGTTTTTGGGCCAACCCGAGGGGGTTTGTACCCTTGCCTTGAAGGTTGATCTCTCCTTAAGTTCCCTTTCAATCTCTAGGGCCGCTTGGAAGATACCGTCAATAGTCTCAAACCGATGAAGGGTCAAGTGAGTGGAGATCTCTTTGTTCAATCCACACTTGAACCGGATGATGTCGTGACTGATTTGCTCCCCACGGTGATCAAGTTTCAACATGAGTTGTTGGAACTCGTCAAAATAGGCCATCACACTCTTGCCTCCTTGCCGCAAGCCATATAATCTAACAAGAAATTCATGACGATATCTCTCGGGAAGGTATCGTTGCCTCATCAAGTACCTCAACCGATACCAAGGTGGTGGCTGCCCATCAACTAATTCATTACCAAATCGTTTAACATACTCCCACCAAGTGTTAGCATAGCCGTCGAGGTGAGCTATGGCGTAGCAACTCTTCTTTTCTTCCGAGATGTCATTAACTTGGAAAACTTTGTCACAAGCCAATTCCCAAGTCAAGTAGGTCTCGGGGTCACTTTCACCCTTAAAGATAGGTAGGCTCAACTTGATGGTGTTGATGCCTACGTCTCTCTCTTGGTGTCGGTTTCCCCTATCTCCATACCCCCGGTATCTCCTAGGTTCTCCTCGACCCCCTCTTAACTCCTCCTCCCTCATATAAGCATCATCAAAGGCTCCCTCTCCATCATACTCCTCTCTACCGTATCCTTCAAAGTGGGTTGGTCGGCCTTGGCCGTTTTGATTAGGAAGATTTGGAATTTGCAGTCTTTGGTTTAATGGAGCTTGGAAGGAAGGGTTCGGATTTAGTGGAGGTACTTGGCGCCCAAATCCCTCTTGTGGAATTGGAGGAGCTTGGAAATGTAGTGGTCTATTGGAGTCTCGGTTTGGAGGAAATTTGGTAGATTGGTTTGCGGTATTTAGTGGAGCTTGGGGTGCATTTAGCATTTGGTGGACCATTTCGGGGGTGATGGTTGCGGAGGAGGTCCGATCATGACCATTGGTAGATACATGTAGAGGAGAAGATGGACGAGAGTTCCTTTGACTCTCCACTTGGTCTAATCTCCCACTAATAGTCGATACTTCCCCCCTTATTGCTGCCAAGTCCCCTCTCACGGCCCCAAATTCCGAATTCATTCTTTCAAGTGTCCGAGTAACGGCCTCAAGAGTGGCCCTCATTGAGTCAAGGGCATTAGTATCCGCATTATGAGATGTTGTTCCTTCCATCGTCAAGGTATTAGCCGCTTTAGTCACCACAAGTCCGTGTTCCACAAGTGTTGTATAATTGGCTAGTAACCGTGAGATTTTCAAGGTATGAGTAAGCTCTTATCCGGAATGGATTCTTGTTTGAAGACTCAAGGAATTCTTGCCGGACTAGAGTCAAAATCAGCAATTCGTTCAAACGAATAAAAGCACACAAATAATCGTTGACACGAACAAATGGTTCAAGGAACTAGTTAACAACCTAGTAGGAAAGTACTAGTTTGTTAATTAGTTCTAAGACCAAGTAAGGGAAACCAAAAATCAACAATTAGCAACCAAAGAATATCCTAAGTTGAGCTTATAGTGACATGGTAGCATGCAATGGTCCCACACGTTCTTCTTCTCTCAGATTTTTTTTTCTCTTTCTTTTCTTTTTTTGTTTTTTTGAGTTAATTTTCTCACAACTTGTGATAATTTGAAAAGTGTTTTGGTGGGAAAACGAAAATCTTGTAGTCTTTCACTCTTTTTCAAACTCAAGAAAGTGGGGTTTGGTGGTCAAATCCCACAAAACAAGGCTCCTTGAATTAGGGAAAGTGATGGACAAGACTACAAAGTGATGGGTGCAAGTCTTTCACAACAACTTTATAGTTTCACCACTTGAGCACACAATAAGATGAACAATATGAACAAGTTCAAAAGATGAACACTTCAACAAACTTCATCAATTTCTTTAGCACATAACATACAACCACCAATTTTCTTTTGGTTAGCAACAACATACAACTTGCGGCCACTTCAAGTCACTACACAATATTCAAGTGTTTTTTTTTTTTTTTTTTTTTTTCAAGCTCAACTTTCGGATCTAGACACCTTAGTGTTGGTGAGAAAGAAACCAACACTAAAAACTCACTAAACAAGCAAAATAACACCTAGATTTAAGCATATAACATCATTCTCGGTTTCAACTTGTAGTGGACAGATTTCAGAATTTTTTTTTTTTTGTTTAAGCCGTAAACTAGCCCAAGATGGGTTATGTTGGAACACAACCGGTCTTGCTTTGATACCAAATGATACAAGATCCAACCAACAACACCAAGAGCTTCGGATTTCAGTCCAACAACACAAGAACAACAAGTTTTAGTTTTCGTTTTTTCAGCTTACAACACAAGAACTAGTTTCGGTTTTCAACTTGCAACACAAGAACAACAAGATAGAGAACAAATGCTAGCGAATCGAAAAGAGCCCCACACGGCTTCACTAGACTTTCAAGATAACAAAATCAACACAACAATAACAAGATAAAGAAAGATAGATAACTTGACATATAACATTCAAGAAACTAAGAACCCTAACATCAAGAGAGGACCCTAAGTCTAATGAATATAAACACCAAGTTCTTACGACGACCAAGAGGCACTCAACAACCACAAAACCCTTGTTTCTAGCCAAAGAGACAACACAAGTATCCCTCTACTTGTGAGATCTAGGGACGGCTTCTTGGAGAAGAAGAGAGAGGAAAGTGTTTGTGTTTTTAGGTTACAATGTCAGATTTCAAAAACTAAGTCTAACTCTCTCTACATATTCTATTTATACTACAAACAAAAAGGTAAAATGACCCTAACGCCCTTGCTTCTTGTGCCAAATTTGGAGAGTAGTTTATTACACATTAGGACCCCTCTTCACACATAAAAACGTTTAGGTCCTTGGCTGGTTCGATCACCAACTCACACATGGCCATTTGCATGAACAAAGCTTGGAGTGCTTGTAATTCCCGAGCTTGGCTTCGCGTGAAAGGCCGTGTACCTGTGGAGGCTGCCCTAACCGTATCAGTGTGGGTGCATCTTTGAAAGGATCGGTTTACAGCTCAAAGGAAGTCCAAATTGCTGTCAAGGGGTGATGGTCCTTTCCAAGTACTTGAGTGAATCAATGACAACGCCTACAAGATTGACCTTCCACCGGAATATCAAGTGCACAACACTGTCAACGTTGGTGATCTCTCCCTCGTGGATGCGGTTGAAGATGACCAAATACCGAATTTGAGGTCAAATTCCTCTGAAGATGGAGAGGATGATACGGTTAGGGCAGCCTCCACAGGTACACGGCCTTTCACACGAAGCCAAGCTCGGGAATTACAAGCACTCCAATCTTTGTTCATGCAAATGGCCGTGTGTGATTTGATGATCGAACCAACCAAGGACCTAAACGTTTTTATGTGTGAAGAGAGGTCCTAATGTGTAATAAACTACTCTCCAAAGTTGGCACAAGGAGCAAGGGCGTTAGGGTCATTTTACTCTTTTTGTTTGTAGTATAAATAGAACATGTAGAGAGAGTTAGACTTAGTTTTTGAATGCTGAAACTTGTAACCTAAAAACACCAAAACTTTTCCTCTCTCTTCACTCATTGAAGCCGTCCATAGTATCTCACAAGTAGAGGGATACTTGTGTTGTCTCTTTGGCTAGAAACAAGGGTTTTGAGGTTGTTGAGTGCCTCTTGGTCCTCGTAAGAACTTGGTGTTTATATTCATTAGACTTAGGGTCCTCTCTTGATGTTAGGGTTCTTAGTTTCTTGACTGTTATATGTCAAGTTATCTATCTTTCTTTATCTTGTTGTTGTTTTGTTGATTTTGTTATCTTGAAAGTCTACTGAAGCCGTGTGGGGCTCTTTTCAATTCACTAGCATTTGTTATCTATCTTGTTGTTCTTGTGTTGTAAGTGGAAAAACCGAAAACTAAAACTTGTTGTGCTTGTGTTGTTGGACTGAAATCCGAGCCTTCTTGTTGTTCTTGGTGTTGTTGGTTTGACCTTGTATCACATTGTGATGCATTGTAATTCACTATTACATATTATTACATTCTTTAACATACTTGTGACACACTATTACACGTTATTACATTCTTTTACATACTTCTACCATTGTTCTTGAGATTTTAGGGTTTTATTTAATTAAACACTTTGGAGTTTATTCATCTTATTCTTATGAAATTAATTTTATGTGTTCTTCATTGACAATCATGGTTTCTTGTACTAACATTAAAGGCTCATCTCCTTAGCTAGGGTTATGGGAACCCTGGTGGATTAGCTACGTAGAGGACGTGTGATACTAAATTATTCTAGAGTTTATGCATGTAACTTAATTATTGTTTGAAATAATTAAACACATAGCATCTGCAGACGTTTGACACAGCCTGTATTTATATCAATTCGATAACCAAGAAGCTTGCGATTGGGAAAAAAATGAAGACGGTGATTTAGAATTTCTACCTTTTCCTTTTAGTCCCCGTATCTCATCATATTACATGATATTACCACAACAAATGTAATTGATCCTATAGCACGGGGTAACAAGGCAACACCCTAAGACGTTAACCAAGTAAAGGGTGAAATTTATCTTCTACATTACCTGGCAGATGATAAGATTTATGTTGTAGGCTTTGCATGCTACAATAGAATAAATGGGTTGATTATGACAAATGTATTAAAGTAGAGAAGCTAGGGGAACACATACCTAGCATGTTTCTCAAATTGATTTTATCTCAAAAGCACTCAAGAATTGGTTACTATTTGCAATTGATAATAAAATCCCCCCATTTACTTTCCTGCACTGCTTGTGGATTAAGGCAAGAAATTGTTCGTGTTTCCCATGTGGGATTGACTCCAACCTTTTTGGTTTATATTATATTCAATCAACCACATTATACTTCTAGTTGAGACAGATTTGGGCGATATCAAATTTCAGCACCGTTTCCAGGGATGATGGTTGAGTACTATATTGAATTGGTGATATTCATAGGTTTTTAATTTTATTTTTTTTTGCATACGTTGGTGTATGCCATGTACTAGTAGTAGAGGAAATCCCTTGCTCCCATTTGATCAAGAACAAGAGACAATCCTTCAAATGTCGAGAAGGATATCAGGACAAATTCATCAAGGGGTTTAGGATCCCCAAACTGTGGATCCAAATGCAGCACTTCTTAATGCCCCATTGGATCCATAGAATATTTCAAACTTAAAGACACAACATCTATTGGAGCAAGAATGAAGAGAAAAAGAATAAGCCATACTTGCTACAGAGGCAGCAGTAGCTTAGCAAGGAGGACTGGTACGGCTGAGACAAATTGTTGATCGTTGAGTTCAGAGAAGTAGGGCTCTATTTATTCAATCATATCAACAGTTAGTCCCATATGAGGAATATGATGAATATCTGGGTTATGTTGAGCCTACGGAGTTCGGATCCATTCTTCCTCCTCAATTGGCCCCAAATGTGATGTTTGATATCACTAGTGGTATGATTAAACTATTAAATTTGAAGGGAGTAATTTTGTGTACAACTAAGGATGACGCAAAAAGGAATAACATTAAAAAATTTCTCAAGATCTACATAAATTATAATATTCCAAGGGTTAATCAAGAATCATTAAGATTGAGGTTGTTACCATTTTCTTGGACAGGTGAAGCATCACTATGGCTAGGGAAATTTCCAAGAGGATCTATCACTACTTGGAACGAGTTAAACATAGAGTTTCTAAGTAAATTATTCCCTCCTGCACTGATTTTACAGTTGAAGGATGAAATTAACAATTTTAGATAGTTACCTGTAGAGTCTATGTTTGAGGTGTGGTTTCAATTCAAGAAGAAGCTGAGCAAGGTACCAAATCACAAAATCAAAGGATCTAATTTATCTGAGATCTTCTATCAATCATTGAATGATAGTTAAAGAGATATTATAGAAACTATTTCCAGAGGAACATGTATGCGTCTTCGCTGGAAAGCTACACAGGAAATGCTTAATGATATTACGGTTACCAAAAGTGGATGGCATACTCAAGATTCAAAATACGATGGTGGTACATATGTTATTAGAGCAACAAATATGTATGGATAAGAGAATGACATAGTGGCTTAAGAGGTTGCACAACTTCATACAGATATTGGGTTTCTTTTGAAACAATTTACATCAATGAGTGTTAAGAAAGTGAATGCAACAGTGGCATAGAAGTCTACCTCCAAACCATTAGACATAGAATCTGAAGAATAGGAAAAGTATTTTGATCATAGATTGGCAGATTTCCTATCCTAAGGTCAAGGGAATAAAGGTCGGAACTACTATAATGATAGATACAAAGATACAGGTAGAGACAGAGAAGTTTATAAGCGGCGTAAGGATTACTATAAGGAGATGAGTGACAAATATATTCCACTAGGTATTCAGGATAAAGTGTCCAAAATGGATGGACGTTTGGCTAAGCAGGTCAAAGGACAAGAAATTAAGAATTACTTGAAGGATATCAATGCCGATCTATTAGGATTAAATCAGAAATTGGAGTAACATTCTTCAATATTTAAGTTATTGGAGCAACAGTTTGGTTAGATGACAGCCACAGTGAACCAAAGACAACCTGGCACTCTTCCGAGTAACACAGTGGTAAATCCTAGAAATGATGAGTCGATTGATGTTGGGAGTAGAAATGAGCAGAATAAAAGAGAAGAAAAGGCTAAAGATACAATGCTGAAGACTATTCCAAGACCACTTTCTCCCTATCTATAAAGATTGAGAAAGAAAAAAGAAGATAAGTACTAGAAATATTTGTCTATGTTAAATGAGTTAACCATCAACATACCACTTGTAAAGGCATTGGAGTAGGTGCTAAGATATGCAAAATTCATGAAGGATTTGATCACCAAGAAAAGGTCCGTCATTTATGACCCATTTGACAATATTGATCATTGTAGTGTTTAGTTACTAGATCTTTGGTAGAGAAGAAGGAGAATCCTAGCATTTTTACAATACCTTACACTACTGGGTCATTAATCTTCACTCGAGCATTATGTGATTTAGGGGCTAGTATGAATCTCATTCCCTTTGCTGTATTCAAATAGTTGGGGTTGGGATATCCCAAACCAACTACCATAATAGTGATGGTGGCCAGAATGGTGACGAAGCTTGTTGGTATCCTTTATGATATTTCGGTAAAATTATCTTCTTTTATATTTCCTATTGATTTTGGTATATTAGATTTTGAAGTGGACTTTCAGGTCCCAATTATTTTGGGAAGATCATTTTAAGCCACAGCTAGGACACTGATTGACCTGGAGAAAGGACATCTGATGCTGCAACTTAACGATAAATAGGTGACATTCTGATACGGGTACGACCGCAAGGATGCATATTTGTGAGATGTATTAAACCCGATACTTGAAGTGTGAAAGTGAAGTGCAAATGAGGACTGAAAAGGGGTCCAAAACCGTCCATATAATGCTCTCAAAGGGCACCCACTTGAAGACTTGAGACTAAGGGGTCATTTTGGACATTTCACACCTTGTTTGTAAACTACTATATAAGGAACCTTTTAGGTCATTTGTAAGGGAGATTTTGCTGAATATTGATGTTGTATCACACTTAAAAACATTTCTCTCTTATGAGAAATGCTCTCATAGCCGAAATCCATGTAACTAGGATTTTCAACTTGAGGGTGGAATCTCTCGTGTTGGATTCATGCTTGGAAACGAAGGTGCTTGAGGAGGTTGATGTCCCTCTTGTGTCCACGTAAGAGTGTCGGTGTTGTTATTACATGTATTAAGGGTCTTAGTGTTGGATCTACACTTAGATTCATAGTTATTGTAGTAATCTATGTCACACTACCTATCTTTACATTTTATTGTTGTCATATTGTTGTTGTTGTGTAGTGAACTGTTTTGGGTCCTTTGTTGAATCTGAAAATTCGTGTTATTGTTGTTCATATTGTTCTTCACGTTTTGTGGCTGTTTTGGTGTTGAAAACACACCTTTTTATCTTGTTATTGTGTGGTTGTAGCGAATCCGAGAGTGGTCTCCATCTTAGTCCTCAAATCCTTCAGATTAGTGGACTGTTTTGGAGTTGTTTCGTGTTTCCCTTATTTTTCCCGTATCACATTCAATGTATGCAAATCTTTTAAGTAGCCTGATGAATTGAGAGTGGTATATGTGATTAATGTATATGATGAGGAGACAGACTCATTCAATGATTTTGATGCAATTACTCTATGGGATCATGGTTCTTATACGATTATTCTGGTTTAAGAGAGGCGAGGTGATGATCTCTTACATCTATGATTATGAATTTTGACTCTAAAGGTATGAAGTAGTATGAGGAGTTAGTGGGTTCATTACATGGGGATGGTTATGATTATGCACTAAAGAAGCTTGATCTAGATTTAAAGAATGGAACTACTCCACCTACTCGTCCATCCTTTAAGGAACCATCAGTTTTGGAGTTGACGACCCTGCTATCTCATATGCAACATGCATTTTTAGGGGCCAACAACACTTTACAATTATTATTACAGTTAATCTAAGCCATTCATAGATAGAAGTATTGTTTTAATTTTTGCAGTATTTCAATAGGGCCATTGGATGGTACATTATAGGTATTGTGTGAATTAAGTCTGGTTTGTGTACTCATAAAATACAACTTGAACCAGATTGTGTTCCATCTATTAAACATCAAAGTCAACTCAATCCTCCTATGTAGGATGTGGTGAAGAATAAAATAATCAAGTGGTTGGATGCTGGTGTAGTGTATCCCATTATTGATAAAAACTGGGTCAGTCTGATATAATGCATTCTGAAGAAAGGTGGAATAAATATCCTGCCTAGTGATAAGAATGAGCTAGTTCCTATGAGACCAGTCTTTGAATAAAGAGTACGCATAGACTATAGAAAGCTAAATTCATGGACTCAAAAGGACCATTTTCTAATTGTGTTCATGGAACAAATACTGGACAGGTTAGCAAGCAAATAATGGTACTATACATACTCAGGTTACAATCAGATCACTATTGCGATAGAGGACCAATAAAAACCTACCCTTACATATGCTTATATTACTTTGGCATTCCAATAAAATACAATTGGGCTATGCTACGCCCAAGTCATTTTTTAGAGATGTATGATATCTATTTTCTCTACTATGGTTAAAGACATTGTTGATGTTTTTATGGATGATTTTTCAGTAGTTGGTGATTCTTTTAATGACAGCCTTATTCACCTAGCAAAGTTTCTACAAAGGTGTGAAGAATGCAACTTGGTGCTTAATTAGGAAAAGTGTCATTTCTTGGTCAAAGAAGGAATTGTTCTTGGACAAAAAATTTTGAAGAGAGGCATATAAGTTGATTGAGCAAAGATTGATGTGATTGAAAATTACCTTACCTAATTTGTGTAAAGGGAATTCCATGTTTTCTAGGGCATGCAGGTTTTTGTAGGCAATTTATCAAGGACTTATTGAAGATTGCTAGTTCACTTTGCAAGCTTCTTGAGAAGAAGGTAAAATTTTATTTTTATGATGCATGTAAGAAGTATTTATAAGTTGGTATCTGCTCCAATCATTGTGTCTCCTGATTGGTCTTCACCTTTAAAATTATGTGTGATGCTAGCGGATTAGCCTTATGGATTATACTAGGCCAATAAAAAAAAAGATCCTTCATCCCATCTACTTTGCTAGTAAGGCACTAAATCCTTCTAAAAGGAACTATACTATCACAGAGAAATAATTATTGGCAGTGGTTTTTTCCTTTGAAAAGTTTAGATCTTACATGATTGGGACGAAATCATTCACACAGACTATGCAGCATTCTGGTACTTAATGGCTAAGAAGGATACAAAATCGAGGCTTATCCGTTGTGTGTTGCTATTGTAAGAATTTGATTTTGAGGTGAAAGATAGATAAGGCACAGAAAATCAAGTTTCAGATCACTTGTCTAGACTAGAAGAGGAAGCGATGTTGAAGGTTGCTAAGGGATTGAAGATTGATGACATCTTTCTAGATGAACAGATATTGGCAGCTTCCCAAGATCTAATGCCATGGTTTGAAGATTATACAAATTACTTAGCAAGTGATGTAGTCCGGAAAGTTCTTTCATATCAACAAAGGAAGAAGTTCATGCACTAGGTGACAAAATTTTTCTAGGATGAACCTTACTTATTTAAGATTTGTGCTGATAGAATCATTCGCAGAAGCATACCTGAGGTAGAGTGATGAGCGTACTTGAAGCATATGATTCATCGCCGGTTGGGGGTCATCATGAAGTTGCCCACACAACTCATAATATTCTCCAATACAGCTTCTATTGGCCCAGCATATATAAATATGCTAATGACAATACTGTAGTAATGCCCTGAAATTTGATCCCGAGATGTCACAGATGCTCAAGACTATGAGTAGCCTTATGCTAACCCTGTCTATATTTTACTTGATATAAATCTTATAATCAAGGTAATATAGACATAAAAGTCATACTGAATGCGGAAAATATTTGAAATAACTAAAAATAATCTAAATATATTGTATGAAACATCAATAATGAATAAGTTGAATTAGAACTAGTAGTATGACAAGCCCCTACTACTAACTCGAATTGTCTAAAAATAATACTAAATCATGTAAACTAATAAGCTACAAAATCTGAGTGAACAAGTCCCTGAACTATGAGGACTCACAAACTATAGGATGTAGATGGAGATGCTCGGACTACTCACGCTGCTAATACAGAGAACCTAAACCTACATAATAAGAAAATGTAGCATATAGACATATAAGTGATCAATACTTTGAGGATGTACTGAGTATATGGGGGTGAAATTCATAAGTAAAACATCATCTCATCATCATAATTTATAAAACAATGCATGCTAAATGTAAATGACTCATATAAGCTAGAATAATAAATCAGTCATACTTTATAAATCTAGTGAGTCACAATATTTAGTTCTGAAAGTTGTGCTAGTATTCTATCTGTAAATCATACTGTCTAAGCGTAGAAAGAGCTCACTTCTAAAATCTAAAATCTAAAAGTTAATGTCTGTAACTATTATCTTTAGATAAAGCATAATCCGAATAAACTTTATAAGTCGTTACACCTAGTTTTCTGAAAACTTTTCTGTAATAGTAGGGAAATACTCAAAACTATTTATTTACTTTTACTAGCAGGGAGGTTCTCTTAACGGACCTAAACCATACGAGCTACATCGAGTCCAACGTCTTTCCCTCCTAAGGAAGAAACCTCACGTTGGGGAGAGGTGTCATACTCTTGCTAGGGAGTATAACCTCAGCTTAATTAATCACTATCTCAGCACACTATGGGCCCTTAAATGTCAAATCTATGGTGGCACATAGTTTTGGGGTATGAGACCTTGGAATCATACCCAACTCGATGCTAAATACTACTCCTTTTTAATTTGCTACGTTTATCTCATTTAAAATTCACTTTAAAAACTAGAATAAGGGTTTATTATAAAACCTATTATGCATTCATCTGAATTAATCTGTAAATGAAGTTATTTTGCTTTTTGAAATCTGTCATAAATCTGTAAAGTGGATTCCAAAACATATCTGGGGATCGAAAGATCAAAGCTTTACTAAAAATTTGTAAATAATCTGATACTAGGATGCTTAAAGCATCATATTTCTTGAAATAATAATATTAAATCTTGGGGTAATAACCCATGCTTCAATCTCATGTCAAAACATCATAATAATCATGCTCGATATTGAAAACAACGATAATTCCTCTTAAAATTTGTAATTTACTGCAATAGGCATGAAAATGTGAAAATACACATGC
This sequence comes from Capsicum baccatum var. pendulum, assembly GCA_030864225.1. NCBI lineage: Eukaryota > Viridiplantae > Streptophyta > Magnoliopsida > Solanales > Solanaceae > Capsicum > Capsicum baccatum. The sequence continues at coordinate 170,762,784 of CM061550.1, forward strand.
AATTCATCTTTAAAGTATCTCAGAAACTGATAACATTGCAAATAGCAATAATGGGTATGAACTCTAAATCAAAACTCATGTAATATCATTCAAAATCATATGAATTTAATGTAAAAGCTTGGTCTTGGGCACAAGGATGGAAGAAGATCCTTGTTCATAAACCCCACATACCTTGATGGATGATTAGATGAAGAAATTTGTATTATTGATTCCTAATAGAGTTCTTGGAGATGGATTCTTGATCATCTTGCCTTGGAAATCCTCAATCTTAAGCTTTCTTGGTGAATCAATGAAGGGTTTTGAATTCTTGAAGAAGAAGCATTGGAGATATAGGGTTTTTCTTTGGGAGAGAATGGATGAAATTAGGCAAAAAGTTCTTAGAATAGGTATAATTCCTCATTTTTGATGAATTGAGGCCTTGGGAATTGACTAAAATGCCCACTTTAAACTTCTATATGAAACTAGAAAATGCAACATTTTTCTAATTTGGGTGGCCATTGTGATCCTCCACATTCGCGTTGGCTTACTACAAATAGGACAATTAGGAACTGGGCTGACTCTGCGATGCGCCACCATCGCGGTGCACCTGTGGAATGCCATTTCGGACAATGGCGCGATGCACTATAATATATTGTCAGGCTACTTGAAATCGACAATTGGGAAATTAGCCCTCTCCGCAATGCAGCAATATCGCATCGGTCTACTAGAATGGGATAACTTGGAATTTGGGTTTCTCCGTGATGCGTCACTATTGTGTAAAGCCACTGGAATCTGTCAATCATCATTTTACCCACCTCAGCAATACACCAAGTGCATAGGTAGCACGTGGTCAACTTCAAAATGCTCTAACTTCTTAACCGAGTATCAAAATTGGGCAAATTTGGTATCGATGGAAACCTTATTCAATATCCCACACAATGGGACGTATAAATAAATAAAATTCCACACAAAATAAATAATATTCATTTTGGAAGCTAATTCTTAACATTCTAGGAAAGTATTTTAAGCTAGGAAAAGTGTGAGGTATTATAATATCTCCCCCTTGTGAACATTCGTCCTCGAATGTGGCTAGATAAGCTGAAAGTACTGAGGAATCTAAAGCTATAAAGTATAATAAACAACTTGAATAAACTAAATGATTGAATCTCAATTAAAATGAGCTATTGAACTGATTTGAGAGTGCATAAATTCTCATGAAAATAACTATATAAAGCTAAATTTTAAACTAATAAATAACTAAATGAAGGAAAAATATTACCTTCAGCTTAATCTGAGTTCGTGGAAAAGAGGTGAGGATTTTTTGTCTGCATGTCTGCTTCTGCTTCCCAAGTAGCACCCTCAACGGAATGATTTTGCCACAGAACTTTGATCAAAGGAACTTTTTTGTTCCTTATTCACTAATCTGATGATCAAGAATCTCCATTGGTATTTCTTCGTAAGAAAGGTTATTCTGAACATCTGTGCTTCCAAGAGGAACTATAATGGCTGAATTGTCCATGCACTTAATAAAAAAGACACATGGAATACTAGATGGATTGAGGATAAATCTATGGTTATCTCATGCTCATACTCAATAAGAGGGACTAAGCTTCCCCTTCTGGACAAATCTCTTTACCCCTTTCATGGGTGAAAATTTTTAATACACAAGATCATCAACCTCAAAGTTAAGATTTCTTCTGCCCACGTCTGCATAAGATTTTTTATTACTCTAGGTTTCTTTAAATCCCTATCTAATCAACTTAACTTTCTCCATGGCCTCAAATACCATGTTTGGCTCAATCAAAGTGGCCTCACCCACTTCAAGCAAACCAACTGGCGATCTACATCTTCACCTATAAAAAGCCTCAAATGGAGCCATCTGAATACTAGCATAATAACTATTATTATAAGCGAACTCAATAAATGATAAATGATCATCCAAACTACCTTTGAAATCAAAAACACACGCCCTAAACATATCCTCCAAAGTCTGTATGGTCCTCTCTGCCTGAACATCTATCTGTATTTAAAAAGTTGATCTAAGATGAACTTGGGTACCAAGACACTTCTGAAAGGCTCTACAAAACTGAGAGGTAAACTGAGTACCCCCCTTAAAAAAATGGACAAAGAAACTCTATACAATCTGACAAGCTCTCAGATATACAACTTTGCATAATCTTCAACCGTGTAAGACGTGTGAACTGGCAAGAAATACGATGACTTACTCAGTCTATTTATAATAATCCAAATCAAATGATGTTGATAGCGCAAATGGGGTAAAACAGTCACAAAATACATATTCACCTCTTCCCACATCCAAGTAAGGATACCAAACTCTTGCAATGCAAATCATGTTGCACTCTTGTCTTCAAACACTACTATATCTCATTTCATACCACTCCTTTAATAGATTTTCTGCAAGTTACGGTACATCTTAGTGGCTCCAGAATGGATAGAATAATGCTCACCATGCACTTTCTACATATTCTACTGCCTCAAATCATCAACAAAAGGCACACACAATATACTCTGCTATCTTAACACACCATCTCCCTCTTGGGAGAAAACCTCTACCTTTTGGTCTTTAATTGACTCATTTAGTTTGACCAAACTAGGATCCTTATCTTGCTTTTCCTTCACAATCAAACCTAGGGAAGATTTGGAACTACTTAGAACCCGAGGATTCCTTTCAGCTAAGTCAACCAACATAACACCCAATCTATCTAATCGATGAACTTCTCAAAATAACTCCTTCTTTTCTTTCTTTACATGAGCAACACTGCCCACACACAATCTACTAAGGGTGTCTGCCGCTATATTGGCCTTGCCCAGATGATACAAAACACTCATATCATAATCCTTTAATAATTCTGACTATCTTCTTTGATGTAAATTCAAATCCCTCTAAGTAAACTCATAATGCAAGCTTTTATGATTCTTGAACACATCAACATGCATACCTTAGAAATATTGTCTCTAGATTTTCAAAGAAAACACAACAGAAGCTGATACAAGATCAAACCAACAACACCAAGAGCTTCTGATTTCAGTCCAACAACACAAGAACAACAAGTTTTAAGTTTTGGTTTTTCAGCTTACAACAAGAACTAGTTTCGGTTTTCAATAAACAATCCGAGAACAACAAGATAGAAAACAAATGCTAGTGAATCGAAAGAGCCCCACACGGCTTCACTAGACTTTCAAGATAACAAAATCAACAACAACCCAAGATAAAGAAGGATAGATAACTTGACATATAACATTCAAGAAACTAAGAACCCTAACATAAAGAGAGGACCCTAAGTCTAATGAATATAAACACCAAGTTCTTACGAGGACCAAGAGGCACTCAACGACCTCAAAACCCTTGTTTCTAGCCAAAGATACAACCCAAGTATCCCTCTACTTGTGAGGAGATAGTGGCGGCTCCTATGAGTGAAATAGAGAGGAAGTGTTTGTGATTTTAGGTTACAACTTTTCGGATTTCAAAAAAACTAAGTCTAACTCACTATGATGTTCTATTTATATTACAACAAAAAGGAGTAAAAAGACCCATACGCCCTTGCTTTCTTGTGGCAACCTTGGGGATTAGTTTATTACACTTTAGGACCCCTCTTCACACATAAAAACGTTTAGGTCCTTGGTTGGTTCGATCAACGACTCACACACGGCCATTTGCATGAACAAAGCTTGGAGTGTTTGTAATTCCCGAGCTTGGCTTCGTGTGAAAGGCCGTGTACCTGTGGAGGCTGCCTTAACCGTATCATCCTCTCCATCTTGAGAGGAATTTGACCTCAAATTCGGCATTTGGTCATCTTCAACCGCATCCACGAGGGAGAGATCTCCAACGTTGAAGGTGTTGTGCACTTGATATTCCGGTGGCAGATCAATCTTGTAGGCATTGTCATTGATTCTCTCAAGAACTTGGAAAGGACCATCACCCCTCGGCAGCAATTTGGACTTCCTTTGAGCTGGAAACCGATCCTTTCGAAGATGCACCCACACCCAATCTCCGGGTTCAAGCACAAGCTTCCTTCTCCCTTTGTTTGCCCTTTTTGCGATCTCTTGATTCTTCTTTTCAAGCTTGATCCGCACCGTCTCATGCATTTTCTTCATGGCCTCGACTCTTTTATTTCCATCTAATCTGGTCATGAGATCACTAGACAAAGGAGTGAGATCTAAAGGGGTAAGGGGATTTAGGCCGTAAACACATTCAAAGGGAGTCATTCCCGTGCTCGAATGTATTACCCAGTTGTATGCAAATTCCACCAAGGGTAGGTGTTCTTCCCATGATGTTAGTTTACCTTTAACCATAGAACTTAGCATAGACCCTAAGGTTCTATTTACTACCTCCGTTTGGCCATCGGTTTGTAGGTGGCAAGACGTGGAGAAAAGTAACTTCGTCCCAAGCCTACCCCACATGGACTTCCAAAAGAGACTTAGGAACTTGGAGTCCCTATCACTCACAATGGTCCTTGGTACCCCGTGAAGCTTTACAACATGTTCAACAAATAATGAAGCTACACTAGGAGCGTCCTCGGTTTTAGCACATGGAATAAAGTGAGCCATTTTAGAGAATCTATCAACAACCACAAAAATGCTATCTCGGCCCTTTCTAGTCCTTGGCAGCCCCAAAATGAAATCCATCGAGATGTCTAGCCAAGGTCTAAGGGGAGTCGGGAGTGGGGTGTATAATCGTTGAGGTTGGAGGCGAGATTTAGCACTCCGGCAGGCCGCACATTGATTACAAATTTTTGTGACATCTTTGCGCATTTTGGGCCAATAGAAGTTCTCCTCTAGGATTCCGAGGGTCTTGTCTACCCCAAAGTGACCCATGAGGCCTCCGTCATGGGCCTCCCTCACAGGTAATTCCCTCCAAGAACTAGAAGGAACACACAACCTCCACCCTTTGAACAAATACCCCTCGAACCGAGAGTAGGAGGAATGGTTATTTTCCTTAAGCCAACGGTCCCTTCCCCACTCTTCGCATTCCCTAAAAATAGGAGCAAAGGTAGGATCCTCGGGATACAACATCCGCAAGCTCTCAAAACCCATTAACTTCCAAGACAAGGTAGAAACAAGCACATGCTTCCGAGACAAGGAATCGGCAACAACATTTTCCTTTCCCCTTTTGTAATGAATTACATAAGGAAAAGTCTCGATGAACTCAATCCACTTAGCATGACGCCTATTCAGCTTGTCTTGGCTCTTAAGGTGTTTCAACGACTCATGATCCGTTCGTATCACAAACTCTTTAGGCCACAAATAGAGTTGCCAATTTCCCAAGGCTCTAACAAGGGCGTACAACTCCAAATCATAAGTCGAGTAATTAAGAGTTGCCCCTTTGAGATTTTCACTGAAATAGGCAACGGGCTTACCTTCTTGCATCAAAACAGCCCCGATGCCAACCTTACTAGCATCACACTCTACTTCAAATATCTTATTAAAATCTGGCAATTGCAATAAAGGCGCCGAGATGAGCATAACTTTCAAGGCCTCAAAAGCCCTAGCCTGCTCATCACCCCATTTAAAGGGCCCGTCCTTTCTAATTACCTCGGTCAAGGGGGCTGCTATGGAACTAAATCCTTTGACAAACCTCCTATAAAAGCTTGCCAACCCATGGAAACTTTGGATTTCTCCAATAGTTTTAGGGGTCGGCCAACTTCGTATAGAGTCTATCTTGGAATCGTCCACTTCCACACCCCTTGAGCTCACAACAAAACCCAAGAATATGACTTTATCAACACCAAAAGAACACTTCTCCATATTGGCATACAGTTTCTCCTTTCGGAGCACATCAAACACACATCTCAAATGCATTACATGATCATCAATAGACTTACTATACACCAACACATCATCAAAGTAAACCACCACAAACTTTCCAATATAAGGCTTCATTACATGATTCATTAGCCTCATAAATGTGCAAGGAGCATTGGTAAGGCCGAAGGGCATGACCAGCCACTCATATAGACCGAATTTGGTCTTGAATGCGGTCTTCCACTCATCACCGGGTTGCATGCGAATTTGGTGATAGCCGCTCCTAAGGTCCACTTTAGAAAACAAACAAGATCCGTGGAGCTCATCTAACATATCATCTAGTCTAGGGATTGGATGACGATACCTTATTGTGATTTTGTTGATGGCTCTACAATCGACGCACATGCGCCAAGTCCCGTCCTTTTTTGGTACCAAAAGCACCGGAACAGCACACGGACTCATGCTTTCCTTGATGTATCCCTTGTTGAGAAGCTCCTCAACTTGTTTTTCAAGCTCCTTAGTGTCCATAGGATTGCTCCTATAGGCCGGTTTGTTCGGAAGTTGTGAACCCGACACCAAATCAATTTGGTGCTCAATTCCTCGAAGTGGGGGCAATCCTTGCGGAAGTTCTTGAGGAAATACATCTTCATATTCCTGCAACACACAAGAAATCAACGGGGAAATGGAAGAATTAGTGGGGTTAGTATTAAAACAATGGCCCAAAAGTAGCATCGGCTTGTTTTCATCATGGTCCACGAAGAGTTCCTTTCTCCTAGCCAACATCACTACGTTTTCCATCTCTCTTGGTGTTGGGACGGCCTCGTATGTCCCTACCTCCTCACCTACGGCATCCCCCCCTTTTTCTCCCTTTTCGGATTCCTTCCCCTTTCCCTTTAACTCCCTCATCTTTTGATGCCACTCATTTACTTGTGAGGGTGAAAGAGGGTGAAGTGTGACCTTTCGGTCATCCCTCTCAAGCGTATACCGGTTGGACCTCCCATCGTGTTTAGTAGACCTATCATATTGCCATGGTCTACCTAACAACAAGTGACATGCTTGTATTGGGATCACGTCGCAAAGCACTTCATCGTGGTAGTTGCCCACCTTAAACTGAATCACACATTGCCGGGTGACCTTCAATTCACCACAATCGTTCAACCATTGTAGCTTGTAAGGACTAGTGTGTGGTGTAGTTGGTAGCTTCAAGAAATTTACCATAGCATGGCTCGCAATATTTGTACAACTACCACTGTCAATTACCAAGGTGCACACACTCCCCTTTACAAGACACTTAGTATGGAATAGATTTTCCCTTTGACTCGGGTCATCTACCGCCTTACTAATCATGACACGTCTAACCACAAAGTTTGGAACCACACACTCCCCTTCTTGTGGATAGACATCTTCACTATCATCTAATCCTTCCTCATTCGGTTCATTTTCAGCTTCCTCTCCATCTTGAGGCTCGGCCTCAACCTCCCCCCTTTCGGAAACCACCTCCTCACCAAGGTAGTACACTTTCCCTTCTCGTAGGATCACATTGCACCGGTTCGGACATTCATTGGCCTTATGCCCCCATCCTTGGCACTTGAAGCATTAGAACCCCTTTGGGTTGGGATATTTGTGAGCCTCCGGTTTCGGAGGAAACTTAGGGACTGTTTTGGAGTCGGGCAGCTTCGTAGGACCGGGTTGGTCCTTGTTTTTGGGCCATCCCAAGGGGGTTTGTACCCTTTCCTTGAAGGTTGATCTCTCCTTAAGTTCCCTTTCAATCTGTAGGGCCGCTTGGAATATACCGTCAATAGTTTCAAACCGATGTAGGGTCAAGTGAGTGGAGATCTCTTTGTTCAATCCACACTTGAACCGGATGATGTCGTGACTGATTTGCTCCCCACGGTGATCAAGTTTCAACATAAGTTGTTGGAACTCGTCAAAATAGGCCATCACACCCTTGCCACCTTGCCGCAAGCCATATAATCTAGCTACCAATTCATGATGATACCTCTCGGGAAGGTATCGTTGTCTCATCAAGTACCTCAACTGATACCAAGGTGGTGGCTGCCCATCAACTACTTCATTACCAAACCGTTTAACATACTCCCACCAAGTGTTAGCATAGCCCTCGAGGTGAGCTATTGCGTAGCAACTCTTCTTCTCTTCCGAGATGTCATTAACTTGGAAAACTTTGTCACAAGCCGATTCCCAAGTCAAGTAGGTCTCGGGGTCACTTTCACCCTTAAAGATAGGTAGGCTCAACTTGATGGTGTTGATGCCTACGTCTCTCTCTTGGTGTCGGTTTCCCCTATCTCCATACCCCCGGTATCCCCTAGGTTCTCCCCGACCCCCTCTTAACTCCTCCTCCCTCATATAAGCATCATCAAAGGCTCCACCTCCTTCATACTCCTCTCTACCGTATCCCCCAAAGTGGGCTCGCCGGCCTTGGCCGTTTTGATTCGGAGGGTTTGGAATTTGCGGTCTTTGGTTTAATGGAGCTTGGAATGGAGGGTGCGGATTTAGTGGAGGTACTTGACGTCCAAATCCTTCTTGTGGAATTGGAGGGGCTTGGAAATGTAGTGGTCTAGTGGAGTCTCGGTTTGGAGGAAAATAGGTAGTTTGGCTTGCGGTATTTAGTGGAGCTTGGGGTGCATTGAGCATTTGGTGGACGGTTTTGGGGGTGATGGTTGCGGAGGAGGTCCTATCATGACCATTGGTAGATACATGTAGAGGAGTAGATGGACGTGAGTTCCTTTGACTCTCCACTTGATCTAATCTCCCACTAAGAGTCGATACTTCCCCCCTTATTGCTGCCAAGTCCCCTCTCACGGCCCCAAATTCCGAATTCATCCTTTCAAGTGTCCGAGTAACGGCCTCAAGTGTGGCCCTCATTGAGTCAAGGGCATTAGTATCCGCATTATGAGATGTTGTTCCTTCCATCGTCAAGGTATTAGCCGCTTTAGTCACCACAAGTTCGTGTTCCACAAGTGTTGTATAATTGGCTAGTAACCGTGAGATTTTCAAGGTATGAGTAAGCTCTTATCCGGAATGGATTCTTGTTTGAAGACTCAAAGAATTCTTGCCGGACTAGAGTCAAAATCAGCAATTCGTTCAAACGAATAAAAGCACACAAATAATCGTTGACACGAACAAACGGTTCAAGGAACTAGTTAACAAACTAGTAGGAAGGTACTAGTTTGTTAATTAGTTCTAAGACCAGGTAAGGGAAACCAAGAATCAACAATTAGCAACAAAGAATATCCTAAGTTGAGCTTATAGTGACGTGGTAGCATGCAATGGTCCCACACGTTCTTCTTCTCTCGGATATTTTTTTTTTTTGCCTTGAGTTAATATTCACACAACTTGTGATAATTTGAAAAGTGTTTTGGTGGGAAAAACTAAAATCTTGTAGTCCTTGACTGATGCAAGATCAAACCAACAACCACAAGAGTTCGGATTACAATCTAACAACACAAGAATAACAAGTTTTATGTTTCGGTTTTCAGATTACAACACAAGAGATAGTTTCGGTTTTAAGCCACAATCCGAGAACAACAAGAGATACAACAATGCTAGTGAATCGAAACAAGCCCCACACGGCTTCACTAGACTTTCAAGATAATCAAAAGCAACACAACAACAACAAGATAAAGAAAGATAAATAACTTGACATATAACATTCAAGAAACTAAGAACCCTAACATCAAGAGAGGACCCTAAGTCTAATGAATATAAACACCAAGTTCTTACAAGGACCAAGAGGCACTCAACAACCTCAAAACCCTTGTTTCTAGCCAAAGAGACAACACAAGTATTCCTCTACTTGTGAGATCTAGGGGCGGCTTCTGGGAGAAGAAGAGAGAAAATATTTTGGAGTTCTTGGGTTACAATTTCAGATTTCAAAATAAAACTAGTGGATATCTCACTATCACCTTCTATTTATACTACAACAAAATGAGTAAAAAAGACCCATCCGCCCTTGCTTTGTTGTGGCCTCCTTGGGGAATTAATTTATTACACTTTAGGCCCCTCCTCACACATAAGGACGTTGAGGCCCTTGGTTTGTTCGGCCAACAACTCACACACGGCCATTTGCATGAACAAGGCTTGGATTGTTTGTAATTCCCGCGCTTGGCTTCGTGTGAAAGGCCGTGTACCTGTGGGGGTAGCCATAACCATATCATCCTCTCCATCTTGAGAGGAATTTGACCTCAAATTCGGCATTTGATCATCTTCAACCGCATCCACGAGGGAGAGATCTCCGACGTTGAAGGTGTTGTGCACTTGATATTCCGGTGGTAGGTCAATCTTGTAGGCGCTGTCATTGATCCTCTCAAGTACTTGGAAAGGACCATCACCCCTCGGCAGCAATTTGGACTTCCTTTGAGCTGGAAACCGATCCTTTCGAAGATGCACCCACACCCAATCTCCGGGTTTAAGTACTAGCTTCCTTCTCCCTTTGTTTGCCCGTTTTGCAACCTCTTGGTTCTTCTTTTCAAGCTTGATCCGCACCGTCTCATGCATTTTTTTCATGGCCTCGGCTCTTTTATTTCCATCTAAGCTGGTCATGAGATCACTAGACAAAGGAGTGAGATCTAAAGGGGTATGGGGATTGAGGCCGTAAACACATTCAAAGGGAGTCATTCCCGTACTCGAATGTATTACCCGATTGTATGCAAATTCCACCAAGGGTAGGTGTTCTTCCCATGAAGTCAATTTACCTTTAACCATGGAGCGTAGCATAGACCCTAAGGTTCTATTTACTACCTCCGTTTGGCCATCGGTTTGTGGGTGGCAAGACGTGGAGAAAAGTAACTTCGTGCCAAGCCTACCCCACATGGACTTCCAAAAGAGGCTTAGGAACTTGTAGTCCCTATCACTCACAATCGTCCTTGGTACTCCGTGAAGCTTTACAACGTGTTCAACAAATAATGAAGCTACACTAGGAGCGTCCTCGGTTTTTACACATGGAATAAAATGAGCCATTTTAGAGAATCTATCAACAACGACAAAAATGCTATCTCGGCCCTTTCTAGTCCTTGGCAGCCCCAAAACGAAATCCATCGATATGTCCAGCCAAGGTCTAAGGGGAGTAGGGAGTGGGGTGTATAACCCTAGCGGTTGGAGGCGAGATTTCGCACTCCGGCAGGCCACGCATTGACTACAAATTTTAGAGACGTCCTTGCGCATTTTGGGCCAATAGAAATTCTCCTCTAGGATGCCGAGGGTCTTGTCTACTCCAAAGTGACCCATGAGGCCTCCGTCATGGGTCTCTCTCACAAATAATTCCCTCCAAGAGCTGGAAGGAACGCACAGCCTCCTCCCTTTGAACAAATAACCATCAAACCGAGAGTAGGAGGAGTGGTTATTTTCCTTGAGCCAACGGTCCCTTCCCCATTCTTCGCATTCCCTAAAAATAGGAGCAAAGATAGGATCCTCGGGATATAACATCCGCAAGCTCTCAAATCCCATCAACTTCGAAGACAAGGTAGCAACAAACACATGCTTCCGAGACAAGGCATCGGCCACAACATTTTCTTTCCCCCTTTTGTAATGAATTACATAAGGGAAGGTCTCGATGAATTCAATCCACTTAGCATGACGCCTATTCAGCTTGTCTTGGCTCTTAAGGTGTTTCAACGACTCATGATCCGTTCGTATCACAAACTCCTTAGGCCACAAATAATGTTGCCAATTTCCCAAGGCTCTAACAAGGGCGTACAACTACAAATCATAAGTCGAGTAATTAAGAGTTGCCCCTTTGAGCTTTTCACTGAAATAGGCAACGGGCTTACCTTCTTGCATCAAAACAGCCCCGATGCCAACCTTACTAGCATCACACTCGACTTCAAACATCTTATCAAAATCGGGCAATTGCAATAAAGGTGCCGAGATGAGCGTAGCTTTCAAGGCCTCAAAAGCCCTAGCTTGCTCTTCACCCCATCTAAAGGGTCCGTCCTTTCTAATTACCTCGGTCAAGGGGGCTGCTATGGAACTAAATCCTTTGACAAACCTCCTATAAAAGCTTGCCAGCCCGTGGAAACTTCGGATTTCTCCAATAGTTTTAGGGGTCGGCCAACTTCGTATAGAGTCTATCTTGGAATCGTCCACTTCCACTCCCCTTGAGCTCACGACAAAACCCAAGAATATGACTTTATCAACACCAAAAGAACACTTCTCCATGTTGGCATACAGCTTCTCCTTTCAGAGCACATCAAATACACACTTCAAATGCATTACATGTTCATTAATAGACTTACTATACACCAACACATCATCAAAGTAAACTACCACAAACTTTCCAATATAAGGCTTCATTACATGATTCATTAGCCTCATAAAAGTACTAGGAGCATTAGTAAGGCCGAATGGCATGACCAGCCACTCATATAGACCGAATTTGGTCTTGAATGCGGTCTTCCACTCATCACCGGGTTGCATGCGAATTTGGTGATAGCCGCTCCTAAGGTCCACTTTAGAAAACACACAAGATCCGTGGAGCTCATCTAACATATTATCTAACCTAGGGATTGGATGACGATACCTTATAGTGATTTTGTTGATGGCTCGGCAATCGACACACATGCGCCACGTTCCGTCCTTCTTGGGTACCAAAAGTACCGGAACAGCACATGGACTCATACTTTCCTTGATGTATCCCTTGTTGAGTAGTTCCTCCACTTGTCTTTCAAGCTCCTTCGTGTCCATAGGATTGCTCCTATAGGCCGGTTTGTTTGGAAGCTGTGAACCCGGCACCAAATCAATTTGGTGCTCAATTCCCCGAAGCGGGGGCAATCCTTGCGGAAGTTCTTGCGGAAATACATCTTCATACTCCTGCAATACACAAGAAATCAAAGGGGACATGGAAGGATTAGTGGGGTTAGTATTAAAGCAATGGGCCAAAAGTAGCATCGGTTTGTTTTCATCATGGTCCACGAAAAGTTCTTTTCTCCTAGCCAACATCACTACGTTTTCCCTTTCCTTTGGCGTTGGGATAGCCTCGGATGTCCCTACCTCCTCACCTACGGCCTCCCTTCCCTTTTCTCCCCTCTCGGGTTCCCCCCCCTTCCCTTTTAACTCTCTCATTTTTTTATACCACTCATTTACTTGGGAGGGTGAAAGAGGGTGAAGTGTGACCTTTCGTCCATCCTTCTCAAGCGTGTACCGGTTGGACCTCCCATCGTGTTTGGTAGACCTATCATATTGCCAAGGCCTACCTAACAACAAGTGACATGCTTGCATTGGAATCACGTCACAAAGTACTTCATCGTGGTAGTTGCCCACCTTAAACCGAATCACACATTGCCGTGTGACCTTCAATTCACCACAATCATTCAACCATTGTAGTTTGTAAGGGCTAGGGTGTGGTGTAGTCGGTAGCTTCAAGAAATTTACCATAGCATGGCTCACAACATTGGTACAACTACCACTATCAATTACCAAGGTGCACACACTCCCCTTTACAAGGCACTTAGTATGGAATAGATTTTCCCTTTGGCTCGGGTCATCTACCGCCTTACTAATCATAACGCGCCTAACCACAAAGTTCGGAACCACACATTCCCCTTCTTGTGGATAGACATCTTCACCATCATCTACTCCTTCCTCATTCGGTTCTTTCTCGGCCTCCTCTCCACCTTGAGGCTCGGCCTCAACCTCCCCCCTTTCGGATTCCACCTCCTCACCAAGGTAGTATACCATCCCTTCTCGTAGGATCACATTACGCTGGTTCGGACTTTCATTTGCCTTATGCCCCCAACCTTGGCACTTGAAACATTGGAACCCCTTTGGGTTGGGGTATTTGTGAGCCTCCGGCTTCGGGGGCAACTTAGAAACCATTTTGGATTCGGGCAGCTTCGGAGGACCGGTTTGGTCCTTGTTTTTGGCCCAACCCGAGGGGTTTTGGACCCTTGCCTTGAAGGTTGATCTCTTCTTAAGTTCCCTTTCAATCTCTAGGGCCGCTTGGAATATACCGTCAATAGTTTCGAACCGGTGGAGAGTCAAGTGAGTGGAGATCTCCTTGTTCAATCCACACTTGAACCGGATGATGTCGTGACTGATTTGCTCCCCACGGTGATCAAGTTTCAACATGAGTTGTTGGAACTCGTCAAAATAGGCCATCACACTCTTGCCTCCTTGCCGCAAGCCATATAACCTAGCAAGCAATTCATGTCGGTACCTCTCGGGAAGGTATCGTTGTCTCATCAAATACCTCAACCGATACCAAGGTGGTGGCTGCCCGTCGACCAATTCATTACCAAATCGTTTAACATACTCCCACCAAGTGTTAGCATAGCCCTCGAGGTGAGCTATAGCATAGCAACTCTTCTTTTCCTCCGAGATGTCATTAACTTGGAAAACTTTGTCACAAGCCGATTCCCAAGTTAAGTAAGCCTCGGGGTCACTTTCACCCTTAAAGATAGGTAGGCTTAACTTGATGGTGTTGATGCCTACGTCTCTCTCTTGGTGTCGGTTTCCCCTATCTCCATACCCCCGGTATCTCCTAGGTTCTCCCCGACCCCCTCTTAACTCCTCCTCCCTCATATAAGCATCATCATAGGCCCCCTCTCCATCATACTCCTCTCTACCGTATCCGTCAAAGTGGGCTGGTCGGCCTTGGCCATTTTGATTCGTAGGAATTGGAATTTGTGGTCTTTGGTTTAGTGGAGCTTGGAAGGGAGGGTTCGGATTTAGTGGTGGTGCTTGGCGTCCAAATCCCTCTTGTGGAATTGGAGGAGTTTGGAAATGTAGTGGTCTAGTGGAGTCTCGGGTTGGTGGGAAGTTGGTAGATTGGTTGGCGGTATTTAGTGGAGCTTGAGGTGCATTTAACATTTGGTGGACCATTTCGGGAGTGATGGTTGCGGAGGATGTCCGATCATGACCATTGGTAGAGACATGTAGAGGAGTCGATGGCCGAGAGTTCCTTTGACTCTCCACTTGATCTAGTCTCCCACTAATAGTCGATACTTCCCCCCTTATTGCTGCCAAGTCCCCCCTCACGGCCCCAAACTCCGAGTTCATCCTTTCAAGTGTCCGAGTAACGGCCTCGAGAGTGGCCCTCACTGAGTCAAGAGCATTAGTATCCGCATTATGAGATGTTGTTCCTTCCATCGTCAAGGTGTTAGCCGCTTTAGTTTCCCACAAGTTCGTGTTCCACAAGTGTTGTATAATTGGCTAGTAACCGTGAGATTTACAAGGTTTGAGTAAGCTCTTGTCCAGAATGGATTCTTGTTTGAAGACTCAAAGAATTCTTGCCGGACTAGAATCAAAATCAGCAACTCATTCAAACGAATAAAAGCACACAAGCAACCGTAGACACGAACAAACGGCTCAAGGAACTAGTTAACAACCTAGTGGGAAGATACTAGTTTGTTAATTAGTTCTAAGATCAAGTAAGGGAAACCAAGAATCAACAATTAGCAACCATAGATTATCCTAAGTTGAGCTTATGGTGACATAGTAACATGCATTGGCCCCTCACGTTCTCCTTCCCTTCGGATTTTATATACTTTTTTTTTTTGGTCTTGAATTAATATTCACACAACTTGTGACAAATGTAAAATTGTTTTGGTGGGAAAACTAAATTTTTTTTGAAGTCTTGACTCTTTTTCAAACTCAAGCAAGTGGGTTTGGTTGACAATTTCCACAAAACAAGGTTCCTTGATTTAGGGGAAGTGATTGACAAGGTCACAAAGTGATGGGTGCAAGTCTTTCACAATCAACTTTATAAGTTTACTACTTGAGCACACAACAAGATGAACACTTCAACAAGAGGAACAATATGCACAAGTTCAAAAGATGAACACTCCACAAACTTCAACACTTCCTTAGCACATAATCACACAACCACCGATTTTTCTTTAGGTCACCACAACATTCAACATTTCAAGCTCAACCTTGGATCTAGACACCTTAGTGTTGGTGAGAAAGAAACCAACACTAGAAACTCTCTAAACAAGCAAAATAACACCAAGATCTAGGCATACAACATCATCCTCGGTTTTCAACTCTTAGTGGACAGATTTCAATTTTTTTTTTTTGTAGTTTGTTGAATCCGAGAACTTGCCCAAGATGGGTTATGTTGGAACACAACCGGTCTTGCTTTGATACCAAATGATGCAAGATCAAACCAGCAACCACAAGAGTTCGGATTACAATCTAACAACACAAGAATAACAAGTTTTATGTTTCGGTTTTCAGATTACAACACAAGAGATAGTTTCGGTTTTAAGCCACAATCCGAGAACAACAAGAGATACAACAATGCTAGTGAATCGAAACAAGCCCCACACGGCTTCACTAGACATTCAAGATAATCAAAAGCAACACAACAACAACAAGATAAAGAAAGATAAATAACTTGACATATAACATTCAAGAAACTAAGAACCCTAACATCAAGAGAGGACCCTAAGTCTAATGAATATAAACACCAAGTTCTTACAAGGACCAAGAGGCACTCAACAACCTCAAAACCCTTGTTTCTAGCCAAAGAGACAACACAAGTATTCCTCTACTTTTGAGATCTAGGGGCGGCTTCTTGGAGAAGAAGAGAGAAGATATTTTGGAGTTCTTGGGTTACAATTTCAGATTTCAAAATAAAACTAGTGGATATCTCACTATCACCTTCTATTTGTACTACAACAAAATGAGTAAAAAAGACCCATCCGCCCTTGCTTTGTTGTGGCCTCCTTGGGGAATCAATTTATTACACTTTAGGCCCCTCCTCACACATAAGGACGTTGAGGCCCTTGGTTGGTTCGGCCAACAACTCACACACGGCCATTTGCATGAACAAGGCTTGGAGTGTTTGTAATTCCCGCGCTTGGCTTCGTGTGAAAGGCCGTGTACCTGTGGGGGTAGCCATAACCATATCATTGACTCTTTTCCAAACTCAAGAAAGTGGGGTTGGTGGACAATTCCCACAAAACAAGGCTCCTTGAATTAGGGAGAGTGATTGACAAGACTACAAAGTGATGGGTGCAAGTCTTTCACAACAACTTTATAGTTTCCCCACTTGAGCACACAACAAGATGAACAATATGAACAAGTTCAAAAGATGAACATTTCAAAAAATTTCATCAACTTCTTTAGCACATAATCACACAACCACCGATTTTCTTTGGTTTTTAACAACATACAACTTTCGGCCACTTCAAGTCACCACACAATGTCCAAATTTTCAAGCTCAACTTTCGGATCTAGACACCTTAGTGTTGGTGAGAAAGAAACCAACACTAGAAATTCACTAAACAAGCAAAATAACACCTAGATCTAAGCAAATAACATCATTCTCGGTTTCAACTTTTAGTGGACAGATTGCAGAATTTTTTTTTTTTTTTTTTGTTGTTCAAGCCGTGAACTAGCCCAAGATGGGTTATGTTGGAACACAACCGGTCTTGCTTTGATACCAAATGATACAAGATCAAACCAACAACATCAAGAGCTTCGGATCTCAGTCCAACAACACAAGACAACAAGTTTTAAGTTCCGGTTTTACAACTTACAACACAAGAACTAGTTTCGGTTTTCCACTTACAACACAAGAACAACAAGATGGATAACAAATGCTAGTGAATCGAAAAGAGCCCCACACGGCTTCACTAGACTTTCAAGATAACAAAATCAACACAACAACAACAAGATAAGGAAAGATAGATAACTTGACATATAACATTCAAGAAACTAAGAACCCTAACATCAAGAGAGGACCCTTAGTCTAATGAATATAAACAGCAAGTTCTTACGAGGACCAAGAGGCACTCAACAACCTCAAAACCCTTGTTTCTAGCCAAAGAGACAACACAAGTATCCCTCTACTTGTGAGATTCTAGGGACGGCTTCTTGGAGAGAAAGAGAGAGGAAAAGTTTAGTGTTTTTAGGTTACAACTTTCAGATTTCAAAAACTAAGTCTAACTCTCTCTACATGTTCTATTTATACTACAAACAAAAAAGGTAAAATGACCCTAACGCCCTTGCTTCTTGTGCCAACTTTGGAGAGTAGTTTATTACACATTAGGACCCTCTTCACATATGAAAACGTTTAGGTCCTTGGTGGGTTCGATCACCAACTCACACACGGCCATTTGCATGAACAAAGCTTGGAGTGCTTGTAATTCCCGAGCTTGGCTTCGTGTGAAAGGCCGTGTACCTGTGGAGGCTGCCCTAACCGTATCATCAATAGACTTACTATAAACCAACACATCATCAAAGTAAACCACCACAAACTTTCCAATATAAGGCTTCATTACATGATTCATTAGCCTCATAAATGTGCTAGGAGTATTGGTAAGGCCGAAGGGCATGACCAACCACTCATATAGACCGAATTTGGTCTTGAATGCGGTCTTCCACTCATCACAGGGTTGCATGCGAATTTGGTGATAGCCGCTCCTAAGGTCCACTTTAGAAAACAAACAAGATCCGTGGAGCTCATCTAACATATCATCTAGTCTAGGGATTGGATGACGATACCTTATAGTGATTTTGTTGATGGCTCTACAATCGACGCACATGCGCCAAGTCCCGTCCTTCTTTGGTACCAAAAGCACCGGAACAGCACACGGACTCATTCTTTCCTTGATGTATCCCTTGTTGAGAAGCTCCTCAACTTGTCTTTCAAGCTCCTTAGTGTCCATAGGATTGCTCCTATAGGCCGGTTTGTTCGGAAGTTGTGAACCCGGCACCAAATCAATTTGGTGCTCAATTCCCCGAAGTGGGGGCAATCCTTGCGGAAGTTCTTGAGGAAATACATCTTCATATTCCTGCAACACACAAGAAATCAAAGGGTAAATGGAAGAATTAGTGGGGTTAGTATTAAAACAATAGGCCAAAAGTAGCATTGGCTTGTTTTCATCATGGTCCACGAAGAGTTCCTTTCTCCTAGCCAACATCACTACGTTTTCCATCTCCCTTGGTGTTGGGACGGCCTCGGATGTCCCTACCTCCTCACCTACGGCATCCCCCCCATTTTCTCCCTTCTCGGGTTCCTTCCCCTTTCCCTTTAACTCTCTCATCTTTTGATGCCACTCATTTACTTGGGAGGGTGAAAGAGGGTGAAGTGTGACCTTTCGGCCATCCTTCTCAAGCGTATACCGGTTGGACCTCCCATCGTGTTTAGTAGACCTATCATATTGCCATGGTCTACCTAACAACAAGCGACATGCTTGCATTGGAATCACGTCACAAAGCACTTCATCATGGTAGTTTCCCACCTTAAACCGAATCACACATTGCCTTGTGACCTTCAATTCACCACAATCGTTCAACCATTGTAGCTTGTAAGGACTAGTGTGTAGTGTAGTTGGTAGCTTCAAGAAATTTACCATAGCATGGCTCGCAACATTTGTACAACTACCACTATCAATCATCAAAGTGCACACACTTCACTTTACAAGACACTTAGTATGGAATAGATTTTCCCTTTGACTCGGGTCATCAACCGCCTTACTAATCATGACACGTCTAACCACAAAGTTTGGTACCATACACTCCCCTTCTTTTGGATAGACATCTTCACTACCCTCTAATTCATCATCATTCGGCCCATTTTCATCTTTCTCTCCATCTTGAGGCTCGGCCTCATTTTCCCCCCTTTCGGAAACCACCTCCTCACCAAGGTAGTACACCTTTCCTTCTCGTAGGATCACATTGCGCCGGTTCAGACATTCATTGGCCTTATGCCCCCAACTTTAGCACTTGAAGCATTGGAACCCCTTTGGGTTGGGATATTTGTGAGCCTCCGGTTTCGGAGGGAATTTAGGGACTGTTTTGGGCTCGGGCAGCTTCGTAGAGGCGGGTTGGTCCTTGTTTTTGGGCCAACCCGAAGGGTTTTGTACCCTTGCCTTGAAGTTTGACCTCTCCCTAAGTTCAATTTCAATCTCTAAGGCCGCTTGGAATGTACCGTCAATGGTTTCAAACCGGTGAAGTGTCAAATGAGTAGCGATCTCTTTGTTCAACCCACACTTGAACCGGATGATGTCGTGACTGATTTGCTCCCCACGATGATCAAGTTTCAACATGAGTTGTTGGAACTCGTCAAAATAGGCCATCACACTCTTACTTCCTTACCGCAAGCCATATATTCTAGCAAGTAACTCATGACGATATCTCTCGGGGAGGTATCGTTGCCTCATCAAATACCTCAACCGATACCAAGGTGGTGGCTGCCCATCAACTAATTCATTACCAAATCGTTTAACATACTCCCACCAAGTGTTAGCATAGCCCTGGAGGTGAGCTATAGCGTAGCAACTCTTCTTTTCTTCCGAGATGTCATTAACTTGGAAAACTTTGTCACAAGCCGATTCCCAAGTTAAGTATGCCTCGGGGTCACTTTCACCCTTAAAGATAGGTAGGCTCAACTTGATGGTGTTGATGCCTATGTCTCTCTCTTGGTGTCGGTTTCCCCTATCTCCATACCCCCGGTATCTCCTAGGTTCTCCTCGACCCCCTCTTAACTCCTCCTCCCTCATATAAGCATCGTCAAAGGCTCCCTCTCCTTCATACTCCTCTCTACCGTATCCTTCAAAGTGGGCTGGTCGGCCTTGGCCGTTTTGATTCAGAGGATTTGGAATTTGCGGTCTTTGGTTTAATGGAGCTTGGAATGGAGGGTTCGGATTTAGTGGAGGTACTTGGCGCCCAAATCCCTCTTGTGGAATCGGAGGGGCTTGGAAATGTAGTGGTCTAGTGGCGTCTCGGTTTGGGGGAAAATAGGTAGTTTGGCTTGCGGTATTTAGTGGAGCTTGGGGTGCGTTTAGCATTTGGTGGACTGTTTCGGGGGTGATGGTTGCGGAGGAGGTCCTATCATGACCATTGGTAGATACATGTAGAGGAGTAGATGGACGAGAGTTCCTTTGACTCTCCACTTGATCTAATCTCCCACTAAGAGTCGATACTTCCCCCCTTATTGCTGCCAAGTCCCCTCTCACGGCCCCAAATTCCGAATTCAACCTTTCAAGTGTCCGGGTAACGGCCTCAAGAGTGACCCTCATAGAATCAAGGGCAGTAGTATCCGCATTATGAGACGTAGCTCCTTCCATTGTCAAGGTATTAGCCGCTTTAGTTCACCACAAGTTCGTGTTCCACAAGTGTTGCATAATTGGCTAGTAACCGTGAGACTTTAAGGTATGAGTAAGCTCTTATCCGGAATGGATTCTTGTTTGAAGACTCAAAGAATTCTTGCCGGACTAGAGTCAAAAATCAGCAATTCGTTCAAACGAATAAAAGCACACAAATAATCGTTGACACGAACAAACGGCTCAAGGAACTAGTTGACAACCTAGTAGGAAGGTACTAGTTTGTTAATTAGTTCTAGGACCAAGTAAGAGAAACCAAGGATCAACAATTAGCAACCAAAGAATATCCTAAGTTGAGCTTATAGTGATGTGGTAGCATGCAATGGTCCCACACGTTCTTCTTCTCTCGATTTTTCTCTTTCTCTCTTTTTTTTTTTTTTTTGAGTTAATATTCACACAACTTGTTATAATTTGAAGAGTGTTTTGGTGGGAAAAACTAAATTTTTTTTGTAGTCTTTCACCCTTTTTCAAACTCAAGAAAGTGGGGGTTGGTTGACAAATCCCACAAAACAAGGCTCCTTGAATTAGGGAAAGTGATTGACAAGACTACAAAGTGATGGGTGCAAGTCTTTCACAACAACTTTATAGCTTTACCACTTGAGCACACAACAAGATGAACAATATGAACAAGTTCAAAAGATGAACACTTCAACAACTTCATCAACTTCTTTAGCACATACACACACAACCACCGATTTTCTTTGGGTCATCAACAACATACAACTTTCGGCCACTTCAAGTCACTACACAATGTTCAAGTTTTCAAGCTCAACTTTCGGATCTAGACACCTTAGCGTTGGTGAGAAAGAAACCAACACTAGAAACTCACTAAACAAGCAAAATAACACCTAGATCTAAACATACAACATCATTCTCGGTTTCAACTTTTATTGGACAGATTTTCAGAATTTTTTTTTTTTTGTAGTTTGTTTAATCCGTGAACTAGCCCAAGATGGGTTATGTTGGAACACAACCGGTCTTGCTTTGATACCAAATGATACAAGATCAAACCAACAACACCAAGAGCTTCGGATTTCAGTCCAACAACACAAGAACAACGAGTTTTTAGTTTCGATTTTTCAACTTACAACACAAGAACTAGTTTCGGTTTTCAACTTACAACACAAGAACAACAAGATGGATAATGATGCTAGTGAATCGAAAAGAGCCCCACACGGCTTCACTAGACTTTAAGATAACAAAATCAACAACAACAACAAGATAAAGAAAGATAGATAACTTGACATATAACATTCAAGAAACTAAGAACCCTAACATCAAGAGAGGACCCTAAGTCTAATGAATATAAACACCAAGTTCTTACGAGGACCAAAAGGCACTCAACGACCTCAAAACCCTTGTTTCTAGCCAAAGAGACAACACAAGTATCCCACTACTTGTGAGATATTAGGGGCGGCTTCAATGAGAGAAGAGAGAGGAAATGTGTTTGTGTTTTTAGGTTACAACTTTCAGCATTCAAAAAACTAAGTCTAACTCTCTCTACATGTTCTATTTATACTACAAACAAAAAGGGTAAAATGACCCTAACGCCCTTGCTCCTTGTGCCAACTTTGGAGAGTAGTTTATTACACATTAGGACCTCTCTTCACACATAAAAACGTTTAGGTACTTGGTTGGTTCGATCACCAACTCACACACGGCCATTTGCATGAACAAAGCTTGGAGTGCTTGTAATTCCCGAGCTTGGCTTCGTCTGAAAGGCCGTGTACCTGTGGAGGCTGCCCTAACCGTATCACAAAGCTATGGAGCCATCTATAGAAAGACAAGGGATGACTAAGGATCTACACCAATTAGCCAATTTGGGGGTTCGTCTTCTTGAAACTCCAGATGAAGGGTTTATTGTGCATAATACAGCAGAATCTTCATTAATAACTGAAGTAAAAGAGAAGCAATATGCATATCCTATTTTATTACGGCTTAAGGAAAATGTGCAGTGTGGTATGACAAAGGAATTTGAGCTTACGCAAGAAGGGGTACTTCGGTGCCAAAACAGATTGTGTGTACCTGATATAGACGGGCTAAGAAAGAGGATTATGACAGAATCACATCATTCAAGGTATTCTATCCATCCAAGGTCAACAAAAATGTACCATAATTTGAGAGGGATGTATTGGTGGGGTGACATGAAGAAAAACATTGCAAAATTTATAGCCGAATGTCCAAATTGTCAAAGAATTAATGTAGAGCACCAAAAGCCCGGGGGTTATATGCAATGTGTGGATCTTCCAACCTTGAAGTGGGACATGATCAACATGGATTTCGTCACTGGTTTGCCTCGTACATTTCAAAGGTTTGATTCCATATGGGTGATAGTTGATAGGCTTACCAAATCAGCACACTTTCTACCGGTTAGGACCACTTACACAGTTGAAGAATATGCCAAGTTATATATTAAGGAGATAGTTCGACTACATGGAGTTCAAATCTCTATTATATCGGATCGAGGAGCTCAATTTACTGCAAATTTTTGGAAGTCTTTTCAAAGAAATTTGGGGACACAAGTGAATCTAAGTACAGCTTTTCACCCTAAAACGGATGGACAAGCAGAACGTACCATTCAAACACTTGAAGATATGCTACGAGCTTATGTATTGGACTTTAATGGTAGTTGAGATGATCATCTACCTCTCATCGAGTTCGCCTACAACAATAGCTATCATTTAAGTATCAAAATGGCACCATATGAAGCTTTGTATGGAAGAAAGTGTAGATCACCCATTGGATGGTTTGAAGCGGGTGAAACTGCCTTATTCGGGCCAGATCTTGTTCATCAAGCTATGGAAAAGGTTAAGGTGATCCAACAACGACTAGAAATAACCCAAAGCAGACATAAGTCATATGCGGATGTTAGGAGAAGGGGGCTAGAGTTTGCTATAGGTGATTGGGTATTCTTGAAGGTATCACCAATGAAGGGGGTTATGAGATTTGGTAAGAAAGGAAAATTAAGTCCACGTTATATAGGCCCTTACCAGATTACTCGAATGTTTGGACAAGTTGCTTATGAATTAAATCTACCCCCAGAGCTCTCAACAGTTCATCCAGTATTTCACGTCTCAATGCTTACAAAGTGTGTTGGAGATTCATCTCATACTACCCCTACTGAAGATGTACAAATTACAGAAGATCTCACCTATGAGGAAATACCTATTGCTATTCTAGATCGACAGGTTAAGAAGTTGAGGAATAAAGAAATAGCTTCTGTAAAAGTGCTTTGGAGGAACCAACAAGTAGAAGAGATCACGTGGGAAGCTGAAGAAGCGATGAAATCCAAGTACCCCCATTTGTTCAAATACGAAGAAAAAGTCCAAGATGCTGAATTGGAACAATAACAACTAAGTGTAAAATATATAGGTACTATATAGTAATAGGGATATTAACTTAGGCTTGAACTTGTTTTGGATGGACAGTTATGCTAACATTCAAGGACGAATGTTTCTAAGGGGGGAAGGATGTAACATCCCGTATCTTGCTTGTACTTATTCTAATTATATGGAACCTGGTATGGTCATATGGTATAGGTAACGGATGAGATTTTTTATGCAATTATTAATGGTGTAGATGGAATTATAGAGGCTGCCCGTACAGTTTAGTGTGATGCGATAAGTTAACGTTAAGTTAACTATTTAAATTTGGAATTGCAAGCTAGTATTTGGATCTAAAGTTTAAAGTGACCAAGTGTGTATAAGTTGAAGGTTAGACTAAAGGGGTTAGAAGCTGAAAATGGAGCAAAATATTGAAGTGCTTGCTTGACTTATTTAAGCTAGTAGGTGAGTCACCTACTTAAGTTGTTTGAACCAAATTAATGGACCCATGGCTATGGATCAAATTTGGGTCTATGCTAATATACTCATTTGGGCCAAATTGAACAAAAAAAAAAGAAAGAAAATGGATAAGTGACCCAACACACCAATCTGCCAAGGCCCAAATATAATTGAGCCCAACAAGAAATTATGCAAGTAGGTGCATCACCTACTTTGAAGTTTCAGCAGCTTGGACCCTTAAGTAGGTGCATCACCTACTTGGACCAATTTGACCAATTTTATGGTCCAAAATGCAGCTAAGGAGGTGGACAATATAGGGCCTTTAAAAGGCCAAGTTGCTGGTCATTTTACTTCACTTTTAAGTCACAAAAAAAGGAGTATATTTCAGCAAATCTCTCTACTCTCTTAAAAACAACAAGAGCAGCAGCCCTATTTTTCCTTCTAGGGTTCTTCAAGAAACCCTCCCCTTTGCAGCCCAAGGTAAGTGAAAAACACTTATGGTTAAACAAGTTATAAGTGTTTGACTATAAGTATATGGCTGATTATAGAACAAGCTGTTTGTTCATGTTTCCTTGTTATTGAGGAACCTTTTTTCTTCTTCTTTGGTATAAGTGTGAAGGAAAGTTCAAGCTCTTGAAGAGTTCAATTAAAAGAATAAGTTGTTGGATTAAGGTACGGTGACTGCCCCATTTTATTTTTCTTATATATGAATTTGAGAGGGGATTATGGATGTCTGGTTATTGAGAACTCAAAAGATGAGGAGATCAATAATTGATTGCTACAATAAAAGGGGTTTGGGACTGTTTTGTATGTATATGTTATGGGCTGCCAGGTTGAAGTTGGATAAAGGTGTGATGAGTTTGTAATGAATTATAGAAGAAAGATGTGGTGATACACCACCGAACTAATGCTTGCTGTCCAATCTATTTTGCGTATTGTTTAGAATGTGTAATGAAGTCGAGGTGGTTTTGGTGAACCTTATAAGAACCTATCTGGTATGTGGGGGTAATTGGAGGAAATAAAAGGGTTAAACTAACACCCTTGTTTAATAGAGTAATAGTTGCTGCCCGGTTACTGTTTTGGGTGAAATTAAGTACCTCAAATGTATTGAGTGGTTACTAATACTAGTTTACCATATATTCTATTGTATATAAATAATCTAAAAGGCGAGAAGTCAAGTCGGGTTAGTCTCGGAGTCAAATGACCAGGTATGTAAGGCATACTCTATTTCACACTCTTTGGCATGAAATCGTACAATTGTTTCATCAAGCAAGTTTCTGAGGTTATCCTATAACAAAGTGATACATAATGGCAGCACATTACCCTCCATGTATCCAATGACCTTGTTCCCACTCTCTAACGCATTAGCACACCTCAATACGTGCTTATTATTAAATTTGCGCGTCTATCTTCACTAGAAAATTTCAGGAGTTCTCCGTTTGTTCAAATAAGACCCATGTGTTATTTCAGCTCCTAAACACTTTATTTGTGTGCCAACAGCTCCCTAGCTCATTGTTGTTGCGTTAAGCGTCTATTTACATGTCTCTTATTAGCGTATTACTGGTTCAAGGTACCATAATGTGATGACCACCAAAGTAACAATCTCAAAGGCTAAATAAACTAAGTATTGCAATCTGTAAAATGACGAGTGGCAGCTCAGGGGCACTTGCCTAGCATGGGCCGATCTCGATACCTTTATTTGTGGGTGGCAGCTCAGGGGCATAAGCCTAGCATGGGCCGATCCCAATCTTTTTATAGGTGGCAGCTTAGGGGCGTAAGCCTAGCATGGGCCGATCCTAATTTTTCTTTTTTTTTTTACCACTGATCAGTTGGTCATTTGCATTATATGGATTACAAAGATTATGAAGTAAGAAGGTAAAATGAAGAAAGAATGTAATGTACATTGTCCCACAAGTATTTATAAAGGTGGTCTACTAGTACTCCTTATACACTTGTATCGGATTTCTATTGAGCTTTTGTATCAAGTGTGTTGCTACTTTCTGCCTTACATATTCAGTACATATTTTCGTACTGACGTCCCTCACGGGGGACTTGCATTTCATGCTGCAGGCAGAGGCACTTTAGCTCATACAACTCACTAGTAGGAACGTAGGTTGTTCAGGGACTATTGGTGAGCTCCAGGTTGATTCAGGGCTTTCCGAGTCTGCTCTATATATTTTGGTATTGTACAGTAAGTCTAGAGTAGGGCGGGGGTTTGTCCCGATCCTGACTAAGTCTATGTATCTTTTAGAGGCTTTGTAGACTAATGTAAAGTTATGAAGTGTCCTGATTTTAGACATGGTGGCCCCACCGGCCAAGTGTTGTACATATCAGTTTTGGGAGTGTATGTGTAGTTAATTTCATCGATGCATAATATTATGTTGTCAGAACATTTGTTTGTTACAGTTACATGCATGGGAAGTATAAGGTTATGAATTGGTTCTCTCGGGCCTTTACGGCTACGGGTGCCTGTCCGCCCCAATAGGATTTGAGGCATGACAGTAAACCAAGATACGAGTTGTATACGAAAGTCATGAGCATAACATAAGCTAAGCTACCATCAAGTAATCAGAGTGTAAAAGGTATACAAGTCTAAATTCTGAGTGTGACTTATATATATATGTTATATATAAACCAGTATTCAAGACTTTAAAAGACTAAAGTCCCAGGTGAATACGAATGAAGGACATGAGTCATACAGTTAGGTACAACTCATTAGTGGAAGTCGTATGCTGAACAGAGTGTTCAAGCCTTGGGAATATCAGACATAAGAAAGGATACAACAAGGTTGGGTATGACTCGTATGCTGAGGATACATGTGAAGACCGAGTCATACTGACTGCCAACTTAACATTAGTTTTCCCTGTTTTAATAGGATTTGATGTTATTTTGAGATAATATATATATACATTAGGCTTTATCTTTTATTAGGTTACGTATTGTGATGCATTGTTACACACTATTACATATTATTACATTCTTTAATATACTTTTACAATTGTTCTTGAGATTTTAGGGTTTTATTCAATTAAAGACTTGGGGCTTATTCATTTTTTGCTTGTTCAATTGATTTTATGTGTTCTTCATTGACAATCATGGTTTCTTGCACTAACATGAGAGACTAATCTCCTTAGCTAGGGTTGTGGGAACTTTGGTGGATTATCTTCGCAGAGGAAGTGTGAGACTCAATTGTTCTAGGGCTTCTCCATGTATTATAATTATTCTTCAAAATAATTAAACTTATAGAAGATGAAGACGCTTGAGACGACCTGTATTTGCATCCATTCGATAACCAAGAAGCTTGCGATTGCGAAAAAAATTAAGATAGTGATTTGGAATTTCTACCTCCCCCTTTGGAATCATTAGGAAATAAGGCAACACCATTAGATTATAACCAATTAAAGGGTGAAATATATCTTCTATCTTACCCGACAGTTGATAAGACTTATCTTGTAGGCTTTATATTCAAAAAAATAGAATAATTGGGTTGATCACGAGAAATTTATGTAGTTGAGAAGGCCCGGGACACAAACCTAGCATTAATCTCAGATTGATTTTAACTTAAAACCACTCAAGTATTGGTTACTATTTGTAATTGATAACAAAATCCCCCCATTTACTTTCCTATAGTACTCGTGGATTACATTCAGGCAATTGCTCGTATTTTCCCTGTGGGATCGATCCCAACCTTGTTGGGTTTTTCTATTTGCAATCAACAGCAATAAAATTCTCGTTGAGGTTTAGTTTTGGGCAACATCATTCATCTTGCATAACTTGTGAACTCTTTTTGAGAGTGAGTGTAATATGATTACTGTACCCATTCTATTATAAATTGTATTTATTTGAATGATTATAGGTAACTCTCATGTGGTGAGAGAACATATATTATGATAGTAGGGAGATTTTTTTAGTGTCTTTGATCGAACAATATGTGTGAGTTTACCAACTAGGTGAGTCCATTCTTGAGGCTAGGTGTTTTGGAGTAGTATTCTTGAACTATCAATTGTGTTTGTAACATGCTTAGTGTAGAAACTGGCATTATGTGTAGTCATTGTAGTACTATATTGAGTGTCTCATTTGTAGTAGAAGTGTGGAGACACCTCAGCTTATGATGCTTTGAATAAATATTTTTTCGAGGATGAAGAAGATTCTAAGTGTGGGGTGGTGATCTTAGGCGTATTTATATATCTCAGAACCAATATTCACCAACACTAGGTCTTGTTCTAAGAGCTAAAATGTGTTATTCATAGTGTGATTCATTTAAATTTCTTAGCTAATGGACATGATTAGTTATCTAGTCTTGATTTTGATGAAATTGAATGCAATTGGATGCATGACGAGAAATGAATAATGATTGAAGCTTTGGTATTTTTTTTTATATGAGAAGAAGTGGATTGAGCTTAGAAAGCATGCATTTGATGTATGATTCAAGTAAATAAACAATGAGCTGAGAGATAATATGCTGCATGATAAAGAGGCTATTCCCCTAGAATGTGCTCAACATTGCCTTAGGAATTTTTGTAGCAAAGTTGAAATCCAATGAGGGTCCGTGATAACCCCGTGACGCGGATGCTATTCCCTTTAACTGGCCGACGCAATGCGGACATCATTCTAATAAACTTTTTGGTGAGACGCGGCTCTTATTACCTTGGATTGAGTCCCGTGATGCGGTGGTGGGTATTTATTGGGATAAAGTTGTCCTACTAAATAAACAACACTTCAACACAATTGAGACTACCTTGGATAAATTTGAAACTTTTAATTATGCTGGAAAACACTTCAATTACAGTTTTTCTTCTTTTACTTTAGTTTATTTATGGATTTTATCTTGTATTCATCTATGGTGATTATGACTATGCCCATGAGTGGCTAAACACCCTTGTTTAGGGGTTGAGGTGAAAAGCATGATTACAGTTTGATATTCTTAGAGTTTTTTATTGGTGAATTATCGTATGGGTAATTCTTAATCTTTTGATCTTACTATTTTGATGGATGGCCACCATTATAATACATCTATATTCCTTTGTGAATACGAAATGAGAATTATAGGTTTGATCAAAGTGTTTAACGATCAAGGTTCTTATTCTTTTATAAAATAAAGGATTTGAATGTGCATCTACGATAGGGATAGACCTAGAAGCCTTGTTTTGGTTCACTTGCAGGATGGAATCTTAATGCGTCTAATTGGATTATTAAATCCCCGCTCAACAATGTAGTTGTAATTTTCATTTAGGTAGAATATTAGAGGATAGGAGATCATGATCATACCTTAAACCATGGAAATCAATAACCTAATAATCAACAAAACCACAATAAGAATAACGATTTTTAAGATTGTTAAAAGTTTCTCAATCGTGGAATCCTCACTCATTTTATTTAAAACTTTTCTTATGTTTCTATTGTCACACATTATTTTTCCTTTAAAAATTAGATTATTACATAAATCTTCAAAATCACCTCAATACTTTAAAACACTTAACATTTTTTTGTCGAAAGTGAAAGTTAGTAGAATTACTAGTTGAGTAGTCATCATGGGTACAATATCTGACTATCTAAGTCACTATACTACTTGTACAATCACGTGCACTAGTGTGTGCGATATATCACGACAGCCACCAATATATAAATGATTCTACCTCTGGCTATTCAATGTTAAATTTCACTTCCCATGGCCTTCAAACTAACCTACAACAATAGGATAAGCATGCACCACATCAAAAGGCCCCGATCATTTGGACTTAAGTTTGCTCACAAAAACTTTCAATATTGAATTAAAAATGAACACATCATTCTCAAGTTAAAACTCCTCCGTTAATAAATTTAATTCTTTTAACCACTTCATTTGATGTTTTTAGAGAGTGAAACATTCATAAGCTCGAAGGTAAAATTCTTACAATTCTTCCTATTACTCAACTCTAGACTTAGAAGATTCATCCAAATCAATTTATGGCTTATTTGAAGACCAAAGAGCTTGGTGTTCCAGCTCAACTTATAGATGACAAGACTTGCAAAAATAATTTGATAGGGGTACATTACAATTAATGTTTTGTAAATAAATAGGTACGCTTAAAGAGCATTATCCAATTGTTTTTCCTAATTGGTTAAACCTATATTTAGTATTAGCACTATGATTTCTTTAATATACCTATTTGATGCCTTAACCTAGACACTCGTTTGAGAGTGGAATGGAGAAGTACTTAGCCCATACGTTTCAAGCATCTCACCAAACATTTTCTTTTAAAAATCAGAACCATCATTACTTATGTAATATCTAGGAGTCCCAAAACTTATATGGATATGCTTTTAGTTTAAAATATGAAACTACTTCTCTCATTATATTGTAATGTAATTTCTTCCACCAACTTTAATATATAGTCGATGACAAACAAAATCTAATTGTTCCCTTATGATCTTAATAAAGGGCCCTAGGAAATAAATCCCATCACATACAATATTTTGACTAAAAGATTAGGCTTAATGGGCATTTTGTGACTCCTTTAGATGCCCCTTACTTTTGATATCCCACACATGATTGGACCAGTGCATAAGTATCCTAATGAAGCACATGTCAATAGAAACCACTTTTAAGGAATTTAGGAGTTTCCCTTACACAACCATGGTGATCATCTAATTGAGGAGAGTGGAAAGGATAAAGAATAGGCTGTATTTTATATTCCACAACTCACAAAGTGATAACTAAATCCATGCTTTCCCTTAATAAATAGGGCTCATCTCAGTAATATTACATTTTTTAGAGGAATTGCCTTATTTGATCATGATATATATCTCTAGGATTACATTTTTCACAACATAGATCACATAGTTTCTATTCCATAGTTCCGCAACCCTAGACAGAGCTATGACTAGCTCATCAAAAAAAGCCTTGTTAATGTTAATTTCACCCAACTTCTAATTGTTAGATTCAAAAGGGGATAGAATATTTGACACTTGGTTCTCTTTCATATTTCTATCTTTAACCTCAAATTCAAATTCTTGAAGTCTCAATACATATAGAACAAACCCTGGTTTAGATTCCTTTCTAAATTTCATATAAAAATAGTAGCCTGGTCAGTATAAATAATTACTTTGGTACATAAAAAGTTGGCATAAAGCTTTTCAAAATCATAGACCACAACTAAAAACTCTTGTCCTCTAATAATGTTGTTCCTTTGCGAACTATTTGAATTTTCATAATACATTGCATTAAATAGTTTTTCCTTCCTTTGGTTGAGAACCACACCTAATGCCAATCTTGTTACGTCACACATGAGCTTAAATGGAAAAGACAAAGTTGGGGTTTCAATAATTAGATCTACTACAAGCTTCACTTTAAGGCAATTAAATGCCCTCTCATAATCTTTGTCCAATTAAAACTTGACTTTCTTTTTGATAATCCTACACATTGATGGGCTATTTCGAAGAAATCTATGTTGAATCTTCGGTAATAACTAGCATTCCATAATAACATTCACTCACCATTAATAATGATTAAAGGAGGAAACATGACAATTTCTTCAAATTTAGCTTGACCAACTTGAATGCCTTTCTTGATATCTTATGTCCATGTAAGGTTCCTTGTTTTATCATGAAATGACATTTCTCTAAAATTATAACAAATATTGTTAACAAACCTTTTAAAAACTTTACCCAAATTCATAAGTCAAACTTCAAGTATCTATACCCTATTATCGAAAAGTCATCCATGAAAACTTCTATTATGTGTTTATCCATATTTAAAAATATTGGTAACATGCACCTTTTGAAAGTAAGGGAGCAATACATAACCCAAAAGCATGTATTTGAAATATATACTATTCAAATATCTGAAAGTGGTTTTCTCTTTTTATTTAAGGGCCATGGATATTTTATTTTATCCGGAGTACACAACAAAAAAACAATACTAACCCTAACCCACCAAATAATATAGCATTTTATCAATAAAAGGAATAGGAAATAGTCTTTTTCATTATATGAATTGAGTTTCCAATAATCCATACATAAGCGTGAACACTTAGCCGCTCTAATAGGTATAAGTACATTATTCTCTTTGGGAACCATTTTAATTCCTTCCTTTATTGGCACACATTGCATCACCTAAGTTCTATACGAGATTTGATACACTATGCCCCTATCACTACTGAATGATATCCTTCTAAAAAAATCCCAAATTTAAGGATTTAGCATTTTTTGATGTTCCACATGTGGAACACATTTGGTCTACAACTTCTGAGGACAAATACATGGAGTTCTCCCAGTAATATTTGTCATAGTCAACCTTATAGCCCTTGTGAATCTTTTCATTATCGATATCAAAGTCTTAACTTTGTACAAGAGCAAGTTAGCAACTTTAATGATAGTCAAGGAATTTTCTTTCCTCCTAAATACATATCAAAGATGAGGAGTGAGTTAAATTTTGGGTTTGGATCATGGACTTGCATACATTATAGGTGACTTCATCACCATCGACCTAAAATTTAAACTCACCACACTCCAAATCAACTTGAGCTCTTTTGAAAAATGAGAATTTCCTATCAATAATGACATTGGGACCTCATAGTCTATCTCAAAATCAAAAATATGAAATTATGATGAAATTTTAACGATAAACTCAAACAACCAATAATAGAGAACTCCCACTTGTCTGTATATAAATTAATCTGTGATGAATAGTTTTATAGTGGTGGCTTTAAGAGTTGCTTAGACTATCTTCTGAAAAAACCAATGAAATCAAATTTAAGTTCGCTTCCACATCACTAAAGGATGTATTAAAATTATACATCATTAGCAAAAGTAAATGTAAATTTTCGACCCCAAAAATTCTTCTTCACCACCATGTTACATGAAATTATAACACTATAATTGTGTAACACTTCAACCATTTCAAAAGTAGTAATTCTCATTTTAGTTTCCAAGATCTTCTTAAACATGGGATAATCATGAATTTCAATCATGAAATATACAAATGGGATAATCATAGAAAAATTATAAAACTTAGAGAGATACTTTTTGAATTTTGTGTCGCCCTTCTTCTACTTGAGTTTTTGTGGTAATAGATGAGGTATATTTATTATTGTCTTGGAATAAACATAATTTTTTATATACTTGAGATATTTTATCGAGCACTTGTTATTTCTCTTCACTCTCAACCACATTTTCATTTTCACCCAGTCTTTCAATGTTGAACTCTTTGAAATTGAAACATTTTCATTCAACCTTTCAACCATTTTTTATATATATGTATTCACTCACTTTAATTACCTCATCATTGGGGTTATCATTGAGATACACTACTACACCATCAAGTGTCTTTCTGCTCCTGGTGACAATGGCCATACAATGACTATTATTCTTAGGCTTTTTCATGGGGCCACTAATTACCACTACTTTTGTCTAGGTTGAGGTGTACAAAGATTTAGACCAAGTGGGTCTTATTTTGTTCAATAAAAGCTACAAGGGAAGTGACCATTTTATTAAATTTAGAGAATTCACAATTTATTTTTGTGTGTATTATGGCACTCCCTTTAATTCAAATGATATCCTAGCAAGAATATCTTTTATTTTGAAGGTTTCCAAATCTAAGGAGATGGACTCTTTGGCCTTTTGTATATCATTAGTTAGGATATATGATACATTCTAGAAAGTCTCAAAATAATTCACTAGAAGTAAAGAATGGGAGTTACAAGTTTTGTAAGGATTAGTTATGAAGATGGAAGTACATGAACATATTATGAGCCCCTCCAAAGGATTTCATATCATAATAAATATCCCCAGGACAAAAGAGGAATAAATCACCCTTTGCCTAGAGGTGATGACTTGGTTGAAAAGTCGTCACCTTCTTGACGACTTTACTAAAGACTTCTCAATTTGGAAATAACCTTTTGTTATGGTTGACAACTAGATTCATGAGTCGTCACCTTGTTGATGACTAGAGTGACTAGTAGTGATGAGTTGTTGATCTGAAAATCACTTTCTATTATGGATGATGACTAGAGTGATTAGTTGTCACCTTGTTGACGACTAAAGTGATGACTATTACAAGTTGTTGGCTGAAAATCATCAACTAAGGTTATTTTGGTCAATTACTCATAGGTCACTTTTA
This sequence comes from Capsicum baccatum var. pendulum, assembly GCA_030864225.1. Lineage (NCBI taxonomy): Eukaryota > Viridiplantae > Streptophyta > Magnoliopsida > Solanales > Solanaceae > Capsicum > Capsicum baccatum. Next base: position 170,797,475 of record CM061550.1, read on the forward strand.
TCCCTTGTAATTGTCTATAAATAGTTACTTTTAGGGTTATTTCCATTAGTTTTTTGCTGAATATAGAATGCTTATTGCACTTGAGAGTGTGATTGGTGAACTTGTATTGGATGTTTTTTTTTATATAAAATGGGGGGTTTTTAGAGTACTAAATCCCTATTGGTATGCATAAGATATTTGGTGTTTGAATCTATTAGATCAAGTGTTTTTTCGTTTGATACACCCAATAGTTCTTAATTTCATTTAGTTTCTTGTGTCAATCCTTCTATCTTCTATTTTGAATTGATTATCTTTAGCTTCCTTAGTTAGATTCCATATTAAGTAGTTAATTTGTATCATTCTATATTAGAGACGAGCTTAGGATTGTTCCCATGATTCTAGTCTTGGGTTTTTTTATCTTAAAATAACAAAAAAGTATTATTCATATATTCGTCATTTTTAAAAAAATTGAGTTTTTACTTTTTGTGTTTCAAGTGATAGAATAGTATTGTCTAGTACTATTTGAGTCATTATCTAAGATTTGAGCTTACTCAAACAAGTATTGAGTAACCCTCCATTGTTGAAGCTTAAGTTTGAAGAAATTTCAAGTGGGTTTCAAAAAATCTAAAATTATTGGGTGAGTTTTTAGGCATGAAAACTATTGTGGTTTGTTCGAGAGCTTGAAAGAACCTAGGGTTTTGAATTTTAGCATATTCCAAGTCCATTTTCTTGAGGGCTAATTTTTAAATGTTCTTCAAGTTCTGAATATTGTGTAGTAGAAGAAGCTACAAAATTAAGTGTTTGGTCAAAAAGAATTAGAGAAAAAAGGATAATTATTTGTGTTAAGGAATATTCCAAAATGGATAGGTACTAGAGTAAGTGGCCCTAAGAAATTGAGTGATCAACTATTCTGTCAAAGGTTCACAACAAGATTTACAAGCCACCAACTTACTTATGAGTTTTCAACCTAGTCATTAACTAGCTTATGAGCTTTCAACCAAGCCGTCAACTATGTGATGAGTTGTCACCATAGGCGTCAGCTAAAAGCAACCCCAAACCCTAGTTTTTCTTAGGTTGGCGAAAACATTGACAAGTTGGCAACCAAGTAATGACTACCTATTAAAATGTAGGGGAATACACCACACTATACAGGTCTAGGTCCCTTAGAGTCAATGACATGCAAGCAAACAATATAGCAGGAGCAAATATAAACTTTGCTGAAAAGTAAACAATATAAGATTTAACATGGAACCTCCTTGCTCAAGATAGGAAAAACCACGGCTTGTCCTCACAATCACTCAATAGTCGACTAAAATCAACCTCTTAAATACAGACTCAATTTGAGCCTAAATCTAGGCTCCACCTGCTTGTAATAACACTACTAAAAGCCTACCTTGACAACCCCGCCAATAACTTACTTCAATACTAATTAAATCTAACCAATATTGAGCTTGGGTAACTCTACCTAAGAATGCTTGAGAAAGCAAGGGAAACATATTACACATGTAATATTATTACTTCTATTACAAACCAAGACTTCACTTAAGAACACTCACTCTTTTAGTATATACAAAAATCAATAATTATAGCAATACTGAGCAATCTAGAAAAGTTGAGTTTTTGCCTTTTCCTTACTCATCTTTCTAATTTAGAAAATATTTCCCTATTGAGAATAATTCTTTTCATTTTATAGTGGAATAATTATTAGGGTAGAAATCTGATAGAGCCAGGTGTTCTGATAGGTACAAGCTCACCAGCGCAGTTTATTACACTAGAAGATAAAGCTATGGAGGACAGTGACAACTATACTAGTTTCATGAAGGGTTAGGGACCTGGTCCATTTTTATTAGTTTCTCACCATCAAAAGAATATATTGCAATTCTACGACTTAGGGAGATGGTTCCTTCTTGTTATCTGATCATCATCAAAAAAATATATAACAATGTTCCCCCTTTTTTATATTAACAAACCATCTACAGATTTCGAGCATCAATGTTCATTCATAATATTTAACCAGAGTGATAAACACCACTGAAGATGAATGTTCCCCTATCACTATGCACCTTGCTTCTCACAAATAATATGTCATGCAACATAGGCACTTGGCCCTTTGTTGTTCATTGACATCAAAAACTCAACTCATTCACTGTGTTTAAATATACTTGCACTCATAATTGTTCCCCCTATCAATATACAAACTTTTCCTTATCAATAAGCCATCATGCTATTTCAACACATATGACACTATTTGCATTTCAATAGATCATAGAACACATATCTGGTCCCTACCACATGAATTCAGTATTCCCACTTTTGGCATCATTGAAAAAAGATAACAGTAAGCCAAGGATAAAATAAGCATAGGTTATTATCTCATGGTCACTGGGGAAACACTAACATGAAGAATAACATTTATAGAAGAAATAGATGAGATACAAAAATTGGAATTCATTCATTGTTCAAGAAGATTAGTACCATTTCATTATACCATAAAAACATCTAATAATTGTCTTCAAAGACTATAATATGATAACAAAAATTAGATATTGATATAGAGTTAGTAAGAGGATAGGGATAACAAGGCTTGGGTAGAGGGAGGCTTAAGGGAAAAGGACTTAATTAATATCTCCATTCTTGCATTCTCTACAACATGGGAATCCGACAATAACTTGGTAAGTTTTTCACTTCTGCATTTACTCCATGAACTTCACCAGTAAGTTCTGCAAAATTATTCATGAGTTTTGCTTTTGTTGCTGCAAGTTCTTCTGAAGCACTTGATCTTTTAGAAGATAGCTGCTAATTTTTAATCTTCAACTTCAATATCACTACATCCTTAGTAGCTAACTTAACCCTTAACTCCTCCATCTTGTTGCTTAGATTTTCTTAAACAACTAGTAGCTAATACACCTGGGACACAGTTCCTACTTTTCCTTTTATACATTCATTCTGCACCAATGTTATTTAATTAAAACATTAGTTTGACTATTCTTGGGGTCCTTTTAGATCCAACTACTCAAAAATGCTGAAATATCTTGTTCAAGAAATATCCATAAGGCATCTCATGTTTTCCTTCCACCTCATGAATTACCTGGTCCATATTCTCTACGATTACAGTAGGGAACTTATCAGCTCAAACTTTCTCAAACATGCTATTAGAAATATGTCATCCACAAAGGCTATTGTTCTTTTCTCCGACCATGGAAAAATAACCTTATTTATGTACTCAAACACCAACTTGAACTTACTTGTGAGAAACTTCTTTCTCATGCCAACTACTGATTTCCTTACCACCTTAAAAGCATCAATAATAAATTTAGTTGATGGTTGTTTCTTTACAACAGTACTTACACCAATACCAGGAACATAAAAACTATTTCCCAGTGTCCCCTAAACCAGTTTACCTGTGTAGTCATATAGAAACCATCATCTCATAATTTCATAGTGTAATAAAACTCTCTCACCCTACCCTTAAAGACTATGGGAGTTTTTTCCTCTAATAGGTGCAACAAACCATGATGTCTCACATACTCTACCAACTCTATCATTCTAGGCTTCTCATTTATTTTGGGATAAAAAACACTTCCGTATAGCACTTTCTGTGTTTTTAGTATTTCATTCCTTAGTTCTCTAGGTATATACCCTCTTTTCTTCCTCTTTACTTCATCTTTTAGAATCACCACATAAATATTTTTTCATAACTTTTCACTTTGTGGTTCCAGGTCCTGTAGAGACTTTGTTCTTTTTCATAACAACATGTTTCTTTTTCATTCTTACGAGTCTATCAGACTTTGAACTGAAGGACCTGGTCCTTCCAACAATATGAATATCTTTTCTTATTTTTTTAATAGCAGTAATAACATAAGAATTAATGTCTTCACCTTTTCATACCTCTACAACTTCAACATTCCTCTTCTTCTCTATTGTAGTAGCATTCTTAATTTTCTTCTCTTAGTGGTCTGAGACTTTCTTGCCTTCATTGCATCTACCGACATCTTCTTTTCAAATCACCTAGAAGAATAGGATCTAGCACCTTCTACACAAGAATCAATCACTTTCTTCTTCCATTTACTACCCCTCTATATTTTCACAAGCCACCTCAGAGGTGGTTCATCCTAATCCTCCTTACCCTCATTAGTTTGAGGTAGTACAATTTATTCATCTTATGACTCATCATTTTTTCACCTCCTAATTTCTCTTCTCCACTAGTAAAGTTTTCCTTGGCATCATATGCGACCAAAAGAAAATTTTATCTACCTAGATTATATTTCTTGAAGGATCATATTTCTTTATAGGATTTTGATGGTTACACAGTTGAGCTATATAGGGTTTGAGTTTGAAGAAGTATAAGAACCAGACACTTATGGGTTTTCTAAAATTTTATTACCAACTAATTGTTCTGAGGGAAGAGGGATCTGAGCAACACCTAAGCATTTAAGTTCTTCTTAGGAGAGAGGAACTTCAAATTGAGGGAATTCTTGTGAAATTAGAGAACCAAATTAATATTTTAAGTATACGTATAAGGCTAACTCAACAAGGTTTTCAGTAGATGTTGGAGTTTTAACTTGAAAGGGTTCAGTTAGGGATTCTAGAATTTCTGAAGAGGATTGAGTGGGAGGAGTCAACATATATTCTTATTGTGACTTATGGTGATGTTTTCCATGGTTCTATATATTAGAGAATCAAATTATTTGATTTGGGGTTTGTCTTAAAGGTGATCATTTGGAGTGTTATGAACTTCAAGGAAAGGCATGGTGGGTACAACACTCTGTGATTCTTGAAGAAGATTCTTTCAAAGTGGTTGAGGAAAAATGAATGTCTTCCATTTCAACATTTTTATGAGAGAAAAAGAAAAGGACAAGGTTAGTTTTTAGATGAGTATGATTTAGGACAAGAGAATTTGAGTTAATTCAGAAAAGAGTGAAATAAAAAGAATTGGCTTTGTAAATTAATGGAGATGGTTGTTTGTTATTTAAAGGTTCCTTTTTTTAAATGACGCAATTGACTACTATTTGTGTGACTCTTCATATTGCTATGAATTGAAAGGATTTTCTTAAATAATAAAAGACACGTGGCTTTGTAGACAAAAATTTTATGAATTGTTAAGTACTCTAATTTTGTACTAACCTGAGATATAGGACGAGGTCCCTCTCTTTGTTGGGTGAATTCCCCATTTGTGTTTGCCTAACTATTTTACTCCAAAAATTATTTCCATGGTTGTATACCTACAAAGTTATAGTACTAAATAAGACCATAATGTTCCTACTTTACCAAGGATACCTGTATCTTGATCGTAGCCAAATTTAGGAAGAGAAGCTAATCTATTTAGTAGCCAGGTTGATTTGATCATTTCAAATCTAAACTTGTTTTTTTCAATGCACCACTCTATTCTAGAACTTGTTTTCAAAATAGTTCTAAGGACCAGGTCCCAAACTTAATATCCTTTAATTTTCTAAGATTTCTTCTCCATTGCGTTAAACAATCAGCATCTTTTAGAACTCTTTCAAATTTACAAAGTGCTGAGAAGGCGATGGAATTTCTAAGTCAAGCTCTTATTTGGACTCTAGTCTCTAAAAGTGAAGTCAGAAATTCCTTGGAGGTGAGAAGATTCGTCCCTAGGATTTGACCTTCTGAGTTGTGTTTCACTGGGACCAGCTCCCTGAGGAGTTTGCCTGCACCCTTTTTGTTATTGTTCAATTTGAGTTGGATTCAGTGACTAGAATCTTGGATCACCATCACTTTCATCATTCCTTTCTACATTAATTTTTCCTTGCCCATAATCAGAATCAATATCCTCCCTTTAAACATAAATGAGGTTTCCAATGTCAGAATCTTCCTCGCCATCTGGATTCACTAGCTTTACTAACTCATCAAAGATCACATTCACATTTTCTTCTACCCATAGAGTTTTTTTCTATTGAAAAATCTGTATTCTTAGTTATGAGGTAAATCCCACAAGTACAACTTCATTTGAGTTTGTTAGGCAACAATAACAAGAGCCTCATAGATTCATCCTTGATTTTCTGGAATATTTTTTGGGAGAACATAGAGAGGTCATTCATAATGACAAAAACATACTTATTTTATACTTTACTTTGAACTTATGCTCTAGATATTTTAACTTTGACATCCGAAGGACTAGGTCTTTTGTTGTCAACTTTTCAAATAAGACACCTCTACCTTTAGGTGTATTGAGAGAGAGAGTACAATTAGACCTTCAATTCATATTCTTAGAGCATCCATTATCAAGGAGCCTATTTTGATTGTAATTTATTTCTCCCACATGCAAAAAAAGTCACCTGTTAGATTTGGGAACCACTTGAGTTTGAGTTCTTAGTAGTAAGACTAAGGAGCAATCAATTCTTTCTTGGTCCATCTAGGTAATAAGAGCTTCTTCATGTGCTTCAAAGATTTGGAACTCTTAGGATAAATATTCCCCTGCGGTATATATCTAATACTATTCATTCTTGCTCTCATCCAACTTTGATAGTTTTCCTTCATGTAACCATCTCTTCTATAATGAGTGCATAAAGGTTTCTGGACTTTATTTCTAATGTCTTGAACAACCTTTCCTTGAGACCCATGTGACTGGATTTTATTCCGATACCCAAGGCTCGTACCATTTTTGACACCTTGATTAGTTAGATTAGAAAGGATTTGTGAGGATGTCGTCCATTGTAGAGATTTATTAACCTCTTCTATCAGATGAACCAGGTCCCTTTCAAACTCTCCATTCTTATTAAGAATAGTGATAAAATAATTTTGATAATCCTTCAATTTTTCTCAAAGCTCAATTTGAAGCCTTTAGGATTCTTTCATCCCTTTACCAGTAGAATCATCTTCTTTCTCCACTAAACTCACCAAAGTCATATTTTAAAATTTCAACTTAGCAACCTGTTCCTCAGTTTTAGATATCTAGAGAGTTAAAGAAATTAATTCAGGTTCCTAATTCTCTACTTTATCTTGCAGTGATCTTTTATCCCTATATCTTTAGTATTATTTACTTTCTACAATTGACATACTAGACTCAGATTTTCATATTTAAACTTAGTAACCTATTCCTCAATTTTAGATATCTAGAGATTAAAGAAATAAATTCAAGATCTTGACTTTCTACCTTTTCTTCTAGAGCATATTTTTAACAGTCATTTCACACATAAAATCAATAAGCACCAAGCTTATTTATCTTTCTAGAAAAGTCATAATATTAATTTTCATTAATGTAAGAAAGAGTTACCTCACATTATTTTTCATATTCAGTGTTGGATATAAGAGCGAATGAGGAATCATAGATAGCCACACTATCTTCCACAACTAGTACAGATACGTCTACAGTCTTCTCAGCTTCATCAGATTCACTAGAGGTATCTCCTCATACTGGTAAGGCCTACTTCACTACATAATCAGTTGTATCCTTTCTTCTTGATTTTACAAGAACCTAGTCCCCATTTTTTCCTTTTTCACCTCAAGTCTTAAGATATGCTTACTAAGCCATTTAATACATTTGGCAGTCCTTAATGAAATGTCAAGACTACTACATTTGTGATAAACTTCAACAGTGTTTCCCTTCTTAATACTGCTTTCTCTTCTTTGAAACTAACCATTTTTCTTCAATGCTCAAATAATTTATTTTGCCAAATAGGCAACATTAGTCTATTCATTAATTGAATCTAACTTAGAAGCCTTGAATTCCAAAGATTTCTCCCATTTTATTTCCTTATTCTCTTGCCCTTGATGCTTCTTGAGTTCATGTGTCTTTAGATTGCCAATAAGTTCATCCATATTAGTGTTTTTAGGTTCCTTGCCTTAGTTGTAGCATCCACTTTGCTTTCCCAGGATTTAGGCAGAACCCCCATAATTTTTCTCACCTATTTTTACAAAGGAATCACTTCACTTGAGTAGTGCAACTCCTTTGATACAAAATCAAACCAACAACACCAAGAGCTTCAAGTAGGCTCGGATTTCAGTCCAACAACACAAGAACAACAAGTTTAAGTTTTGGTTTTTCAGCCCACAACACAAGAACAACAAGATAGAAAACAATGCTAGTGAATCGAAAAGAGCCCCACACGGCTTCACTAGACTTTAAGATAACAAAATCAACAACAACAACAAGATAAAGAAAGATAGATAACTTGACATATAACATTCAAGAAACTAAGAACCCTAACATCAAGAGAGGACCCTAAGTCTAATGAATATAAACACCAAGTTCTTACGAGGACCAAGAGGCACTCAACGACCTCAAAATCCTTGTTTCTAGCCAAAGAGACAACACAAGTATCCCTCTACTTGTGAGATAATAGGGGCGGCTTCTATGAGTGGAAGAGAGAGGAAAGGTTTAGTGTTTTAGGTTACAAAAATCAGCATTCAAAAACTAAGGAATAACTCTCTAACATGTCCTATTTATACTACAAACAAAAGGGGTAAAATGACCCATCCGCCCTTGCTTCTTGTGCCAACCTTGGAGAGTAGTTTATTACACATTAGGACCTCTCTTCACACATAAAAACGTTTAGGTCCTTGGTTGGTTCAATCACCAACTCACACACGGCCATTTGCATGAACAAAGCTTGGAGTTTTTGTAATTCCCGAGCTTGGCTTCGTGTGAAAGGCCGTGTACCTGTGGAGGCTGCCCTAACCGTATCATCCTCTCCATCTTGAGAGGAATTTGACCTCAAATTCATCATTTGGTCATCTTCAACCGCATCCACGAGGGAGAGATCACCAACATTGAAAGTGTTGTGCACTTGATATTCCGGTGGAAGGTCAATCTTGAAGGCGTTGTCATTGATTCTCTCAAGTACGTGGAAAGGACCATCACCCCTTGGCAGCAATTTGGACTTCCTTTGAGCTGGAAATCGATCCTTTCGAAGATGCACCCACACCCAATCTCCGGGTTCAAGCACAAGCCTTCTTCTCCCTTTGTTTACCCTTTTTGCAATCTCTTGGTTCTTCTTTTCAAGATTGATCCGCACCGTCTCATGCATTTTCTTCATTGCCTCGGCTCTTTTATTTCCATCTAAGCTGGTCATGAGATCACTAGACAAAGGAGTGAGAGCTAAAGGGGTAAGGGGATTCAGGCCGTAAACACATTCAAAGGGAGTCATTCCCGTGCTCGAATGTATTACCCGGTTGTATGCAAATTCCACCAAGGGTAGGTGATCTTCCCATGAAGTCAGTTTACCTTTAACCATAGAACGTAGCATAGACCCCAAGGTTCTATTTACTACCTCCGTTTGGCCATCGGTTTGTGGGTGACAAGACGTGGAGAAAAGTAACTTCGTTCCAAGCCTACCCCACATGGACTTCCAAAAGAGACTTAGGAACTTGGAGTCCCTATCGCTCACAATATTCCTCGGTACCCCGTGAAGCTTTACAACATGTGTAACAAATAATGAAGCTACGCTACGAGCATCCTCGATTTTAGCACATGGAATAAAATGAGCCATTTTAGAGAATCTATCAACAATAACAAAAATGCTATCTCGGCCCTTTCTAGTCCTTGGCAGCCCCAAAACAAAATCCATCGAAATGTCCAACCAAGGCCTAAGGGGAGTAGGGAGTGGGGTGTATAATCCTTGAGGTAGGAGACGAGATTTCGCACTCCGGCAGGCCACGCATTGACTACAAATTTTAGTGACGTCTTTGCACATTTTGGGCCAATAGAAATTCTCCTCTAAGATTCCGAGGGTCTTGTCTACCCAAAAGTGACCCATGAGGCCTCCGTCATGGGCCTCCCTCACAAATAATTCCCTCCAAGAACTAGAAGGAACACACAACCTCCTCCCCTTGAACAAATACCCATCGAACCGAGAGTAGGAGGAATGGTCATTCTCCTTAAGCCAACGGTCCCTTCCCCACTCTTCCCATTCCCTAAAAATAGGAGCAAAGGTAGGATCCTCGGGATACAACAACCGCAAGCTCTCAAAACCCATCAATTTTGAAGACAAGGTAGCAATGAGCACATGCTTCCTAGACAAGGCATCGGCAACAACATTTTCCTTTCCCCTTTTGTAATGAATTACATAAGGGAAAGTCTCGATGAACTCAATCCACTTAGCATGACGCCTATTCAACTTGTCTTGGCTCTTAAGGTGTTTCAACGACTCATGATCCGTTCGTATCACAAACTCCTTAGGCCACAAATAATGTTGCCAATTTCCCAAGGCTCTAACAAGGGCGTACAACTCCAAATCATAAGTTGAGTAATTAAGAGTTGCCCCTTTGAGCTTTTCACTGGAATAAGCAACGGGCCTACCTTCTTGCATCAAAACAGCCCCGATGCCAACCTTACTAGCATCACACTCTACTTCAAACATCTTATCAAAATCGGGCAATTGCAATAAAGGCGCCGAGATGAGCGTAGCTTTCAAGGCCTCAAAAGCCCTAGCCTGCTCATCACCCCATTTAAAGGGTCTGTCCTTTCTAATTGCCTCGGTCAAGGGGGCTGATATGGAACTAAATCCTTTGATAAACCTCCTATAAAAGCTTGCCAACCCGTGGAAACTTCGGATTTCTCCAATAGTTTTAGGGGTCGGCCAACTTCGAATAGAGTCTATCTTGGAATCGTCCACTTCCACACCCCTTGAGCTCACGACAAAACCCAAGAATATAACTTTATCAACACCAAAAGAACACTTCTCCATGTTGTCATACAGCTTCTCCTTTCGGAGCACATCAAACACACATCTCAAATGCATTACATGATCATCAATAGATTTACTATACACCAACACATCATCAAAGTAAACCACCACAAACTTTCCAATATAAGGCTTCATTACATGATTCATTAGCCTCATAAATGTGCTAGGAGCATTGGTAAGGCCGAAGGGCATGACCAGCCACTCATATAGACCGAATTTGGTCTTGAATGCGGTCTTCCACTCATCACCGGGTTGCATGCGAATTTGGTGATAGCCGCTCCTAAGGTCCACTTTAGAAAACAAACAAGATCCGTGGAGCTCATCTAACATATCATCTAGTCTAGGGATTGGATGACGATACCTTATCGTGATTTTGTTGATGGCTCTACAATCGACGCACATACGCCAAGTTTCGTCCTTCTTTGGTACCAAAAGCACCGGAACAGCACACGGACTCATGCTTTCCTTGATGTATCCCTTGTTGAGAAGCTCCTCAACTTGTCTTTAAAGCTCCTTAGTGTCCATGGGATTGCTCCTATAGGCCGGTTTGTTTGGAAGTTGTGAACCCGGCACCAAATCAATTTGGTGCTCAATTCCCCGAAGTGGGGGCAATCCTTGCGGAAGTTCTTGAGGAAATACATCTTCATACTCCTGCAACACACAAGAAATCAAAGGGGAAATGGAAGAATTAGTGGGGTTAGTATTAAAACAATGGGCCAAGAGTAACATCGGCTTGTTTTCATCATGGTCCACGAAGAGTTCTTTCCTCCTAGCCAACATCACTACGTTTTCCATCTCCCTTGTCATTGGGATAGCCTCGGATGTCCCTACTTCCTCACCTACGGCATCCCCCCCCTTTTCTCCCTTTCCGGATTCCTTCCCCTTTCCCTTTAACTCTCTCATCCATTGATGCCACTCATTTACTTGGGAGGGTGAAAGAGGGTGAAGTGTGAACTTTCGGCCATCCTTCTCAAGCGTATACCGGTTGGACCTCCCATCGTGTTTAGTAGACCTATCATATTGCCATGGTCTACCTAACAACAAGTGACATGCTTGCATTGGGATCACGTCACAAAGCATTTCATCGTGGTAGTTTCCCACCTTAAACCGAATCACACATTGCCTTGTGACCTTTAATTCACCACAATCGTTCAACCATTGTAGCTTGTAAGGACTAGTGTGTAGTGTAGTTGGTAGCTTCAAGAAATTTACCATAGCATGGCTCGCAACATTTGTACAACTACCACTATCAATCACCAAGGTGCACACGCTCCCTTTTACAAGACACTTAGTATGGAATAGATTTTCCATTTGACTCGGGTCATCCATCGCCTTACTAATCATGACACGTCTAACCACAAAGTTTGGAACCACACACTCCCCTTCTTGTGGATAGACATCTTCACTACCATCTAATTCATCATCATTCGGCCCATTTTCATCTCCCTCTCCATCTTGAGGCTCGGCCTCATCCTCCCCCCTTTCGGAAACCACCTCCTCACCAAGGTAGTACACTTTCCCTTCTCGTAGGATCACATTGCGCCGGTTCGGAAATTAATTGTCCTTATGCCCCCAACCTTGACACTTGAAGCATTGGAACCCCTTTGGGTTGGGATATTTGTAAGCCTCCAGTTTCGGAGGGAACTTAGGGACTGTTTTGGACTCGGGCAGCTTCGTAGGGGCGGGTTGGTCCTTGTTTTTGGGCCAACCTGAGGGGGTTTGTACCCTTGCCTTGAAGGCTGATCTCTCCTTAAGTTCCCTTTCAATCTCTAGGGCCGCTTGGAATATACCGTCAATGGTTTCAAACCGGTAAAGGGTCAAATGAGTGGCGATCTCTTTGTTCAACCCTAACTTGAACCGGATGATGTCGTGACTGATTTGCTCCCCACGATGATCAAGTTTCAGCATGAGTTGTTGGAACTCGTCAAAATAGGCCATCACACTCTTGCCCCCTTGCCGCAAGCCATATAATCTAGCGAGCAACTCATGACGATATCTCTCGGGAAGGTATCGTTGTCTCATCACATACCTCAACCGATACCAAGGTGGTGGTTGCCCATCCACTAATTCATTACCAAATCGTTTAACATACTCCCACCAACTGTTAGCATAGCCCTCAAGGTGAGCTATAGTGTAGCAACTCTTCTTTTCTTCCGAGATGTCATTAACTTGGAAAACTTTGTCACAAGCCGATTCCCAAGTTAAGTAGGTCTCGGGGTCACTTTCACCCTTAAAGATGGGTAGGCTCAACTTGATGGTGTTGATGCCTACGTCTCACTCTTGGTGTAGGTTTCCCCTATCTCCATACCCCCGGTATCTCCTAGGTTCTCCTCGACCCCTTCTTAACTCCTCCTCCCTTATATAAGCATCATCAAAGGCTCCATCTCCTTCATACTCCTCTCCACCGTATCCTTCAAAGTGGGTTGGCCGGCCTTGGCAATTCTGATTCGGAGGATTTGGAATTTGCGGTCTTTGGGTTAATGGAGCTTGGAATGGAGGGTTCGGATTTAGTGGAGGTACTTGGCGTCCAAATCCCTCTTGTGGAATTGGAGGGGCTTGGAAATGTAGTGGTCTAGTGGAGTCTCGGTTTGGAGGAAAATAGGTAGTTTGGCTTGCGATATTTAGTGGAGCTTGGGGTGCATTTAGCATTTGGTGGACTGTTTCGGGGGTGATGGTTGCGGAGGAGGTCCTATCATGACCATTGGTAGATACATGTAGAGGAGTAGATGGACGAGAGTTCCTTTGACTCTCCACTTGTTCTAATCTACCACTAATAGTCGACACTTCCCCGTTTATTGCTGCCAAGTCCCCTCTCACGGCCCCAAATTCCGAATTCAACCTTTCAAGTGTCCGGGTAACGGCCTTAAGAGTGACCCTCATAGAATCAAGGGCATTAGTATCCACATTATGAGACGTAGCTCCTTCCATTGTCAAGGTATTATCTGCTTTAGTTCACCAAAAGTTCGTGTTCCACAAGTGTTGTATAATTGGCTAGTAACCGTGAGATTTTTAAGGTATGAGTAAGCTCTTATCCGGAATGGATTCTTGTTTGAAGACTCAAAGAATTCTTGCCGGACTAGAGTCAAAAATCAGCAATTCGTTCAAACGAATAAAAGCACTCAAATAATCGTTGACACGAACAAATGGTTCAAGGAACTAGTTGACAACCTAGTAGGAAGGTACTAGTTTGTTAATTAGTTCTAGGACCAAGTAAGGGAAACCAAGGATCAATAATTAGCAACCAAAGAATATCCTAAGTTGAGCTTATAGCGATGTGGCAGCATGCAATGGTCCTACACGTTCTTCTTCTCTCTTTTTTTTTTTTTTTGTTTTTTTGTTTTGTGTTAATATTCACACAACTTGTTATAGTTTGCAAAGTGTTTTGGTGGGAAAAATAAAAATCTTGTAGTATTTCACCCTTTTCAAACTCAAGAAAGTGGGGTTTGGTTGACTAATCCCACAAAACAAGGCTCCTTGAATTAGGGAAAAGTGATTGACAAGACTAAAAGGTGATGGGTGCAAGTCTTTCACAACAACTTTATAGCTTGTCTTACCACTTGAGAACACAACAAGATGAACAAGGTGAACAAGTTCAAAAGATGAACACCTCAACAAACTTCATCAACTTCTTTAGCACATAAACACACAACCACCGATTTTTTTTTTGGTTATCAACAACATACAACTTTCGGCCACTTCAAGTCACTACGCAATGTTCAAGTTTTCAAGCTCAACTTTTGGATCTAGACACTTTAGTGTTTGTGAGAAAGAAACCAACACTAGAAACTCACTAAACAAGCAAAATAACACCTAGATCTAAACATACAACATCATTCTTGGTTACAACTTTTAATGGATAGATTTTCAGAATTTCTTTTTGGTGTAGTTTGTTTAAGCCGTGAACTAGCCCAAGATGGGTTATGTTGGAACACAACCGGTCTTGCTTTGATACCAAATGATACAAAATCAAACCAACAACACCAAGAGCTTCAAGTAGGCTCGGATTTCAGTCCAATAACACAAGAACAACAAGTTTAAGTTTCGGTTTTTCAGCCCACAATACAAGAACAACAAGATAGATAACAATGCTAGTGAATCGAAAAGAGCCCCACACAGCTTCACTAGACTTTAAGATAACAAAATCAACAACAACAACAAGATAAAGAAAGATAGATAACTTGACATATAACATTCAAGAAACTAAGAACCCTAACATCAAGAGAGGACCCTAAGTCTAATGAATTTAAACACCAAGTTCTTACGAGGACCAAGAGGCACTCAACGACCTCAAAACCCTTGTTTCTAGCCAAAGAGACAACACAAGTATCCCTCTACTTGTGAGATAATAGGGGCAGCTTCTATGAGTGGAAGAGAGAGGAAAGGTTTAGTGTTTTAGGTTACAAAAATCAGCATTCAAAAACTAAGGAATAACTCTCTAACATGTCCTATTTATACTACAAACAAAAGGGGTAAAATGACCCATCCGCCCTTGCTTCTTGTGCCAACCTTGGAGAGTAGTTTATTACACATTAGGACCTCTCTTCACACATAAAAACGTTTAGGTCCTTGGTTGGTTCAATCACCAACTCACACACGGCCATTTGCATGAACAAAGCTTGGAGTTTTTGTACTTCTCGAGCTTGGCTTCGTGTGAAAGGCCGTGTACCTGTGGAGGCGGCCCTAACCGTATCATCCTTGGTGATTGAAGTGAATCGTGTATGTATCTTTTGGATTGTTTCTCCTTCTTTCATGGTGAAAGTTTCATACTGAGTAGTCAACTATCCACTTTTAAATCTTTCACATTAGTGGTTCCTTTATGAACAGTCTTAAAGAAATCCTAGTTTTCTTTAGCATTTTCACAGGCAGAAATCCTTTTGTATTCATTAGATCCTATGCCACAAACTAGAAGTTTCTTGGCCTTGTAATCTTTCACAACCTTCTTTCTACCTTCATTATCATATTCTCTCCTATGTTTTAGAACCATTCTAGCTATTTTTCCTCAATTGATGTTTTTAAATAGTACTAAGTAATGATAAAGTATTACATCCATCAGCTCACTATCCTCAGTTGGGTGGTCAAGTGGTACATTGTGATTTTTAAAGATTAGGCGCAGCAGCCATGATAACCAATTCACTATAAGTGTGAACCTTTTAGAGTGTTTTGGCTGTACACCAATTTTTGAAGCATAGGGGGTTTCACCACACAGTGAGGGACCAGGTCCCTTTGAGTTTATCACATGTAATTAAACAGTATTATAGTAGAAATCAAAAACTTTGCTAAAAATAATGTAATACCCCAAAAAATTTTTCGTTTAAATTTTGTGCGTAAACGTGTTGGATTCTATCTTCTCGAATAAACTATAAATTTTCCTTGTGGAATGTCTTAGATTATGACCCACCATTGAGTAAAGTATCGAATAAGATTTCCAACTATATATGGATCATCCAAAACGGACACCCAAGTGATGATTTATGAATATTTCGATCGAACTGTGAATATTAGTGAACAGGAAAACGTGCAGGAAAAAGTACTGCAGCCAGGCATATTTTTGATCAAACTTTAAGTGATTATAACTCCTTGTACATAATGATCTGGGTGATGTACAATGTATCAACGGAAATCTTTGTGAGTCTACTTTCTAATGAAATTGGTTTCATCAAATTTGTCTATCGGAGCAAAAATTTATGGTCCATCTACTTCAGCCTATCAAAAATGAATTTTTGGATCAATTTCAAATGATCATAACTCCTCGTAAACAATTATCTGGGTGAGATACTATATATCAACGGAAAGATATGAGAGTCCTCTTTCTAATAAAATTAGTTCATCCAATTTGGATATCGAAGTAAAACGTTATGGTTGATCTACTTCGGACTATCAAAATAGATCACCAAAGGATAGATTCGAGAATTATTTGATTTTTAGGGACGTTTTGGACATTCCCCCTCACTCAAAATCCATCCAAACCTATATTAAAGGCTATTAGAAGAAATATATGCTATATTTCATCAAATTCCCTCAAAAAGAAAACACTAAGCTCCTATATCCAACTTTAAGAACCTCCCAAGTTCACCAATAATTCTGCAAATTTATTCAAGATTCCAAGTTCCTAGTTCAAGAACTCCAAGCATCTCAAAAATGAGTATCGATCTAAAGTTTATCATTCAAGGTATGTGGATTTTTTCAACAAGAACTTTCTTTCGTTCTTGTGCTCAAAAGTAATTTTCTTTACAAAGGCATGATTTTTATGAATTTGAAGCATGAACCCATATCTTATGATGATTATTATGAAATCTTGATGTTTATAATTTTGAAAGATTAATTTACATGTGTGGTGATATAAAGCATGAATCTTGAACGATATTTATCATGATTTTGATATTTGAGTCGTGAATCCCCATTGGAAATTGTGTTTTTTTGTAGAAAGTGTGTGTTATAATCACATTGATGTTGAATGTTTGAGATATTTTTAATGATTTGACCTTTCGATCTTAATTGAGTTGTTTTGAACTCGAGTGTGAAAGAAATCCACAACTTGGTTGATTTTGATAGATTGGAAGCATGATGGATCCCGATTATATTTATATATTACTAAAATTATTTTGTTGTGGATTGTCTTTGAAATGATCTGAGCTAAGTTCAGGAGAAATCTTTAGCACCGAGAGGGAGGTATAAAGCGATCTTACTTCCCTAGAACTACGTACCCCTGTAGGAGTGAGCCTAAGGCTAATTTATATAGTGATCACTAGTTTGTGTCGATTTGATATCGATAGTCCTACTCCGATGGCAAGGATAAGATGGCTCTTCCCAACGTGGGTTGTACGTTGGAATCCATGTAGCTCTCATGGTTTATGTCAGTTATAGGATCTACCAGTGTGTATGTGTTTCCTTGTGTCTACGGTGAACGATGAAGTGATTTGAAAGTGGAATTGAAAAAGTTATTCTGTTGAAAGATTTAAATGATATTTACATTATGAGAATTGATATTCTTGATGAACTAAAAGTGATTGACAAATTATATGATGACTCACATGTATTATTATACTTATTTCATCCTCTCATGATTATGATGATTTTCTTTAGGCTATGTGAGTCTTTCATACATCCTTCATATTTCTTATAAATATTTATGATGATAAGGTTTATACAACAACATACACCCCCATATACTCAGTTTCTTTCCATGGTAGTGACCCACATCTCTGAATGTGGGCTGAATTTTCTTGGAATGTGGGTTCAGGTGCTCAGTTCCAGGTTCAACAGTGATTCTTCGGGAATGCTATTCTACATCCTCTATTGTGGTGAGTCCTCATGTTCTGAGGACGTGATGTCTGATGTTGCTTTCACAACGTTTTTAACATTTGATAACTGAGTATGAGTCAGTTGGGGCATGTCTCAATGGCTCGCTGGTTTTATTGATTTTCTTAGAGGCTTGTTAGACTAGTATAGATGTTGCGAGTTGACTTGTAATTCATATTTTGTTATCTTTTTGAAATTCTTTTATTTTTGGATGATTATTACTCTGTTGATATTTGAGGGTTATTTATGAAAACACCCATTGTTTTGTGTTGAACTGAATGAAAATGGCTCAAAGGGTTAGCTTGGGGCTAGTTGTAGACTCAAGCACCGTCTGACACTCTGAGACCCATTTTTGAGGCGTTACAAACTTGGTATCAAAGCCTAAGCTTTTAAGGTGTCCTAGGGAGTCTGACAAGCCGCATTAAGTAGAGTCTTGATCATCGGTGTGTAGCGCGACACACCTACGAGCAAGAGGATACAAGACATTTTAGGAAAAGTGTGATTCTTTCTTTCAGAAGTCTATCGTGTTTAAGTGTCTCTCTCTGCTATTGTTTCGTGCGCTCCTCTTTCAGAAATATGTCTGTAGATCGAGCGAGAAGAAATAATGATGGTCAGCAACCTCAACCTACTGACCCATTGAATGAAAACGTGTCTCATGCTGAATTTTGGGCAGCCTTTCAAGCACTGGCCCAAGAAAATCTTTCTTTTGATGAGATTCCTGTTGACATTCTTAATTTCAGTGTCCAAAGATTAAGGAACAAAGAAGTTTCCTTGGTCAAGGTGTTGTGGCGAAACCAATCTGTTGAGGGTACAACTTGGGAAGTTGAGGTGGATATGCAATTCAAGTACCCGCACCTATTTTTCGTGAACTCTGATCAAGCCGAAGGTACCGTTCTTTCCTAAATCATGCACTTTTGTTAAAAGTTTCAACAGTTCAGTAGTCATTTATAATGTGTTCAGCTCTAGTTTCTTGAATGCATTCTATGTTACATTCGGAGTGAGAAATAATGTGGTGATGAGTCTAATGAATGGATTCAGCTGTATGCTCTATTCCCTATCTAATCTTATCATGTATAGCGTCATTCGGTGACGAATGTTTTGAAGGAGGGGATGATTTAATACCCCGCAAAATTTTCTTTGAAATTTTGTGCGTAAACGTGTTGAGTTCTATCTTCTAGAATGAACTATAAATTTTCCATGTAGACTATCTAGATTATGACCCACCATTGCGTAGAGTATCGAATAATCTTTCCAACAATATGTGGATCATCCAAAACGGACATCCGAGCGACGAGTTATGAACATTCCGATCGAATTGTGAATAGTAGTGAACATTACAACATGCAGGACGATCATAAGTCCTTGTACATAATGATCTGCATGATCTACTATATATCAATGGAAATCTCTGTGAGTGCTCTTTCTAATGAAATTGGTTTCATCCAATTTGTCTATCCGAGCAAAAAGTTATGGTCGATCTACTTCAGCCTATCAAAAGTGAATTTTTGAATCAATTTCAAACGATCATAACTCCTCGTACACAATGATCTGGGTGAGATACTATATATCAATGGAAAGATATGAGAGTCCTCTTTCTAATGAAATTGGTTTCATCCAATTTGAATATCGGAGTAAAACGTTATATTGATCTACTTCAAACTATAAAAATAGTCCATCAAAGGACAGATTCGAGAATTATATGATTTTTAGGGGCGTTTTGGTCATTACCCCTCACCCAAAATCCATCCCAACCCTATATTAAAGCCTATTAGAACTATTATATGTTATATTTCATCAAATTCCCTCAAAAAGAAAACTCTAAGCTCCTACATCCAACTTCAAGAACCTCCAAAGTTCACCATTAATTCTGTAAATTTATTCAAGATTACAAGTTCCTAGTTCAAGAACTCCAAGAACCATCATTCAAAAGCATGATCAACATCTCAAAAATGAGTATCGATCTGAAGTTCATCATTCAAGGTATGTGGGGTTTTTCAACAAGAACTCTCTTTCGTTCTTGTGCCCAAAAGTAATTTTCTTTACAAAGGCATAATTTTTATTTGATTTTTATGATTTGAAGCATGAACCCATATCTTATGATGATTAATATGAAATCTTGATGTTTATGATTTTGAAAGATTAATTTACATGTGTGGTGATATAAAGCATGAATCTTGAACGATATTTATCATGATTTTGATATTTGGGTTGTGAATCCCCATTAGAAATTATGTTTTTTTGAGAAAGTGTGTGTTATAAGCACGTTGATGTTGAATATTTGAGATATTTTTAATGATTTGACATTTTGTTCTTAATGGAGTTGTTTTGACTCGAGTATGAAAGAAATACACAATGTGGTTGAATTTGATAGATGGGAAGCATGATGGATCCCGATGTATATTTATATATTACTTAAATTATTTTGTTGTGGATTGTCTTTGAAATGATCTGAGCTAAGTCTGGGAGAAATCTTTAGCACTGAGTGGGAGGTATAAAGTGACCTTACTTTTCTAGAACTACGTGCCCCTATAGGAGTGAGCCTGAGGCTGATTTATATAGTGATCACTAATTTGTGTCGATTTGATATCGATAGTCCTACTCCGATGGCAAGGATAGGACGGCTCTCCCCAACGTGGGTTGTACGTTGGAATCCATGTAGCTCACATAGTTTATGTCGGTTATAGGATCTGCCAGTGTGTGTGTTTCCTTGTGTCTATGGTGAACGGTGAAGTGATTTGAAAGTGGAATTTAAAAAGTGTGATTCTTTCTTTCAGAAGTCTATCGTGCTTAAAGTGTCTCTATCTGATATTGATTCGTGTTCTCCTCTTTCATAAATATGCCTCCACGTCGAGCGAGAAGAAATAATGATGGTTAGCAACCTCAACCCGCTGACTCATTAAATGAAAACGTCTCATGCTTAGTTTCAGGCATCCTTTCAGGCGCTGGCCCAACATGTTACTGCAAATGTTTACGCCAACCTGACCCCGGCTCCACAGTAGTAGGGAGGTGATTCAGCTACTTCCAGGATCTGTGACTTCATGCGGATAAACCCGCCGAAATTCTATGGGTCCAAGTCTGATGAGGATCCACGGTTGTTTTTACAGGAGGTGTGGAAGATTACTCAGGTGATGCATGTATCTGAGGAACATAGTGTGGAGTTGGCTGAGTATAGGTTGAAAGACCTTGCGTATGACTGGGTTATTTGTTAGAGGAAAGGTAGAGGTGAGGGAGCTATCCCTACGACTTGGCAAGAGTTCCAAGATGCATTCCTGGATAAGTTTTTCCCTCTGGAGATGAGGGAGGCAAAGGTGGAAGAGTTTATGAACCTGCTACAGGGCTCTATGACTGTTAAGGAGTACTGTCTAAAGTTCAATCAGTTGGCCAAGTATGCTCCTGAATTAGTGGCTTATCAGGCTAGTATGAGTAAGTTTATGACTGGAGTTTCTAGATATGTGGTTAAGGAGTGTATGGGAGGTTGAGGGGAATATGGGATCCAAGTACCCGCACCTATTTTCCGCAAACTCCAATCAAGCCAAATGTACCGTTCTTTCCTAAATCATGCACTTTTAATAAAAGTTGCAGCATTTCAACTGTCATTTATTATGTGTTCAGCTGTAGTTTCTTGAATTTATGCATTCTATGTTGCATTCTGTGTGAGAAATGATGTGGTGATGAGTCTAATGAATGGTTTCAACTGTATGCTCTATTCCCTATCTAATCTTGGTATGTCTAACATCATTCGAGGATGAATGTTTCCAAGGGGGGGATATGTATAATACCTAGGGAAATTTTTCATTGAAATTTTGTGCGTAAACGTGTTGGGTTCTATCTTCTATAATGAACTATAAATTTTTCATTTGGAATGTCTTAGATTATGACTGACCATTGCGTAGAGTATCGAATAATCTTTCCAACGATATATGGATCATCCAAAACAGAAACCTGAGCGACGAGTTATGAACATTTCGATCGAACCGTGAATAGTAGTAAACAGTAAAACATGCAGGAAAAAGTACTGCGGCCAGGCATATTTTTGATCAAACTTTAAATGATCATAACTCCTTGTACATAATGATACAGGTGATCTACTATATATCAACGGAAATCTCTGCGAGTCCTCTTTCTAGTGAAATTAGTTTCATCCAATTTGGATATCGGAGCAAAAAGTTATGGTCGAGTTACTTCAGCCTATCAAAAGTAAATTTTTGGATCAATTTCAAACGATCATAACTCCTCGTACACAATGATCTGGGTGAGATACCATATATCAATGGAAAGATATGAGAGTCCTCTTTCTAATGAAATTGGTTTCATCCAATTTGAATATCGGAGTAAAACATTATATTAATCTACTTCAAACTATAAAAATAGTCCACCAAAGGACAGATTCAAGAATTATTTCATTTTTAGGGGCGTTTTGGTCATTCTCCCTCACCCAAAATCTATCCAAACCCTATATTAAAGCCTATTAGAAGCATTATATGCTATATTTCATCAAATTCCCTCAAAAAGAAAACCGTAAGCTCCTACATCCAACTTCAAGAACCTCCAAAGTTCACCATTAATTCTGCAAATTTATTCAAGATTCCAAGTTCCTAGTTCAAGAACTCCAAGAACAATCATTCAAAGGCACGATCAACATCTCAAAAACTGAGTATCGATCTAAAGTTCATCATTCAAGGTATGTGGGGTTTTTCAACAAGAACTCTCTTTCGTTCTTGTGCCCAAAAGTAATTTTCTTTACAAAGGCATGATTTTTATTTGATTTTTATGAATTTGAAGCATGAACCCATATCTTATTATGATTATTATGAAATCTTGATGTTTATAATTTTGAAAGATTAATTTACATGTGTGGTGATATAAAGCATGAATCTTGAACGATATTTATCATAATTTTGATATTTGGGTCGTGAATCCCCATTGGAAATTGTATTTTTTTTAGAAAGTGTGTGTTATAAGTACGCTGATATTGAATATTTGAGATATTTTTAATGATTGGACCTTTTGGTCTTAATGGAGTTGTTTTGAACTCGAGTATGAAAGAAATCCACAACGTGGTTGATTTTGATAGATGGGAAGCATGAAAAAGTTATGGTGAACGGTGAAGTGATTTGAAAGTGGAATTGAAAAAGTTATTCTTTCGAAAGATTTAAATGATATTTACATTATGAAAATTGATATTCTCGATGAATTGAAAGTGATTGATAAATTATAAGATGACTCACATGTGTTATTATACTTATTTAATCCTCTCATGATTATGATGATTTTCTTCGGGCTAGGTGAGTCTTTCATACATCCTGCATATTTCTTATAAATATTTATGATGATGATGTTTATACAACTGGATACATCCCCATATACTCGGTTCCTTTCCACAGTACTTACCCACATCTTCGGATGTCGGTTGCATTTTCTCGGAATATAGGTTCAGCTGCTCAGTTCTAGGTTCGACAGTGATTCTTCGAGCATGCTATTCTACATCCTCTATTGTGGTGAGTCCTCATGTTCTGAGGACATGATGTCTGATGTTGGTTTCACGAAATTGTTTACATTTGATAACTGAGTATGAGTCAGTTGGGGCATGTCTCAATGGCTCGTTGGTGTTATTGATTTTCTTAGAGGCTTGTTAGACTAGTATAGATGTTGGGAGTTGACTAATAAGTCATATTTTGTTATCTTTCTGAAATTCTTTTATTCTTGGATGATGATTACTCTGTTGATATTTGAGGGTTATTTATGGAACTCCGTTGATTTGAGTTGAATTGAATAAAAATGGCTCAAATGTTTAGCTTAGGGCTACTCATAGCCTCAAGCACCGTCTGACGCTCCGAGACCTATTTTTGAGGCATTACAAACTTGGTATCAGAGCCTAAGTTTTTAAGGTATCCTTGGGAGTCTGACAAGACTTGTTATGTAGAGTCTTGATCATCGGTGTGTAGCGTGCCACATCTATGAGCAAGAGGCTACAAGACATTTTATGAAAAAGTTTGATTCTTTCTCTTAGAAATCTATCGTGCTTAAGTGTCTCTCTCTGATATTGATTCGTGCTCTCCTCGTATAGAAATATGCCTCCATGTGGAGCGAGAAGAAATAATGATGGTCAGCAACCTCAACCCGCTAACCCATTGAATGAAAATGTATCTCATGTTGAATTTTGGGAAGCCTTTCAGGCACTAGCCTAAGCTGTTACTGCAAATGTTCAGGCCAACCCGGCCCTGGCTCCAAAGCAGTAGGGAGGTAATTCAGCTGCTTCCAGGATTTGTGACTTCATGCGGATGAATTCGCCGAAATTCTATGGGTCCAAGTCTGATGAGGATCTACGATTGTTTTTAGAGGAGGTGTGGAAGATTACTCAGGTGATGCATGTATCTGAGGAACATAGTGTGGAGTTGGCTGCGTATAGGTTGAAAGACCTTGCTTATGACTGGGTTGTTTCTTGGAGAAAAGGTAGAGGTGAGGGAGCTGTCCCTACGACTTGGCAAGAGTTCCAAGATGCATTCCTGGATAAGTTTTTCCCTTTGGAGATGAGAGAGCCAAAGGTGGAAGTGTTTATGAACCTGGGAGTACTGTCTAAAGTTCAATTAGTTGGCCAAGTATGCTCCTTAGTGGCTGATAAAATGGCTAGTATGATAAAGTTTGTCACTGTAGTGTCTAGTTATGTGGTTAAGGAGTGTAGTTCTGCTATGCTGCATAGTTAGATGAATCTTTCTAGGATGATGAACCATGCCCAGCAGGTTGAGGCAGACAAGATTAAGGAGAGAGATAGAATGAGAGGATATGTTTAGAGCTTATGCACTTGACTTTAAGAGAAGTTGGGATGATCACTTACCGTTGATAGAGTTTGCTTACAATAACAGTTTCCACTCTAGTATTGGCATCGCTCCGTTTGAAGCCTTATACGGGAGAAAGTACAGATCACCCATAGGTTGGTTTGAGGTGGGTGAAGCGGCTGTAAGTGGTTTTATTTCGGTATTTGAGGCTATGGAAAAAGTTAAGTTGATTAGGGATAGGTAAAAAGCTGCACAGAGTCGTCAGAAGTCATATGCGGATGTTAGAAGGAGAGACCTTGAGTTTGAAGTTAGTGACATAGTGTATCTGAAAATTTCACCCATGAGGGGGGTGAAGAGATTCATAAAGAAAGGGAAGCTTAGTACCGTTTATGTTGGTCTTTACAAAATTCTTAGCCGTGTTTGTAAGGTAGCTTATGAGGTCGAGTTGCCTTTCGAGTTGTCCTCTGTTCATCCAATATTTCATGTCTCCATGCTTAGAAAACATATTAGTGATGCTCTGGTGGTGGATTCCTTTGTGAGTGCTGACATTCAAAAAAATCTTTCTTTTGATGAGATTCCTGTTGAAATTCTTGATTTCAGTGTCCGAAGACTAAGGAACAAAGAAGTTCCCTTAGTCAAGGTATTGTGGCGAAGCCAATCTGTTGAGGGTGTAACTTGGGAAGCTAAGGTAGAAATGCGCTCAAAGTACCCACACCTATTTTCTGCGAACTCCGATCAAGCCGAAGGTACTGCTATTTCCTAAATCATCCACCTTTAATAAAAGTTACAGCAGTTCAGCTGTCATTTATTATGTGTTTAGCTGTAGTTTCTTGAATTTATACATTCTATGTTGCATTCGGAGTGAGAAACAATGTGTTGATGAGTCTAAAGAATGGTTTCAGATGTATGCTCTATTCCCTATGTAATCTTTGCATGTCTAGCATCATTTGAGGATGAATGTTTTCAAGGGGGGATGATGTAATACCCCAGGAAATTTTTCATTGAAATTTTGTGCGTAAATGTGTTGGGTTCTATCTTCGTGAATGAACTATAAATTTTTCCGGCGTAATGTCTTAGATTATGACCCACCATTGCGTAGTGTATTGAATAAGCTTCCCAACGATATGTGGATCATCCAAAATGGACACCCGAGCAACGAGTTATGAACATTTCGATCGAATCGTAAATAGTAGTGAATAGTAAAACGTGCCGAAAAAAGTACTGAGGCCTGGCGTATTTTTTCTCCAACTTTAAATGATCATAACTCCTTGTACATAATGATCCGGGTGATCTACTATATATCAACGGAAATCTCTGTGAGTCCTCTTTTTAATGAAATTGTTTTCATCCAATTTGTCTATCAAAGTAAAAAGTTATGGTCGATCTACTTCAGCCTATCAAAAGTGATTTTTTTTATCAATTTCAAATGATCATAACTCCTCGTACACAATGATATGGGTGATACACTACATATCAATGGAAATATATGAGATTCCTCTTTCTAATGAAATTGGTTTCATCAAATTTTGATATCGGAGTAAAATGTTATGGTTGATCTATTTCAGACTATCAAAACAGTCCACCAAAGGACAGATTCGAGAATTATTTAATTTTTAGGGGCATTTTGGTCATTCCCCCTCACTGAAAATCCATCTAAACCCTATATTAAAGCCTATTAGAAGCATTATATGTTATATTTCATCAAATTCCCACAAAAAGAAAACCCTAAGCTCCTACATCCAACTTCAATAACCTCCAAAGTTCACCATTAATTCTGCAAATTTAATCAAGATTCCAAATTCCTATTTCCAGAACTCCAAGAACCATCATTCAAAGGCATGTTTAACATCTCAAAAATGAATATCGATCTAAAGTTCATTATTTAAGGTATGTGAGGTTTTCAACAAGAACTCTCTTTCGTTCTTGTGCCCAAAAGTAATTTTCTTTACAAAGGCATGATTTTTATTTGTTTTTTTTTGAATTTGAAGAATGAACCCATATCTTATAATGATTATTATGAAATCTTGATGTTTATCATTCTAAAAGATGAATTTACATGTGTGGTGACATAAAGCATAAATCTTGAACGATATTTATCATGATTTTGATATTTGGGTCGTGAATCCCTATTGGAAATTGTGTTTTTTTGAGAAAGTTTGTTTAATAAGCACGTTGATGTTGAACATTTGAGATATTTTGAATGATTTGACCTTTTGGTCTTAATGGAGTTGTTTTGAACTCAAGTATGAAAGAAATCCACAACGTGGTTGATTTTGATAGATGGGAAGCATGGTGGCTCCCGGTGTATATTTATATATTACTGAAATTGTTTTGTTGTGGATTGTCTTTGAAATGATCTGAGCTAAGTCTGGGAGAAATCTTTAGCACCTAGTGGGAGGTATAAAGCGACCTTACTTCCCTAGAACTACCTGCCCCAGTAGGAGTGAGCCTGAGGCTGATTTATATAGTGATCACTAGTTTGTGTGGAGTTGATATCGATAGTTCTACTCCGATGGAAAGGATAGGATGGC
Organism: Capsicum baccatum var. pendulum; assembly: GCA_030864225.1. Taxonomy (NCBI): domain Eukaryota; kingdom Viridiplantae; phylum Streptophyta; class Magnoliopsida; order Solanales; family Solanaceae; genus Capsicum; species Capsicum baccatum. The sequence goes on from CM061550.1 coordinate 170,824,706, forward strand.
ACTCCCCAACATGGTTTGTACGTTGGACTCCATGTAGCTCACATGGTTTATGTCAGTTATAGGATCTCCCAGTGTGTGTGTGTTTCCTTGTGCCTATGGTGAACGGTGAAGTGATTTGAAAGTGGAATTGAAAAAGTTATTCTTTCGAAAGATTTAAATGATATTTACATTATGAGAATTGATATTCTCGATGAACTGAAAGTGATTGATAAATTATATGATGACTCACATGTGTTATTATACTTATTTCATCGTTTCATGATTATGATGATTTTCTTCGGGCTGTGTGAGTCTTTCAAATATCCTGCATATTTCTTATAAATATTTATGATGATGATGTTTATACAACTGCATACACCCCTATATACTCGGTTCCTTTCCATGGTACTGACCCACATCTTCGGATGTCGGCTGCATTTTCTTGGAATATAGGTTCAGGTGCTCAGTTCCAGGTTCGACAGTGATTCTTCGGGCACACTATTCTACATCCTCTGTTGTGGTGAGTCCTCATGTTCTGAGGACGTGATGTCTGATGTTGGTTTCTCAAAATTGTTTACATTTGATAATTGAGTATGAGTCAGTTGGGGCATGTCTCAATAGCTCGTTGGTGTTATTGATTTTCTTAGAGGCTTGTCAGACTAGTATAGATGTTGGGAGTTGACTAATAAGTTGTATTTTGTTATCTTTCTGAAATTCTTTTATTCTTGGATGATGATTACTCTGTTGATATTTGAGGGTTATTTATGGAACCCCGTTGATTTGTGTTGAATTGAATAAAAATGGCTCAAATGTTTAGCTTGGGGCTACTCTTAGCCTCAAGCACCGTGTGACGCTCCGGGACCCATTTTCGGGGTGTTACAAATAAACAACACAAGATTTACGCCGAAACCTCCTTGATCATGGGAGGAAAAACCATGGCTTGTACTCAAAAGCACTCAACAATCCACTCTAATAAACCTCTTGCTTACAGACTCAATTCAAGCCTAACTCTAGGCTCCACCTACTTGTAATAACTCTACTACAAGCTTATCTTGACAACATTGCTGAGAACTAACTTTTATACTTATTAACTCTAACCAATATTGAGCTCAGTTAACTCTACCTAAGCATGCTTGAGAAAGTAAGGAAAATTCATTACTCTTATAACTAATTAATTCTATTAATAACCAAGACTCAAATCAATAACACTCACTATTTCAGTACATACAAAAATCAAGAACTTGAGCAATACTTGAGAAATATAGAAAAGTTGAGTTTCTCCCCCTTTTCTCACTACTCTTCCTAATTTCAAAAACTACACGATTGAGAAGCATTCTTTTCCTTTTATAGTGGAATAAAGATTAGGGTAGAAATTTAGTTGGGCCAGGTGTTCTTATGGGTACAAGGTTACATAGGAATCTTGTTACACTAGAAGATAAAACTACATAGGACAGTGACACTTGTACTTATAAATGAAGACTAAGGGACCTGGTCCCTTGCTGTCAGCTGCTTACCATAACAACAATAAATAGAAATTCTATAAACTAGGGACCTAGTCCCTTGTTGTCAGCTGATCGACATGAAAATTAGATATAGTACTACCAGCCTAGTGGTCAACCTAGTCAAAGACCTTGTTGTCAACTTAGATTAATCTTTGGTAAGCTCAATCTAGATTCCTAGTTATATTTGATTGATTCCTAATCTTGTTTTACTTCATTGTAATACTAATTAAGAACTTGTAAGTAACCTAATTAGTTGTGAATTAGTTCTTAAGTTAATTTTATTCTTTATTCCAATTATTTAAGAATATTTCTTATTTTTATATTGTCGTAACTTCGTGGCTCAAGTCCAAATGAGATTTCTTTGAGTCATTGAAATGATAATCCATTATGATCAAGAGTGGATATCAACACCTCAATTCACATCACAGTATAAACAAACATTCAACACTTATTTATCCCTATGTGAGGCCATTAAGGTATGTAGAGTTGCGAGGTTGTTTCTTTAACACTAAATTGTTTGTTGTTTTTGTTAGTGTTATTATTCATAGGTATACAATGGATTGAGAAGGAGAAACATCACAATTAATGGATAATAACACCATAAGTGTTATGTTCTCCTCCATGATGGTGAATCTTAATACCTTGGATAGTCGTATAGCATTGATAAAAAAAAGTATAAACACTATGGGCTGAAGGATGGATAACATGGATGATCAATTGAACTCCACCCTCTCTACACCACATAACCACCATTATTCTTGAAGCAGGCATGCTCAAAACACATCCACTACCATTTCCCCCAAGACAATTCACCAAATGATTAATACACCAATACCACCATAGGAACCCCCTACCCACACCACCATATATCCCCAAAATCAAAATCATAATCGACCACTTAAACAAAAATTTAAGTAAACACAACAAGAACCTAGAAATAAAATACCACAAACTCAACCAAACTATATTCCCCCATTCCAAGCGCCACTTAACTAAAACAACCCCTTAATATAGAGAAGGAAGAGATGGAGGAATAACAAAAGAAGTATGAAGTTGTCGATAAAGTCGACATATTGTTAGAATAAATAAGGGTACTAATGGATAAAATAGGCTATTGAGGTCGAAGAGAAAGGTTTTGACAAGAACCTCTTGGGAGAGAAAACTTGGGAAACAGACCCTAAGGTCATGATCAATAGAATCAATAATGTAATCGAGATCAAGATATGGGTTTAAATTCCAACAAGGTTAGTTTTCCAATAATCAAGGAAGAGAGAGATCCCAAAGCTTATCACTTACTAAAGTCCTATTATGAAATGATCTTTCATGTTAATGATATCACCGAGGATTAGAAGAGTTTCTATGCCATAACCCATTTTAAGGGATATGTCGATATATGGTGGGATTACGTCAAGGGATTCAGAAATATGTTGAATGTGGGTCAACCTCCTATATGAGGGGCAATGAAGGTGTTTATGATACAAAGGTATTTTCTGGAGAGATATAAACATGAGATCCTTGCCAAGATTTACAACTTAAGGCAAGGTAGCAAGAGTGTCGTGTTTTATTATGATGAATTCCAATAATTGATCTTGAAGCTTGATCATTGATGATTGAACATGAACCATGGCATCATACGCTTCAAAATTGGGTTGAACAAAGCTATCTCCTTATGCATGACTATCTATAACTTTTAGACCTAGAATACATCTTCTAAGAATCCTTGGAAATTGAGATGGAAATCAAAGAAAGAGGGACTTACAAACCAAAAGGGTACTCATCAACTAACTCTTAGGGTAAGAAAAAAGAGATAGCTTAATTGTCAGTGGTATGAAAATAGAATAAGGATGCTATTAAGTCCTATGATAAGAATCCCGTAGATTAGACCACTACAATATACCCTCCAAGGAATGAAGGTAACAAATATCCTACTCTTAATTCTAAAAGTTTTCAATGCTTTAAATTCTAAGGTTAAGGACATAATGGGAATAGATTTCACAACCAAAGAAATATGATTCTTAGGAAAGGGAAATTGTATTATGTTGGAGTAAAGGTGCAGTAGAAATGGATGAGAATGATAAAAAATTCCAATATAGAGAGAAAGTTGAAGAAGAAGTACAAGAAGAAGGATATGATAAAGATGCTTGGCCCCAAGATGGGGAGTTTAACGTGCCTAACCTTTTGGTAACATGAGTGATTAGATGACCCGAGTCAAAGGGAAAATCTATTCCATACTAAGTGTCTTATCAAGGATGGTCGTTGATCATTGATAGTGGTAGTTGTGCCAATGTTGATAGTACAACAATGGTTATTTTCCTAAAGTTATCCACCACAAAGCATGATATCCCATACAAATTCCAATGGTTTAATGAATATAGAGAGTTTAAGGTAACTTAGCAAGTTGTGATCAATTTCAAAGTGGTGAATTACAAAGATAAGGTGCTAGGTGATATGATTCCCATGTAAGCTTATTAAGTCTTGTATGGAAGGCCATGACAATATGATTAGTCGACTATGTATGATAGAAGGACCAATTGGTATATCCTTGAGATGAATGGCCAGATATTTATGCTATATCCTCTCTAACTCCCAAAAGTGAATAAATCCCATAAAAGATTGAGGAAGTTGAAGGAGAAAGAAAAGAAATTAAGGAAAGATGATACCATGATACAAGATCAAACCAACAACACCAAGAGCTTCAAGTAGGCTCGGATTTCAGTCCAACAACACAAGCACAACAAGTTTTAGTTTTGGTTTTTCAGCCCACAACACAAGAACAACAAGATAGATAACAATGCTAGTGAATCGAAAAGAGCCCCACATGGCTTCACTAGACTTTAAGATAACAAAATCAACAACAACAACAAGATAAAGAAAGATAGATAACTTGACATATAACATGCAAGAAACTAAGAAACCTAACATCAAGAGAGGACCCTAAGTCTAATGAATATAAACACCAAGTTCTTACGAGGACCAAGAGGCACTCAACGACCTCAAAACCCTTGTTTCTAGCCAAAGAGACAACACAAGTATCCCTCTACTTGTGGGATAATAGGGGTGGCTTCTATGAGTGGAAGAGAGAGCAAATGTTTTGTGTTTTTAGGTTACAAAATCAGCATTCAAAAAACTAGGGAATCACTCTCTATCATGTTCTATTTATACTACAAACAAAAGGGGTGAAATGACCCATCCGCCCTTGCTTCTTGTGCCAACCTTGGAGAGTATTTTATTACACATTAGGACCTCTCTTAACACATAAAAACGTTTAGGTCCTTGGTCGGTTCAATCACCAACTCACACACGGCCATTTGCATGAACAAAGCTTGGAGTGTTTGTAATTCCCGAGCTTGACTTTGTGTGAAAGGCCGTGTACCTGTGGAGGCTGCCCTAACCGTATCATCCTCTCCATCTTGAGAGGAATTTGACCTCAAATTCGGCATTTGGTCATCTTCAACCGCATCCACGAGGGAGAGATCACCAACGTTGAAAGTGTTGTGCACTTGATATTCCGGTGGAAGGTCAATCTTGTAGGCGTTGTCATTGATTCTCTCAAGTACTTGGAAAGGACCATCACCCCTTGGCAGAAACTTGGACTTCCTTTGAGCTGGAAACCAATCCTTTCGAAGATGCACCCACACCCAATCTCCGGGTTCAAGCACAAGCCTCCTTCTCCCTTTGTTTACCCTTTTTGCAATCTCTTGGTTCTTCTTTTCAAGCTTGATCCGCACCGTCTCATGCATTTTCTTCATTGCCTTGGCTCTTTTATTTCCATCTAAGCTGGTCATGAGATCACTAGACAAAGGTGTGAGATCTAAAGGGGTAAGGGGATTCAGGCCGTAAACACATTCAAAGGGAGTCATTCCCGTGCTCGAATGTATTACCCGGTTGTATGCAAATTCCACCAAGGGTAGGTGTTCTTCCCATGATGTCAGTTTACCTTTAACCATAGAACGTAGCATATACCCTAAGGTTCTATTTACTACCTCCGTTTGGCCATCGGTTTGTGGGTGGCAAGACGTGGAGAAAGGTAACTTCGTTCCAAGCCTACCCCACATGGACTTCCAAAAGAGACTTAGGAACTTGGAGTCCCTATCGCTCACAATAGTCCTCGGTACCCCGTGAAGCTTTACAACATGTGCAACAAATAATGAAGCTACACTAGGAGCATCCTCGGTTTTAGCACATGGAATAAAATGAGCCATTTTAGAGAATCTATCAACAATAACAAAAATGCTATCTCGGCCCTTTCTAGTCCTTGGCAGCCCCAAAACAAGATCCATCGAAATGTCCAACCAAGGCCTAAGGGGAGTAGGGAGTGGGGTGTATAATCCTTGAGGTTGGAGACGAGATTTCGCACTCCGGCAGGCCACGCATTGACTACAAATTCTAGTGACGTCTTTGCGCATTTTGGGCCAATAGAAGTTCTCCTCTAAGATTCCGAGGGTCTTGTCTACCCCAAAGTGACCCATGAGGCCTCCGTCATGGGCCTCCCTCACAAATAATTCCCTCCAAGAACTAGAAGGAACACACAACCTCCTCCCCTTGAACAAATACCCATCGAACCGAGAGTAGGAGGAATGGTCACTCTCCTTAAGCCAACGGTCCCTTCCCCACTCTTCGCATTCCCTAAAAATAGGAGCAAAGGTAGGATCCTCGGGATACAACATCCGCAAGCTCTCAAAACCCATCAACTTCGAAGACAAGGTAGCAACAAGCACATGCTTCCTGGACAAGGCATCGGCAACAACATTTTCCTTTCCCCTTTTGTAATGAATTACATAAGGGAAAGTCTCGATGAACTCAATCCACTTAGCATGACGCCTATTCAGCTTGTCTTGGCTCTTAAGGTATTTCAACGACTCATGATCCGTTCGTATCACAAACTCCTTAAGCCACAAATAATGTTGCCAATTTCCCAAGGCTCTAACAAGGGCGTACAACTCCAAATCATAAGTTGAGTAATTAAGAGTTGCCCCTTTGAGCTTTTCACTGAAATAAGCAATGGGCTTACCTTCTTGCATCAAAACAGCCCCGATGCCAACCTTACTAGCATCACACTCTATTTCAAACATCTTATCAAAATCGGGCAATTGCAATAAAGGCGCCGAGATGAGCGTAGCTTTCAAGGCCTCAAAATCCCTAGCCTGCTCATCACCCCATTTAAAGGGTCCATCCTTTCAAATTACCTTGGTCAAGGGGGCTGCTATGGAACTAAATCCTTTGACAAACCTCCTATAAAAGCTTGCCAACCCGTGGAAACTTCGGATTTCTCCAATAGTTTTAGGGGTCGGCCAACTTCGTATAGAGTCTATCTTGGAATCGTCCACTTCCACACCCCTTGAGCTCACGACAAAACCCAAGAATGTAACTTTATCAACACCAAAAGAACACTTCTCCATGTTAGCATACAGCTTCTCCTTTCGGAGCACATCAAACACACATCTCAAAAGCATTACATGATCATCAATAGACTTACTATACACCAACACATCATCAAAGTAAACCACCACAAACTTTCCAATATAAGGCTTCATTACATGATTCATTAGCCTCATAAATGTGCTAGGAGCATTGGTAAGGCCGAAGGGCATGACCAGCCACTCATATAGACCGAATTTGGTCTTGAATGCGGTCTTCCACTCATCACCGGGTTGCATGTGAATTTGGTGATAGCCGCTCCTAAGGTCCACCTTAGAAAACAAACAAGATCTGTGGAGCTCATCTAACATATCATCTAGTCTAGGGATTGGATGACGATACCTTATAGTGATTTTGTTGATGGCTCTACAATCGACGCACATGCGCCAAGTTCCGTCCTTCTTTGGTACCAAAAGTACCGGGACAGCACACGGACTCATGCTTTCCTTGATGTATCCCTTGTTGAGAAGCTCCTCAACTTGTATTTCAAGCTCCTTAGTGTCCATGGGATTGCTCCTATAGGCCGGTTTGTTTGGAAGTTGTGAACCCCGCACCAAATCAATTTGGTGTTCAATTCCCCGAAGTGGGGGCAATCCTTGCGGAAGTTATTGAGGAAATACATCGTCATACTCCTGCAACACACAAGAAATCAAAGGGGAAATGGAAGAATTAGTGGGGTTAGTATTAAAACAATGGGCCAAAAGTAACATCGGCTTGTTTTCATCATGGTCCACGAAGAGTTCTTTCCTCCTAGCCAACATCACTACGTTTTCCATCTCCCTTGTCATTGGGACAGCCTCGGATGTCCCTACTCCCTCACCTACGGCATCCCCCCCCATTTCTCCCTTTCTGGATTCTTTCCTCTTTCCCTTTAACTCTCTCATCTTTTGATGCCACTCATTTACTTGGGAGGGTGAAAGACGGTGAAGTGTGACCTTTCGGCCATCCTTCTCAAGCGTATACCGGTTGGACCTCCCATCGTGTTTAGTAGACCTATCATATTGCCATGGCCTACCTAACAACAAGTGACATGCTTGCATTGGGATCACGTCACAAAGCACTTCATCGTGGTAGTTTCCCACCTTAAACCGAATCACACATTGCCTTGTGACCTTTAATTCACCACAATCGTTCAACCATTGTAGCTTGTAAGGACTAGTGTGTGGAGTAGTTGGTAGCTTCAAGAAATTGACCATAGCATGGCTTGCAACATTTTTACAACTACCACTATCAATTACCAAGGTGCACACACTCCCCTTTACAAGTCACTTAGTATGGAATAGATTTTCCCTTTGACTCGGGTCATCTACCGCCTTACTAATCATGACACGTCTAACCACAAAGTTTGGAACCACACACTCCCCTTCTTGTGGATAGACATCTTCACTATCATCTAATCCATCATCACTCGGTCCATTTTCAGATTCCTCTCCATCTTGAGGCTCGACCTCATCCTCCCCCCTTTCGGAAACCACCTCCTCACCAAGGTAGTACACCTTCCCTTCTCGTAGGATCACATTGCGCCGGTTCGGACATTCATTGGCCTTATGCCCCCAACCTTGGCACTTAAAGCATTGGAACCCCTTTGGGTTGGGATATTTGTGAGCCTCCGGTTTCGGAGGGAATTTTGGGACTGTTTTGGACTCGGGCAGCTTCGTAGGGGCGGGTTGGTCCTTGTTTTTGGGCCAACCCGAGGGGGTTTGTGATACGGTTAGGGCAGCCTCCACAGGTACACGGCCTTTCCCACGAAGCCAAGCTCAGGAATTACAAAAACTCCAAGCTTTGTTCATGCAAATGGCCGTGTGTGAGTTGGTGATTGAACCGGCCAAGGACCTAAATGTTTTTATGTGTGGAGAGAGGTCCTAAAGTGTAATAAACTACTCTCCAAGGTTGGCACAAGAAAGCAAGGGCGGATGGGTCATTTTACCCCTTTTGGTTGTAGTATAAATAGAACATGTTAGAGAGATATCCCTTAGTTTTTGAAATCTGATTTTGTAACCTAAAAACACCAAAACATTTCCTCTCTCTTCACTCATTGGAGCCGCCCCTAGTATCTCATAAGTAGAGGGATACTTGTGTTGTCTCTTTGGCTAGAAACAAGGGTTTTGAGGTTGTTGAGTGCCTCTTGGTCCTCGTAAGAACTTGGTGTTTATATTCATTAGACTTAAGGTCCTCTCTTGATGTTAGGGTTCTTAGTTTCTTGAATGTTATATGTCAAGTTATCTATCTTCTTTATCTATTTGTTGTTGTGTTGATTTTGTTTATCTTGAAAGTCTAGTGAAGCCGTGTGGGGCTCTTTTCGATTCACTAGCATTTGTTATCTATCTTGTTGTTCTCGGGTTGTGGGTTGAAATACCGAAACTAAAACTTGTTATTCTTGTGTTGTTGGACGGAAATCCGAAGCCTTCTTGTTGTTCTTGGTGTTGTTGGTTTGATCTTGTATCATTTGGTATCAAAGCAAGACCGGTTGTGTTCCAACATAACCCATCTTGGGCTAGTTCACGGATTAAACAAACTACAAAAAAAAAAAATTCTGAAAATCTGTCCATTAAAAGTTGAAACCGAGAATGATGTTGTATGTTTAGATCTAGGTGTTATTTTGCTTGTTTAGTGAGTTTCTAGTGTTGGTTTCTTTCTCACCAACACTAAGGTGTCTAGATCCGAAAGTTGAGCTTTAAAATTTGAACATTGTGCAGTGACTTGAAGTGGCCGAAAGATGTATGTTGTTGATGACCCAAAGAAAATCGGTGGTTGTGTGTGTATGTGCTAAAGAAGTTGATGAAGTTGTTGAAGTGTGCATCTTTTGAACTTGTTCATATTGTTCATCTTGTTGTGTGGTCAAGTGGTAAAGCTATAAAGTTGTTGTGAAAGACTTGCACCCATCACTTTGTAGTCTTGTCAATCACTTTCCCTAATTCAAGGAGCCTTGTTTTGTGGGATTTGTCAACCAACCCCCACTTTCTTGAGTTTGAAAAAGGGTGAAAGACTACAAAATTTTAGTTTTCCCACCAAAACACTTTTCAAATTATAACAAGTTGTGTGAATATTAACTCAAAAAAAAAAAAAGAGAAAGAGAAAAACCGAGAGAAGAAGAACGTGTGGGACCATTGCATGCTACCACGTCACTATAAGCTCAACTTAGGATATTCTTTGGTTGCTAATTGTTGATCCTTGGTTTCCCTTACTTGGTCCTAGAACTAATTAACAAACTAGTACCTTGCTACTTGGTTGTCAACTAGTTCCTTGAGCCGTTTGTTCGTGTCAACGATTATTTGTGTGCTTTTATTCGTTTGAACGAATTGCTGATTTTCGACTCTAGTACGGCAAGAATTCTTTGAGTCTTCAAACAAGAATCCATTCCGGATAAGAGCTTACTCATACCTTAAAATCTCACGGTTACTAGCCAATTATACAACACTTGTGGAACACGAACTTGTGGTGAACTAAAGCGGCTAATACCTTGACAATGGAAGGAGCTACGTCTCACAATGCGGATACTAATGCCCTTGATTCTATGAGGGTCACTCTTGAGGCCGTTACCCGGACACTTGAAAGGTTGAATTCGGAATTTGGGGCCGTGAGAGGGGATTTGGCAGCAATAAGGGGGGAAGTATCGACTATTAGTGGGAGATTAGATCAAGTGGAGAGTCAAAGGAACTCTCGTCCATCTACTTCTCTACATGTCTCTACCAATGGTCATGATAGGACCTCCTCCGCAACCATCACCCCCGAAACAGTCCACCAAATGCTAAATGCACCCCAAGCTCCACTAAATACCGCAAGCCAAACTACCTATTTTCCTCCAAACCGAGACTCCACTAGACCACTACATTTCCAAGCCCCTCCGATTCCACAAGAGGGATTTGGGCGCCAAGTACCTCCACTAAATCCGAACACTCCATTCCAAGCTCCATTAAACCAAAGACCGCAAATTCCAAATCCTCCGAATCAAAACGGCCAAGGCCGACCAGCCCACTTTGAAGGATACGGTAGAGAGGAGTATGAAGGAGTGGGAGCCTTTGATGATGCTTATATGAGGGAGGAGGAGTTAAGAGGGGGTCGAGGAGAACCTAGGAGATACCGGGGGTATGGAGATAGGGGAAACCGACACCAAGAGAGAGACGTAGGCATCAACACCATCAAGTTGATCCTACCCATCTTTAAGGGTGAAAGTGACCCCGAGGCCTACTTGACTTGGGAATCAGCTTGTGACAAAGTTTTCCAAGTTAATGACATCTCGGAAGAAAAGAAGAGTTGCTACGCTATAGCTCACCTCGAGGGCTATGCTAACACTTGGTGGGAGTATGTTAAACGGTTTGGTAATGAATTAATTGATGGGCAGCCACCACCTTGGTATCGGTTGAGGTATTTGATGAGACAACGATACCTTCCCGAGATATATCGTCATGAGTTGCTTGCTAGATTATATGGCTTGCGGCAAGGAGGCAAGAGTGTGATGGCCTATTTTGACGAGTTCCAACAACTCATGTTGAAACTTGATCACCGTGGGGAGCAAATCAGCCACGACATCATCCGGTTCAAGTGTGGATTGAACAAAGAGATCTCCACTCACTTGACCCTTCACCGGTTTGAAACCATTGATGGTATATTCCAAGCGGCCCTAGAGATTGAAAGGTAACTTAAGGAGAGATCAACCTTCAAGGCAAGGGTACAAACCCCCTCGGGTTGGCCCAAAAACAAGGACCAACCCGGCCCTATGAAGCTGCCCGAGTCCAAAACAGTCCCTAAGTTTCCTCCGAAACCGGAGGCTCACAAATATCCCAACCCAAAGGGGTTCCAATGCTTCAAGTGCCAAGGTTGGGGGCATAAGGCCAATGAATGCCCGAACCGGCGTAATGTCATCCTACGAGAAGGGAAAGTGTACTACCTTGGTGAGGAGGTGGTTTTCGAAAGGGGGGAGGATGAGGCCGAGCCTCAAGATGGAGAGGAAGCTGAAAATGGGCCGAATGATGATGGATTAGATGATAGTGAAGATGTCTATCCACAAGAAGGGGAGTGTGTGGTTCCAAACTTTGTGGTTAGACGTGTCATGATTAGTAAGGCGATAGATGACCCGAGTCAAAGGGAAAATCTATTCCATACTAAGTGTCTTGTAAAGGGGAGTGTGTGAACCTTGGTAATTGATAGTGGTAGTTGTACAAATGTTGCGAGCCATGCTATGGTCAATTTCTTGAAGCTACCAACTACTCCATACACTAGTCCTTACAAACTACAATGGTTGAACGATTGTGGTGAATTAAAGGTCACAAGGCAATGTGTGATTCGGTTTAAGGTGGCAAACTACCACGATGAAGTGCTTTGTGACATGATCCCGATGCAAGCATGTCACTTGTTATTAGGTAGGCCATGGCAATATGATAGGTCTACTAAACAAGATGGGAGGTCCAACCGGTATACGCTTGAGAAGGATGGCCGAAAGGTCACCCTTCACCCTCTTTCACCCTCCTAAGTAAATGAGTGGCATCAAAAGATGAGAGAGTTAAAGGGAAAGGGGAAGGAACCCGAGAAGAGAGAAAAGGGGGGGGATGCCGTAGGTGAGAAGGTAGGGACATCCGAGGCTGTCCCAACGCCAAGGGAGATGGAAAACGTAGTGATGTTGGCTAGGAGAAAAGAACTCTTCGTGGACCATAATGAGAACAAGCCGATGCTACTTTTGGCCCATTGTTTTAATACTAACCCCACTAATTCTTCCATTTCCCCTTTGATTTCTTGTGTGTTGCAGGAGTATAAAGATGTATTTCCTCAAGAACTTCCGCAAGGATTGCCCCCACTTCGGGGAATTGAGCACCAAATTGATTTGGTGCCGGGTTCACAACTTCCAAACAAACCGGCCTATAGGAGCAATCCTATGGACACTAAGGAGCTTGAAAAACAAGTTGAGGAGCTTCTCAACAAGGGATACATCAAGGAAAGCATAAGTCCATGTGCTGTTCCGGTACTTTTGGTACCAAAGAAGGACGGAACTTGGCGCATGTGCGTCGATTGTAGATCCATCAACAAAATCACTATTAGGTATCGTCATCCAATCCCTAGACTAGATGATATGTTAGATGAGCTCCACGGATCTTGTTTTTTTTCTAAAGTGGACCTTAGGAGCGGCTATCACCAAATTCACATGCAACCCGGTGATGAGTGGAAGACCGCATTCAAGACCAAATTCGGTCTATATGAGTGGCTGGTCATGCCCTTCGGCCTTACCAATGCTCCTAGCACGTTTTTGAGGCTAATGAATCATGTAATGAAGCCTTATATTGAAAAGTTTGTGGTGGTTTACTTTGATGATGTGTTGGTGTATAGTAAGTCTATTGATGATCATGTAATGCATTTGAAATGTGTGTTTGATGTGCTCCGAAAGGAGAAGCTGTATGCCAACATGGAGAAGTGTTCTTTTGGAGTTGATAAAGTTATATTCTTGGGTTTTGTCGTGAGCTCAAGGGGTGTGGAAGTGGACGATTCCAAGATAGACTCTATTCGAAGTTGGCCGACCCCTAAAACTATTGGAGAAATCCGAAGTTTCCACGGGTTGGCAAGCTTTTATAGGAGATTTGTCAAAGGATTTATCTCCATAGCATCCCCCTTGACCGAGGTAATTAGAAAGGACGGACCCTTTAAATGGGGTGATGAGCAAGCTAGGGCTTTTGAGGCCTTGAAAGCTACGCTCATCTCGGCGCCTCTATTGCAATTGCCCGATTTTGATAAGATGTTTGAAGTAGAGTGTGATGCTAGTAAGGTTGGCATCGGGGCTGTTTTGATGCAAGAAGGTAAGCCCGTTGCTTATTTCAGTGAAAAGCTCAAAGGGGCAACTCTTAATTACTCAACTTATGATTTGGAGTTGTACGCCCTTGTTAGAGCCTTGGGAAATTAGCAACATTATTTGTGTCCTAAGGAGTTTGTGATACGAACAGATCATGAGTCGTTGAAACACCTTAAGAGCCAAGACAAGCTGAATAGGCGTCATGCTAAGTGGATTGAGTTCATCGAGACTTTCCCTTATGTAATTCATTACAAAAGGGAAAAGAAAATGTTGTTGCCGATGCCTTGTCTAGGAAGCATGTGCTTGTTGCTACCTTCTCTTCAAAGTTGATGGGTTTTGAGAGCTTGCGGATGTTGTATCCCGAGGATCCTACCTTTGCTCCTATTTTTAGGGAATGCGAAGAGTGGGGAAGGGACCGTTGGCTTAAGGAGAATGACCATTCCTCCTACTCTCGGTTCGATGGGTATTTGTTCAAAGGGAGGAGGTTGTGTGTTCCTTCTAGTTCTTGGAGGGAATTATTTGTGAGGGAGGCCCATGACGGAGGCCTCATGGGTCACTTTGGGGTAGACAAGACCCTCGGCATCTTAGAGGAGAACTTCTATTGGCCCAAAATGCGCAAAGACGTCACTAAGATTTGTAGTCAATGCGTGGCCTGCCGGAGTGCGAAATCTCGTCTCCAACCTCAAGGGTTATACACCCCACTCCCTACTCCCCTTAGGCTTTGGTTGGACATTTCGATGGATTTTGTTTTGGGGCTGCCAAGGACTAGAAAGGGCCGAGATAACATTTTTTTTATTGTTGATAGATTCTCTAAAATGGCTCATTTTATTCCATGTGCTAAAACCGAGGATGCTCCTAGTGTAGCTTCATTATTTGTGGAACATGTTGTAAAGCTTCACGGGGTACCGAGGACTATTGTGAGCAATAGGGACTCCAAGTTCCTAAGTCTCTTTTGGAAGTCCATGTGGGGTAGTGATACAAGATCAACCCAACAACACCAAGAGCTTCGGATTTCAGTCCAACAACACAAGAACAACAAGTTTTTAGTTTCGGTTTTTCAACTTACAACACAAGAACTAGTTTCGGTTTCCAACTTACAACACAAGAACAACAAGATGGATAATGATGCTAGTGAATCGAAAAGAGCACCACACGGCTTCACTAGACTTTAAGATAACAAAATCAACAACAACAACAAGATAAAGAAAGATAGATAACTTGACATATAACATTCAAGAAACTAAGAACCCTAACATCAAGAGAGGACCCTAAGTCTAATGAATATAAACACCAAGTTCTTACGAAGACCAAGAGGCACTCAACGACCTCAAAACCCTTGTTTCTAGCCAAAGAGACAACCCAAGTATCCCTCTACTTGTGGGATAATAGGGGTGGCTTCTATGAGTGGAAGAGAGAGCAAATGTTTTGTGTTTTTAGGTTACAAAATCAGCATTCAAAAAACTAGGGAATCACTCTCTATCATGTTCTATTTATACTACAAACAAAAGGGGTAAAATGACCCATCCGCCCTTGCTTTATTGTGCCAACCTTGGAGAGTAGTTTATTACACTTTCGGACCTCTCTTCACACATAAAAACATTGAGGTACTTGGCCGGTTCAATCACCAACTCACACATGGCCATTTGCATGAACAAAGCTTGGAGTTTTTGTAATTCCCGAGCTTGGCTCCGTGTGAAAGGCCGTGTACCTGTGGAGGCTGCCTTAACCGTATCATCCTCTCCATCTTGAGAGGAATTTGACCTCAAATTCGGCATTTGGTCATATTCAACCGCATCCACGAGGGAGAGATCACCAGCGTTGAAAGTGTTGTGCACTTGATATTCCGGTGGAAGGTCAATCTTGTAGGCGTTGTCATTGATTCTCTCAAGTACTTGGAAAGGACCATCACCCCTTGGCAGCAATTTGGACTTCCTTTGATCTGGAAACCGATCCTTTCGAAGATGCACCCACACCCAATCTCCGGGTTCAAGCACAAGCCTCCTTCTCCCTTTGTTTACCCTTTTTGCAATCTCTTGGTTCTTCTTTTCAAGCTTGATCCGCACCATCTCATGCATTTTCTTCATTGCCTCGGCTCTTTTAGTTCCATCTAAGCTGGTCATGATATCACTAGACAAAGGAGTGAGATCTAAAGGGGTAAGGGGATTCAGGCCGTAAACACTTTCAAAGGGAGTCATTCCCATGCTCGAATGTATTACCCGATTGTATGCAAATTCCACCAAGGGAAGGTGATCTTCCCATGAAGCCAGTTTACCTTTAACCATGGAACGTAGCATAGACCCTAAGGTTCTATTTACTACATCCGTTTGGCCATCGATTTGTGGGTGGCAAGACGTGGAGAAAAGCAACTTCGTTCCAAGCCTACCCCACATGGACTTCCAAAAGAGACTTAGGAACTTGGAGTCCCTATCGCTCACAATAGTCCTCGGTACCCCGTGAAGCTTTACAACATGTTCAACAAATAATGAAGCTACACTAGGAGCATCCTCGGTTTTAGCACATGGAATAAAATGAGCCATTTTAGAGAATCTATCAACAATAACAAAAATGCTATCTCGGCCCTTTCTAGTCCTTGGCAGCCCCAAAACAAAATCCATCGAAATGTCCAACAAAGGCCTAAGGGGAGTAGGGAGTGGGGTGTACAACCCTTGAGGTTGGAGACGAGATTTCGCACTCCGGCAGGCCACGCATTGACTACAAATTTTAGTGACGTCTTTGCGCATTTTGGGCCAATAGAAGTTCTCCTCTAAGATGCCGAGGGTCTTGTCTACCCCAAAGTGACCCATGAGGCCTCCGTCATAGGCCTCCCTCACAAATAATTCCCTCCAAGAACTAGAAGGAACACACAACCTCCTCCCTTTGAACAAATACCCATCGAACCGAGAGTAGGAGGAATGGTCATTCTCCTTAAGCCAACGGTCCCTTCCCCACTCTTCGCATTCCCTAAAAATAGGAGCAAAGGTAGGATCCTCGGGATACAACATCCGCAATCTCTCAAAACCCATCAACTTCGAAGACAAGGTAGCAACAAGCACATGCTTCCTAGACAAGGCATCGGCAACAACATTTTCTTTCCCCCTTTTGTAATGAATTACATAAGGGAAAGTCTCGATGAACTCAATCCACTTAGCATGATGCCTATTCAGCTTGTCTTGGCTCTTAAGGTGTTTCAACGACTCATGATCCGTTCGTATCACAAACTCCTTAGGCCACAAATAATGTTGCCAATTTCCCAAGGCTCTAACAAGGGCGTACAACTCCAAATCATAAGTCGAGTAATTAAGAGTTGCCCCTTTGAGCTTTTCACTGAAATAAGCAACGGGCTTACCTTCTTGCATCAAAACAGCCCCGATGCCAACCTTACTAGCATCACACTCTACTTCAAACATCTTATCAAAATCGGGTAATTGCAATAGAGGCGCCGAGATGAGCGTAGCTTTCAAGGCCTCAAAGGCCCTAGCTTGCTCATCACCCCATTTAAAGGGTCCGTCCTTCCTAATTACCTCGGTCAAGGGGGCTGCTATGGAGCTAAATCCTTTGAAAAACCTCCTATAAAAGCTGGCCAAACCGTGGAAACTTCGGATTTCTCCAATAGTTTTAGGGGTCGTCCAACTTTGAATAGAGTCTATCTTGGAATCGTCCACTTCTACACCCCTTGAGCTCATGACAAAACCCAAGAATATAACTTTATCAACACCAAAAGAACACTTCTCCATGTTGGCATACAGCTTCTCCTTTCGGAGCACATCAAACACACATCTCAAATGCATTACATGATCATCAATAGACTTACTATACACCAACACATCATCAAAGTAAACCACCACAAACTTTCCAATATAAGGCTTCATTACATGATTCATTAGCCTCATAAACATGCTAGGAGCATTGGTAAGGCCGAAGGGCATGACCAGCCACTCATATAGACCGAATTTGGTCTTGAATGCGGTCTTCCACTCTTCACCGGGTTGCATGCGAATTTTGTGATAGCCGCTCCTGAGGTCCACTTTAGAAAACAAACAAGATCCGTGGAGCTCATCTAACATATCATCTAGTCTAGGGATTGGATGACGATACCTTATAGTGATTTTGTTGATGGCTCTACAATAGACGCACATGCGCCAAGTTTCGTCCTTCTTTGGTACCAAAAGCACCGGAACAGCACACGGACTCATGCTTTCCTTGATGTATCCCTTGTTGAGAAGCTCCTCAACTTGTCTTTCAAGCTCCTTAGTGTCCATAGGATTGCTCCTATAGGCCGGTTTGTTTGGAAGTTGTGAACCCGGCACCAAATCAATTTGGTGCTCAATTCCCCGAAGTGGGGGCAATCCTTGCGGAAGTTCTTGAGGAAATACATCTTCATACTCCTGCAACACACAAGAAATCAAAGGGGAAATGGAAGAATTAGTGGGGTTAGTATTAAAACAATGGGCCAAAAGTAACATCGGCTTGTTTTCATCATGGTCCACGAAGAGTTCTTTTCTCCTAGCCAACATCACCACGTTTTCCATCTCCCTTGGCGTTGGGACAGCCTCGGATGTCCCTACCTCCTCACCTACGGCATCCCCCCCCCTTTTCTCTGTTCTCGAGTTCCTTCCCCTTTCCCTTTAACTCTCTCATCTTTTGATGCCACACATTTACTTGGGAGGGTGAAAGAGGGTGATGTGTGACCTTTCGGCCATCCTTCTCAAGTGTATACCGGTTGGACCTCCCATCGTGTTTAGTAGACCTATCATATTGCCATGGTCTACCTAACAACAAGTGACATGCTTGCATTGGGATCACGTCACAAAGCACTTCATCATGGTAGTTTCCCACCTTAAACCGAATCACACATTGCCTTGTGACCTTCAATTCACCACAATCGTTCAACCATTGTAGCTTGTAAGGACTAGTGTGTAGTGTAGTTGGTAGCTTCAAGAAATTTACCATGGCATGGCTCGCAACATTTGTACAACTACCACTATCAATCACCAAAGTGCACACACTCCCCTTTACGAGACACTTAGTATGGAATAGATTTTCCCTTTGACTCGGGTCATCCACCGCCTTACTAATCATGACTCGTCTAACCACAAAGTTTGGTACCACACACTCCCCTTCTTGTGGATAGACATCTTCACTACCCTCTAATTCATCATCATTCGGCCCATTTTCAGCTTCCTCTCCATCTTGAGGCTCGGCCTCATCCTCCCCCCTTTCGGAAACCACCTCCTCACCAAGGTAGTACACTTTCCCTTCTCGTAGGATCACATTACGCCGGTTCGGAAATTCATTGGCCTTATGCCCCCAACCTTGGCACTTGAAGCATTGGAACCCCTTTGTGGGTTGGCATATTTGTGAGCCTCCGGTTTCGGAGGAAACTTAGGGACTATTTTGGACTCGGGCAGCTTCATAGGGCCGGGTTGGTCCTTGTTTTTGGGCCAACCCGAGGGGGTTTGTACCCTTGCCTTGAAGGTTGATCTCTCCTTAAGTTCCCTTTCAATCTCTAGGGCCGCTTGGAATATACCATCAATGGTTTCAAACCGGTGAAGGGTCAAGTGAGTGGAGATCTCTTTGTTCAATCCACACTTGAACCGGATGATGTCGTGGCTGATTTGCTCCCCACGGTGATCAAGTTTCAACATGAGTTGTTGGAACTTGACAAAATAGGCCATCACACTCTTGCCTCCTTGCCGCAAGCCATATAATCTAGCAAGCAACTCATGACGATATCTCTCGGGAAGGTATCGTTGTCTCATCAAATACCTCAACCGATACCAAGGTGGTGGCTGCCCATCAATTAATTCATTACCAAACCGTTTAACATACTCCCACCAAGTGTTAGCATAGCCCTCGAGGTGAGCTATAGCGTAGCAACTCTTCTTTTCTTCCGAGATGTCATTAACTTGGAAAACTTTGTCACAAGCTGATTCCCAAGTCAAGTAGGCCTCGGGGTCACTTTCACCCTTAAATATGGGTAGGATCAACTTGATGGTGTTGATGCCTACGTCTCTCTCTTGGTGTCGGTTTCCCCTATCTCCATACCCCCGGTATCTCCTAGGTTCTCCTCGACCCCCTCTTAACTCCTCCTCCCTCATATAAGCATCATCAAAGGCTCGCTCTCCTTCATAGTCCTCTCTATCGTATCCTTCAAAGTGGGCTGGTCGGCCTTGGCCGTTTTGATTCGGAGGATTTGTAATTTGCGGTCTTTGGTTTAATGGAGCTTGGAATTGAGGGTTCGGATTTAGTGGAGGTACTTGGCGCCCAAATCCCTCTTGTGGAATCGGAGGGGCTTGGAAATGTAGTGGTCTAGTGGAGTCTCGGTTTGGAGGAAAATAGGTAGTTTGGCTTGCGGTATTTAGTGGAGCTTGGGGTGCATTTAGCATTTGGTGGACTGTTTCGGGGGTGATGGTGGCGGAGGAGGTCCTATCATGACCATTGGTAGAGACATGTAGAGGAGTAGATGGACGAGAGTTCCTTTGACTCTCCACTTGATCTAATCTCCCACTAATAGTCGAGACTTCCCCCCTTATTGCTGCCAAGTCCCCTCTCACGGCCACAAATTCCGAATTCATCCTTTCAAGTGTCCGGGTAACGGCCTCAAGAGTGACCCTCATAGAATCAAGGACATTAGTATCCGCATTTTGAGATGTAGCTCCTTCCATTGTCAAGGTATTAGCCGCTTTGGTTCACCACAAGTTCGTGTTCCACAAGTGTTGTATAATTGGCTAGTAACCGTGAGACTTTAAGGTATGAGTAAGCTCTTATCCGGAATGGATTCTTGTCTGAAGACTCAAAGAATTCTTGCCGGACTAGAGTCAAAAATCATCAATTCGTTCAAACGAATAAAAGCACACAAATAATCGTTGACACGAACAAACGGCTCAAGGAACTAGTTGACAACCTAGTAGGAAGGTACTAGTTTGTTAATTAGTTCTAAGACCAAGTAAGAGAAACCAAGGATCAACAATTAGCAACCAAAGAATATCCTAAGTTGAGCTTATAATGATGTGGTAGCATGCAATGGTCCCACACGTTCTTCTTCTCTCGGTTTTTCTCTTTCTCTTTTTTTTTTTTTTTTTTTTGTTTTGAGTTAATATTCACACAACTTGTTATAATTTGAAGAGTGTTTTGGTGGGAAAACTAAAATTTTGTAGTCTTTCACCTTTTTTTTCAAATTCAAGAAAGTGGGGGTTGGTTGACAAATTCCACAAAACAAGGCTCCTTGAATTAGGGAAAGTGATTGACAAGACCACAAAGTGATGGGTGCAAGTCTTTCACAACAACTTTATAGCTTTACCACTTGAGCACACAACAAGATGAACAATATGAACAAGTTCAAAAGATGAACACTTCAACAAACTTCATCAACTTCTTAGCACAAAATCACACAACCACCGATTTTCTTTTGGTTATCAACAACATACAACTTTCGGCCACTTCAAGTCACCACACAATGTTCAAGTTTTCAAGCTCAACTTTCGGATCAAGACACCTTAGTGTTGGTGAGAAAGAAACCAACACTAGAAACTCACTAAACAAGAAAAATAACACCTAGATCTAGACATACAACATCATTCTCGGTTTCAACTTTTAGCGGACAGATTTCAGAATTTTTTTTTTTTGTTCAAGCCGTGAGCTAGCCCAAGATGGGTTATGTTGGAACACAACCGGTCTTGCTTTGATACCAAATGATACAAGATCAACCCAACAACACCAAGAGCTTCGGATTTCAGTCCAACAACACAAGAACAACAAGTTTTTAGTTTCGGTTTTTCAACTTACAACACAAGAACTAGTTTCGGTTTCCAACTTACAACACAAGAACAACAAGATGGATAATGATGCTAGTGAATCGAAAAGAGCCCCACACGGCTTCACTAGACTTTAAGATAACAAAATCAACAACAACAACAAGATAAAGAAAGATAGATAACTTGACATATAACATTCAAGAAACTAAGAACCCTAACATCAAGAGAGGACCCTAAGTCTAATGAATATAAACACCAAGTTCTTACGAGGACCAAGAGGCACTCAACGACCTCAAAACCCTTGTTTCTAGCCAAAGAGACAACCCAAGTATCCCTCTACTTGTGAGATATTAGGGGAGACTTCAATGAGAGAAGAGAGAGGAAATGTGTTTGTGTTTTTAGGTTACAAAATCAGATTTCAAAAACTAAGAGATATCTCTCTAACATGTTCTAGTTATACTACAACCAAATGGGGTAAAATGACCCATCCGCCCTTGCTTTCTTGTGCCAACCTTGGAGAGTAGTTTATTACACTTTAGGACCTCTCTTCACACATAAAAACATTTAGGTCCTTGGCCGGTTCAATCACCAACTCACACACGGCCATTTTCATGAACAAAGCTTGGAGTTTTTGTAATTCCCGTGCTTGGCTCCGTGTGAAAGGCCGTGTACCTGTGGAGGCTGCCCTAACCGTATCAGGTAGGCTTGGAACGAAGTTGCTTTTCTCCACGTCTTGTCACCCACAAACCGATGGCCAAACGGAGGTAGTAAATAGAACCTTAGGGTCTATGCTACGTTCTATGTTTAAAGGTAAACTGACTTCATGGGAAGATCACCTTCCCTTGGTGGAATTTGCATACAACCGGGTAATACATTCGAGCACGGGAATGACTCCCTTCGAATGTGTTTACGGCCTGAATCCCCTTACCCCTTTAGATCTCACTCCTTTGTCTAGTGATCTCATGACCAGCTTAGATAGAAATAAAAGAGCCGAGTCAATGAAGAAAATGCATGAGACGGTGTGGATCAAGCTTGAAAAGAAGAACCAAGAGATTGCAAAAAGGGTAAACAAAGGGAAAAGGAGGCTTGTACTTGAACCCGGAGATTGGGTGTGGGTGCATCTTCGAAAGGATCGGTTTCCAGCTCAAAGGAAGTCCAAATTGCTGCCAAGTGGTGATGGTCCTTTTCAGGTACTTGAGAGAATCAATGACAACGCCTACAAGATTGACCTTCCACCGGAATATCAAGTGCACAACACTTTCAACGTTGGTGATCTCTCCCTCGTGGATGCGGTTGAAGATGACCAAATGCCGAATTTGAGGTCAAATTCCACTCAATATGGAGAGGATGATACGGTTAGGGCAGCCTCCACAGGTACACGGCCTTTCACACGAAGCCAAGCTCGGGAATTACAAAAACTCCAAGCTTTGTTCATGCAAATGGCCGTGTGTGAGTTGGTGATTGAAACGGCCAAGGACCTAAATTTTTTTATGTGTGGAGAGAGGTCCTAAAGTGTAATAAACTAATCTCCAAGGTTGGCACAAGAAAGCAAGGGCGGATGGGTCATTTTACCCCTTTTGGTTGTAGTATAAATAGAACATGTTAGAGAGATATCCCTTAGTTTTTGAAATCTGATTTTGTAACCTAAAAACACCAAAACATTTCCTCTCTCTTCACTCATTGGAGCCGCCCCTAGTATCTCACAAGTAGAGGGATACTTGTGTTGTCTCTTTGGCTAGAAACAAGGGTTTTGAGGTTGTTGAGTGCCTCTTGGTCCTCGTAAGAACTTGGTGTTTATATTCATTAGACTTAGGGTCCTCTCTTGATGTTAGGGTTCTTAGTTTCTTGAATGTTATATGTCAAGTTATCTATCTTCTTTATCTTGTTGTTGTTGTGTTGATTTTGTTTATCTTGAAAGTCTAGTGAAGCCGTGTGGGGCTCTTTTCGATTCACTAGCATTTGTTATCTATCTTGTTGTTCTCGGGTTGTGGGTTGAAATACCGAAACTAAAACTTGTTATTCTTGTGTTGTTGGACGAAAATCCGAAGCCTTCTTGTTGTTCTTGGTGTTGTTGGTTTGATCTTGTATCAGTTTGTACCCTTGCCTTGAAGGATGATCTCTCCTTAAGTTCCCTTTCAATCTCTAGGGCTGCTTGGAATATACCGTCAATGGTTTCAAACCGGTGAAGGGTCAAATGAGTGGAGATCTCTTTGTTCATCCCACACTTGAACCGGATGATGTCGTGACTGATTTGCTCCCCACGATGATCAAGTTTCAACATGAGTTGTTGGAACTCGTCAAAATAGGCCATCACACTCTTGCCTCCTTGCCGCAAGCCATATAATCTAGCAAGCAACTCATGACGATATCTCTCGAGAAGGTATCGTTGTCTCATCAAATACCTCAACCGATACCAAGGTGGTGGCTGCCCATCAACTAATTCATTACCAAACCGTTTAACATACTCCCACCAAGTGTTAGCATAGCCCTCGAGGTGAGCTATAGCGTAGCAACTCTTCTTTTCTTCTGAGATGTCATTAACTTGGAAAACCTTGTCACAAGCCGATTCCCAAGTCAAGTAGGTCTCGGGGTCACTTTCACCCTTAAAGATGGGTAGGCTCAACTTGATGGTGTTGATGCCTACGTCTCTCTCTTGGTGTCGGTTTCCCCTATATCCATACCCCCGGTATCTCCTAGGTTCTCCTCGACCCCCTCTTAACTCCTCCTCCCTCATATAAGCATCATCAAAGGCTCCATCTCCTTCATATTCCTCTCTACCGTATCCTTCAAAGTGGGCTGGTCGTCCTTGGCCGTTTTGATTCGGTGGATTTGGAATTTGCTTTCTTTGGGTTAATGGAGCTTGGAATGGAGGGTTCGGATTTAGTGGAGGTACTTGGCGTCCAAATTCCTCTTGCGGAATTGGAGGGGCTTGGAAATGTAGTGGTCTAGTGGAGTCTCGGTTTGGAGGAAAATAGGTAGTTTGGCTTGAGGTGTTTAGAGGAGCTTGGGGTGCATTTAGCATTTGGTGGACTGTTTCGGGGGTGATGGTTGCGGAGGAGGTCCTATCATGACCATTGGTAGATACATGTAGGGGAGTAGAAGGACGAGAGTTCCTTTGACTCTCCACTTGTTCTAATCTCCCACTAATAGTCGACACTTCCCCCCTTATTGCGGCCAAGTCCCCTCTCACGGCCCCAAATTCCGAATTCAACCTTTCAAGTGTCCGGGTAACGGCCTCAAGAGTGACCCTCATAGAATCAAGGCCATTAGTATCCGCATTATGAGACGTAGCTCCTTCCATTGCCAAGGTATTATCCGCTTTAGTTCACCACAAGTTCGTGTTCCACAAGTGTTGTATAATTGGCTAGTAACCGTGAGATTTTTTTAAGGTATGAGTAAGCTCTTATCCGGAATGGATTCTTGTTTGAAGACTCAAAGAATTCTTGCCGGACTAGAGTCAAAAAAATCAGCAATTCGTTCAAACGAATAAAAGCACTCAAATAATTGTTGACACGAACAAACGGTTCAAGGAACTAGTTGACAACCTAGTAGGAAGGTACTAGTTTGTTAATTAGTTCTAGGACCAAGTAAGGGAAACCAAGGATCAACAATTAGCAACCAAAGAATATCCTAAGTTGAGCTTATAGTGACGTGGCAGCATGCAATGGTTCCACACGTTCTTCTTCTTTTTTTTTTTTTTGCTTTATGTTAATATTCACACAACTTGTTATAGTTTGCAAAGTGTTTTGGTGGGAAAAGTAAAATCTTGTAGTATTTCACCCTTTTCAAATTCAAGAAAGTGGGGTTTGGTTGACCAATCCCACAAAACAAGGCTCCTTAAATTAGGGAAATGTGATTGACAAGACTAAAAGGTGATGGGTGCAAGTCTTTCACAACAACTTTAGAGCTTGTCTTATAACTTGAGAACACAACAAGATGAACAAGGTGAACAAGTTCAAAAGATGAACACCACAACAAACTTCATCAACTTCTTTAGCACATAAACACACAACCACCGATTTTCTTTTTGGTTATCAACAACATACAACTTTCAGCCACTTCAAGTCACCACACAATGTTCAAGTTTTTTTTTTTTTTTTTTCAAGCTCAACTTTCGGATCTAGACACCTTAGTGTTGGTGAGAAAGAAACCAACACTAGAAACTTACTAAACAAGCAAAATATCACCTAGATCTAAACATACAACATCATTCTCGGTTTCAACTTTTAGTGGACAGATTTCAGAATTTCCTTTGGTGTAGTTTGTTTAAGCCGTGAACTAGCCCAAGATGGGTTATGTTGGAACAGAACCGGTCTTGCTTTGATACCAAATGATACAAGATCAAACCAACAACACCAAGAGCTTCAAGTAGGCTCGGATTTCAGTCCAACAACACAAGCACAACAAGTTTTAGTTTCGGTTTTTCAGCCCACAACACACGAACAACAAGATAGATAACAATGCTAGTGAATCGAAAAGAGCCCCACACGGCTTCACTAGACTTTAAGATAACAAAATCAACAACAACAACAAGATAAAGAAAGATAGATAACTTGACATATAACATGCAAGAAACTAAGAACCCTAACATCAAGAGAGGACCCTAAGTCTAATGAATATAAACACCAAGTTCTTACGAGGACCAAGAGGCACTCAACGACCTCAAAACCCTTGTTTCTAGCCAAAGAGACAACACAAGTATCCCTCTACTTGTGGGATAATAGGGGCGGCTTCTATGAGTGGAAGAGAGAGCAAATGTTTTGTGTTTTTAGGTTACAAAATCAGCATTCAAAAAACTAGGGAATCACTCTCTATCATGTTCTATTTATACTACAAACAAAAGGGGTAAAATGACCCATCCGCCCTTGCTTCTTGTGCCAACCTTGGAGAGTAGTTTATTACACATTAGGACCTCTCTTCACACATAAAAACGTTTAGGTCCTTGGTCGGTTCAATCACCAGCTCACACACGGCCATTTGCATGAACAAAGCTTGGAGTGTTTGTAATTCCCGAGCTTGGCTTCGTGTGAAAGGCCGTGTACCTGTGGAGGCTGCCCTAACCGTATCAGACCATTAGAAAGAAAGGTGAAGAAGATGAGAAATTAAGAAAATTGAAGAGAAAGTAACAAATACTAATGTTGGCTAGAAACAAAGATATTTTCAAAGAGAACGAAGACAAAAAAACCATACTCCTTCTAGCCCATGTTTTTAAAACTAACCCCTCTACTTATTTGATGTTAAATGTATTTATGTACTGTAGTGTTGCTTTCATTGCTTATTTAGCCTTGTTTTGGGGGATTCTTTAATGCTTTATGTGTTGATTTTGATATAAATAAGCATCTAAGTGATTAAGTATTTCATTATAATGTTTAAAGTTGTTTTCAAGCAAGTTTGTACATAATTTGATCATATAGAGTTCAACCAAGAAAACTAGTTTTACTAGCTTGAGCTTGGTGTTGTTCTAGTCTATTGTGATGGATTCTAATATGTTGAATGAGTTCCTAATGATTTTAATGTGTAATTATATGTGGAAAAACGTTCGTACAATGTGAAAATTTCAATTAAAATAAGCCAAAAGTTAAACCATAAGTTATAGATCAATGTGGACAAGCATAGTCTTAACTCGAGTTTTTAGTTCATCGCTATGAATATTTTGTTGTTTTGATCATTAATATTTTGTGATTTATCATGTAGGATTCTTAGTTTGTGGATTATGGTTATATTTTGATGAAATACAAGATGGGAACTAGGATGCTTGGTAAGTTGATTATGGTGATATATTGATGAAATGCAAGCTGGAAACTAAAGAAAAACAATACCATAATTGTGGGATAGAAGACAAATGCAAAAGAATAAGTGTTGGCATGGATGGCAATTTCAAGTGAGCCAACTTGAATTGGCTTCGATGCGAACCTCCCTCAACACTATATCCATAGCCCCACGCCACTTTCTCCATGCGATTTGCAGTTCCCCTGAGGCTTAGTTCATTAGATCTGCAAGGAATCATATGGATTATCCTAGAGGTAGTCTCCAATACAACGCATACCTCTCCCCATACTCGGCTTAAGTCCCCAACTATAACTAGTATATATTGTAAAACTTGTCGACACTTTTGGACATCTGTAGGAGCTTGTGGAGGCTGCTTGACACAAATTTTAGGGTTTTCTCTCTTTTAATTAGTTCATTCATAGATTTTATAATTTATTCAATTAATTTAATTATGATTATGTCGATTAGTGGATAAACACCCTATTTCTGGGGTTAAGGCCAAGAACACGTTTGCTATCATTATGAATTGAATTTTTTTGGATTGCTTATCATATTTAGTTGTTTGTTCATCCTTTTTTTTAACTATTTTGACGATTTACATCCCTTACAATATATATATATTGTTGACCTTGTGATCTCGGTAGGGGGAATATGAATATATAGTATGGGGATGAAAATAGTAAGGTTCGTATTAATTTATTAATATGAATTGGAATTATCATCTAGTATAGGCATGTACCTAGAAACTTTTATTAGTTCACATGTAGGATGATATCTTTATGCATCTAATTGGATTATTACATCCTTTCTCAATGATGTAGTTATAATGTCCAACTTAGGTAGAGGATTAGAGCTCGAGAGATCATGATCATGTGATAAACCCTACGAATCAATAACAAAGATAAGCAATCTAATGAGTCATTACTTTACACACTGTTTACTTTACTTTTAGTTTATTAATTTTAAAACTATTTTGGTTACGCTTTCTCTAAGTTAGTATTAATAGTTGAACTGGAATTTGATAGTTGCTTAACACTAATCCCTATGGGATCGATACTATGCATGTAAAAGGGCAATTTTACTACTTGTTAGGCCACGTATACTTGTGTGTGCACTATAAGTTTTTGGCTCCGTTTCTGGGGACTGGTAATCTGGCAACTATTTTATTTTGAGTTTTACTCTTTAGATTTCTTTGGTGCTTTACACTATTTCTTGATTTTTTATTTTTACGAAATAGGTTTACAGACTAGTAAGCTGATTGAAACGGGATAGGGATTTGGTTAAACCAAGCCCTGAACCCGAACAACACTTCTATCAATGAAGGACAGAAACAATTTTTCTCCCCCTTATTCTAAAAATTAAAGAATACCAAGATAATCCTACTCTCATGGCTGAAGAACAACTAACCCGTAGGACAGTTACAAAAGTTGTCAATACCACTTTTACAAAATTTGACCTCTCATTTTCAGGAACCAGCTGCTAGAGGTAATTTTGAGCTGACGAAGAATATGGTGCAACTTCTGACAGCTATGGATAGTTTACTAGGCTTTCGAATGAAGATCTACAAGTCCACCTGCAAATCTTTTTTGAGATCAGTGACATGTTCAACTTTATAGATGTGTCAACTGAGTATGTGAGGATGACAGTATTCCCCTTTTCACTGTTAGGGGAAGCAAATATGTAGTTGAATGATGAGATAAAAAATTTGATCACTAATTGGGATGACATAGCCTGGAGATTCCTTATCTCATTCTTTCCTTCTAGAAAGACGGAGAGACTTGTAGTGAGATTTCATGCTTCAAACAAAAGCTAGATGAGAATTTATATCATGCTTGGGAGCCGTTCAAAGCTCTTCTGCGGGACTATCCACACCATCAACAGTCCAATGAGGTATTAGCTCACATTTATTTAAGGTACTTGACTATAGAACAAAAATTCAATTAGATTCAGCTACAGGTGGTCAAGCTCTGGAGATGATATATGGCGATCTGTATATTTTTTGAACCAAATTGCATAAGGGAATATTGAGTGGCATTCAGACTCGAGAAATGTTATAAATAAAGTTATAGGTGCATTAGAGGTGGACCATTTAACTACCTTATCAGATCAGTTTGCTTTTCTACAAAATAAAATAAGCAATATCATGTTGGGGGTTGCACAGTCTGCAATCACAATTAATGCAATCCAACAGACTACAGGTTGGTCTAATGTTTATAGTAACAGTGGGCATTCAGCAACGATGTGTGCTATATATCCTAAGTCTGTGATGTATGTGGGAAATGTTCAGAGGCCAAATTATGGTAATGCCTAAAATAAAATGTGGCAGACTCAGCCACTAAATACCTCATGGAATAACTAGTATCAGTTTTGATACAGAAAAGAGAAGGAAACAAAGAACAAACACCAAATCAGTCCACTAATCTTAAGGATTCGAGGACCAAGATGGAGACCACACACGGATTCGCTACTAACAACAAGAATACAAGATACAAGAGTGTATATTAACACCAAAACAGCTATGAAACGTGATGAACAAGATGAACAACAATAATACAAGTTTTGGATTCAACGAAGACCCCAAAACAGTCCACTACACAACACATACACGATTTGCAAGAAAATAAAGATAGATAGTGAGACCAAGATTATTACAAGATTAAGAACCAAGTGTATTTCAACACTAACCCCTAATGAATGTAACAATCAAAACCACACTCTTACGGTGACCACCAAGGGAATGAACTAACCTTAAGATCTACCGTTTCCAAGCAAAGATCAATATTGCCTTTTCCAAGCCCTATGCTAAGGATGGCTTTTCCAAGCCCTACAACTAAGGGTGTTACACTCTCAAAAGAGAGAAAATATGTCTTTCAATTCTTCATCTTTCCAAATCTCCCAAGAAATGAGCTAAAATGACCTATTTATAGTGTAATACAAAAGAATACAAAAAGACCACTTTGCCCTTAATGATAGGTGCGGCCATGGTGTGTAAATACACCATGTGTAATGTCCAAAATGCCCTTAATTAAGGTCCACAACCGTGAGTCCTCACTCTTAAATGCTCCAAGCAATCTTCCATACGTGAAATTGCTTTAAGTTACGCTCAAAATGGGTCCTCCATGCATGTTCTTGTATTCTCGAGGTGACCAAGTCTTAAGCCTCTATGTGTTGGCCTCCAAAGATGTCATCAAAAGATAAGATGGCCATTTGTCCCGTATCATCCTCCCCTTCTTGAAAAGGATTCGACCTCGAATCCAAACCTTGCAAAACCGAAGAGAGGACAAACAAATACAAACTCCTCATGGCATGAGGGTTAGGGTTAGCATAACAAATCATCTCAACATGCCAAGGTTGCACATATTTACAATATAACCAAGAATCCTTTGCAAGGAATATTAAAAACTCAATAAAAGATGTACAAAGGATTTGGTTATAGGATACATCAAGAGTGACACCTTGCTTGTCATGTAGACCAAGCAATAAGTTTGGTGCACCAACATCACTATTTCTAAATTTGGCACCGGGTTCAAATGGGAAAAGTAGCCATAGACACGGGTCTCGACAACACTTCCCTTTCCCGTGGTCTATACCCAAACTAAATGACATACTCTCTACAATAACATACATATGATCCAAAGCAAATAGAGAGTAGAGAAAAGTATCACTCAAATCGACTTCTACTAAGGTGCTCTCATGTGTATGCTCACTACTAGTTTCCCAATAATCACCATGAGTACTCTCAACAATGAAATCACACAAAGTAGAAGAAGAAGTAGCTTTCGCAACTACACATTCCTTACCCTTAAGAGGACTCTCATCTTCCAAGAAGAGATTTCCCTCTTTAGGAGGAATATTGTCACACCATAGTGGGTTAGCATATAGGCTATAGCTTCCAAGGCAAGCTATACCATCGTTTTCACCACTAGGTTCATTAGGAGTGTTTAAATCATCTTCAAACAAGACATTGTACCTAAAAAGAGTGTGATCTACCTCACGGACAGATTTGGAACAAGCAAGTTCCTCACTCTCTAAATGATCAATATCAAGTTTCAAGGATGTTTCAAACACAATATTACCCCAAGAAGAGCTCTCGGGTTCATTCTCACTTTGATCAACATTTTCAACATCATCACACACTTGAGGTTCATTAATTACATCATACACATCCTCAAGTGGTGGGTAATTTTCACACATAAGTTGATCAACACAAATTTCAGAAGATAATGTACTTTCATTCAACATAATGGTTTCAACACTAGGTGGACATAAATCGATCTTACAAGAAGAGTCTATTCGGTAATCAATAGGATCAACTAGTGTATCCACACTCACAACATGTACATCATCATAAAGTGGCAAAGAAATAATACACTCACATATAGGCAAGCTACAACTCACACTCAATGGGCTACTAGCCACACAATTATCATTCACATGTACAAAAGTGTAAGAGTTTGCCATTTTACCTTGAAATCCTTGAGTAGATTCTTCTTTGTCATGGTGTGAAGGTCCTCCAAAAGTTTGGGCAGAAACATTCTTTTGGCATTGTTCTTCTTCGCTTTCCATGTTGTTACCTACACAAATGTCCTTAGAAATAGAAGGACAAATAATGTTAGCATGTTTTGGTGGTAATCCTCTTACTTTGCTCCACACAACCTCTCCTTTTTCCACTCTCGGATTACCACCTTTCACTCCCTTACTCCTCTCAATCTTTTGTCTCTCATAATAATTCGAATTGGAGTAGGTAGGAACTTCTTTTTGCGGCCCGGACAGAATGTACGTCTCGAGGCAATTTCCCCATCGGTCTCTTACAATATTAGGCCAATTTTGCATATTTGGAACTTTATGTTGTGCAAACCAATCGGCGCCTAAGCTCACATGACCATAGGTTATGGGAAAAACATCACACCACACCTCCTCATGGTAATTAAATTGGCAGAAGACAACTTTTACCCTCTCGGTAACCTTAAACCTGTCCAAGAAGTATGGAACAAGTAAAGGCTCACAAAATAACCCCAAGTAATCAACCATGGATGGAACAGTGTAGTTTCTATAGTACCTATCATTTAACACAACGAGGCAGCCCGGTATCCCACAAATGGTCACCTTTCCGGAGTGTATACTCCTTCTCGGATCAACATTGTAAAGCACATGAGTACCCCTCGATTTTGGAGATGTATATCCTCTTCTTCCCATTGGACAACCTACACTATAGCTAGTATAACCATTCACACTATATCGACCTTGATAAGAAGTACTACAAGGTGGAGAATATGAATCTTCACACTCCTCACGTGTACTCTCATCATAGCTCTCATAAGGTTTACGAATGACAGGGTTATACCTAACACCAAATCTAGGTTCAGAGTGGGGAGTGCAAGACTCCTCACATGTCCCAACTTCATCATAAGATCCATCACGAGGTCCTACATCATCTCCAAAGTCACCATAAGCACTAGGCACTTCACTCACCTCATTTTCTCCCTCAAAACAGTAATTTTCAAATCTGCCTATGTTTTGACCATGGCTATTTTCATAGCCTCCGCAATCTTCCTCAACTTCGTAGCCATAAAAACCCTCACTACAATCATAGTCTCCCATATTGTAGTCACAATAATCCCCGGCTATCAAATTTATGTTCCCCTTATATCACCCTTTAAACCTACAAAATAAACAAACAAGATTAGCAGTAAAGCGCCTCACCAACACTCGTATACACTCACCTTTGTGATTCTCACAATTGGAGCGGCGAATATTGAAAGTTGCGTATACTCCGGTAGTCAATAGGATGTCAATTCTACTTGGTGGCCGGAATAGATTCTTGTTTGATCGACTCAAGACACAAAATAAAATTT
This sequence comes from Capsicum baccatum var. pendulum, assembly GCA_030864225.1. NCBI lineage: Eukaryota > Viridiplantae > Streptophyta > Magnoliopsida > Solanales > Solanaceae > Capsicum > Capsicum baccatum. The sequence goes on from CM061550.1 coordinate 170,857,758, forward strand.
CCTTACGAACTTGAAATAAAGAAGTTACAACGAAATAAAAATGAGAAAAGCTCACAAATAACGAAGACACGAAAGAGAGATTCAACAATTAATCTACAACTAGGTAGGTGATTACTAGTTGTTAATTAATTGGAACCAATAAAATTGAAACTAAGGAACAATAAAAGGAAACTACTAAAATCTGAAATTTGAGCTTATTAATGACGTGAACAGTAGCAAATGGATGATGTGGCAGCATGCAATTGGTTTTGGTCCCACCCATTATAATCACAAATTCTGAAATTTTAAATCTTCACACTATTTGGAAAAGGTGACAATTGTTTTTTTGGTAGGGAAAACATAAGTCTTGAAATAAGGAAAAAGTATTTTGTCCCACAACACAAGGTTCTTGAAAAAAGAAAAAAGTAGTCCCACAAAACAAGGTCCTTGAAATAAGGAAAAGCTGAAAAAGTAGAAGTCTAGTCTAGGAAGTGTTGGGAAATGGTTGATAAAGTCTTTTGTGGTTGTAGGAAAAGTCTTTGAGCCACAAGTCTTACACCTTAAATATTGGATTTATTCCTTGCAAGACTAACATCAACTCACACTCTCTTTGATCAACTTATAAGATCAACAACCACCTTTTCTTCAACAACATATAGAGATGGTGAAGAACACCAAGAACACGAACTTTGAGTCTTGAAGTTCTAAGGTTTAAGTTGGACCCCAAACATCAAAAACACTTTTCCAAGCGTAAAATCCACTACACAATCTCCACAATACACGTTCAAACCTTGAACCAACAACACACCACACGTCCAAAACAGTCCAAACTTTAAATCCGCAACAACAATACCAACAACAATCTGTCAAGTCTAAGTTCACAATAACAACATCAACAACAAAGGCTCAAATAAAGATATAGACTCAAAGTGTTAGTGAAGAACAATACTAACACTAGAAACACTTTAGACAAGTAAAAATTTCGGCCAAGATACAACAAGAACACAATTTTCGGCCAAGAACACAAAGTGGACAGATTGCTATTTTTCTGAAAATTTCAGTTTTCAGTTTTTTTTTTATTTTTTTTATTTTTTTTTATTTTCTAACAAGCAAACCCAAGATTGATCTTGTAGGAACAATATCAAGCCATGCTTTGATACCAAATGATACGGAAAAGAGAAGGGAACAAAGAACAAACACCAAATCAGTCCACTAATCTTAAGGATTCGAGGACCAAGATGGAGACCACACACGGATTCGCTACTAACAACAAGAATACAAGATACAAGAGTGTATGTTAACACCAAAACAGCTATGAAACGTGATGAACAAGATGAACAACAATAATACAAGTTTTGGATTCAACGAAGACCCCAAAAGAGTCCACTACACAACACATACACGATTTGCAAGAAAATAAAGATAGATAGTGAGACCAAGATTATTACAAGATTAAGAACCAAGTGTATTTCAACACTAACCCCTAATGAATGTAACAATCAAAACCACACTCTTACGGTGACCGCCAAGGGAATGAACTAACCTTAAGATCTACCGTTTCCAAGCAAAGATCAATATTGGCTTTTCCAAGCCCTATGCTAAGGATGGCTTTTCCAAGCCCTACAACTAAGGGTGTTACACTCTCAAAAGAGAGAAAATATGTCTTTCAATTCTTCATCTTTCCAAATCTCCCAAGAAATGAGCTAAAATGACCTATTTATAGTGTAATACAAAAGAATACAAAAAGACCACTTTGCCCTTAATGATAGGTGCGGCCATGTGTGTAAATACACCATGTGTAATGTCCAAAATGCCCTTAATTATGGTCCACAACCGTGAGTCCTCACTCTTAAATGCTCCAAGCAATCTTCCATACGCGAAATTGCCTTAAGTTACGCTCAAAACGGGTCCTCCATGCATGTTCTTGTATTCTCGAGGTGACCAAGTCTTGAGCCTCTATGTGTTGGCCTCCAAAGATGTCATCAAAAGATAAGATGGCCATTTGTCCCGTATCAAGTTTTAGCAACCACAGGCACAAGAAAATAAAGCTATAATAAATATGAAAGAGATGTTGAAACAACTTATAGCTGGTCAAGCACAATAGGTAGAAGATATGAAAAGTTAACAAGCAGAGATAAAAAGCCACAATAAGCCACAAATAGCTTTGATTTGCAGATTGGTCAGCTACAACAAATACAAATTACTAGGCCTCAAGGTGGTTTGCTAAGTGATACTAAAAATCCTAAAAAATTAATGGCAATCACTTTGAGGAGCAGTAAAAAGCTTAATGAATAACCTTCAAAGAAAACTAAGGAGGTTGATGCAAAGTTGATTCCCCCAAAGGAATCTGAGAAAGTTTCTAAAAATTCAAGAAAGTCTAAGTACTTGAAAGGAAAAGTTGTTGAACAAGTGAAGAAGATCCCAACACCACCTTTCCCACGGTTGTATATAAAGGCAATGGAGTATGTAGGCTTTAAAAATTTATTTGACACGTTCAGAGAGCTGCACATTAACTTACCTCTTTTCGATATTTTGAAGAGAATGCCCAAGTAAACTAATTACTTGAAAGCTGTGGTCACTTAAAAATTTAAGAAGCAGTATATTTTGATAGTAGCACTCACAGAGGAGTGTGGTTCTTTAGTGATATAGAAGATGCCACAAAAACTCACAGATCCTGGGAGTTTAACTCTCCTAATTCAAATTTACAGCAGTGAGGTGATCCATGCACTAAGTGATTTGGGGTGAAGTATCAATTTGATTCCCCTCTGATTGTTCAATACCTTGGACTTGGGAAAGCCAAGGCCAAGATCTGTGTTACTCCAATTGGCAGACCGAACCCTAGCCCATCCAAAGGAATTTTAGAGGATGTCCTAATCAAGGTTGGTAATTTTATTATTATACTAACTTTATTTTTTTAAATGTTCAGGCAGATAAAAGTTTATCGGTGATCTTGGGACATCCATTTTTAGAGACAAGGGGAGCATTGATTGATGTAAGAAAGGGCACACTTACAATGAGGTTGGATGATAAAGAGGCAATTTTCAAAGTGTACAAACCACTCAAAATACTTTCCCAATGCAAAGATTTGTGCATAATTATAGTGATTGAATGGGATAAGTATGGGGTGGTGAAGTCTATTCCACAAAATACGTCTTTAGACTTCCTCATTAAGAAGGCCAACACATTTAATACCTAAGACTGACATGATGTAGATTGATGATCCTAAAAAGGCTAAAAGTGAAGAAGTTATTAAACCTAAGAGTTCACACTCAAGAGGTCAAAAATGAAAAAAAAGATGGTGTTCGAGTGTCAGAAAAAGGATGAAGGAAAATGATTGAGTTAGATATTGAGTCATGCCACACACTAAATCAGGAACTGCATGGGAGGCTAACCAAGGTAAGTAAGTAGGTTTTATTTTTAATATTTTTGTTTTTACTTCACTAGTTTTTGTTTTTGTTGAGTCACAGGATGATGGAAAGCCCGAGTACCTGAAACTTAAGCTAAGGAGCATGGTGAACACTAAGTGTGGGGTCCCTAGACCCTATTGATGTATAAAGATTATACAAGCTAGGATTAGAGGCCTCAAGGAGTATTTCTATCTCTATTTTTAAGTTACTTTGGGGACAAAGTAGATTTTAAAGTGTGGGGTGAGGAAATTCTCAATTTTAGAGGTAATCTAGGAAAAATTTGTTAAGAATAATTGTATGATGTTCTTATTAGTGCTATATTTGATTATATAATGCAAGTGTTTTGGTTGTAAGATTATGTTGATTATGTGAATTACTACTTTTGAGAATCCTAGGCACATATTTATAACTCTTGTACACGTTGTCTTAATGTTGAATTCATGTTATTACTTGATTAGGAGTCTATTATGATCCTTCTTGAGCTGAACATGAGCCATGGGCATGTAAGGCTGTTATATATTCTTGTTGCATGTGACATCAAGAACTTGCCTGGTATGTATACATAGCAAAATAAAAAGTGTGGTTTTAGGAGTTGACAAAGGAATTTCTTTGATAGTCTTGTTTCATACCATCTTTTGTCCAATCCTTGTGCATAATCCTAGTTAGCTCAACTGACCCTTTAGATTTTTTTTAGTCAGCCTTATATGTAGCCAAATCCCTTCTTTGATTGACCATAATTTGATCCAAAGCTCTAAAGCACTTTAGTTTAAATTTAACTAAGTTAAGGAGTTGGAAATTCAAGAAGAAAAAGGTGAAAATTGAAGCCCCTAAGTTATAGCTATTGTTGTTCAAAAAAATAACATGTAGTTGTTGAGAGCTGAGTAGTGAAAATAATAGAAAAATTGTTCAAATTGAATAAGTTGTGTGCATAGAGAACTCCCACCATAGTGTATGTAGGTGAGTTTAATGAGATAGGTCTAAATAAAGGAATGGGATAGAAAAATGTATGTAAAGTGGTTATTGAAGATGAGTTGAATGACATGGGTGATGTGTTAAAGTACTTAGGGAAGATAGTCACTATTACAGGCAAGAATAGTTCCTATATGTCCCTTAGAATACATTACTACCATTAAAGACCTATTTGAGCTTAACCTTCATCATTCTGATATTAGTAGAGTATTAAACTAAGGGAAAGCCTATGGTTCATTAGGTGCAACTTGTGAATTCCTTGTGTGAGTGAGCAAAAGTTGATTTTGGTACCAATTGAGTTTTAAATTTCATTTATAAGAATGATTATGGATAACTCTCTTATTTTTAGGGTACATGTTTGATGAATATAGGTGATTTGTGTGATGTCCTTGATTAGTGTAGACGCTCTCATTATATGTAGTCATTGTAGTATAGATTAAGTGTCTTGTGTGCAGCAGAAGTGTGGAGTCTCCTCATCTTATCATTCTTAGAGTAAAGAGTTTTTTAATGATGAACAAGGCTTTAAGTGTGGGGTCGTGATGTTGGGTGTATTTATGTACATTAGTGTTGTTTTCAAAGCTCATTTAACCTAGTTTTGAGGACTTCTTGAGTGCTTTATGTGTTGATGTTGATATAAATAAGCATATAAGGGCTTAAGTAGTGAATTACAATTTGTAAAGGTGTTTCCAAGCAAGTTTTGTACATAATTGGATCATTTAGAGTTCAACGGAGAAAACTAGTTTTACTAGGTGTAGTTCTTGTCTATTAAGATGGATTATTTGTTGAATGAGTGATACGGTTAGGGCAGCCTCCACAGGTACATGGCCTTTCACACGAAGCCAAGCTCGGGAATTACAAACACTCCAAGCTTTGTTCATGCAAATGGCCGTGTGTGAGTTGGTGATTGAACCGACCAAGGACCTAAACATTTTTATGTGTGAAGAGAGGTCCTAATGTGTAATAAACTACTCTCCAAGGTTGGCACAAGAAGCAAGGGCGGATGGGTCATTTTACCCCTTTTGTTTGTAGTATAAATAGAACATGATAGAGAGTGATTCCCTAGTTTTTGAAGGCTGAAATTTGTAACCTAAAAACACAAAACAATTCCTCTCTCTTCCACTCATAGAAGCCGCCACTATCATCTCACAAGTAGAGGGATACTTGGGTTGTCTCTTTGGCTAGAAACAAGGGTTTTGAGGTCTTTGAGTGCCTCTTGGTCCTCGTAAGAACTTGGTGTTTATATTCATTAGACTTAGGGTCCTCTCTTGATGTTAGGGTTCTTAGTTTCTTCAATGTTATATGTCAAGTTATCTATCTTTCTTTATCTTGTTGTTGTTGTTGATTTTGTTATCTTAAAGTCTAGTGAAGCCGTGTGGGGCTCTTTTCGATTCACTAGCATTTGTTATCTATCTTGTTGTTCTTGTGTTGTGGGCTGAAAAACCGAGACTTAAACTAGTTATTCTTGTGTTGTGGACTGAAAAACCGAAAACTTAACTTTGTTGTTCTTGTGTTGTTGGACTGAAATCCGAGCCTACTTGTTGTTCTTGGTGTTGTTGGTTTGATCTTGTATCATTTGGTATCAAAGCAAGACCGTTTGTGTTCCAACATAACCCATCTTGGGCTAGTTCACGGCTTAAACAAACTACACCAAAGGAAATTCTGAAATCTGTCCACTAAAAGTTGAAACCGAGAATGATGTTGTATGTTTAGATCTAGGTGATATTTTGCTTGTTTAGTGAGTTTCTAGTGTTGGTTTCTTTCTCACCAACACTAAGGTGTCTAGATCCGAAAGTTGAGCTTGAAAAAAACTTGAACATTGTGTGGTGACTTGAAGTGGCCGAAAGTTGTATGTTGTTGATAACAAAAAAGAAAATCGGTGGTTGTGTTTTTATGTGCTAAAGAAGTTGATGAAGTTTGTTGTGGTGTTCATCTTTTGAACTTGTTCACCTTGTTCATCTTGTTGTGTGCTCAAGTTGTAAGACAAGCTCTAAAGTTGTTGTGAAAGACTTGCACCCATCACCTTTTAGTCTTGTCAATCACTTTTCCCTAATTTAAGGAGCCTTGTTTTGTGGGATTGGTCAACCAAACCCCACTTTCTTGAGTTTGAAAAGGGTGAAATACTACAAGATTTTACTTTTCCCACCAAAACACTTTGCAAACTATAACAAGTTGTGTGAATATTAACATAAAGCAAAAAAAAAAAAAGAAGAAGAACGTGTGGAACCATTGCATGCTGCCACGTCACTATAAGCTCAACTTAGGATATTCTTTGGTTGCTAATTGTTGATCCTTGGTTTCCCTTACTTGGTCCTAGAACTAATTAACAAACTAGTACCTTCCTACTAGGTTGTCAACTAGTTCCTTGAACCGTTTGTTCGTGTCAACGATTATTTGAGTGCTTTTATTCGTTTGAACGAATTGCTGATTTTTGACTCTAGTCCGGCAAGAATTCTTTGAGTCTTCAAACAAGAATCCATTCCGGATAAGAGCTTAATCATACCTTAAAAATCTCACGGTTACTAGCCAATTATACAACACTTGTGGAACACGAACTTGTGGTGAACTAAAGCGGATAATACCTTGACAATGGAAGGAGCTACGTCTCATAATGCGGATACTAATGCCCTTGATTCTATGAGGGTCACTCTTGAGGCCGTTACCCGGACACTTGAAAGGTTGAATTCGGAATTTGGGGCCGTGAGAGGGGACTTGGCCGCAATAAGGGGGGAAGTGTCGACTATTAGTGGGAGATTAGAACAAGTGGATAGTCAAAGGAACTCTCGTCCTTCTACTCCCCTACATGTATCTACCAATGGTCATGATAGGACCTCCTCCGCAACCATCACCCCCGAAACAGTCCACCAAATGCTAAATGCACCCCAAGCTCCACTAAACACCGCAAGCCAAACTACCTATTTTCCTCCAAACCGAGACTCCACTAGACCACTACATTTCCAAGCCCCTCCAATTCCGCAAGAGGGATTTGGACGCCAAGTACCTCCACTAAATCCGAACCCTCCATTCCAAGCTCCATTAACCCAAAGACAGCAAATTCCAAATCCACCAAATCACAACGGTCAAGGCCGACCAGCCCACTTTGAAGGATACGGTAGAGAGGAGTATGAAGGAGATGGAGCCTTTGATGATGCTTATATGAGGGAGGAGGAGTTAAGAGGGGGTCGAGGAGAACCTAGGAGATACCGAGGGTATGGAGATAGGGGAAACCGACACCAAGAGAGAGACGTAGGCATCAACACCATCAAGTTGAGCCTACCCATCTTTAAGGGTGAAAGTGACCCCGAGACCTACTTGACTTGGGAATCGGCTTGTGACAAAGTTTTCCAAGTTAATGACATCTCGGAAGAAAAGAAGAGTTGCTACGCTATAGCTCACCTCAAGGGCTATGCTAACACTTGGTGGGAGTACGTTAAACGGTTTGGTAATGAATTAGTTGATGGGCAGCCACCACCTTGGTATCGGTTAAGGTATTTGATGAGACAACGATACCTTCCCGAGAGATATCGTCATGAGTTGCTTGCTAGATTATATGGCTTGCGGCAAGGAGGCAAGAGTGTGATGGCCTATTTTGACGATTTCCAACAACTCATGTTGAAACTTGATCATCGTGGGGAGCAAATCAGTCACGACATCATCCAGTTCAAGTGTGGGCTGAACAAAGAGATCTCCACTCATTTGACCCTTCACCGGTTTTAAACCATTGACGGTATATTCCAAGCGGCCCTAGAGATTGAAAGGGAACTTAAGGAGAGATCATCCTTCAAGGCAAGGGTACAAACCCTCTCGGGTTGGCCCAAAAACAAGGACCAACCCGCCCATACGAAGCTGCCCGAGTCCAAAACAGTCCCAAAATTCCCTCCAAAACCGGAGGCTCACAAATATCCCAACCCAAAGGGGTTCCAATGCTTCAAGTGCCAAGGTTGGGGGCATAAGGCCAATGAATGTCCGAACCGGCGCAATGTGATCCTACGAGAAGGGAAGGTGTACTACCTTGGTGAGGAGGTGGTTTCCGAAAGGGGGGAGGATGAGGCCGAGCCTCAAGATGGAGAGGAAGCTGAAAATGGACCGAATGATGATGGATTAGATGATAGTGAAGATGTCTATCCACAAGAAGGGGAGTGTGTGGTTCTAAACTTTGTGGTTAGACGTGTCATGATTAGTAAGGTGGTAGATGACCCGAGTCAAAGGGAAAATCTATTCCATACTAAGTGTCTTGTAAAGGGGAGTGTGTGCACCTTGGTAATTGATAGTGGTAGTTGTACAAATGTTGCGAGCCATGCTATGGTCAATTTCTTGAAGCTACCAACTACTCCACACACTAGTCCTTACAAGCTACAATGGTTGAACGATTGTGGTGAATTAAAGGTCACAAGGCAATGTGTGATTCGGTTTAAGGTGGGAAACTACCACGATGAAGTGCTTTGTGACGTGATCCCAATGCAAGCATGTCACTTGTTGTTAGGTAGGCCATGGCAATATGATAGGTCTACTAAACACGATGGGAGGTCCAACCGGTATACGCTTGAGAAGGATGGCCGAAAGGTCACACTTCACCCTCTTTCACCCTCCCAAGTAAATGAGTGGCATCAAAAGATGAGAGAGTTAAAGGGAAAGGGGAAAGAATTCGGAATGGGAGAAATGGGGGGGGATGCCATAGGTGAGGGAGTAGGGACATCCGAGGCTATCCCAACGACAAGGGAGATGGAAAACGTAGTGATGTTGGCTAGGAGGAAAGAACTCTTCGTGGACCATGATGAAAACAAGCCGATGTTACTTTTGGCCCATTGTTTTAATACTAACCCCACTAATTGTTCCATTTCCCCTTTGATTTCTTGTGTGTTGCAGGAGTATGAAGATGTATTTCCTCAAGAACTTCCGCAAGGATTGCCCCCACTTCGGGGAATTGAACACCAAATTGATTTGGTGCAGGGTTCACAACTTCCAAACAAACCGGCCTATAGGAGCAATCCCATGGACACTAAGGAGCTTGAAAGACAAGTTGAGGAGCTTCTCAACAAGGGATACATCAAGGAAAGCATGAGTCCGTGTGCTGTTCCGGTACTTTTGGTACCAAAGAAGGACGGAACTTGGCGCATGTGCATCGATTGTAGAGCCATCAACAAAATCACTATAAGGTATCGTCATCCAATCCCTATACTAGATGATATGTTAGATGAGCTCCACGGATCTTGTTTTTTTTCTAAAGTGGACCTTAGGAGCGGCTATCACCAAATTCGCATGCAACCCGGTGATGAGTGAAAGACCGCATTCAAGACCAAATTCGGTCTATATGAGTGGCTGGTCATGCCCTTCGGCCTTACCAATGCTCCTAGCACATTTATGAGGCTAATGAATCATGTAATGAAGCCTTATATTGGAAAGTTTGTGGTGGTTTACTTTGATGATGTGTTGGTGTATAGTAAGTCTATTGATGATCATGTAATGCATTTGAGATGTGTGTTTGATGTGCTCCGAAAGGAGAAGCTGTATGCCAACATGGAGAAGTGTTCTTTTGGTGTTGATAAAGTTATATTCTTGGGTTTTGTCATGAGCTCAAGGGGTGTGGAAGTGGACGATTCCAAGATAGACTCTATACGAAGTTGGCCGACCCCTAAAACTATTGGAGAAATCCGAAGTTTCCATGGGTTGGCAAGATTTTATAGGAGGTTTGTCAAAGGATTTAGTTCCATAGCAGCCCCCTTGACCGAGGTAATTAGAAAGGACGGACCCTTTAAACGGGGTGATGAGCAGGCTAGGGATTTTGAGGCCTTGAAAGCTACGCTCATCTCGGCGCCTTTATTGCAACTGACCGATTTTGATAAGATGTTTGAAATAGAGTGTGATGCTAGTAAGGTTGGCATCGGGGCTGTTTTGATGCAAGAAGGTAAGCCCGTTGCTTATTTCAGTGAAAAGCTCAAAGGGGCAACTCTTAATTACTCAACTTATGATTTGGAGTTGTACGCCCTTGTTAGAGCCTTGGGAAATTGGCAACATTATTTGTGGCCTAAGGAGTTTGTGATACGAACGGATCATGAGTCGTTGAAACACCTTAAGTGACAAGACAAGCTGAATAGGCATCATGCTAAGTGGATTGAGTTCATCGAGACTTTCCCTTATGTAATTCATTACAAAAGGGGAAAGGAAAATGTTGTTGCCGATGCCTTGTCTAGGAAGCATGTGCTTGTTGCTGCCTTTTCTTCGAAGTTGATGGGTTTTGAGAGCTTGCGGATGTTGTATCCCGAGGATCCTACCTTTGCTCCTATTTTTAGGGAATGCGAAGAGTGGGGAAGGGACCGTTGGTTTAAGGAGAATGACCATTCCTCCTACTCTCGGTTCGATGGGTATTTGTTCAAGGGGAGGAGGTTGTGTGTTCCTTCTAGTTCTTGGAGGGAATTATTTGTGAGGGAGGCCCATGACGGAGGCCTCATGGGTCACTTTGGGGTAGACAAGACCCTCGGAATCTTAGAGGAGAACTTCTATTGGCCCAAAATGCGCAAAGACGTCACTAGAATTTGTAGTCAATGCGTGGCCTGCCGGAGTGCGAAATCTCGTCTCCAACCTCAAGGATTATACACCCCACTCCCTACTCCCCTTAGGCCTTGGTTGGACATTTCGATGTATTTTTTTTTGGGGATGCCAAGGACTAGAAAGGGCCGAGATAGCATTTTTGTTATTGTTGATAGATTCTCTAAAATGGCTCATTTTATTCCATGTGCTAAAACCGAGGATGCTCCTAGTGTAGCTTCATTATTTGTTGCACATGTTGTAAAGCTTCACGGGGTACCGAGGACTATTGTGAGCGATAGGGACTCCAAGTTCCTAAGTCTCTTTTGGAAGTCCATGTGGGGTAGGCTTGGAACGAAGTTACTTTTCTCCATGTCTTGCCACCCACAAACCGATGGCCAAACGGAGGTAGTAAATAGAACCTTAGGGTCTATGCTACGTTCTATGGTTAAAGGTAAACTGACTTCATGGGAAGAACACCTACCCTTGGTGGAATTTGCATACAACCGGGTAATACATTCGAGCACGGGAATGACTCCCTTTGAATGTGTTTACGGCCTGAATCCCCTTACCCCTTTAGATCTCACTCCTTTGTCTAGTGATCTCATGACCAGCTTAGATGGAAATAAAAGAGCCGAGGCAATGAAGAAAATGCATGAGACGGTGCGGATCAAGCTTTAAAAGAAGAACCAAGAGATTGCAAAAAGGGTAAACAAAGGGAGAAGGAGGCTTGTGCTTGAACCCGGAGATTGGGTGTGGGTGCATCTTCGAAAGGATCGGTTTCCAGCTCAAAGGAAGTCCAAATTGCTGCCAAGGGGTGATGGTCCTTTCCAAGTACTTGAGAGAATCAATGACAACACCTACAAGATTGACCTTCCACCGGAATATCAAGTTCACAACACTTTCAACGTTGGTGATCTCTCCCTCGTGGATGCGGTTGAAGATGACCAAATGCCGAATTTGAGGTCAAATTCCTCTCAAGATGGAGAGGATGATACGGTTAGGGCAGCCTCCACAAGTACACGGCCTTTCACACGAAGCCAAGCTCGGGAATTACAAACACTCCAAGCTTTGTTCATACAAATGGCCGTGTGTGAGTTGGTGATTGAACCGACCAAGGACCTAAACGTTTTTATGTGTGAAGAGAGGTCCTAATGTGTAATAAACTACTCTCCAAGGTTGGCACAAGAAGCAAGGGCGGATGGGTCATTTTACCATTTTTGGTTTGTAGTATAAATAGAACATGATAGAGAGTGATTCCCTAGTTTTTGAAGGCTGAAATTTGTAACCTAAAAACACAAAAAAATTCCTCTCTCTTCCACTCATAGAATCCGCCACTATCATCTCACAAGTAGAGGGATACTTGGGTTGTCTCTTTGGCTAGAAACAAGGGTTTTGAGGTCTTTGAGTGCCTCTTGGTCCTCGTAAGAACTTGGTGTTTATATTCATTAGACTTAGGGTCCTCTCTTGATGTTATGGTTCTTAGTTTCTTGAATGTTATATGTCAAGTTATCTATCTTTCTTTATCTTGTTGTTGTTGTTGATTTTGTTATCTTAAAGTCTAGTGAAGCCGTGTGGGGCTCTTTTTGATTCACTAGCATTTGTTATCTATCTTGTTGTTCTTGTGTTGTGGGCTGAAAAACCGAGACTTAAACTAGTTATTCTTGTGTTGTGGACTGAAAAACCGAAAACTTAACTTTGTTGTTCTTGTGTTGTTGGACTGAAATTCGAGCCTACTTGTTGTTCTTGGTGTTGTTGGTTTGATCTTGTATCATTAAATGTGTTGATTGGTTACTAATACTAGTTTACCATATATTCTATTGTAGATAAGTAATCTAAAAGGCGAGAAGTCAAGTTGGGTTAGTTTCAGAACCAAATAACCAGGTATGTAAGGCATACTCTATTTCACACTCTTTGGCATGAAATCGTACAATTGTTCCATCAAGCAATTTTCTGAGGTTATCCTATAACAAAGTGATGCATAATGGCAGAACATTACCCTCCATGTATCCAATGACCTTGTTCCCACTCTCTAACGCATTAGAACATCTCAATACGTGCTTATTATTAAATCTGCGCGTCTATCTTGATACGGTTAGGGCAGCCTCCACAGGTACACGGCCTTTCACACGAAGCCAAGCTCAGGAATTACAAGCACTCCAAGCTTTGTTCATGCAAATGGCCGTGTGTGAGTTGGTGATCGAACCAACCAAGGACCTAAACGTTTTTATGTGTGAAGAGGGGTCCTAATGTGTAATAAACTACACTTCAAAGTTGGCACAAGAAGCAAGGGCGTTAGGGTCATTTTACCTTTTCGATTGTAGTATAAATAGAACATGTAGAGAGAGTTAGACTTAGTTTTTGAAATCTGAAATTGTAACCTAAAAACACAAACATTTTCCTCTCTCTTCTTCTCCAAGAAGCCGTCCCTAGATCTCACAAGTAGAGGGATACTTGTGTTGTCTCTTTGGCTAGAAACAAGGGTTTTGAGGTTGTTGAGTGCCTCTTGGTCCTCGTAAGAACTTGGTGTTTATATTCATTAGACTTAGGGTCCTCTCTTGATGTTAGGGTTATTAGTTTCTTGAATGTTATATGTCAAGTTATCTATCTTTCTTTATCTTGTTGTTGTTGTGTTGATTTTGTTATCTTGAAAGTCTAGTGAAGCCGTGTGGGGCTCTTTTCGATTCACTAGCATTTGTTCTCTATCTTGTTGTTCTTGTGTTGCAAGTTGAAAACCGAAACTAGTTCTTGTGTTGTAAGTTGAAAAACCGAAAACTAAAACTTGTTGTTCTTGTGGTGTTGGACTGAAATCCGAAGCTCTTGGTGTTGTTGGTTGGATCTTGTATCATTTGGTATCAAAGCAAGACCGGTTGTGTTCCAACATAACCCATCTTGGGCTAGTTTACGGCTTAAACAAAAAAAAAAATTCTGAAATCTGTCCACTACAAGTTGAAACCGAGAATGATGTTATATGCTTAGATCTAGGTGTTATTTTGCTTGTTTAGTGAGTTTCTAGTGTTGGTTTCTTTCTCACCAACACTAAGGTGTCTAGATCCGAAAGTTGAGCTTGAAAAACTTGAATATTGTGTAGTGACTTGAAGTGGCCGAAAGTTGTATGTTGTTGCTAACCAAAAGAAAATCGGTGAGTGTATGTTATGTGCTAAAGAAATTGATGAAGTTTGTTGAAGTGTTCATCTTTTGAACTTGTTCATATTGTTCATCTTGTTGTGTGCTCAAGTGGTGAAACTATAAAGTTGTTGTGAAAGACTTGCACCCATCACTTTGTAGTCTTGTCCATCACTTTCCCTAATTCAAGGAGCCTTGTTTTGTGGGATTTGACCACCAAACCCCACTTTCTTGAGTTTGAAAAGAGTGAAAGACTACAAGATTTTCGTTTTCCCACCAAAACACTTTTCAAATTATCACAAGTTGTGTGAATATTAACTCAAAAAAAAAAAAAAAAAAAAAAGAAAGAGAAAAATTCGAGAGAAGAAGAACGTGTGGGACCATTGTATGCTACCATGTCACTATAAGCTAAACTTAGGATATTCTTTGGTTGCTAATTGTTGATTCTTGGTTTCCCTTACTTGGTCTTAGACTAATTAACAAACTAGTACTTTCCTACTAGGTTGTTAACTAGTTCCTTGAGCCGTTTGTTCGTGTCAACAATTATTTGTGTGCTTTTATTCGTTTCAACGAATTGCTGATTTTGACTCTAGTCCGGCAAGAATTCCTTGAGTCTTCAAACAAGAATCCATTCCGGATAAGAGCTTACTCATACCTTGAAAATCTCACGGTTACTAGCCAATTATACAACACTTGTGGAACACGAACTTGTGGTGACTAAAACGGCTAATACCTTGACGATGGAAGGAACAACATCTCATAATGCGGATACTAATGCCCTTGACTCAATGAGGGCCACTCTTGAGGACGTTACTCGGACACTTGAAAGAATGAATTCGGAATTTGGGGCCGTGAGAGGGGACTTGGCAGCAATAAGGGGGGAAGTATCGACTATTAGTGGGAGATTAGACCAAGTGGAGAGTCAAAGGAACTCTCGTCCATCTACTCCTCCACATGTATCTACCAATGGTCATGATCGGACCTCCTCCGCAACCATCACCCCCGAAATGGTCCACCAAATGCTAAATGCACCCCAAGATCCACTAAATACCGCAAACCAATCTACCAATTTTCCTCCAAACCGAGACTCCACTAGACCACTACATTTCCAAGCTCCTCCAATTCCCCAAGAGGGATTTGGGCGCCAAGTACCTCCACTAAATCTGAACCCTCCCTTCCAAGCTCCATTAAACCAAAGACCGCAAATTCCAAATCCTCCTAATCAAAACGGCCAAGGCCGACCAACCCACTTTGAAGGATACGGTAGAGAGGAGTATGATGGAGAGGGAGCCTTTGATGATGCTTATATGAGGGAGGAGGAGTTAAGAGGGGGTCGAGGAGAACCTAGGAGATACCGGGGGTATGAAGATAGGGGAAACCGACACCAAGAGAGAGACGTAGGCATCAACACCATCAAGTTGAGCCTACCTATCTTTAAGGGTGAAAGTGACCCCGAGACCAACTTGGCTTGGGAATCGGCTTGTGACAAAGTTTTCCAAGTTAATGACATCTCGGAAGAAAAGAAGAGTTGCTAGGCTATAGCTCACCTCGAGGGCTATGCTAACACTTGGTGGGAGTATGTTAAACGATTTGGTAATGAATTAGTTGATGGGCAGCCACCACCTTGGTATCGGTTGAGGTACTTGATGAGGCAACGATACCTTCCCGAGAGATATCGTCATGAATTGCTTGCTAGATTATATGGCTTACGGCAAGGAGGCAAGAGTGTGATGGCCTATTTTGACGAGTTCCAACAACTCATGTTGAAACTTGATCACCGTGGGGAGCAAATCAGTCACGACATCATCCGGTTCAAGTGTGGATTGAACAAAGAGATTTCCACTCACTTGACCCTTCATCGGTTTGAAACTATTGACGGTATCTTCCAAGCGGCCCTAGAGATTTAAAGGGAACTTAAGGAGAGATCAACCTTCAAGGCAAGGGTACAAACCCCCTTGGGTTGGCCTAAAAACAAGGACCAACCCGTTCCTACGAAGCTGCCCGAATCCAAAACAGTCCCTAAGTTTCCTCCGAAACCGGAGGCTCACAAATATCCCAACCCAAAGGGGTTCCAATGCTTCAAGTGCCAAGGTTGGGGGCATAAGGCCAATGAATGTCCGAACCGGCGTAATGTGATCCTACGCGAAGGGAAAGTGTACTACCTTGGTGAGGAGTTGGTTTCGGAAAGGGGGGAGGTTGAGGCCGAGCCTCAAGATGGAGAGGAAGCTGAAAATGAACCGAATGAGGAAGGATTAGATGATAGTGAAGATTTCTATCCACAAGAAGGGGAGTGTGTGGTTCCAAACTTTGTGGTTAGACGTGTCATGATTAGTAAGGCGGTAGATGACCCGAGTCAAAGGGAAAACCTATTCCATACTAAGTGTCTCGTAAAGGGGAGTGTGTGCACTTTGGTAATTGATAGTGGTAGTTGTACAAATGTTGCGAGCCATGCTATGGTAAACTTCTTGAAGCTAACAACTACACCACACACTAGTCCTTACAAGCTACAATGGTTGAACGATTGTGGTGAATTGAAGGTCATAAGGCAATGTGTGATTCGGTTTAAGGTGGGAAACTACCATGATGAAGTGCTTTGTGACGTGATCCCAATGCAAGCATGTCACTTGTTGCTAGGTAGACCATGGCAATATGATAGGTCAACTAAACACGACGTAAGGACTAACCGGTATACGCTTGAGAAGGATGGCCGAAAGGTCACACTTCACCCTCTTTCACCCTCCCAAGTAAATGAATGGCATCAAAAGATGAGAGAATTAAAGGGAAAGGGGAAGGAACCCTAGAAGGAAGAAAAGGGGGGGATGCCGTAGGTGAGGAGGTAGGGACATCCGAGGCTGTCCCAACGCCAAGGGAGATGGAAAACATAGTGATGTTGGCTAGGAGAAAGGAACTCTTCGTGGACCATGATGAAAACATGCCGATGCTACTTTTGGCCCATTGTTTTAATACTAACCCCACTAATTCTTCCATTTCCCCTTTGATTTCTTGTGTGTTGCAGGAATATGAAGATGTATTTCCTCAAGAACTTCCGCAAGGATTGCCCCCACTTCGGGGAATTGAGCACCAAATTGATTTGGTGCCGGGTTCACAACTTCCGAACAAACCGACCTATAGGAGCAATCCTATGGTCACTAAGGAGCTTGAAAGACAAGTTGAGGAGCTTCTCAACAAGGGATACATCAAGGAAAGCATGAGTCCATGTGCTGTTCCGGTGTTTTTGGTACCAAAGAAGGACGGGACTTGGCGCATGTGCGTCGATTGTAGTGCCCTCAACAAAATCACTATAAGGTATCGTCATCCAATCCCTAGACTAGATGATATGCTAGATGAGCTCCACGGATCTTGTTTGTTTTCTAAAGTGGACCTTAGGAGCGGCTATCACCAAATTCGCATGCAACCCGGTGATGAGTGGAAGACCGTATTCAAGACCAAATTCGGTCTATATGAGTGGCTGGTCATGCCCTTCGGCCTTACCAATGCTCCTAGCACATTTATGAGGATAATTAATCATGTAATGAAGCCTTATATTGGAAAGTTTGTGGTGGTTTACTTTGATGATGTGTTGGTGTACAGTAAGTCTATTGATGATCATGTAATGCATTTGAGATGTGTGTTTGATGTGCTCCGAAAGGAGAAGCTGTATGCCAACATGGAGAAGTGCTCTTTTTGTGTTGATAAAGTTATATTCTTGGGTTTTGTCGTGAGCTCAAGGGGTGTGGAAGTGGACGATTCAAAGATAGACTCTATACGAAGTTGGCCGACCCCTAAAACTATTGGGGAAATCTGAAGTTTCCACGGGTTGGCAAGCTTTTATAGGAGGTTTGTCAAAGGATTTAGTTCCATAGCAGCCCCCTTGACCGAGGTAATTAGAAAGGATGGGCCCTTTAAATGGGGTGATGAGCAGGCTAGGGCTTTTGAGGCCTTGAAAGCTACGCTCATCTCGGCGCCTTTATTGCAATTGCCCGATTTTGATAAGATGTTTGAAATAGAGTGTGATGCTAGTAAGGTTGGCATCGGGGCTGTTTTGATGCAATAAGGTAAGCCCGTTGCTTATTTCAGTGAGAAGCTCAAAGGGGCAACTCTTAATTACTCGACTTATGATTTGGAGTTGTATGCCCTTGTTAGAGCCTTGGGAAATTGGCAACATTATTTGTGGCCTAAGGAGATTGTGATACGAACGGATCATGAGTCGTTAAATACCTTAAGAGCCAAGACAAGCTGAATAGGCGTCATGCTAAGTGGATTGAGTTCATCGAAACTTTCCCTTATGTAATTCATTACAAAAGGGGGAAGGAAAATGTTGTTGCCGATGCCTTGTCTCGGAAGCATGTGCTTGTTGCTACCTTGTCTTCGAAGTTGATGGGTTTTGAGATCTTGCGGATGTTGTATCCCGAGGATCCTATCTTTGCTCCTATTTTTAGGGAATGCAAAGAGTGGGGAAGGGACCGTTGGCTTAAGGAGAATAACCATTCCTCCTACTCTCGGTTCGATGGGTACTTGTTCAAAGGGAGGAGGTTGTGTGTTCCCTCTAGTTCTTGGAGGGAATTATTTGTGAGGGAGGCCCATGACGGAGGCCTCATGGGTCACTTTAGGGTAGACAAGACCCTCGGCATCCTAGAGAAGAACTTTTATTGGCCCAAAATGCGCAAAGACGTCACTAAAATTTGTAGTCAATGCGTGGCCTGCCGGAGTGTGAAATCTCGCCTCCAACCTCAAGGGTTGTACACCCCACTCCCTACTCCCCTTAGACCTTGGTTGGACATCTCGATGGATTTCGTTTTGGGGCTGCCAAGGACTAGAAAGGGCCGAGATAGCATTTTTGTTGTTGTTGATAGGTTCTCTAAAATGGCTCATTTTATTCCATGTGCTAAAACCGAGGACGCTCCTAGTGTAGCTTCATTATTTGTTGAACATGTTGTAAAGCTTCACGGGGTACCAAGGACCATTGTGAGTGATAGGGACTCCAAGTTCCTAAGTCTTTTTTTGAAGTCCATGTGGGGTAGGCTTGGCACGAAGTTACTTTTCTCCACGTCTTGCCACCCACAAACCGATGGCCAAACGGAGGTAGTAAATAGAACCTTAGGGTCTATGCTACGTTCTATGGTTAAAGGTAAACTGACTTCATGGGAAGAACACGTACCCTTGGTGGAATTTGCATACAACCGGGTAATACATTCGAGCACGCGAATGACTCCCTTTGAATGTGTTTACGGCCTAAACCCCCTTACCCCTTTAGATCTCACTCCTTTGTCTAGTGATCTCATGACCAGCTTAGATGGAAATAAAAGAGCCGAGGCCATGAAGAAAATGCATGAGACGGTGCGGATCAAGCTTGAAAAGAAGAACCAAGAGATTGCAAAAAGGGTAAACAAAGGTAGAAGGAGGCTTGTGCTTGAACCCGGAGATTAGGTGTGGGTGCATCTTCGAAAGGATCGGTTTCCAGCTCAAAGGAAGTCCAAATTACTGCCGAGGGGTGATGGTCCTTTCCAAGTACTTGAGAGAATCAATGACAACGCCTACAAGATTGACCTTCCACCGGAATATCAAGTGCACAACACTTTCAACGTTGGTGATCTCTCCCTCATGGATGCGGTTGACAATGACCAAATGCCGAATTTGAGGTCAAATTCCTCTCAAGATGGAGAGGATGATACGGTTAGGGTAGCCTCCACAGGTACACGGCCTTTCACACGAAGCCAAGCTCGGGAATTACAAGCACTCCAAGCTTTGTTCATGCAAATGGCCGTGTGTGAGTTGGTGATCGAACCAACCAAGGACCTAAACGTTTTTATGTGTGAAGAGGGGTCCTAATGTGTAATAAACTACACTTCAAAGTTGGCACAAGAAGCAAGGGCGTTAGGGTCATTTTACCTTTTTGATTGTAGTATAAATAGAACATGTAGAGAGAGTTAGACTTAGTTTTTGAAATCTGAAATTGTAACCTAAAAACACAAACATTTTCCTCTCTCTTCTTCTCCAAGAAGCCGTCCCTAGATCTCACAAGTAGAGGGATACTTGTGTTGTCTCTTTGGCTAGAAACAAGGGTTTTGAGGTTGTTGAGTGCCTCTTGGTCCTCGTAAGAACTTGGTGTTTATATTCATTAGACTTAGGGTCCTCTCTTGATGTTAGGGTTCTTAGTTTCTTGAATGTTATATGTCAAGTTATCTATCTTTCTTTATCTTGTTGTTGTTGTGTTGATTTTGTTATCTTGAAAGTCTAGTGAAGCCGTGTGGGGCTCTTTTCGATTCACTAGCATTTGTTCTCTATCTTGTTGTTCTTGTGTTGCAAGTTGAAAACCGAAACTAGTTCTTGTGTTGTAAGTTGAAAAACATAAAACTAAAACTTGTTGTTCTTGTGGTGTTGGACTGAAATCCGAAGCTCTTGGTGTTGTTGGTTGGATCTTGTATCATATCTTCACTAGAAAATTTCAGGAGTTCTCCGTTTGTTCAAATAAGACCCATGTGTTATTTCAGCTCCTAAACACTTTATTTGTGTGCCAACAGCTCCCTAGCTCATTGTTGTTGCGTTAAGTGTCTATTTACATGTCTCTTATTAGTGTATTACTGGTTCAAGGTATCATAATGTGATGACCACCAAGGTAACAATCTCAAAGGCTAATAAACTAAGTATTGCAATCTGTAAAATGACGAGTGGCAGCTCAGGGGCACTTGCCTAGCATGGGCCAATCTCGATACCTTTATTTGTGGGTGGAAGCTCAGGGGCATAAGCCTAGCATGGGCCGATCCCAATCTTTTTATAGGTGGCAGCTCAGGGGCGTAAGCCTAGCATGGGCCGATCCTAATTTATATTTTTTTTTACCACTGATCAGCTGGTCATTTGCGTTATATGGATTACAAAGATTATGAAGTAAGAAGGTAAAATGAAAAAAGAATGTAATGTACATTGTCCCACAAGTATTTATAAAGGTGGTCTACTAGTACTCCTTATACACTTGTATCGGATTTCTATTGAGCTTTTGTATCAAGTGTGTTGCTACTTTCCGCCTTACATATTCAGTACATATTTTTGTACTGATGTCCCTCACGGGGGACCTGCATTTCATGCTGCAGGCAGAGGCACTTCAGCTCATACAACTCACTAGTAGGAGCGCAGGTTATTCAGGGACTATTGGTGAGCTCCAGGTTGATTCAGGGATTTTCGAGTCTTCTCTACATATTTTGGTATTGTACAATAAGTCTAGAGTAGGGCGGGGGTTTGTCCCGACCCTGACTAAGTCTATGTATCTTTTAGAGGCTTTGTAGACTAATGTAAAGTTATGGTAGTGTCCTGATTTTAGACATGGTGGCCCCACCGGCCAAGTGTTGTACATATCAGTTTTGGGAGTGTATGTGTACTCAATTTCATCGATGCATAATATTATGTCGTCAGAACATTTGGTTGTTACAGTTACATGCATGGGAAGTATAAGGTTATGAATTGGTTCTCTCGTGCCTTTACGGCTACGGGTGCCTGTCCGCCCCAATAGGATTTGAGGCGTGACATAACTATCTTGGAACGTTGTATCCCCACACAATGTAGTATCCAAAGGCACTTATACTTTTCATGCGTTGTGATAAGTGATCTCAGAGTCAGTCATTTTGGGGAAGTTGTGAGCTTCTATTCTCCGTAAGACTTGATCATTCAATCTGTTTTTCCTTTCATAAATTAGAATTGAAGATTTCACATTTACATTGTCATTGTCAATTTTAGGGTTGGGGGAATTTCCCGACGTTGGTTGTTTCCTTGTTTATAGGCTTTATAGATATAAATATGGATTGGGTATTGATAGTGATACTTCTAGATGTCTTTGGGCTTATAATTTTCTATCCTGTTATATATTCGAAATTAAGTCGCAACTAAGTGTGTTGTATCCTATTTGGCTAGGCATATGGGGTGGTCTCTGGTCATCGATTGACTTGGGATACCCATTACGGTCAGGTCTTGTTTTTGCTCGTGACAACAAGGAGGGGTATAGATAGAATTTTTTTGTGGTTCACTAAGAAGGAGTTGCATCTCAGGCAAAAGATATGTCTTGAGTTTGTCAAGGACTATGATATGAATCTTCATTAAGTAAAGCTAACATGGTCGCTGATGTTCTTTGCAGGTTATCCAGGTATGTATTTTAATATGGTTTTTTCACATAGGTTGAGGGTTTTAGATGGATGATTCTTGAATTATTTTCCCATATTTTTTATGAGTTTTTTAAAATTTGAATATAGTATTTTTGAATTGATAGGGTGAATAGGTGTGGGAAGTGGAATGGGGTTCGATATAATCCCCCAATTTGATGTTTTGAACTTTGAAATTTGTTTTGAACAATTGTATTCCCTCAACCCGCTTGTGTAAATGGCTTGAGTTGTGGAATTGTCACTTAGATTGACTTACCTATTCTATTCCATTACATAAATAGTCATACAATGAACATGGATTATGAAAGCCTTATTATCTATGTTTAGATTTAATGAACAAAGGAGGTGAAGACATTCACCTAATTTGATGGAATTGTAACGGCATGATATGAGCCTACAAGCTAAATTGGTTAGCATCTGCATATGATGTTTATTTATTATTTTATTCAGTTCTCACTGCAGATACAAGATTAACCTATATGTCAGAACTGTTGATAAAACTAAAAAATGTCTAAATATCTGAAACCCTCTAAGACATGAGAATTTGATGAAACCAGCCCCCAATTAACTCTGATTGACTTAAATAAAGAAAATACTTAAAATTACTATAAATAACATGTCCTCAATGAATGATGACTCACCCCAACTGATGTTGAGTGGAACTAAACTAACTAAGGGTTATCAGGGAATTGACGTCCAAACCTATGTTATAAGATAACATAGTGCAAAAAAGAGTATATGGTTACTATTTTGAATATATTGGTATTGGAGATAGGGACTAACTGAAGTACATAAAGATACTGAGTATGAATGGATGAATATAAAAGTGAATCCAAGGCGAAGTGAAACATGTACTGAAATAATCTATAGAATTGACTGACAAGATAACTAGAAAACATAACACTTGGTCTTGCTAACCTATACTAATATAACCTGAGTACTAAACTGAAACTGTAGTAGCTATCATATAACAGATATTCCACAGTCTGAGTTAATCAAGGTCCAAGCTATAACCCCATTTGGAAGGATATAAGACCTTTCCATGAGTACTAACACTAATTGTATGGATACACTAAATTGTTATCTTGAAGGACTAGGGTATTAGTCCTCTACTAGCGTGTGACCACTGAGAGAATGTCAGTCCTCTATTGGCGGGTGATATATCATAACCTACGGTCGCTACATAGTTTTGGAACTTAGGGATTTCTATTAAATGTCTCATTTCTCTACTAGCGGGTGAGCCTTTATCCCTTGGTTCACTCGGTGCTAAATCCTATCCCTAACTGAACTGACATTTGTACAGATTAAAGTTAATAGGACTCACAACTGATAATTGCTCAACATGCATATTATAATCTTAATATGGTAGTAAAATCTTGATATGACTGATTTATAGCTTGAAATCGAAAACATTGATAAACATATAGGCATTATGTGTTTAATAACCCACCAACACTGAATAATACATTAATACAATGACATCTTTACAATATTTTAAGAAAATTCATGATTTGTAGACCTAAAACATAGTATATTTCACTAAATTGATAAAAAGCATGATTATGAGTATAGGAATATATTAAACTTATGAGAACAACAAACTCACATCGTTTAATTCATAACTTGATAAATTGACATGGTATCAACTGAACTTGATATGAATGACTCAGATTATGAATCATGTCAGAGTATAATTCACATTCAGAAACAAAATGTCATGGTTTGGGACTCAGTGGGTGAAATGAACCCATTGATCAATATTCCATATACCTGAGTTGCATGAATTCTTGTAGAAAACTTTGAATTGGGACCCTGGATGGGTGAATTCTTGGAAGGAGCTTTGATTATTGCGTTATTGAGAATAGGAGATGATTATACATTGTTATCTTTTGATGAATATGACAATAATAACCCTCTTAGGATTATAAGTCGTGAATTGGGTGATTCGGGAGAGGGGAAAAGACCAAAATGCCTCCCACCCATTTGATAAAGTTGTTGGATTTACACAATCTCTATGGTATAGAGCATATCGCGGAGGCTAACCTCTGCGACATACTGTGTATCATAGAGCCTAACCTCTATGACATACTGTACAAATTGCTCAACACACTGTCTCACTACAAAGATTTGTGCATGATTACAGTGATTGCAGGGGATAAGTGTGGGGTGTTTGCATATAGTCCACCAAAGACCTCTTCAGACTTTCTCATTGAGCGACCGAAGATACAACTTCCCCATCCTAAAATGATACAGATTGATAATCTTAATAAAGATATTTTTGGGAGAGATGTTGACCTTAAAAGTTTACACTTAAAAGGTAATAAATGAATAAGAAGATGGCCTCTAAGTAGGAGGAAGATAATGAAGGAATATTTCTATGTTGATGCGGGTCACGCTGTAACACTAAATTAGGCACTTCTTGGGAGGCAACCCTAGTTATGGTAGGTTTTATTTCTAGTATTTTAACTTTTACTTTACTAGTTTTGGTGTTTGTTGAGTCACAGGTTGATGGGATGTTTGAGTACCGAAAAACCTGAGCTAAGGAGCATGGAAAAGACTAAGTGTGGGGACCCCGGACTATCTTGATGTATAAGGATACGACTAGATTGGCCTAAAGGTCTTAGGGGATATTTCTATCTCTACTTTTGATACGGTTAAGGCAATCCCCACAGGTACACGGCCTTTCACACGAAGCCAAGCTCGGGAATTACAAACACTCCAAGCTTTGTTCATGCAAATGGCCGTGTGTGAGTTGTTGACCGAACCAACCAAGGGCCTAAACATTTTTATGTGTGTAGAGGGGTCCTAAAGTGTAATAAATTAATCCCCAAGGATGCCACAAGAAAGCAAGGGCGGATGGGTCTTTTAACACCTTTTGTTGTAGTATAAATAGAACATCATAGTGAGATATCCCTTAGTTTATTTTGAAATCTGAAATTGTAACCTAAAACTCCAAAATATCTTCTCTCTTCTTCTCCAATAAGCCGTCCCTAGGTCTCACAAGTAGAGGAATACTTGTGTTGTCTCTTTGGCTAGAAACAAGGGTTTTGAGGTTGTTGAGTGCCTCTTGGTCCTTGTAAGAACTTGGTGTTTATATTCATTAGACTTAGGGTCCTCTCTTGATGTTAGGGTTCTTAGTTTCTTGAATGTTATATGTCAAGTTATCTATCTTTCATTATCTTGTTGTTGTTGTGTTGCTTTTGTTTATCTTGAAAGTCTAGTGAAGCCGTGTGGGGCTTGTTTCGATTCACTAGCATTGTTGTATCTCTTGTTGTTCTCGGATTGTGGCTTAAAAACCGAAACTATCTCTTGTGTTGTAATCTAAAAACCGAAACTTAAAACTTGTTGTCCTTGTGTTGTTGGACTGAAATCCGAACTCTTGTGGTTGTTGGTTTGATCATGTATCATTTGGTATCAAAGCAAGACCGTTTGTGTTCCAACATAACCCATCTTGGGCTAGTTCACGGGTTAAACAAACTACAAAAAAAAAGAATTTCTGAAATCTGTCCACTAAAAGTTGAAAACCGAGAATGATGTTGTATGCCTAGATCTAGGTGTTATTTTGCTTGTTTAGTGAGTTTCTAGTGTTGGTTTCTTTCTCACCAACACTAAGGTGTCTAGATCCGAGGTTGAGCTTGAAAGGTTGAATGTTGTGTAGTGACTTGAAGTGGCTGAAAGTTGAATGTTGTTGATGACCAAAGGAAAAATCGGTGGTTGTGTGATTATGTGCTAAGGAAGTGTTGAAGTTTGTGGAGTGTTCATCTTTTGAACTTGTGCATATTGTTCCTCTTGTTGAAGTGTTCATCTTGTTGTGTGCTCAAGTAGTAAACTTATAAAGTTGATTGTGAAAGACTTGCACCCATCACCTTGTAGCCTTGTCAATCACTTCCCCTAAATCAAGGAACCTTGTTTTGTGGAAATTGTCAACCAAACCCACTTTCTTGAGTTTGAAAAAGAAGTTAAGACTTCAAAATTTTAGTTTTCCCACCAAAACACTTTTCCATTTATCACAAGTTGTGTGAATATTAAATCAAGACAAAAAAAATATATATATATATATATAAATCCGAAGAGAAGAAGAACGTGTGAGGGCCATTGCATGCTACCATGTCACTATAAGCTCAACTTAGGATATTCTTTGGTTGCTAATTGTTGATTCTTGGTTTCCCTTATTTGGTCTTAGAACTAATTAACAAACTAGTATTCTTTCCACTAGGTTGTCAACTAGTTCCTTGAGCCGTTTATTCGCGTCAACGATTATTTGTGTGCTTTTATTCGTTTGAATGAGTTGCTGATTTTGATCCTAGTCCGGCAAGAATTCTTTGAGTCTTCAAACAAGAATCCATTCCGGCTAAGAGCTTACTCAAACCTTGTAAATCTCACGGTTACTAGCCAATTATACAACACTTGTGGAACACGGACTTGTGGTGACTAAAGCGGCTAATACCTTGACGATGGAAGGAACAACTTCTCATAATGCGGATACTAATGCTCTTGACTCAATGAGGGCCACTCTTGAGGCCGTTACTCGGACACTTGAAAGGATGAACTCGGAATTTGGAGCCGTGAGAGGGGACTTGGCAGCAATAAGGGGGGAAGTATCGACTATTAGTGGGAGGCTAGATCAAGTGGAGAGTCAAAGGAACTCTCGGCCATCGACTCCTCTACACGTATCCACCAATGGTCATGATAGGACCTCCTCCGCAACCATCACCCCCGAAATGATCCACCAAATGTTAAATGCACCCCAAGCTCCACTAAATACCGCAACCCAATCTACCAATTTTCCTCCAAACCGAGACTCCACTAGACAACTACATTTCCAAGCTCCTCCAATTCCGCAAGAGGGATTTGGACGCCAAGCACCTCCCCTAAATCCGAACCCTCCCTTCCAAGCTCCACTAAACCAAAGACCACAAATTCCAATTCCTACGAATCAAAATGGCCAAGGCCGACCAGCCCACTTTGACGGACACGGTAGAGAGGAGTATGATGGGGAGGGAGCCTATGATGATGCTTATATGAGGGAGGAGGAGTTAAGAGGGGGCCAGGGGGAACCTAGGAGTTACCGGGGGTATGGAGAAAGGGGAAACCGACACCAAGAGAGAGACGTAGGCATCAACACCATCAAGTTGAGCTTACCTATCTTTAAGGGTGAAAGTGACCCCGAGGCCTACTTAACTTGGGAATCGGCTTGTGACAAAGTTTTCCAAGTTAATGACATCTCGAAAGAAAAGAAGAGTTGCTATGCTATAGCTCACCTCGAGAGCTATGCTAATACTTTGTGGGAGTATGTTAAGCGATTTGGTAATGAATTAGTTGACGGGCAGCCACCACCTTGGTATCGATTGAGGTATTTGATGAGGCAACGATACCTTAACGAGAGATACCGGCATGAATTACTTGCTAGGTTGTATGGCTTGCGGCAAGGAGGCAAGAGAGTGGTGGCCTATTTTGACGAGTTCCAACAACTCATGTTGAAACTTGATCACCGTGGGGAGCAAATCAGCCACGACATCATCCGGTTCAAGTGTGGATTGAACAAGGAGATCTCCACTCACTTGACTCTTCACCGGTTCGAAACTATTGACGGTATATTCCAAGCGGCCCTAGAGATTGAAAGGGAACTTAAGGAGAGATCAACCTTCAAGGCAAGGGTCCAAACCCCCTCCGGTTGGACCAAAAACAAGGACCAACCCGGTCCTCCGAAGCTGCCCGAATCCAAAATGGTTTCTAAGTTTCCCCCGAAGCCGGAGGCTCCCAAATACCCCAACCCAAAGGGGTTCCAATGTTTCAAGTGCCAAGGTTGGGGGCATAAGGCAAATGAATGTCCAAACCGTCGTAATGTGATCCTACGAGAAGGGAAGGTATACTACCTTGGTGAGGAGGTGGTGTCCGAAAGAGGGAAAGGTTGAGGCCGAGCCTCAAGATGGAGAGGAAGCCGAGAAGGAATCGAATGAGGAAGGAGTAGATGATAGTGAAGATGTCTATCCACAAGAAGGGGAGTGTGTGGTTCCAAACTTTGTGGTTAGACGCGTCATGATTAGTAAGGCGGTAGATGACCCGAGCCAAAGGGAAAATCTATTCCATACTAAGTGCCTTGTAAAGGGGAGTGTGTGCACCTTGGTAATTGATAGTGGTAGTTGTACAAACGTTGCGAGCCATGCAATGGTAAACTTCTTGAAGCTACCGACTACACCACACACTAGTCCTTACAAGCTACAATGGTTGAATGATTGTGGTGAATTGAAGGTCACACGGCAATGTGTGATTCGGTTTAAGGTGGGCAACTACCACGATGAAGTACTTTGTGACGTGATCCCAATGCAAGCATGTCACTTGTTGTTAGGTAGACCTTGGCAATATGATAGGTCTACTAAACACGACGGGAGGTCCAACCGGTACACACTTGAGAAGGATGGCCGAAAGGTCACACTTCACCCTCTTTCACCCTCCCAAGTAAATGAGTGGTATAACAAAATGAGAGAATTAAAAGGGAAGGTGGGGGGACCCGAGAGGGGAGAAAAGGGAAGGGAGGCCGTAGGTGAGGAGGTAGGGACATCCGAGGCTATCCCAACGCCAAGGGAAAGGGAAAACGTAGTGATGTTGGCTAGGAGAAAAGAACTTTTCGTGGACCATGATGAAAACAAGCCGATGCTACTTTTGGCCCATTGCTTTAATACTAACCCCACTAATCCTTCCATTTCCCCTTTGATTTCTTGTGTGTTGCAGGAGTATGAAGATGTATTTCCGCAAGAGCTTCCGCAAGGATTGCCCCCGCTTCGGGGAATTGAACACCAAATTGATTTGGTGCCGGGTTCACAGCTTCCAAACAAACCGGCCTATAGGAGCAATCCTATGGACACGAAGGAGCTTGAAAGACAAGTGGAGGAACTACTCAACAAGGGATACATCAAGGAAAGTATGAGTCCGTGTGCTGTTCCGGTACTTTTGGTACCAAAGAAGGACGGAACGTGGTGCATGTGCGTCGATAGCCGAGCCATCAACAAAATCACTATAAGGTATCGTCATCCAATCCCTAGATTAGATGATATGTTAGATGAGCTCCACGGATCTTGTGTGTTTTCTAAAGTGGACCTTAGGAGCGGCTATCACCAAATTCGCATGCAACCCGGAGATGAGTGGAAGACCGCATTCAAGACCAAATTCGGTCTATATGAGTGGCTGGTCATGCCATTCGGCCTTACCAATGCTCCTAGTACTTTTATGAGGCTAATGAATCATGTAATGAAGCCTTATATTGGAAAGTTTGTGGTAGTTTACTTTGATGATGTGTTGGTGTATAGTAAGTCTATTAATGAACATGTAATGCATTTGAAATGTGTGTTTGATGTGCTCCGAAAGGAGAAGCTGTATGCCAACATGGAGAAGTGTTCTTTTGGTGTTGATAAAGTCATATTCTTGGGTTTTGTCGTGAGCTCAAGGGGAGTGGAAGTGGACAACTCCAAGATAGACTCTATACGAAGTTGGCCGACCCCTAAAACTATTGGAGAAATCCGAAGTTTCCACGGGTTGGCAAGCTTTTATAGGAGGTTTGTCAAAGTGTTTAGTTCCATAGCAGCCCCTTGACCGAGGTAATTAGAAAGGACGGACCCTTTAAATGGTTGAAGAGAAAGCTAAGGCTTTTGAGGCCTTGAAAGCTACGCTCGTCTCGGCGCCTTTATTGCAATTACCCAATTTTGACAAGATGTTTGAGGTAGAGTGTGATGCTAGTAAGGTCGGCATCGGGGCTGTTTTGATGCAAGAAGGTAAGCCCGTTGCCTATTTCAGTGAAAAGCTCAAAGGGGCAACTCTTAATTACTCGACCTATGATTTGGAGTTGTACGTCCTTGTTAGAGCTTTGGGAAATTGGCAACACTGTTTGTGGCCTAAGGAGTTTGTGATACGAATGGATCATGAGTCGTTGAAACACCTTAAAAGCCAAGACAAGCTGAATAGGCGGCATGCTAAGGGGATTGAGTTCATCGAAACTTTCCCTTATGTAATTCATTACAAAAGGGGAAAGGAAAATGTTGTTGCCGATGCCTTGTCTCGGAAGCATGTGCTTGTTGCTGCCTTGTCTTCGAAGTTAATGGGTTTTGAGAGCTTGCGGATGTTGTATCCCGAGGATCCTACCTTTGCTCCTATTATTAGGGAATGTGAAGAGTGGGGAAGGGACCGTTGGCTTAAGGAAAATAACCATTCCTCCTACTCTCGGTTCGAGGGGTATTTGTTCAAAGGGAGGAGGTTATGTGTTCCTTCTAGTTCTTGGAGGGAATTACTTGTGAGGGAGGCCCATGAAGGAGGCCTCATGGGTCACTTTGGGGTAGACAAGACCCTCGGAATCCTAGAGGAGAACTTCTATTGGCCCAAAATGCGCAAAGATGTCACAAAAATTTGTAATCAATGTGCGGCCTGCCGGAGTGCTAAATCTCGCCTCCGACCTCAAGGATTATACACCCCGCTCCTTACTCCCCTTAGACCTTGGCTGGACATCTCGATGGATTTCGTCTTGGGGCTGCCAACATCTAAAATGGCTCACTTTATTCCATGTGCTAAAACCGAGGACGCTCCTAGTGTAGCTTCATTATTTGTTGAACATGTTGTAAAGCTTCACGGAGTACCAAGGACCATTGTGAGTGATAGGGACTCCAAGTTCCTAAGTCTCTTTTGGAAGTCCATGTGGGGTAGGCTTGGGACGAAGTTACTTTTCTCCACGTCTTGCCACCCGCAAACCGACGGCCAAACGGAGGTGGTCAATAGAACCTTAGGGTCTATGCTACGTTCTATCGTCAAAGGTAAAATGACTTCATGGGAAGAACACCTGCCCTTGGTGGAATTCGCATACAACCGGGTAATACATTTGAGCACGGGAATGACTCCCTTTGAATGTGTTTACGGCCTAAATCCCCTTACCCCTTTGGATCTCACTCCTTTGTCTAGTGATCTCATGACCAGCTTAGATGGAAATAAAAGAGCCGAGTCCATGAATAAAATGCATGAGACGGTGCGGATCAAGCTTGAAAACAAGAATCAGGAGGTCGCAAAACGGGCAAACAAAGGGAGAAGGAAGCTAGTGCTTGAACCCAGAGATTGGGTGTGGGTGCATCTTCGAAAAGATCGGTTTCCAGCTCAAAGGAAGTCCAAATTGCTGCCGAGAGGTGATGGTCCTTTCCAAGTACTTGAGAGAATCAATGACAACGCCTACAAGATTGACCTACCACCGGAATATCAAGTGCACAACACCTTCAACGTCGGAGATCTCTCCCTCGTGGATGCGGTTGAAGATGATCAAATGCCGAATTTGAGGTCAAATTCCTCTCAAGATGGAGAGGATGATACGGTTAAGGCAATCCCCACAGGTACACGGCCTTTCACACGAAGCCAAGCTCTGAAATTACAAACACTCCAAGCTTTGTTCATGCAAATGGCCGTGTGTGAGTTGTTGACCGAACCAACCAAGGGCCTAAACATTTTTATGTGTGTAGAGGGGTCCTAAAGTGTAATAAATTAATCCCCAAGGATGCCACAAGAAAGCAAGGGCGGATGGGTCTTTTAACACCTTTTGTTGTAGTATAAATAGAACATCATAGTGAGATATCCCTTAGTTTATTTTGAAATCTGAAATTGTAACCTAAAACTCCAAAATATCTTCTCTCTTCTTCTGCAATAAGCCATCCCTAGGTCTCACAAGTAGAGGAATACTTGTGTTGTCTCTTTGGCTAGAAACAAGGGTTTTGAGGTTGTTGAGTGCCTCTTGGTCCTTGTAAGAACTTGGTGTTTATATTCATTAGACTTAGGGTCCTCTCTTGATGTTAGGGTTCTTAGTTTCTTGAATGTTATATGTCAAGTTATCTATCTTTCATTATCTTGTTGTTGTTGTGTTGCTTTTGTTTATCTTGAAAGTCTAGTGAAGCCGTGTGGGGCTTGTTTCGATTCACTAGCATTGTTGTATCTCTTGTTGTTCTCGGATTGTGGCTTAAAAACCGAAACTATCTCTTGTGTTGTAATCTAAAAACCGAAACTTAAAACTTGTTGTCCTTGTGTTGTTGGACTGAAATCCGAACTCTTGTGGTTGTTGGTTTGATCTTGTATCAACTTTTAAGTACACTTAGGGGAAAATGTAGATTTTTAAGTGTGGGGTGGGGAAATTTCCATTTCTAGGAGTAATTTTATAATTTTTTATGTTAGGAATAAGTGGGATGGTCTTTTTGATGCTATATGTGATTACATGATGCAAGTGTTTTGGTGGGAAAACGTGTTGACTATATGAATGACTACTTTTGAGACTCCTAGGCTCATGATTATGACTCCTGTACTTGCTGGTTTAATGTTGAATTCATGCTATTGTTGGGTTGAGAGTCTATAATGATCCTACTTGAGTTGAGCATGTGCCATGTATGTGTAACGTTTTTTTGTGCATTCTTTATTATGCTTGAGGTCTACAACTTGCATGGTTTTTGTGCAAAGTGAAATAAAGGGTATGGGTTTAGGAGATGATACAGGCATTTCTTTGATAGCCATTGTCCTAACCTCTTTTACCTATGATATGGGTGTACAAAGCTGTCCTATACGTTCTCGACCATTCACACGAAGTCAAGCTCGGGAGTTACAAAAACTACAAGCCATGTTCATGCAAATGGCTGCGTGTGAGTTGGTACTTGATCCGCCAAAGATCTTCAACGTTTTTAAGTGTGAAAATGAGCCTTGAAGTGTAATAAATTACACTCTAAGGGCACCCCATGACTGAAGGGTAGGAAGGTTATTTGTCCTTCATTTTGTGTGTAATATAAATAGATGCTATTAGGGTTATTTTCATCACTTAGTTCATTCTTCATATTTGATAACAACAAGTCTTGTAACATTGAATATTTCTCTCTCTCTTGTTCTTGAGAGTAGAACCTGAAATCTGTCCAACAAGTGTAGTTACACTTGTGTTGTTTCTTGGCTAGAAACTTGAGATCTTGAGGCTCATGAGTTCCTCTTGGTCCAAGTAAGAACTTGGTACTGAAATAGTTTGGTCTTAGGGTCCTTTCTTTAAGTTAGGGTTCATAGATTCTAAGATATCTTTGTGTCAAGTTACTATCTTTCATTTTGTACTCTTGAAACTTTACAGTAACTTAGTGAAGCCGTGTGGGGCTGATTTTTTATTCACTATAGTTACTGCCATTTGTTGTTCTGGTTGTTAACATTGTACTCTTAGTAATCTATCATCTTGTGTTGTTGAACCATTGTTTAATGTTATTGTTATCTTCTTGTTCTCCTTGTGTAGCTACTGTTTTGGTGTTGGTATTCCTTCAAAATTTCGTGATTGTTGTTGTCTTCACATATTGGAGTTGTTATCTTCAAGCTCTCGGAATTGTAGTGTGTTTGGACTGATTTTGTGGCAGATTTGATACGCTCCAAGTTAGTAGTGTATCAGGAGATATGGATCTAGGCTAGTTTCCCACTACTTCAGTGTTTTGAGGATCAACAAAATGTGATCACCAAAAATGTTTGACCAAGGAAATGACACGAAACAAACTAGGGCCTAGTCGAGTCAGGAAATTCAAGTATAACCAGGACCAGATACCACCCCTAATACCCTACCATAACTTCCCTACACCCTATGTTGGATGAATTCCAAACATACAACAAGATAAAACATTAATAATTTAAACACAGTAATGAAGTCTAACACTATAACCAATCGGTCATAACCAAATGTCCAACCAGTACCAACCCTAATTCCAATATTAATGCCAATGCTGACAACAATACTTACATTGCCCATGCCCATAGTAGTTTGACAAAGCCTCTAACCAGAATCAAATAACATAAATTCGTAACATGTCTCTGACCATAACTAAAAACAAAATCCAAGAAGTAACAAAAAATAAAAAAAAGTCCATATAATGATATGGAGTCTTCTGGAGTATGCAAGCTCACCACTTTAGTTTGAGTCAAAGTTGTCCCTTAATCCAAGTCCTTTAGCAAGAGGAATAGTAGTATGATCGGTTTCTACATTGCATGGGGATATAATGCTCGAAGACGGTAAATGGAGTGAACTCTAGCATGTACTTAGGGATAAAGAAGAAATAATGTTGTCATTCCAAATTTCCACCCACGGGCTACATATGTTAAGCTCTCCCTACTGAAAAGGCCCCGGTGCATGTTAGCCATACGAACAGGAGGAGAACAGAGATGAATAGTACATCTCCTAAAATATAAGCATCATATCATGCACACGGTTACATGACCGAACCTTACATCAACAAACAAGAATTTCCAGTATTGGTCCGCCCGGGACCTCCACCTTCTACGGCTTTTCTACACATATCCCTTTAAGGCCATATTAAAAATATTTACACATAACCAGTCATTTACCTAGTAGTCTTTTAAATTAGTCATTAACCATTGTTGTCATCATACGAAAATTAGAGCTTGCAAGTCTATTCCAACCATGCCATAGGAAACCAATAAACCATAATTATTCTACTATGTTTTAAATTAAACTATGACTATGGCCACCAAGGCCTTTTCAAACAACTTAAAATCAACTACACCAATTCAAGTTCCATTACTAGTTATTCATTGGAAATATTTCAAGAATAGTCAAACTATGTGACAAAATAATTCTTTTTGGCATTTTTACAAAGAGGTTGAGGGTACATAAGTTTCAAAACCATAACCAAGAAAATTAGAGAATCCATAATGCCCCACAATGAAAACCATACATTAAAACAAGAGTTTTTTTATGAACTAACAATGAGAGAAGACTAACATGCCTAAGACACCAATGAAAAGGGAGTGAATCACTCTCAAAAGCCCCTAATTGATTGTCTTGAAGAAACCCTAGCCACTTTCTCAAACAAAGAGTTTGAGAAATATTTTAAGAGTGCTTGACTGGGAATAATATGTTAATAAAGTCCCAAAAGGTGTTTTATGTCGGGGTATCTAAGGAAGTTAAAAAAGATATATTTAGAAGGCCCTAACTTAAAATTATAAAATTACCACATATGGTTACGAGTTGACCCCGTGACTCCTGATCCCAATGTACGACTCATACCATCAAGTCATGACCAAGATAGTGAGTTGGACACCCATACTGTCAGCTATACGACTCAATTTCCACTACTTGTGACCAGACCATATAACTCATATGGACCAGTCATACTCTAGATAGAATCCAAAGAGATTGACACTGGATAACATATGACTTCTGACAGTGATTAGTAACCTATCCTCCCAACTCTTAGTGATCCACTCGTACTCAGACCTATGTCAAGTAACTATGTTTTTGATTAAATAAACAATCGACCTAACGATTCATCACAACCACCAATGACTCATCACTACAAATCCATAACCACAACAAATACCCAACTACCACTCACTATACACATTATTAGTTGGATCACCGGTCCCCTACCCACACCATGACTCGTATGGTGAGTCATTAAAAGAATAGTAATCTTAAAGCTTAGGAAATTTATAAGGGACAAAACCCAGGGTGTTTTAATTCCCCCCCCCCTCCTGCCCCTTTGATCATTCATCCTCAGATGATGGGAAAAAGATGTACAAGCATGATTAGACTCTATATGCCTCTACTCTTACCTTTAACTAATTTAGAAAACAAAAATGCCTAGTAAATTTACAATCTACCTTATACAAAGACATAAAGCAAAAACATTAAGAACAACACATACCTCAAGAACAAATTTCCAAAATGGGGTATATGAATGGGTAATTAGTCTGCATGTCTATTTCATCTTACCATGTATCCTCTTCCACCTTGTAGTTACTCCACAGAACCTTTAAAGAGGCCACAACCTTGGTCTGCAATCAATGAACCTGCCAATCACTAATTTTAATCGAGATATTCTCATAAGACAGGGAATGTGAAATATCAATATCCTAAATACGTACAACTAGTAATGAATCACCAACACACTTCCTCAACATGGAGACATGGATTACCGGCTAAATGGAGCTCAACCTAGAAGACATCTCTAACTCACATACAACATTTCCAACCCTCCTAAAAACTAAACACAAGTCATAATTCCAAGGACTGAGCTTTCTCATATTTCAAAATTGTTCACATAACTCCCTTCATGGGAGACACCTTTGGAAACACCCTATCCTAACCTTTAACTCTTGATTCCTATAACTCAAATATGAATAGGTCTTTTGGCAACTTTGGTTAGCCTTAAGACTAGCCTGAATAATGTTTACCTTCCCCATAGCCTGGTGAACCAAATCTAGGCCAAACATCTCTTCCTCACAACCTTTGAACCACCTAATAAGAGACCTACACCCTCTACCATACAAAGCTTCAAAATAGAGCTATTCCATTATTAGAGTGTTAGCTATTATTATAGGCAAACTCTATATGAGGTAAGTTCTCAACCCAACTACCACCATATTCAATCAGGAAGGCACAAAGCATATCTTCCAATCTCTTTTTTTTTTGCCCATCGGACTACAGATGGAATACAGTACGAAGACTCACCTTAGTCCCCAACCATTTCTGATACAATCGCCAAAAGTGAGATGAAAACTACGTACCACAATCATAAATAATAGATATAGGTACCCTATGCTACTTCACAATATCTTTAATTTAAAACCTTCCATAAACCTTATCCGAGAAGTTAGTCCTCACTGGAAAAAAGTGAGCAAAATTTGTTATCCTATCCATGATGACCCAAATTGAATCAAATTGATTTTGAGACTGAGGAAGATCGGTAATGAAATCCATATTGATCACTTGCCACATCCACACAAGCAACTCAATTTTGTTGTACAATCATTCAGGACTCAAGTTCTTAACTTTTATTTGTTCGCATACCATGCATTTAGCCACAAACTAGCCATATCCCTATTTATATTATTCCACCAATACATCTCCTTAAGGTTATGATACATTTTTATTGAACCAGGATATATAGCTTACCGCAATTTATGTGCCTCAGCCAAGATCCTTTCTCATAAACCATATACATCAGGAATACATAACCTTTCTTAGTACCTCAAGGTACCATCACCAATAGTTTTGAAGGCCATCACCTTCTTTCAATCTACACTACCCTTGATCCTTGTCAGGATAGTTCAAATACTTGTTTCTCTTTTATTTTATCACCAAGAGACGACTGTGTCACCTTTTGCACAAAGACACCACTATTCTTAAAGTGGTAAACTCCAAGGTTAGCCTGTCATGCCTCAAATCCTATTGGGGCGGACAGGCACCCGTAGCCGTAAAGGCCCGAGAGAACCAATTCATAACCTTATACTTCCCATGCATGTAACTGTAACAACCAAATGTTCTAATGACATAATATTATGCATCGATGAAATTGAGTACACATACACTCCCAAAACTGATATGTACAATACTTGGCCGGTGGGGCCACCATGTCTAAAATCAGGACACTACCATAACCTTACATTAGTCTACAAAGCCTCTAAAAGATACATAGACTTAGTCAGGGTCGGGACAAACCCCCGCCCTACTCTAGACATATTGTACAATACCAAAATATGTAGAGCAGACTCGGAAAGCCTTCAATCAACCTGGAGCTCACCAATAGTCCCTGAATAACCTGCGCTCCTACTAGTGAGTTGTATGAGCTGAAGTGCCTCTGCCTGCAGCATGAAATGCAGGTCCCCCGTGAGGGACATCAGTACGAAAATATGTACTGAATATGTAAGGCGGAAAGTAGCAACACACTTGATACAAAAGCTCAATAGAAATCCGATACAAGTGTATAAGGAGTACTAGTAGACCACCTTTATAAATACTTGTGGGACAATGTACATTACATTCTTTCTTCATTTTACATTCTTACTTCATAATCTTTGTAATCCATATAACGCAAATGACCAGCTGATCAGTGGTAAAAAAAAATATAAATTAGGATCGGCCCATGCTAGGCTTACGCCCCTGAGCTGCCACCTATAAAAAGATTGGGATCGGCCCATGCTAGGCTTATGCCCCTGAGCTGCCACCCACAAATAAAGGTATCGAGATTGGCCCATGCTAGGCAAGTGCCCCTGAGCTGCCACTCATCATTTTACAGATTGCAATACTTAGTTTATTAGCCTTTGAGATTGTTACCTTGGTGGTCATCATATTATGATACCTTGAACCAGTAATACACTAATAAGAGACATGTAAATAGACACTTAACGCAACAACAATGAGCTAGGGAGCTGTGGCACTCAAATAAAGTGTTTAGGAGCTGAAATAACACATGGGTCTTATTTGAACAAACGGAGAACTCCTGAAATTTTCTAGTGAAGATAGACGCGCAGATTTAATAATAAGCACGTATTGAGATGTTCTAATGCGGTAGAGAGTGGGAACAAGGTCATTGGATACATGGAGGGTAATGTGCTGCCATTATGTATCACTTTGTTATAGGATAACCTCAGAAAATTGCTTGATGGAACAATTGTACGATTTCATGCCAAAGAGTGTGAAATAGAGTATGCCGTACATACCTGGTTATTTGATTCCGAAACTAACCCAACTTGACTTCTCGCCTTTTAGATTACTTATCTACAATAGAATATATGGTAAACTAGTATTAGTAACCAATCAACACATTTAAGGTACTTAATTTCACCCAAAACAGTAACCGGGCAGCAACTATTACTCTATCCAACAAGGGTGTTATTTTAACCCTTTTTTTTCCTCCAATTACACCCACATACCAGATAAGTCCTTATAAGGTTCACCAAAACCACCTCGACTTCATTATACATTCCAAACAATACGCAAAATAGATTGGACAGCAAGCATTAGTTCGGTAGTGTATCACCACATCTTTCTTCTATAATTCATTACAAACTCAACACCCCTTTATCCAACTTCAACCTGGCAGCCCATAACATATACATACAAAACAGTCCACAAAACAGTCCCAAACCCCTTTTATTGTAGCAATCAATTATTGATCTCATCATCTCTTGAGTTCTCAATAACAAGACATCCATAATCCCCTCTCAAATTCATATATAAGAAAAATAAAATGGGGCAGTCACCGTACCTCAATTCAGCAACTTATCCTTTTAATTGAACTCTTCAAGAGCTTGAACTTTCCTTCACACTTAAACCAAAGAAGAAGAAAAAAGTTCCTCAATAACAAGGAAACATGAACAACCAGCTTGTTCTGTAATCAACCATATACTTATAGTCAAACACTTATAACTTGTTTCCCTAATCTCCCATGAGATAATTAAACAAAATCTTAAGTGTTTTTCACTTACCTTGGGCTGCAAAGGGGAGGGTTTCTTCAAGAACCCTAGAAGGAAAAATAGGGCTTTTTAAGAGAGTAGAGAGATTTGCTGAAATATATTCCTTTTTCGTGACTTCAAAGTGAAGTAAAATGACCAGCAACTTGGCCATTTAATGGCCTTGTCCACCTCCTTAGCTGCATTTTGGACCATAAAATTGGTCAAATTGGTCCAAGTAGGTGATGCACCTACTTATGGTTCTAAGCTGCTAAAACTTCAAAGTAGGTGATGCACCTACTTGCATAATTTCTTGTTGGGCTCAATTATATTTGGGCCTTGGCAGATTGGTGTGTTGAGTCACTTATCCATTTTCTTTCTTTTTGTTTGTTCAATTTGGCCCAAATGAGGATATTAGCATATACCCAAATCTGATCCATAGCCATGGGTCCATTAATTTGGTTCAAACAACTTAAGTAGGTGACTCACTTACTAGCTTAAATAAGTCAAGCAAGCACCTCAATATTTTGCTCCATTTTCAGCTTTTAACCCCTTTAGTCTAACCTTCAACTTATGCACACTTGGTCACTTTAAACTTTAGATTCAAATACTAGCTTGTGATTCCAAGTTTAAATAGTTAACTTAACATTAACTTAGTCGCATCACACTAAACTATACGGGCAGCTTCTATAATTCCATCTAGACCATTAATAATTGCATAACAAATCTCATCCGTTACCTATACCATATGGCCATACCAGGTTCCATATAATTAGAATAAGTACAAGCAAGATATGGGATGTTACATCCTTCCCCCCTTAGAAACATTCGTCCTCGAATGTTAGCTTAACTGTCCATCCAAAACTAGTTCAAGCCTAAGTTAATATCCCTATTACTACATAGTACCTATATATTTTTCACTTACTTGTTATTGATCCAATTCAGCATCTTGGACTTTTTCTTCGTATTTGAACAAATGGGGGTACTTGGATTTCATTGCTTCTTCATCTTCCCACGTGATCTCTTCTACTTGTTGGTTCCTCCAAAGCACTTTTATAGAAGCTATTTCTTTATTCCTCAACTTCTTAACCTGTCGATCTAGAATAGCAATAGGTATTTCCTCGTAGGTGAGATCTTCTGTAATTTGTACATCTTCAGTAGGGGTAGTATGAGATGAATCTCCAACACACTTTCTAAGCATTGAGACGTGAAATACCGGATGAACTATTGAGAGCTCTGGGGGTAGATTTAATTCATAAGCAACTTGTCCAAACTTTCGAGTAATCTGGTATGGGCCAATATAACGTGGACTTAATTTTCCTTTCTTACCAAATCTCATAACCCCCTTCATTGGTGATACCTTCAAGAATACCCAATCACCTATAGAAAACTCTAGCCCCCTTCTCCTAACATCTGCATACGACTTATGTCTGCTTTGGGCTATTTCTAGTCGTTGTTGGATCACCTTAACCTTTTCCATAGCTTGATGAATAAGATCTGGCCCGAATAAGGCAGTTTCACCCGCTTCAAACCATCCAATGGGTGATCTAAACTTTCTTCCATACAAAGCTTCATATGGTGCCATTTTGATACTTGAATGATAGCTATTATTGTAGGCGAACTCGATGAGAGGTAGATGATCATCCCAACTACCTTTAAAGTCCAATACACAAGCTCCTAGCATATCTTCAAGTGTTTGAATGGTACGTTTTGCTTGTCCATCCGTTTGAGGGTGAAAAGTTGTACTTAGATTCACTTGTGTCCCCAAATTTCTTTGAAAAGACTTCCAAAAATTTGCAGTAAATTGAGCTCCTCGATCCGATATAATAGAGATTGGAACTCCATGTAGTCGAACTATCTCCTTAATATATAACTTGGCATATTGTTCAACTGTGTAAGTGGTCCTAACCGGTAGAAAGTGTGCTGATTTGGTAAGCCTATCAACTATCACCCATATGGAATCAAACCTTCGAAATGTACGAGGCAAACCAGTGACGAAATCCATGTTGATCATGTCCCACTTCCAGATTGGAAGATCCATACATTGCATATAACCCCCGGGCTTTTGGTGCTCTACTTTAACTCTTTGACAATTTGGACATTCGGCTACAAAGTTTGCAATGTTCTTCTTCATGTCACCCCACCAATACATCCCTCTCAAATCATGGTACATTTTTGTTGACCCTGGATGGATAGAATACTTTGAATGATGTGCTTTTGTCATAATCCTCTTTCTTAGCCCGTCTATATCAGGTACACACAATCTATTTTTGATACACTACTATCTTGGAGCGTATCAAATCTTCCACAAAATCAGTCCAAACACACTACAATTCCGAGAGCTTGAAGATAACAACTCCAATAGGTGAAGACAACAATAATCACGAAATTTTGAAGGAATACCAACACCAAAACAGTAGCTACACAAGGAGAACAAGAAGATAACAATAACATCAAACAATGGTTCAACAACACAAGATGATAGATTACAAAGAGTACAATGTTAACAACAAGAACAACAAATGGCAGTAACTATAGTGAATCGAAAATCAGCCCCACACGGCTTCACTAAGTTACTGCAAAGCTTCAAGAGTACAAAATGAAAGATAGTAACTTGACACAAAGATATCTTAGAATCTATGAACCCTAACTTGAAGAAAGGACCCTAAGACCAAAATATTTCAGCACCAAGTTCTTACTTAGACCAAGAGGAACTCATGGACCTTAAGATCTCAAGTTTCTAGCCAAGAAACAACACAAGTGTAACTACACTTGTTGGACAGATTTCAGATTCTACTCTCAAGAACAAGAGAGAGAGAAATATTCAATGTTGCAAGACTTGTTGTTGTGAAATATGAAGAATGAACTAAGTGCTGAAAATAACCCTAATAGCATCTATTTATACTACACACAAAATGAAGGACAAATGACCTTCCTACCCTTCAGTCATGGGGTGCCCTTAGAGTGTAATTTATTACACTTCAAGGCTCATTTTCACACTTAAAAACGTTGAAGCTCTTTGGCGAATCAAGTACCAACTCACACGCAGCCATTTGCATGAACATGGCTTGTAGTTTTTGTAACTCCCGAGCTTGACTTCGTGTGAATGGTCGAGAACGTATTCGACAGCCTTGTACGCCCATATCATCCTCTCCATCTTGAGAGGAATTTGGTCATCCTCAACCGCATCCACTAGAGAGAGGTCACACACGTTGAAAGTGTTGTGTACTTGGTATTCCGGGGGAAGGTCAATCTTGTAGGCATTATCATTGATCCGTTCAAGTACTTGGAATGGACCATCGCCTCTTGGCATCAATTTGGACTTTCTTTGAGATGGGAACCTATCCTTTATAAGGTGAACCCATACCCAATCTCCCGGTTCAAGAATGAGTTTCTTTCTTCCCTTGTTGACTCTCCTCGCAATGTCTTGATGTTTCTTCTCAAGTCGAAGCCGCACCTTCTCATGTAACTTCTTCATTGAATCTGCCCGCTTGCTGCCATCTAAGCTAATCATAACATCACTGGACAAAGGAGTTAAATCCAAAGGGGTAAGGGGGTTGAGGCCATATACGCACTCAAAGGGAGTTATTCCCGTACTTGAGTGTATGACACGGTTATATGCAAACTCAATCAATGATAGGTGTTCCTCCCAAGAAGTCAATTTTCCTTTTATCATGGAACGTAGCATAGCACCTAAAGTCCTATTTACCACTTCCGTTTGACCATCAGTTTGTGGGTGGCAAGATGTAGAGAATAACAACTTGGTTCCAAGCCTACCCCACATAGATTTCCAAAAGTGACTTAGGAACTTAGAGTCCCTATTACTCACAATGGTCCTTGGAACACCATGCAACTTGACAACATTATCAACAAACAAAGAGGCCACACTAGGTGCATCATCACATTTAAAGCATGGAATAAAGTGTGCCATCTTAGAAAACCGATCGACCACAACAAAGATACTATCCCGACCTCGTCTAGTCCTAGGCAACCCTAACACGAAATCCATAGATATATCAAGCCAAGGGCGTAAAGGAGTGGGTAGCGGGGTGTACAACCCATGAGGTAGGATCCGCGATTTGTCTCCTTTGCAATCTATGCATTGGCCACAAATCTTGGCCACATCCTTGTGCATTTTTGGCCAATAGAATTGCTCCTCCAATATTCCAAGGGTCTTTTCGATCCCAAAGTGACCCATTAGACCGCCATTGTGTGCTTCCCTCACAAATAACTCTCTCCAAGAACTGGAGGGTACGCACAATCGTCTACCTTTAAACAAGTATCCATCAAACTTGGCATAGGGGTTTGAACCCCTAGCTGAATCCCACTTGTCCCTACCCATTTCTTCGCATTCCCTAAACATAGGAGCAAAGTGAGGGTCCTCGAGATACAATTCTTTCAAACTCTCAAATCCCATTAATTTTGAAGATAATGTTGACACAAGAACATGTTTTCTAGACAAAGCATTGGCTACTACGTTGTCCTTACCCTTTTTGTATTGAATAACATAAGGGAAGGTTTCAAGAAACTCAATCCATTTTGCATGCCGCTTGTTAAGCTTGTCTTGTGCCCGAAGATGCTTCAAGGATTCATGGTCCGTTCGTGATACGGTTAGGGCAGCCTCCACAGGTACACGGCCTTTCACACGAAGCCAAGCTCGGGAATTACAAAAACTCCAAGCTTTGTTCATGCAATTGGCCGTGTGTGAGTTGGTGATTGAACCAACCAAGGACCTAAACGTTTTTATGTGTGAAGAGAGGTCCTAATGTGCAATAAACTACTCTCCAAGGTGGGCACAAGAAGCAAGGGCGGATGGGTCATTTTACCCCTTTTGTTTGTAGTATAAATAGAACATGTTAGAGAGTTATCCTCTAGTTTTTGAATGCTGATTTTGTAACCTAAAAAAAAACACACAAAACATTTTCTCTCTCTTCCACTCATAGTAGCCGCCCCTATTATCTCACAAGTAGAGGGATACTTGTGTTGTCTCTTTGGCTAGAAACAAGGGTTTTGAGGTCGTTGAGTGCCTCTTGGTCCTCGTAAGAACTTGGTGTTTATATTCATTAGACTTAGGGTCCTCTCTTGATGTTAGGGTTCTTAGTTTCTTGAATGTTATATGTCAAGTTATCTATCTTTCTTTATCTTGTTGTTGTTGTTGATTTTGTTATCTTAAAGTCTAGTGAAGCCGTGTGGGGCTCTTTTCGATTCACTAGCATTGTTATCTATCTTGTTGTTCTTGTGTTGTGGGATGAAAAAC
The DNA here is from genome assembly GCA_030864225.1 of Capsicum baccatum var. pendulum. Classification (NCBI taxonomy): domain Eukaryota; kingdom Viridiplantae; phylum Streptophyta; class Magnoliopsida; order Solanales; family Solanaceae; genus Capsicum; species Capsicum baccatum. The sequence goes on from CM061550.1 coordinate 170,902,382, forward strand.
CGAAACTTAAACTTGTTGTTCTTGTGTTGTGGGCTGAAAAACCGAAACTTAAAGTTGTTGTTCTTGTGTTGTTGGACTGAAATCCGAGCCTACTTGAAGCTCTTGGTGTTGTTGGTTTGATCTTGTATCATTTGGTATCAAAGCAAGACCGGTTGTGTTCCAACATAACCCATCTTGGGCTAGTTCACGGCCTAAACAAACTACACCAAAAAGAAATTCTGAAAATCTGTCCATTAAAAGTTGAAACCAAGAATGATGTTGTATGTTTAGATCTAGGTGTTATTTTGCTTATTTAGTGAGTTTCTAGTGTTGGTTTCTTTCTCACCAACACTAAAGCGTCTAGATCCAAAAGTTGAGCTTGAAAACTTGAACATTGTGTAGTGACTTGAAGTGGGCGAAAGTTGTATGTTGTTGATAACAAAAAAAAAAAAAAATCGGTGGTTGTGTGTTTATGTGCTAAAGAAGTTGATGAAGTTTGTTGAAGTGTTCATCTTTTGAACTTGTTCACCTTGTTCATCTTGTTGTGTGCTCAAGTGGTAAGACAAGATATAAAGTTGTTGTGAAAGACTTGCACCCATCACCTTTTAGTCTTGTCAATCACTTTTCCCTAATTCAAGGAGCCTTGTTTTGTGGGATTAGTCAACCAAACCCCACTTTCTTGAATTTGAAAAGGGTGAAATACTACAAGATTTTATTTTTCCCACCAAAACACTTTGCAAACTATAACAAGTTGTGTGAATATTAACGCAAAACAAAAAAGAAAAAAAGAGAAGAAGAACGTGTGGGACCATTGCATGCTGCCACGTTGCTATAAGCTCAACTTAGGATATTCTTTGGTTGCTAATCGTTGATCCTTGGTTTCCCTTACTTGATCCTAGAACTAATTAACAAACTGTACCTTCCTACTAGGTTGTCAACTAGTTCCTTGAACCGTTTGTTCGTGTCAACGATTATTTGAGTGCTTTTATTCGTTTGAACGAATTGCTGATTTTAGACTCTAGTCCGGCAAGAATTCTTTGAGTCTTCAAACAAGAATCCATTCCGGATAAGAGCTTACTCATACCTTAAAAATCTCACGGTTACTAGCCAATTATACAACACTTGTGGAACACGAACTTGTGGTGAACTAAAGCGGATAATACCTTGACAATGGAAGGAGCTACGTCTCATAATGTGGATACTAATGCCCTTGATTCTATGAGGGTCACTCTTGAGGACGTTACCCGGACACTTGAAAGGTTGAATTCGGAATTTGGGGCCGTGAGAGGGGACTTGGCAGCAATAAGGGGGGAAGTGTCGACTATTAGTGGGAGATTAGAACAAGTGGAGAGTCAAAGGAACTCTCGTCCTTCTACTCCTCTACATTTATCTACCAATGGTCATGATAGGACCTCCTCCGCAACCATCACCCCCAAAACAGTCCACCAAATGCTAAATGCACCCCAAGCTCCACTAAATACCGCAAGCCAAACTACCTATTTTCCTCCAAACCGAGACTCCACTAGACCACTACATTTCCAAGCCCCTCCAATTCCCCAAGAGGGATTTGGACGCCCACTAAATCCGAAACCTCCATTCCAAGCTCCATTAACCCAAAGACCGCAAATTCCAAATCCTCCGAATCAAAACGGCCAAGGCCGACCAGTCCATTTTGAAGGATACGGTAGAGAGGAGTATGAAGGAGATGGAGCCTTTGATGATGCTTATATGAGGGAGGAGGAGTTAAGAGGGGGTCGAGGAGAACCTAGGAGATACCGGGGGTATGGAGATAGGGGAAACCGACACCAAGAGAGAGACGTAGGCATCAACACCATCAAGTTGAGCCTACCCATCTTTAAGGGTGAAAGTAACCCCGAGACCTACTTAACTTGGGAATCGGCTTGTGACAAAGTTTTCCAAGTTAATGACATCTCGGAAGAAAAGAAGAGTTGCTACGCTATAGCTCACCTCGAGGGCTATGCTAACACTTGGTGGGAGTATGTTAAACGATTTGGTAATGAATTAGTGGATGGGAAGCCACCACCTTGGTATCGGTTGAGGTATTTGATGAGACAACGATACCTTCCCGAGAGATATCGTCATGAGTTGCTCGCTAGATTATATAGCTTGCGGCAAGGAGGAAAGAGTGTGATGGCCTATTTTGACGAGTTCCAACAACTCATGTTGAAACTTGATCATCGTGGGGAGCAAATCAGTCACGACATCATCCGGTTCAAGTGTGGGTTGAACAAAGAGATCTCCACTCATTTGACCCTTCACCGGTTTGAAACCATTGACGGTATATTCCAAGCGGCCCTAGAGATTGAAAGGGAACTTAAGGAGAGATCAGCCTTCAAGGCAAGGGTACAAACCCCCTCGGCTTGGCCCAAAAACAAGGACCAACCCGCCCCTACGAAGCAGCCCGAGTCCAAAACAGTCCCTAAGTTCCCTCCGAAATCGGAGGCTCACAAATATCCCAACCCAAAAGGGTTCCAATGCTTCAAGTGCCAAGGTTGGGGGCATAAGTCCAATGAATGTCCGAACCGGCACAATGTGATCCTACGAGAAGGGAAAGTGTACTACCTTGGTGAGGAGGTGGTTTCCGAAAGGGGGGAGGATGAGGCCGAGCCTCAAGATGGAGAGGGAGCTTAAAATGGGCCGAATGATGATGAATTAGATGGTAGTGAAGATGTCTATCCACAAGAAGGGGAGTGTGTGGTTCCAAACTTTGTGGTTAGACGTGTCATGATTAGTAAGGCGATGGATGACCCGAGTCAAAGGAAAAATCTATTCCATACTAAGTGTCTTGTAAAGGGGAGTGTGTGCACCTTGGTGATTGATAGTGGTAGTTGTACAAATGTTGCGAGCCATGCTATGGTAAATTTCTTGAAGCTACCAACTACACTACACACTAGTCCTTACAAGCTACAATGGTTGAACGATTGTGGTGAATTAAAGGTCACAAGGCAATGTGTGATTCGGTTTAAGGTGGGAAACTACCACGATGAAGTATTTTGTGACGTGATCCCAATGCAAGCATGTCACTTGTTGTTAGGTAGACCATGGCAATATGATAGGTCTAGTAAACACGATGGGAGGTCCAACCGGTATACGCTTGAGAAGGATGGCCGAAAGGTCACACTTCACCCTCTTTCACCCTCCCAAGTAAATGAGTGGCATCAAAAGATGAGAGAGTTAAAGGGAAAGGGGAAGGAACCCGAGAAGGGAGAAAAGGGGGGGGGATGCCATAGGTGAGGAGGTAGGGACATCCGAGGCTGTCCCAACGCCAAGGGAGATGGAAAACGTAGTGATGTTGGCTAGGAGAAAGGAACTCTTCGTGGACCATGATGAAAACAAGCCGATGCTACTTTTGGCACATTGTTTTAATACTAAACCCACTAATTCTTCCATTTCCCCTTTGATTTCTTGTGTGTTGCAGGAATATGAAGATGTATTTCCTCAAGAACTTCCGCAAGGATTGCCCCCACTTCGGGGAATTGAGCACCAAATTGATTTGGTGTCGGGTTCACAACTTCCAAACAAACCGGCCTATAGGAGCAATCCCATGGACACTAAGGAGCTTGAAAGACAAGTTGAGGAGCTTCTCAACAAGGGGTACATCAAGGAAAGCATGAGTCCGTGTGCTATTCCGGTGCTTTTGGTACCAAAGAAGTACGGAACTTGGCGCATGTGCGTCGATTGTAGAGCCATCAACAAAATCACGATAAGGTATCGTCATCCAATCCCTAGACTAGATGATATGTTAGATAAGATCCACGGATCTTGTTTGTTTTCTAAAGTGGACCTTAGGAGCGGCTATCACCAAATTCGCATGCAACCCGGTGATGAGTGAAAGACCGCATTCAAGACCAAATTCGGTCTATATGAGTGGCTGGTCATGCCCTTCGGCCTTACCAATGCTCCTAGAACATTTATGAGGCTAATGAATCATGTAATGAAGCCTTATATTGGAAAGTTTGTGGTGGTTTACTTTGATGATGTGTTGGTGTATAGTAAATCTATTGATGATCATGTAATGCATTTGAGATGTGTGTTTGATGTGCTCCGAAAGGAGAAGCTGTATGCCAACATGGAGAAGTGTTCTTTTGGTGTTGATAAAGTTTTATTCTTGGGTTTTGTCGTGAGCTCAAGGGGTGTGGAAGTGGACGATTCCAAGATAGACTCTATTCGAAGTTGGCCGACCCCTAAAACTATTGGAGAAATCCGAAGTTTCCACGGGTTGGCAAGCTTTTATAGGAGGTTTGTCAAAGGATTTAGTTCCATAGCAGCCCCCTTGACCGAGGCAATTAGAAAGGACGGACCCTTTAAATGGGGTGAGGAGCAGGCTAGGGCTTTTGAGGCCTTGAAAGCTACGCTCATCTCGGCGCCTTTATTGCAATTGCCCGATTTTGATAAGATGTTTGAAGTAGAGTGTGATGCTAGTAAGGTTGGCATCGGGGCTGTTTTGATGCAAGAAGGTAAGTCCGTTGCCTATTTCAGTGAAAAGCTCAAAGGGGCAACTCTTAATTACTCGACTTATGATTTGGAGTTGTACGCCCTTGTTAGAGCCTTGGGGAATTGGCAACATTATTTGTGGCCTAAGGAGTTTGTGATACGAACGGATCATGAGTCGTTGAAGCACCTTAAGAGCCAAGACAAGCTTAATAGGCGTCATGCTAAGTGGATTGAATTCATCGAGACTTTCCCTTATGTAATTCATTACAAAAGGGGGAAAGAAAATGTTGTGGCTGATGCCTTGTCTCGGAAGCATGTGCTTGTTGCTACCTTGTCGTCGAAGTTGATGGGTTTTGAGAGCTTGCGGATGTTATATCCCGAGGATCCTATCTTTGCTCCTATTTTTAGGGAATGCGAAGAATGGGGAAGGGACCGTTGGCTCAAGGAAAATAACCACTCCTCCTACTCTCGGTTTGATGGTTATTTGTTCAAAGGGAGGAGGTTGTGCGTCCCTTCCAGCTCTTGGAGGGAATTACTTGTGAGAGAGGCCCATGACGGAGGCCTCATGGGTCACTTTGGAGTCGAAAAGACCCTCGGCATCCTAGAGGAGAATTTCTATTGGCCCAAAATGCGCAAGGACGTCACTAAAATTTGTAGTCAATGCGTGGCCTGCCGGAGTGCGAAATCTCGCCTCCAACCGCAAGGGTTATACACCCCACTCCCTACTCCCCTTAGACCTTGGCTGGACATATCGATGGATTTCGTTTTGGGGCTGCCAAGGACTAGAAAGGGCCGAGATAGCATCTTTGTCGTTGTTGATAGATTCTCTAAAATGGCTCATTTTATTCCATGTGTAAAAACCGAGGACGCTCCTAGTGTAGCTTCATTATTTGTTGAACACGTTGTAAAGCTTCACGGAGTACCAAGGACCATTGTGAGTGATAGGGACTCCAAGTTCCTAAGCCTCTTTTGGAAGTCCATGTGGGGTAGGCTTCGCACGAAGTTACTTTTCTCCACGTCTTGCCACCCGCAAATCGATGGCCAAACGGAGGTAGTGAACAGAACCTTAGGGTCTATGCTACGCTTCGTGGTTAAGGGTAAATTGACTTCATGGGAAGAACACCTACCCTTGGTGGAATTTGCATACAATCGGGTAATACATTCGAGTACGGGAATGACTCCCTTTGAATGTGTTTACGGCCTAAATCCCCTTACCCCTTTAGATCTCACTCCTTTGTCTAGTGATCTCATGACCAGCTTAGATGGAACTAAAAGAGCCGAGGCCATGAAAAAAATTCATGAGGCGGTGCGGATCAAGCTTGAAAAGAAGAACCAAGAGGTTGCAAAACGGGCAAACAAAGGGAGAAGGAAGCTAGTGCTTGAACCCGGAGATTGAGTGTGGGTGCATCTTCGAAAGGATCGGTTTCCAGCTCAAAGGAAGTCCAAGTTGCTGCCAAGAGGTGATGGTCCTTTCCAAGTACTTGAGAGGATCAATGACAACGCCTACAAGATTGACCTACCACCGGAATATCAAGTGCACAACACCTTCAACGTCGGAGATCTCTCCCTCGTGGATGCGGTTGAAGATGATCAAGTGCCGAATTTGAGGTCAAATTCCTCTCAAGATGGAGAGGATGATACGGTTATGGCTACCCCCACAAGTACACGGCCTTTCACACGAAGCCAAGCGCGGGAGTTACAAACACTCCAAGCCTTGTTCATGCAAATGGCCGTGTGTGAGTTGTTGGCCGAACCAACTAAGGGTCTCAACGTCCTTATGTGTGAGGAGGGGCCTAAACTGTAATAAATTTTGTAGTCTTTCACCCCTTTTCAAACTCAAGAAAGTGGGGGTTGGTTGACAAATCCCACAAAACAAGGCTCCTTAAATTAGGGAAAGTGATTGACAAGACTACAAAGTGATGGGTGCAAGTCTTTCACAACAACTTTATAGCTTTACCACTTGAGCACACAACAAGATGAACAATATGAACAAGTTCAAAAGATGAACACTTCAACAAACTTCATCAACTTCTTTAGCACATAAACACACAACCACCGATTTTCTTTGGGTTATCAACAACATACAACTTTCGGCCACTTCAAGTCACTACACAATGTTCAAGTTTTCAAGCTCGACTTTCGGATCTACACACCTTAGTGTTGGTGAGAAAGAAACCAACACTAGAAACTCACTAAACAAGCAAAACAACACCTAGATCTAAGCATACAACATCATTCTCGGTTTCAACTTTTAGTGGACAGATTTCAGAATTTCTTTTGGTGTAGTTTGTTTAAGCCGTGAACTAGCCCAAGATGGGTTATGTTGGAACACAACCGGTCTTGCTTTGATACCAAATGATACAAGATCAAACCAACAACACCAAGAACAACAAGAAGGCTTCGGATTTCAGTCCAACAACACAAGAATAACAAGTTTTAGTTTCAGTATTTCAACCCACAACCAGAGAACAACAAGATAGATAACAAATGCTAGTGAATCGAAAAGAGCCCCACACGGCTTCACTAGACTTTCAAGATAAACAAAATCAACACAACAACAACAAGATAAAGAAAGATAGATAACTTGACATATAACATTCAAGAAACTAAGAACCGTAACATCAAGAGAGGACCCTAAGTCTAATGAATATAAACACCAAGTTCTTACGAGGACCAAGAGGCACTCAACAACCTCAAAACCCTTGTTTCTAGCCAAACAGACAACACAAGTATCCCTCTACTTGTGATATACTAGGGGAGGCTCCAATGAGTGAAGAGAGAGGAAATGTTTTGGTGTTTTTAGGTTACAAAATCAGATCTCAAAAACTAAGTCTAACTCTCTCTACATGTTCTATTTATACTACAAACAAAAAAGGTAAAATGACCCTAACGCCCTTGCTCCTTGTGCCAACTTTGGAGAGTAGTTTATTACACATTAGGACCTCTCTTCACACATAAAAACGTTTAGGTCCTTGGTTGGTTCGATCACCAACTCACACACGGCCATTTGCATGAACAAAGCTTGGAGTGCTTGTAATTCCCGAGCTTGGCTTCGTGTGAAAGGCCGTGTACCTATGGAGGCTGCCCTAACCGTATCAAGTACCTTAACCGAAACCAAGGTGGTGGCTGCCCATCAACTAATTCATCACCAAAACGCTTGACATACTCCCACCAAGTGTTGGCATAACCCTCAAAATGAGCTATGGCATAACAACTTTTCTTTTCTTCCGAGATATCATTAACTTGAAAAACTTTGTCACAAGCTGATTCCCAAACTAAGTAGGCCTCCGGGTCACTTTCACCCTTAAAAATAGGTAAGCTCAATTTGATGGTATTGATGCCTACGTCTCTTTCTTGGTGTTGATTTCCCCGTTTTCCATGCCTACGAACCTCTGTAGGCGTTATAGGTCTTGGCCAGTTCTTCACGGCTTCTATCTTTTGAGTATCAACCTTTATTCCTTCATCATATACAATATGACCTAGGAATGCCACAGATTTTAACCAAAACTCACACTTAGAGAACTTTGCAAATAGCTTACGATCACGAAGAATCTGCAACACCTGTCGTAAGTGATTGGCATGGTCCTCATTTGATCTCGAATAAACCAGAATATCATCTATAAAAACTATCACAAACACATCCAAGAATGGTTTGAACACCCTATTCATCAAATCCATAAAATCTGCAGGTGCATTAGTTAGCCCAAAGGACATGACTAGGAATTTGTAATGACCGTACCGTGTTTGAAAAGCTGTCTTGGGTATGTCACTCTCTTTGACCCTCATTTGGTGGTAACTAGATCTTAAATCAATCTTTGAAAACCACTTGGCGCCTTGCAACTGATCAAATAAGTCGTCAATTCTCGGAAGGGGATATTTGTTCTTAATAGTCACCTTGTTCAGTTGTCTATAGTCAATACACATTCTTAACGAGCCATCCTTCTTGCGCACAAATAACACTGGTGCGCCCCAAGGGGAGACACTAGGCCTTATGAATCCTTTTTCTAGCAAGTCTTTCAATTGCTCTTTCAACTCCCGTAATTCTGCAGGGGCCATTCTATATGGAGGAATTGAGATTGGTTGAGTATCTGGGACCACATCAATACCAAACTCCACTTCTCATTCTGGAGGCAAACCTGGAAGATCTTCAGGAAATACATCGGGAAATTCACTTACCATCGGAATAGTTAGAAGAGTTGGTGTCTCCGCATTTGTATCCTTCACTCTAACCAGATGACATATGTAACCCTTGGAAATCATCTTTTTCGCCTTAAAATAAGAAATAAATTTACCTCTTGGCGCACCAATATTACCTCTCCATTCTAGGACTGCCTCCCTTGGGAAATGGAAACACACCCTCTTAGTTCGGCAATCTAATATGGCATAACAAGAAGCTAACCAATCCATACCCATTATAGCATCAAAATCTACCATTTCTAACTCAACCAAGTCAGCCATTGTATCACGACCGCAAATAGTTATTATACAATTTCGATACACTCTCTTAGCTATAACAGATTCACCAATTGGAGTAGATACTTCAAATGGCTTAACTAGTAGTTCTGGTGTTTTTTTGAACTTTTCAGCAACCAATGGAGTGACATATGATATTGTAGAACCCGGATCAACTAATGCATAGACATCATGCGAAAAGATGGACAATGTACCTGTAACCACATCTGGAGAAGCCTCTGAATTTTGTCGATCTGCTAAAGCGTATGTACGATTCTGAACTCCACTAGAGCTAGTTGTTCCTTTAGCACCTCTACCACGACCCATAGGTTGTACACCCCCACCTGAATAAGGCACCGATGATGATGATGCAACGACTGATCTAGTAGGTCGTGCCACACCACCTATGCCCCTTTGAGGGCATTCTCTCATCATATGTCCTGACATACCACACCAAAAGCAAGCATTTATTCCGAACCGACATGCACCTAAATGAAGCTTTCCACATTGTCTACATGGCTGTCGAGGAGGCCTTAATTGGCTCATAATCCCTTTCTCTTGATACCCTGTTGTTCGCGAACTCTGACTCTCGTTTCTTTGACCAAACTGGTTACCGTTAGACCCTTGAAATTGTAATGGAGCACTAGCTGTAGAATAAGAAGATAATGTCCTAGGTGGTCTATTAGAAAACCGAGGCCTAAACTCTCCTTGGGATGCCATAAACTGCCCCGTAGATCTAGACCTCTTGGAATACCCCATTTCTAACTCTTGTGTTCTTCTTCTTTGCCTCTGATCCTCCATTTTTTGTGCAAATGCTTGTATCCTTGCTATATCTATGTCCTTGTTCAAAGCAACAATGGTACAATCTCTAACCAGATATAGATCCAATCTATCCACATACCGATGAACTCTATCATCCATTGCAGCCACAACATTAGGAGCATACCTAGCCAAAGAGTTAAACCGAAGGCTGTACTCCCTCACACTCATATTTTCTTGGCGAAGATTCAGGAATTGATTTGCACGGGCTTCTCGAATCTCATATGGAAGGTAATGATCAAGAAATGCCTCTTTGAACTCTTTCCAAGTGGCTGGAGGTGCATCGATACCCCTAGATTGTTTCCAGTCTTCATACCACAATATAGCCTCCCCCTTGAATCTATATGCTGCTAGCTCAACTGTCTCTTTACCCGACACATGCATAACATCTAGAACCCTTTGGATTTGATCAATAAAGTCCTGTGGGTCTTCATTAGGATCTGATCCGGTGAAGGTAGGAGGATCCAATTTGAGAAAATCCTGCGTTCATAGGCTAGCTGCCCTATCTGTACCACTAGAACCTGTAGTTGGAATGGCTTGTCCTTGAGCTTGTCCAGAAACTATACGATCCAACAATTGTACTGCACTCCTTAAATCTTGATCTGCAGCATTGGTAGGTAGTTCTGAGGATGCGGTTCTTCTCCTTCTTAGCTCTTCTGGAGATGGAAGGGTAGGAGAAGTTTGGGACACAAACTCAATGATACAAGATCAAGCCAACACACCAAGAACAACAAGAAGGCTTTCGTATTTCCGTCCAATACACAAGACAACAAGTTTTAGTTTTCGGTTTTTTTTCAACTTACAACACAAGAACTAGTTTCGGATCTTCAACATACAACACAAGAACAACAAGATGGATAATGATGCTAGTGAATCGAAAAGAGCCCCACACGGCTTCACTAGACTTTAAGATAACAAATCAACACAACAACAACAAGATAAAGAAAGATAGATAACTTGACATATAACATTCAAGAAACTAAGAACCCTAACATCAAGAGAGGACCCTAAGTCTAATGAATATAAACACCAAGTTCTTACGAGGACCAAGAGGCACTCAACAACCTCAAAACCCTTGTTTCAAGCCAAAGAGACAACACAAGTATCCCTCTACTTGTGAGATTCTAGGGACGGCTTCTTGGAGAAGAAGAGAGAGGAAATGTTTTGTGATTTTTAGGTTACAATTTCAGATTTCAAAAACTAAGTCTAACTCTCTCTACATATTCTATTTATACTACAAACAAAAAGGTAAAATGACCCTAACGCCCTTGCTTCTTGTGCCAACTTTGGAGAGTAGTTTATTACACATTAGGACCCCTCTTCACACATAAAAACGTTTAGGTCCTTGGTTGGTTCGATCACCAACTCACACACGGCTATTTGCATGAACAAAGCTTGGAGTGCTTGTAGTTCCCGAGCTTGGCTTCGTGTGAAAGGCCGTGTACCTGTGGAGGCTGCCCTAACCGTATCATCCTCTCCATCTTGAGAGGAATTTGACCTCAAATTCGGCATTTGGTCATCTTCAACCGCATCCACGAGGGAGAGATCACCAACGTTGAAAGTGTTGTGCACTTGATATTCCGGTGGAAGGTCAATCTTGTAGGCGTTGTCATTGATTCTCTCAAGTACTTGGAAAGGACCATCACCCCTCGGCAGCAATTTGGACTTCCTTTGAGCTGGAAACCGATCCTTTCGAAGATGCACCCACACCCAATCTCCGGGTTCAAGCACAAGCCTCCTCCTCCCTTTGTTTACCCTTTTTGCAATCTCTTGGTTCTTCTTTTCAAGCTTGATCCGCACCGTCTCATGCATTTTCTTCATGGCCTCGGCTCTTTTATTTCCATCTAAGCTGGTCATGAGATCACTAGACAAAGGAGTGAGATCTAAAGGGGTAAGGGGATTTAGGCCGTAAACACATTCAAAGGGAGTCATTCCCGTGCTCGAATGTATTACCCGGTTGTATGCAAATTCCACCAAGGGTAGGTGTTCTTCCCATGAAGTCAGTTTACCTTTAACCATAGAACGTAGCATAGACCCTAAGGTTCTATTTACTACCTCCGTTTGGCCATCGGTTTGTGGGTGGCAAGACGTGGAGAAAAGTAACTTCGTGCCAAGCCTACCCCACATGGACTTCCAAAAGAGACTTAGGAACTTGGAGTCCCTATCACTCACAATGGTCCTCGGTACCCCCGTGAAGCTTTACAACATGTTCAACAAATAATGAAGCTACACTAGGAGCGTCCTCGGTTTTAGCACATGGAATAAAATGAGCCATTTTAGAGAATCTATCAACAACAACAAAAATGCTATCTCGGCCCTTTCTAGTCCTTGGAGACGAGATTTCGCACTCCGGAAGGCCACGCATTGACTACAAATTTTAGTGACGTCTTTGCGCATTTTGGGCCAATAGAAGTTCTCCTCTAAGATGCCGAGGGTCTTGTCTACCCCAAAGTGACCCATGAGGCCTCCGTCATGGGCCTCCCTCACAAATAATTCCCTCCAAGAACTAGAAGGAACACACAACCTCCTCCCTTTGAACAAATACCCATCGAACCGAGAGTAGGAGGAATGGTTATTCTCCTTAAGCCAACGGTCCCTTCCCCACTCTTCGCATTCCCTAAAAATAGGAGCAAAGGTAGGATCCTCGGGATACAACATACGCAAGCTCTCAAAACCTATCAACTTCGAAGACAAGGTAGCAACAAGCACATGCTTCCGAGACAAGGCATCGGCAACAACATTTTCCTTCCCCCTGTTGTAATGAATTACATAAGGGAAAGTCTCGATGAACTCAATCCACTTAGCATGATGCCTATTCAGCTTGTCATGGCTCTTAAGGTGTTTCAACGATTCATGATCTGTTCGTATCACAAACTCCTTAGGCCACAAATAATGTTGCCAATTTCCCAAGGCTCTAACAAGGGCGTACAACTCCAACTCATAAGTCGAGTAATTAAGAGTTGCCCCTTTGAGCTTTTCACTGAAATAAGCAACGGGCTTACCTTCTTGCATCAAAACAGCCCCGATGCCAACCTTACTAGCATCACACTCTATTTCAAACATCTTATCAAAATCGGGCAATTGCAATAAAGGCGCCGAGATGAGCGTAGCTTTCAAGGCCTCAAAAGCCCTAGCCTGCTCATCACCCTATTTAAAGGGCCCGTCCTTTCTAATTACCTCGGTCAAGGGGGCTGCTATGGAACTAAATCCTTTGACAAACCTCCTATAAAAGCTTGCCAACCCGTGGAAACTTCGGATTTCTCCAATAGTTTTAGGGGTCGGCCAACTTCGTATAGAGTCTATCTTGGAATCGTCCACTTCCACACCCCTTGAGCTCACGACAAAACCCAAGAATATGACTTTATCAACACCAAAAGAACACTTCTCCATGTTGGCATACATCTTCTCCTTTCGGAGCACTTCAAACACACATCTCAAATGCATTATATGATCATCAATAGACTTACTATACACCAACACATCATCAAAGTAAACCACCACAAACTTTCCAATATAAGGCTTCATTACATGATTCATTAGCCTCATAAATGTGCTAGGAGCATTGGTAAGGCCGAAGGGCATGACCAGCCACTCATATAGATCGAATTTGGTCTTGAATGCGGTCTTCCACTCATCACCGGGTTGCATGCGAATTTGGTGATAGCCGCTCCTAAGGTCCACTTTAGAAAACAAACAAGATCCGTGGAGCTCATCTAACATATCATCTAGTCTAGGGATTGGGTGACGATACCTTATAGTGATTTTGTTGATGGCTCTACAATCGACGCACATGCGCCAAGTCCCGTCCTTCTTTGGTACCAAAAGCACCGGAACAGCACACGGACTCATGCTTTCCTTGATGTATCCCTTGTTGAGAAGCTCCTCAACTTGTCTTTCAAGCTCCTTAGTGTCCATAGGATTGCTCCTATAGGCCGGTTTGTTTGGAAGTTGTGAACCCGGCACCAAATCAATTTGGTGCTCAATTCCCCGAAGTGGGGGCAATCCTTGCGGAAGTTCTTGAGGAAATACATCTTCATATTCCTGCAACACACAAGAAATCAAATGGGAAATGGAAGAATTAGTGGGGTTAGTATTAAAACAATGGGCCAAAAGTAGCATCGGCTTGTTTTCATCATGGTCCACGAAGAGTTCCTTTCTCCTAGCCAACATCACTACGTTTTCCATCTCCCTTGGCGTTGGGACAGCCTCGGATGTCCCTACCTCCTCACCTACGGCATCCCCCCCTTTTCTCCCTTCTCGGGTTCCTTCCCCTTTCCCTTTAATTCTCTCATCTTTTGATGCCACTCATTTACTTGGGAGGGTGAAAGAGGGTGAAGTGTGACCTTTCGGCCATCCTTCTCAAGCGTATACTGGTTAGTCCTCCCGTCGTGTTTAGTAGACCTATCATATTGCCATGGTCTACCTAACAACAAGTGACATGCTTGTATTGGGATCACGTCACAAAGCACTTCATCATGGTAGTTTCCCACCTTAAACCGAATCACACATTGCCTCGTGACCTTCAATTCACCACAATCGTTTAACCATTGTAGCTTGTAAGGACTAGTGTGTAGTGTAGTTGGTAGCTTCAAGAAGTTTACCATAGCATGGCTCGCAACATTTGTACAACTACCACTATCAATCACCAAAGTGCACACACTCCCCTTTACGAGACACTTAGTATGGAATAGATTTTCCCTTTGACTCGGGTCATCCACCGCCTTACTAATCATGACACGTCTAACCACAAAGTTTGGTACCACACACTCCCCTTCTTGTGGATAGACATCTTCACTACCCTCTAATTCATCATCATTAAACCCATTTTTAGCCCCCTCTCCATCTTGAGGCTCGGCCTCATCCTCCCCCCTTTCGGAAACCACTTCCTCACCAAGGTAGTACACTCTCCCTTCTCGTAGGATCACATTACGCCGGTTCGGACATTCATTGGCCTTATGTCCCCAACCTTGGCACTTGAAGCATTGGAACCCCTTTGGGTTGGGATATTTGTGAGCCTCCGGTTTCGGAGGAAACTTAGGGACCGTTTTGGGTTCGGGCAGCTTCGTAGAACCGGGTTGGTCCTTGTTTTTTGGCCAACCCGAGGGGGTTGGTACCCTTGCCTTGAAGGTTGATCTCTCCTTAAGTTCCCTTTCAATCTCTAGGGCCGCTTGGAATATACCGTCAATGGTTTCGAACCGGTGAAGGGTCAAGTGAGTGGAGATCTCTTTGTTCAATCCACACTTGAACCGGATGATGTCGTGGCTGATTTGCTCCCCACGGTGATCAAGTTTCAACATGAGTTGTTGGAACTCGTCAAAATAGGCCATCACACTCTTGCCTCCTTGCCGCAAGCCATATAGTCTAGCAAGTAACTCATGACGATATCTCTCGGGGAGGTATCGTTGTCTCATCAGATACCTCAACCGATACCAAGGTGGTGGCTGCCCATCAACTAATTCATTACCAAATCGTTTAACATACTCCCACCAAGTGTTAGCATAGCCCTCGAGGTGAGCTATAGCGTAGCAACTCTTCTTTTCTTCCGAGATGTCATTAACTTGGAAAACTTTGTCACAAGCCGATTCCCAAGTCAAGTAGGTCTCGGGGTCACTTTCACCCTTAAAGATAGGTAGGCTCAACTTGATGGTGTTGATGCCTACGTCTCTCTCTTGGTGTCAGTTTCCCCTATCTCCATACCCCCGGTATCTCCTAGGTTCTCCTCGACCCCCTCTTAACTCCTCCTCCCTCATATAAGCATCATCAAAGGCTCCCTCTCCATCATACTCCTCTCTACCGTATCCTTCAAAGTGGGCTGGTCGGCCTTGGCCGTTTTGATTCGGAGGATGTGGAATTTGCGGCCTTTGGTTTAATGGAGCTTGGAATGGAGGGTTCTTATTTAGTGGAGGTACTTGGCGCCCAAATCCCTCTTGTGGAATTGGAGGAGCTTGGAAATGTAGTGGTCTAGTGGAGTCTCGGTTTGGAGGAAAATTGGTAGATTGGTTTGCGGTATTTAGTGGAGCTTGGGGTGCATTTAGCATTTGGTGGACCATTTCGGGGGTGATGGTTGCGGAGGAGGTCCGATCATGACCATTGGTAGATACATGTAGAGGAGTAGAAGGACGAGAGTTCCTTTGGCTCTCCACTTGTTCTAGTCTCCCACTAATAGTCGACACTTCCCCCCTTATTGCTGCCAAGTCTCCTCTCACGGCCCCAAATTCCGAATTCAATCTTTCAAGTGTCCGGTTAACGGCCTCAAGAGTGACCCTCATAGAATAAAGGGCATTATTATCCGCATTATGAGACGTAGTTCCTTCCATTGTCAAGGTGTTAGCCGCTTTAGTTCACCACAAGTTTGTGTTCCACAAGTGTTGTATAATTGGCTAGTATCCGTGAGATTTTAAGGTATGAGCAAGCTCTTATCCGGAATGGATTCTTGTTTGAAGACTCAAAGAATTCTTGCCGGACTAGAGTCAAAATCAGCAATTTGTTCAAACGAATAAAAGCACACAAATAATCGTTGACACGAACAAACGGCTCAAGGAACTAGTTGACAACCTAGTAGGAAGGTACTAGTTTGTTAATTAGTTCTAGGACCAAGTAAGGGAAACCAAGAATCAACAATTAGCAACCAAAGAATATCCTAAGTTGAGCTTATAGTGACATGGTAGCATGCAATGGTCCCACACGTTCTTGTTCTCTCGGATTTTTCTTTCGCTTTCTCTTTTTTTTTTTTTTTTTTTTTTTGTCTTGAATTAATATTTACACAACTTGTGATAATTTGAAAAGTGTTTTGGTGGGAAAAACTAAAATCTTGAAGTCTTTCACTCTTTTTCAAACTCAAGAAAGTGGGTTTGGTGGACAAATCACACAAAACAAGGCTCCTTGAATTAGGGAAAGTGATTGACAAGACTACAAAGTGATGGGTGCAAGTCTTTCACAACAACTTTATAACTTCACCACTTGAGCACACAACAAGATGAACAATATGAACAAGTTCAAAAGATGAACACTTCAACAAATTTCATCAACTTCTTTAGCACATAATCACACAACCACCGATTTTTCTTTGGTTTTCAACAACATACAACTTTCGGCCACTTCAAGTCACCACACAATGTTCAAGTTTTCAAGCTCAACTTTCGGATCTAGACACCTTAGTGTTGGTGAGAAAGAAACCAACACTAGAAACTCACTAAACAAGCAAAATAACACCTAGATCTAAACATACAACATCATTCTCGGTTTTAACTTTTAGCAGACAGATTTCAGAAATTTCTTTTTTTTTTTGGTTGTTTAAGCCGTGAACTAGCCCAAGATGGGTTATGTTGGAACACAACCGGTCTTGCTTTGATACCAAATGATACAAGATCAAGCCAACACACCAAGAACAACAAGAAGGCTTTCGGATTTCCGTCCAATACACAAGACAACAAGTTTTAGTTTTCGGTTTTTTTTCAACTTACAACACAAGAACTAGTTTCGGATCTTCAACTTACAACACAAGAACAACAAGATGGATAATGATGCTAGTGAATCGAAAAGAGCCCCACACGGCTTCACTAGACTTTAAGATAACAAATCAACACAACAACAACAAGATAAAGAAAGATAGATAACTTGACATATAACATTCAAGAAACTAAGAACCCTAACATCAAGAGAGGACCCTAAGTCTAATGAATATAAACACCAAGTTCTTACGAGGACCAAGAGGCACTCAACAACCTCAAAACCCTTGTTTCTAGCCAAAGAGACAACACAAGTATCCCTCTACTTGTGAGATTCTAGGGACGACTTCTTGGAGAAGAAGAGAGAGGAAATGTTTTGTGATTTTTAGGTTACAATTTCAGCTTTCAAAAACTAAGTCTAACTCTCTCTACATGTTCTATTTATACTACAAACAAAAAGGTAAAATGACCCTAACGCCCTTGCTTCTTGTGCCAACTTTGGAGAGTAGTTTATTACACATTAGGACCCCTCTTCACACATAAAAACGTTTAGGTCCTTAGTTGGTTCGATCACCAACTCACACACGGCCATTTGCATGAACAAAGCTTGGAGTGCTTGTAGTTCCCGAGCTTAGCTTCGTGTGAAAGGCCGTGTACCTGTGGAGGCTGCCCTAACCGTATTACTCAGCTTGAGCCTCACTTTGATTAGCTCGTCTAGGTGGTGACTTGCTGGTCCCCTCCCCAGCAGCGTCGTCTATCCGCCTACCTGTATTCTTACTCCTTCTTGTAACCGGCATCTTTACTATAATAAGAGGGAAAAAATAAATAGGTTCAATGGTTAAGTATGACAACCTACAACATAGGCTCTATTGCACGATCTAAGATATGAAGAAAAGAGAAAACCCCTAAATGTCACATAGCCTCCTATTTATAGATGTGGTGCACAACACGCCCATAAACAGGACTCTATATAGACACGGCTTTGTAAACACCCTAGGACGACTGCTCTGATACCACTTTTGTCACGCCTCAAATCCTATTGGGGCGGACAGGCACCCGTAGCCGTAAAGGCCCGAGAGAACCAATTCATAACCTTATACTTCCCATGCATGTAACTGTAACAACCAAATGTTCTAACGACATAATATTATGCAACAATGAAATTGAGTACACATACACTCCCAAAACTGATATGTACAACACTTGGCCGGTGGGGCCACCATGTCTAAAATCAGGACACTACCATAACTTTACATTAGTCTACAAAGCCTCTAAAAGATACATAGACTTCGTCAGGGTCGGGACAAACCCCCGCCATACTCTAGACTTATTGTACAATACCAAAATATGTAGAGCAGACTCGGAAAGCCCTGAATCAACCTGGAGCTCACCAATAGTCCCTGAATAACCTGCGCTCCTACTAGTGAGTTGTATGAGCTGAAGTGCCTCTGCCTGCAGCATGAAATGCAGGTCCCCCGTGAGGGACATCAGTACAAAAATATGTACTGAATATGTAAGGCTGAAAGTAGCAACACACTTGATACAAAAGCTCAATAGAAATCCGATACAAGTGTATAAGGAGTACTAGTAGACCACCTTTATAAATACTTGTGGGACAATGTACATTACATTCTTTCTTCATTTTACCTTTTTACTTCATAATCTTTGTAATCCATATAACGCAAATGACCAGCTGATCAGTGGTAAAAAAAAATATAAATTAGGATCGGCCCATGCTAGGCTTACGCCCCTGAGCTGCCACCTATAAAAAGATTGGGATCGGCCCATGCTAGGCTTATGCCCCTGAGCTGCCACCCACAAATAAAGGTATCGAGATTGGCCCATGCTAGGCAAGTGCCCCTGAGCTGCCACTCATCACTTTACAGATTGCAATACTTAGTTTATTAGCCTTTGAGATTGTTACCTTGGTGGTCATCACATTATGATACCTTGAACCAGTAATACACTAATAAGAGACATGTAAATAGACACTTAACGCAACAACAATGAGCTAGGGAGCTGTTGGCACTCAAATAAAGTGTTTAGGAGCTGAAATAACACATGGGTCTTATTTGAACAAACGGAGAACTCCTGAAATTTTCTAGTGAAGATAGACGCGCAGATTTAATAATAAGCACGTATTGAGATGTTCTAATGCGTTAGAGAGTGGGAACAAGGTCATTGGATACATGGAGGGTAATGTGCTGCCATTATGTATCACTTTGTTATAGGATAACCTCAGAAAATTGTTTGATGGAACAATTGTACGATTTCATGCCAAAGAGTGTGAAATAGAGTATGCCTTACATACCTGGTTATTTGATTCCGAAACTAACCCAACTTGACTTCTCGCCTTTTAGATTACTTATCTACAATAGAATATATGGTAAACTAGTATTAGTAACCAATCAACACATTTAAGGTACTTAATTTCACCCAAAACAGTAACCGGGCAGCAACTATTACTCTATCCAACAAGGGTGTTATTTTAACCCTTTTTTTTCCTCCAATTACACCCACACACCAGATAAGTCCTTATAAGGTTCACCAAAACCACCTCGACTTCATTATACATTCCAAACAATACGCAAAATAGATTGGACAGCAAGCATTAGTTCGGTAGTGTATCACCACATCTTTCTTCTACAATTCATTACAAACTCAACACCCCTTTATCCAACTTCAACCTGGCAGCCCATAACATATACATACAAAACAGTCCACAAAACAGTCCCAAACCCCTTTTATTGTAGCAATCAATTATTGATCTCATCATCTCTTGAGTTCTCAATAACAAGACATCCATAATCCCCTCTCAAATTCATATATAAGAAAAATAAAATGGGGCAGTCACCGTACCTCAATTCAGCAACTTATCCTTTTAATTGAACTCTTCAAGAGCTTGAACTTTTCTTCTGATACAAGATCCAACCAACAACACCAAGAGCTTCGGATTTCAGTCCAACAACACAAGAACAACAAGTTTTAGTTTTCGGTTTTTCAGCTTACAACACAAGAACTAGTTTCGGTTTTCAACTTGCAACACAAGAACAACAAGATAGAGAACAAATGCTAGTGAATCGAAAAGAGCCCCACACGGCTTCACTAGACTTTCAAGATAACAAAATCGACACACAACAACAAGATAAAGAAAGATAGATAACTTGACATATAACATTCAAGAAACTAAGAACCCTAACATCAAGAGAGGACCCTAAGTCTAATGAATATAAACACCAAGTTCTTACGAGGACCAAGAGGCACTCAACAACCTCAAAACCCTTGTTTCTAGCCAAAGAGACAACACAAGTATCCCTCTACTTGTGAGATCTAGGGACGGCTTCTTGGAGAAGAAGAGAGAGGAAAATGTTTGTGTTTTTAGGTTACAATTTCAGATTTCAAAAACTAAGTCTAACTCTCTCTACATGTTCTATTTATACTACAAACAAAAAGGTAAAATGACCCTAACGCCCTTGCTTCTTGTGCCAACTTTGGAGAGTAGTTTATTACACATTAGGACCCCTCTTCACACATAAAAACGATTAGGTCCTTGGCTGGTTCGATCACCAACTCACACACGGCCATTTGCATGAACAAAGCTTGGAGTGCTTGTAATTCCCGAGCTTGGCTTCGCGTGAAAGGCCGTGTACCTGTGGAGGCTGCCCTAACCGTATCACCTTCACACTTAAACCAAAGAAGAAGAAAAAAGTTCCTCAATAACAAAAAAACATGAACAACCAGCTTGTTCTATAATCAGCCATATACTTATAGTCAAACACTTATAACTTGTTTCCCTAATCTCCCATGAGATAATTAAACAAAATCTTAAGTGTTTTTCACTTACCTTGGGCTGCAAAGGGGAGGGTTTCTTCAGGAACCCTAGAAGGAAAAATAGGGCTGCTGCTCTTGTTGTTTTTAAGAGAGTAGAGAGATTTGCTGAAATATATTCCTTTTTTGTGACTTCAAAGTGAAGTAAAATGACCAGCAACTTGGCCATTTAAAGGCCCTATCTTGTCCACCTCCTTAGCTGCATTTTGGACCATAAAATTGGTCAAATTGGTCCAAGTAGGTGATGCACCTACTTAAGGTTCTAAGCTGCTAAAACTTCAAAGTAGGTGATGCACCTACTTGCATAATTTCTTGTTGGGCTCAATTATATTTGGACCTTGGCAGTTTGGTGTGTTGGGTCACTTATCCATTTTCTTTCTTTTTGTTTGTTCAATTTGGCCCAAATGAGTATATTAGCATAGACCCAAATCTGATCCATAGCCATGGGTCCATTAATTTGGTTCAAACAACTTAAGTAGGTGACTCACCTACTAGCTTAAATAAGTCAAGCAAGCACCTCAATATTTTTCTCCATTTTCAGCTTCTAACCCCTTTAGTCTAACCTTCAACTTATGCACACTTGGTCACTTTTAACTTTAGATTCAAATACTAGCTTGCGATTCCAAGTTTAAATAGTTAACTTAACATTAACTTAGTCGCATCACACTAAACTATACGGGCAGCTTCTATAATTCCATCTACACCATTAATAATTGCATAACAAATCTCATCCGTTACCTATACCATATGGCCATACCAGGTTCCATATAATTAGAATAAGTACAAGCAAGATACGGGATGTTACATAGACAAATAGTGAACATCTTTTAACATCTCCTACTTTTCTTTATCAACATGATCTAAATTCTCCATGGATAACCTACTAAGAGCATCAACAACAATATTAGCTTTACTTGTGTGGTAGTAAAAAGTTATGTCATAATCCATGAGTAGCTCTAGCCAATCTCCTTTGCTAGAGGTTAAGTTCTTTCTAAGTAAACACATATTATAGGCTCTTATGATCGGAGTAGATATCCACATGCACCCCATACAAATAGTGATGATAGTTTTTCAATGCGAACACAAAAACTAGCAATTCTAAGTAATGAGTTGAACATTTCTTCTCAAGCACCTTAAACTATCTAGAGGCATAAGTTATCACCTTGCCATGATAAATCAGAATGCACCCATGGACAACATAGGATACGTCACAATAGACCAAAAACCCGTCAGTTCCATTGGACAAAGTCAAGATTGGAACTGAAGTTAACTTATCGTTCTTCTTTTCAAACCTACCCTCACAAGCATCAGACCATAAGAATTCAACTTCCTTTATGTCAACTTAGTAAATGGGCAGCTATGATAAAAAATCTTCCCATGAACCTCCTATAGTAACTAGATAAACCCAAGAAGCTACAAATATCGATTAGAGTAATAGGTTTAGGCCAATTTCTTAACGACTGCGACTTTCTATAGATCCATCATGTTCCCTTCACTCGAAATAACATGGCCCTAAAAAATTACAACATTCAACAAGAATTCACATTTCAAAATTTGGCATTCAACTATTGCTTATTTAGGGTCTACAATATAATACAGAGATGATCAACATGGTCTACCTCTCTTTTAGAGTACATCAAAATATCATCTTTGAAATAAATGACAAACAAATCTAGAAATAAATAGAAGACCCTATTAATTAAATCTATGAATGTCGCTAATGTGCAAGTAGATGCTAACAAATTTGAGGCTTTTAACTGAGAATAATTGCAAAGTCTTAAGCAACTTTTGTAGTTTTTGCTTGTTTTCTCTTTGTTATTGTAGGAAAAGTCAGGATAAAAGAAAACCAACAACAACTGAGTTAAATAGTTGAATTTTGAGCAAAATAAGAAGGGAAGTATAGTTGACAACCTGTCTGATAAGTTGTCAACTCGCTGACAAGTTATGAGACTCATCGTCAGCCTTAGACAGAGAATTAGCTTCAGCTGGAAGAAGTGACAACAACCTATGATGGCCGTCAGAGTTGTGATAAGCCGTCAGGCTTGTGCAGTGCTTGAGAAATTAAAGTGAAGATATGATAACGTCTGTGATATGTCTTCAGGTTACTAATAAGCTGTCAAGAATGTCATCACACATAAGCAGAAGGCAAAACATGAGAGCTGAAAATATGACAATATCCGTGATAAGTTATCAATGGTATGATAACCCTTCAAGATCATCGTCAGCCTCAGGCAGCAAATGTCAAAAGTGAAGATGAGCTAATGACATCCGTGATAAGTTATCAGACTCCTGATAAGGCATGATAAAATATGGTCACCTTTCTGAGAAGTTACTGAATTCTATGATTTTGTTTCTAAATTAGTCTTAAGCATATAAATAATAGCTTTTAGGATTTCATTGTCCATCTCTCATCTTGTATTTAGAGGGGGGGCGAACCTTAAGTTTTGATGATACTTTGATATTTTCTCTCTCTAACTTCTTGACTTTAACAACACAACTATTTTGAGAGATTATTGTCAGTATCTTGGGATTTTCCTTTGTGATTTAATCATTGATTCACTGATTATTATTCATCTCTCTAAGTTTATCTTCCAAATCATTAATTCAATTATGTTTTTTGTTCATTGCATCATGAGTGGCTAAATTCCATTAACCTTAATTATGGGATGTAGGGTTAGGTCTTGATAAGGTGCTAAGTATTAAAGATTCAAAAGGTGGTAGGATTTCTTGATCATTTTAAAGTTATAATTAATGTCTATTGGTTGAAAAGAGTAGACAGACCTTCTTTGATTTGCTTGAGAAAGAAATCAAATATAGTCGGTAGTTAATTATCAATAAAGACTCAGAAATACTTCACTTAATAATCAGCGTTGTAACATGGTTAGTTAACCTGAGGTAAAATCTTAGCTGTAAATAGAAATTCCCTAAGTCCAAGAGGAATAGGGAACTAAATGCTTAAGTAGGTCGAGATACATTTAAGCGTAACATCGATAAAGATAGCTTATTATCATACCCATCGCGGGAATCTTGAACCACTTTTAGAATTTGCCATGTACCGAAAGCCCTAGTGAACATAATTCTGGTTTCTCTATAAACTCTTGATTACAAACATGGAATTAAGTGACCAACAATAACTCGCTCATTCTCATAACCCCCATTTTGTCTTTTTATGTTAGTTTTTTGAGTTTAACTTATAGCTTTAGTTTCAACCAAATTCAATTGCCACTCATATTATTCCCTGTGGATTCAACCCCAACTCTAAAGTTGGTTAAATATATTAACGATGACCGGCTTATACTAAATTGATGTGTAAATTGAGCGTTGTTCAAAATGGCACCATTACCGGGAAACAATTTGGCGTATTGAGTTTATTTGGAATTCAAGCCTACTTCCTTGAATTCAAACATGTAAATATTTATTTTTAGTTTACTTTTATTTCTTATGTTAGGTAGATTTTGTTTTAGTTTACCTATTTGATACGGGAAAAATAAGGGAAACACGAAACAACTCCAAAACAGTCCACTAATCTTAAGGATTCGAGGACTAAGATGGAGACCACTCTCGGATTCGCTATAACCACACAATACAAGATAAAGAGGTGTGTTTTCAACTCCAAAACAGCTACAAAACGTGAAGAACAATATGAACAACAATAACAGTTCACTACACAACAACAATACAAGTTTTGGATTCAACGAAGACCCCAAAACAGTTCACTACACAACAACAACAAGATGACAACAATAAAATGTAAAGATAGGTAGTGTGACATAGATTACTACAATAACTATGAATCTAAGTGTAGATCCAACACTAAGACCATTAATACATTTAATAACAACACCGACACTCTTACGTGGACACAAGAGGGACATCAATCTCCTCAAGCACCTTCGTTTCCAAGCATGAATCCAACACGAGAGATTCCACCCTCAAGTTGAAAATCCTAGTTACATGGATTTCGGCTATGGGAGCCTTTCTCCTAAGAGAGAAATATTTTTTAAGTGTGATACAACATCAATATTAAGCCAAGTCTCCCTTACAAATGACCTAAAAGGTTCCTTATATAGTAGTTTACAAACAAGGTGTGAAATGTCCAAAATGACCCCTTAGTCTCAAGTCTTCAAGTGGGTGCCCTTTGAGAGCATTATATGGACGGTTTTGGACCCCTTTTCAGTCCTCATTTGCACTTCACTTTCACACTTCAAGTCTCGGGTTTAATACATCTCACAAACATACATCCTCGTGGTCGTACCCGTATCATCCTCCCCTTCTTGAAAAGGATTCGACCTCGAATCCGCACCTTGCAAAATCAAAACAAAAGACAAAAAAGTACACATCCTCATGACATGAGGGTTAGGGTTAGTGCAACAAAATCAATCTAACAAATAACATCATCATGCCAAGGTTGCACATATTTGTAATATAATCAAGAATCCTTTAGGTTAATCGTGAAAAGCTTAGTACAAATGTCACAAAGGAAGTGGCTATGACGAAAATCAATAAATAATGAGCATGGGCCGAGACAACTCCTACCATACCCTAAGATGGTACCGGGATCGAATGGGAGAAGTATCCATGGACATGGGTTTCGGCCACTCTCACTTTTCCCTAAGGTATCATCCTCAAAATTAGGCATACCCTCTAGATCATTAGTGGAAATATCATAAGCACAAAGAGGGTAGAGAAAGGTGTCACACAAGCTAACTTCAGCTATGGTGTCCTTATGCATGTACTCACTAGATTGAAGTCCATCACCACTAGTATGCTTAATATAGGAAACACATAAAGAAGAAGTAGATGGAATTTATAAGCATGCACCACCTTTTATTTCAAGAGAATAATCCCCACATAGATATAAATCACCATGGGCAGCAAAGGAATCAGTCACAAAAATATTTTTACAAGAACAATCATATTTCGGGTTTCCCAAGTAATCAAGCAAATCATGGTCATCTTCACCCGATTGACTATTCCTTTTCAAGACTAAACATTCCCTACCCTTAAGAGTACTCTCATCTTCCAAGAAGAGATTTCCATCTTGAGGAGAAATGTTGTCACACCATAGTGGGTTAGCATATAGGCTATAGCTTCCAAGACAAGCCATTCCGTTAACATCACTTGCACCACTAGGTTCATTAGGAGTAAATAAAATATCTTCAAACAAGACATTGTGCCTAAAAAGTGAATGATCTAACCCGCAGATAGATTTGGAACTTTCACTCTCTAAGGAATCATTATCAAGTTTCAAAGATATGTCAAGCACTTGATTAACCCTATGAGCCAAACTGATACAAAATCAAACCAACAACACCAAGAGCTTCAAGTAGGCTCGGATTTCAGTCCAATAACACAAGAACAACAAGTTTAAGTTTCGGTTTTTCAGCCCACAACACAAGAACAACAAGATAGATAACAATGCTAGTGAATCGAAAAGAGCCCCACACGGCTTCACTAGACTTTAAGATAACAAAATCAACAACAACAACAAGATAAAGAAAGATAGATAACTTGACATATAACATTCAAGAAACTAAGAACCCTAACATCAAGAGAGGACCCTAAGTCTAATGAATGTAAACACCAAGTTCTTACGAGGACCAAGAGGCACTCAACGACCTCAAAACCCTTATTTCTAGCCAAAGAGACAACACAAGTATCCCTCTACTTGTGAGATAATAGGGGCGGCTTCTATGAGTGGAAGAGAGAGGAAAGGTTTAGTGTTTTAGGTTACAAAAATCAGCATTCAAAAACTAAGGAATAACTCTCTAACATGTCCTATTTATACTACAAACAAAAGGGGTAAAATGACCCATCCGCCCTTTCTTCTTTTGCCAACCTTGGAGAGTAGTTTATTACACATTAGGACCTCTCTTCACACATAAAAACGTTTAGGTCCTTGGTTGGTTCAATCACCAACTCACACACGGCCATTTGCATGAACAAAGCTTGGAGTTTTTGTAATTCCCGAGCTTGGCTTCGTGTGAAAGGCCGTGTACCTGTGGAGGCTTCCCTAACCGTATCATCCTCTCCATCTTGAGAGGAATTTGACCTCAAATTCAGCATTTGGTCATCTTCAACCGCATCCACGAGGGAGAGATCACCAACGTTGAAAGTGTTGTGCACTTGATATTCCGGTGGAAGGTCAATCTTTTAGGCGTTGTCATTGATTCTCTCAAGTACTTGGAAAGGACCATCACCCCTTGGAAGCAATTTGGACTTCCTTTGAGCTGGAAACCGATCCTTTCGAAGATGCACCCACACCCAATCTCCGGGTTCAAGCACAAGCCTTCTTCTCCCTTTGTTTACCCTTTTTGCAATCTCTTGGTTCTTCTTTTCAAGCTTGATCCGCACCGTCTCATGCATTTTCTTCATTGCCTCGGCTCTTTTATTTCCATCTAAGCTGGTCATGAGATCACTAGACAAAGGAGTGAGATCTAAAGGGGTAAGGGGATTCAGGCCGTAAACACATTCAAAGGGAGTCATTCCCGTGCTCGAATGTATTACCCGGTTGTATGCAAATTCCACCAAGGGTAGGTGATCTTCCCATGAAGTCAGTTTACCTTTAACCATAGAACGTAGCATAGACCCCAAGGTTCTATTTACTACCTCCGTTTGGCCATCGATTTGTGGGTGAAAAGACGTGGAGAAAAGTAACTTCGTTCTAAGCCTACCCCATATGGACTTCCAAAAAAGACTTAGGAACTTGGAGTCCCTATCGCTCACAATAGTCCTCGGTACCCCGTGAAGCTTTACAACATGTGCAACAAATAATGAAGCTACACTAGGAGCATTCTCGGTTTTAGCACATGGAATAAAATGAGCCATTTTAGAGAATCTATCAACACTAACAAAAATGCTATCTCGGCCCTTTCTAGTCCTTGGCAGCCCCAAAACAAAATCCATCGAAATGTCCAACCAAGTCCTAAGGGGAGTAGGGAGTGGGGTGTATAATTCTTGAAGTAGGAGACGAGATTTCGCACTCCGGCAGGCCACGCATTGACTACAAATTTTAGTGACGTCTTTGCGCATTTTGGGCCAATAGAAGTTCTCCTCTAAGATTCCGAGGGTCTTGTCTACCCCAAAGTGACCCATGAGGCCTCCGTCATGGGCCTCCCTCACAAATAATTCCCTCCAATAACTAGAAGGAACACACAACCTCCTCCCCTAGAACAAATACCCATCGAACCGAGAGTAGGAGGAATGGTCATTCTCCTTAAGCCAACGGTCCCTTCCTCACTCTTCGCATTCCCTAAAAATAGGAGCAAAGGTAGGATCCTCGGGATACAACAACCGCAAGCTCTCAAAACCCATCAATTTCGAAGACAAGGTAGCAACAAGCACATGCTTCCTAGACAAGGCATCGGCAACAACATTTTCCTTTCCCCTTTTGTAATGAATTACATAAGGGAAAGTCTCGATGAACTCAATCCACTTAGCATGACGCCTATTCAACTTGTCTTGTCTCTTAAGGTGTTTCAACGACTCATGATCCGTTCGTATCACAAACTCCTTAGGCCACAAATAATGTTGCCAATTTCCCAAGGCTCTAACAAGGGCGTACAACTCCAAATCATAAGTTGAGTAATTAAGAGTTGCCCCTTTGAGCTTTTCACTGAAATAAGCAACGGGCTTACCTTCTTGCATCAAAACAGCCCCGATGCCAACCTTACTAGCATCACAGTCTACTTCAAACATCTTATCAAAATCGGTCAATTACAATAAAGGCGCCGAGATGACCGTAGCTTTCAAGGCCTCAAAAGCCCTAGCCTGCTCATCACCCCATTTAAAGGGTCTTTCCTTTCTAATTGCCTCGGTCAAGGGGGCTGCTATGGAACTAAATCCTTTGACAAACCTCCTATAAAATCTTGCCAACCCGTGGAAACTTCGGATTTCTCCAATAGTTTTAGGGGTCGGCCAACTTCGAATAGAGTCTATCTTGGAATCGTCCACTTCCACACCCCATGAGCTCACGACAAAACCCAAGAATATAACTTTATCAACACCAAAAGAACGCTTCTCCATGTTGGCATACAGCTTCTCCTTTCGGAGCACATCAAACACACATCTCAAATGCATTACATGATCATCAATAGATTTACTATACACCAACACATCATCAAAGTAAACCACCACAAACTTTCCAATATAAGGCTTCATTACATGATTCATTAGCCTCATAAATGTGCTAGGAGCATTGGTAGGGCCGAAGGGCATGACCAGCCACTCATATAGACCGAATTTGGTCTTGAATGCGGTCTTCCACTCATCACCGGGTTGCATGCGAATTTGGTGATAGCCGCTCCTAAGGTCCACTTTAGAAAAAAAACAAGATCCGTGGAGCTCATCTAACATATCATCTAGTCTAGGGATTGGATGACGATACCTTATCGTGATTTTGTTGATGGCTCTACAATCGATGCACATGCGCCAAGTTCCGTCCTTCTTTGGTACCAAAAGCACCAGAACAGCACACGGACTTATGCTTTCCTTGATGTATCCCTTGTTGAGAAGCTCCTCAACTTGTCTTTCAAGCTCCTTAGTGTCCATGGGATTGCTTCTATAGGCCGGTTTGTTTGGAAGTTGTGAACCCGGCACCAAATCAATTTGGTGCTCAATTCCCTGAAGTGGGGGTAATCCTTGCAGAAGTTCTTGAGGAAATACATCTTCATACTCCTGCAACACACAAGAAATCAAAGGGGAAATGGAAGAATTAGTGGGGTTAGTATTAAAACAATGGGCCAAGAGTAACATCGGCTTGTTTTTATCATGGTCCAGGAAGAGTTCTTTCCTCCTAGCCAACATCACTACGTTTTCCATCTCCCTTGTCGTTGGGACAGCCTCGGATGTCCCTACTTCCTCACCTACGGCATCCCCCCCCTTTTCTCCCTTTCCGGATTCCTTCCCCTTTCCCTTTAACTCTTTCATCTTTTGATGCCACTCATTTACTTGGGAGGGTGAAAGAGGGTGAAGTGTGACCTTTCGGCCATCCTTCTCAAGCGTATACCGGTTGGACCTCCCATCGTGTTTAGTAGACCTATCATATTGCCATGGTCTACCTAACAACAAGTGACATGCTTGCATTGGGATCACGTCACAAAGCACTTCATCGTGGTAGTTTCCCACCTTAAACCGAATCACACATTGCCTTGTGACCTTTAATTCACCACAATCGTTCAACCATTGTAGCTTGTAAGGACTAGTGTGTAGTTTAGTTGGTAGCTTCAAGAAATTTACCATAGCATGGCTTGCAACATTTGTACAACACCCACTATCAATCACCAAGGTGCACACTCTCCCTTTTACAAGACACTTAGTATAGAATAGATTTTCCCTTTGACTCGGGTCATCCATCGCCTTACTAATCATGACACGTCTAACCACAAAGTTTGGAACCACACACTCCCCTTCTTGTGGATAGACATCTTCAATACCATCTAATTCATCATCATTCGGCCCATGTTCAGCTCCCTCTCCATCTTGAGGATCGGCCTCATCCTCTCCCCTTTTGGAAACCACCTCCTCACCAAGGTAGTACACTTTCCCTTCTCGTAGGATCACATTGCGCCGGTTCGGACATTCATTGGCCTTATGCCCCCAACCTTGGCACTTGAAGCATTGGAACCCCTTTGGGTTGGGATATTTGTGAGCCTCCGGTTTCGGAGGGAACTTAGGGACTGTTTTGGACTCGGGCAGCTTCGTAGGGGCGGGTTGGTCCTTGTTTTTGGGCCAACCCGAGGGGGTTTGTACCCTTGCCTTGAAGGCTGATCTCTCCTTAAGTTCCCTTTCAATCTCTAGGGCCGCTTGGAATATACCGTCAATGGTTTCAAACCGGTGAAGGGTCAAATGAGTGGCGATCTCTTTGTTCAACCCACACTTGAACCGGATGATGTCGTGACTGATTTGCTCCCCACGGTGATCAAGTTTCAGCATGAGTTGTTGGAACTCGTCAAAATAGGCCATCACACTCTTGCCTCCTTGCCGCAAGCCATATAATCTAGCGAGCAACTCATGACGATATCTCTCGGGAAGGTATCGTTGTCTCATCAAATACCTCAACCGATACCAAGGTGGTGGCTGCCCATCCACTAATTCATTACCAAATCGTTTAACATACTCCCACCAAGTGTTAGCATAGCCCTCGAGGTGAGCTATAGCGTAGCAACTCTTCTTTTCTTCCGAGATGTCATTAACTTGGAAAACTTTGTCACAAGCCGATTCCCAAGTTAAATAGGTCTCGGGGTCACTTTCACCCTTAAAGATGGGTAGGTTCAACTTGATGGTGTTGATGCCTACGTCTCTCTCTTGGTGTCGGTTTCCCCTATCTCCATACCCCCGGTATCTCCTAGGTTCTCCTCGACCCCCTCTTAACTCCTCCTCCCTCATATAAGCATCATCAAAGGCTCCATCTCCTTCATACTCCTCTCCACCATATCCTTCAAAGTGGGCTGGCCGGCCTTGGCCATTTTGATTCGGAGGATTTGGAATTTGCGGTCTTTGGGTTAATGGAGCTTGGAATGGAGGGTTCGGATTTAGTGGAGGTACTTGGCGTCCAAATCCCTCTTGTGGAATTGGAGGGGCTTGGAAATGTAGTGGTCTAGTGGAGTCTCGGTTTGGAGGAAAATAGGTAATTTGGCTTGCGGTATTTTGTGGAGCTTGGGGTGCATTTAGCATTTGGTGGACTGTTTTGGGGGTGATGGTTGCAGAGGAGGTCCTATCATGACCATTGGTAGATACATGTAGAGGAGTAGAAGGACGAGAGTTCCTTTGACTCTCCACTTGTTCTAATCTCCCACTAATAGTCGACACTTCCCCCTTTATTGCTGCCAAGTCCCCTCTCACGGCCCCAAATTCTGAATTCAACCTTTCAAGTGTCCGGGTAACGGCCTCAAGAGTGACCCTCATAGAATCAAGGGCATTAGTATCCACATTATGAGACGTAGCTCCTTCCATTGTCAAGGTATTATCCGCTTTAGTTCACCACAAGTTCGTGTTCCACAAGTGTTGTATAATTGGCTAGTAACCGTGAGATTTTTAAGGTATGAGTAAGCTCTTATCCGGAATGGATTCTTGTTTGAAGACTCAAAGAATTCTTGCCGGACTAGAGTCAAAAATCAGCAATTCGTTCAAACGAATAAAAGCACTCAAATAATCGTTGACACGAACAAACGGTTCAAGGAACTAGTTGACAACCTAGTAGGAAGGTACTAGTTTGTTAATTAGTTCTAGGACCAAGTAAGGGAAACCAAGGATCAACAATTAGCAACCAAAGAATATCCTAAGTTGAGCTTATAGCGACGTGGCAGCATGCAATGGTCCCACACGTTCTTCTTCTCTCTTTTTTTTTTTTTTTTTTTTTGGTTTTGTGTTAATATTCACACAACTTGTTATAGTTTGCAAAGTGTTTTGGTGGGAAAAATAAAAATCTTGTAGTATTTCACCCTTTTCAAACTCAAGAAAGTGGGGTTTGGTTGACTAATCCCACAAAACAAGGCTCGTTGAATTAGGGAAAAGTGATTGACAAGACTAAAAGGTGATGGGTGCAAGTCTTTCACAACAACTTTATAGCTTGTCTTACCACTTGAGCACACAACAAGATGAACAAGGTGAACAAGTTCAAAAGATGAACACCTCAACAAACTTCATCAACTTCTTTAGCACATAAACACACAACCACCGATTTTTTTTTTTGGTTATCAACAACATACAACTTTCGGCCACTTCAAGTCACTACACAATGTTCAAGTTTTCAAGCTCAACTTTTGGATCTAGACACTTTAGTGTTGGTGAGAAAGAAACCAACACTAGAAACTCACTAAACAAGCAAAATAACACCTAGATCTAAACATACAACATCATTCTTGGTTTCAACTTTTAATGGACAGATTTTCAGAATTTCTTTTTGGTGTAGTTTCTTTAAGCCGTGAACTAGCCCAAGATGGGTTATGTTGGAACACAACCGGTCTTGCTTTGATACCAAATGATACAAAATCAAACCAACAACACCAAGAGCTTCAAGTAGGCTCGGATTTCAGTCCAATAACACAAGAACAACAAGTTTAAGTTTCGGTTTTTCAGCCCACAACACAAGAACAACAAGATAGATAACAATGCTAGTGAATCGAAAAGAGCCCCACACGGCTTCACTAGACTTTAAGATAACAAAATCAACAACAACAAGAAGATAAAGAAAGATAGATAACTTGACATATAACATTCAAGAAACTAAGAACCCTAACATCAAGAGAGGACCCTAAGTCTAATGAATGTAAACACCAAGTTCTTACGAGGACCAAGAGGCACTCAACGACCTCAAAACCCTTGTTTCTAGCCAAAGAGACAACACAAGTATCCCTCTACTTGTGAGATAATAGGGGCGGCTTCTATGAGTGGAAGAGAGAGGAAAGGTTTAGTGTTTTAGGTTACAAAAATCAGCATTCAAAAACTAAGGAATAACTCTCTAACATGTCCTATTTATACTACAAACAAAAGGGGTAAAATGACCCATCCGCCCTTGCTTCTTGTGCCAACCTTGGAGAGTAGTTTATTACACATTAGGACCTCTCTTCACACATAAAAACGTTTAGGTCCTTGGTTGGTTCAATCACCAACTCACACACGGCCATTTGCATGAACAAAGCTTGGAGTTTTTGTAATTCCCGAGCTTGGCTTCGTGTGAAAGGCCGTGTACCTGTGGAGGCTGCCCTAACCATATCACAAACAAACATTAGCATCTTTACAACAACATAGGCTCATGGGTTCACTCCTTTTTCCTTGGCCAACATCTTTAAATCCTTCACTCACTTGAGATTCATTAATCACATCACACATATCCTCAAGTGGTGGACAAGTTTTACTCACAAGTTGGGCAGCAACTTCCTTCGAGAAGATCTCAACGCAAGGTGCTTGGACAATTGAATTTTGTGGGTAGTGTTTGGGTAGCAATTGGCGTATAACTTCAATGTGCCGTTTCATATCTTCAATATTGTCATGGATACGATCGCATCTGGTATTGAAGTTATGGGCAGCCATTGTACCTAACAAAAAGACACAACAAACAAGGAAAACAAACAAACTTGTTAGATAAAAAATGCCTCACCACACTCTCACTCTCGGTTTTACCTCACACTTGGTTTCACAAGTGTTGAAAGCCGGCTTGTACTTCGTGAGTGATTGAGTGTCGAGTCTACTCTTGTCCGGGAATGGATTTTTGTTTGAAACTCAAACGAAATCTTATAGGACTTGAGTCAAGAACTAACAACGAATTGAAAAAGATAAAAGTACACAACAAACGTAAACACGAACAAACGGATACAATAATTAATCTACAACTAAGTAGGTGATTACTAGTTGTTAATTAATTGGAACCAATAAAATTGAAACTAAGGAACAACAAAAGGAAACTACTAAAATCTGAAATTTGAGCTTATTAAAGACGTGAACAGTAGCAAATGGATGACGTGGCAGCATGCAATTGGTTTTGGTCCCACTCAATTTAAGCACCAATTCTGAAATTTAAATCTATACATAATTTGGAAAGGATAACAATTTGTCTTTGGAGGGAAAACATAAACCTTGAAATAAGAAAAGTACCTTGTCCCACTACACTAGGTTCTTGAAATAAGAAAAAGCTGAAAAGTAGAAGTCTAGTCTAGGGAGTGTTGGGAAATGGTTGATAAAGTCTTTTGTGGTTGTAGGAAAAGTCTTTGAGTCACAAGTCTTACACCTTAAATTTTGGATTTATGCCTTGCAAGACTAACATCAATTCACACTCTCTTTCTTCAACTTATAAGATCAACAACCACTTTTTCTTCAACAACATATAGAGATGGTGATGAACACCAAGAACACAAACTTTCAGTCTTGAAGTTCTATGGTTTAAGTTGGACCCCAAACATCAAAAACACTTTTCCAAGCTTAAAATCCACTACACAATCTCCACAATACACGTTCAAACCTTGAACCAACAACACACCACACGTCCAAAACAGTCCAAACTTTAAATCCGCAACAACAAGACCAACAACAATCTGTCAAGTCCAAGTTCACAATAACTACATCAACAACAAAGGCTCAAATCAAGATATAAACTCAAAGTGTTAGTGAAGAACAATACTAACACTAGAAACACTTAAGACAAGTAAAAATCTCGTCCAAGATACAACAAGAACACAATTTTCGGCCAAGAACACAAAGTGGACAGATTGCTATTTTTCTGAAAATTTCAGTTTTTAGTTTTTTTTTTTAAAAAAAATTTTCTAACAAGCAAGCCCAAGATTTATCTTGTAGGAACAAGTTCAATCCATGCTTTGATACCAAATGATACGGGAAGAATAAGGGAAACACGAAACAACTCCAAAACTGTCCACTAATCTTAAGGATTCGAGGACTAAGATGGAGACCACTCTCGGATTCGCTATAACCACACAATACAAGATAAAGAGGTGTGTTTTCAACACCAAAACAGCTACAAAACGTGAAGAACAATATGAACAACAATAACACAAATTTCCAGATTCAACAAAGGACCTAAAACAATTCACTACACAACAACAACAAGATGACAACAATAAAATGTAAAGATAGGTAGTGTGTCATAGATTGCTACAATAACTATGAATCTAAGTGTAGATCCAAAACTAAGACCATTAATACATGTAATAACAACACCGAAACTCTTACGTGGACACAAGAGGGACATCAATCTCCTCAAGCACCTTCGTTTCCAAGCATGAATCCAACACGAGAGATTCCACCCTCAAGTTGAAATCGTAGTTACATGGATTTCGGCTATGGGAGCCTTTCTCCTAAGAGAGAAATGTTTTTTAAGTGTGATACAACATCAATATTCAGCCAAGTCTCCCTTACAAATGACCTAAAAGGTTCCTTATATAGTAGTTTACAAACAAGGTGTGAAATGTCCAAAATGACCCCTTAGTCTCAAGTCTTCAAGTGGGTGCCCTTTGAGAGCATTATATGGACGGTTTTGGACCCCTTTTCAGTCCTCATTTGCACTTCACTTTCACACTTCAAGTCTCAGGTTTAATACATCTCACAAACATGCATCCTCGTGGTCGTACCCGTATCACTATTACTATGGCATCGTGCAATGAACATGAGCTTGGTGGTTAGAAATCTTATTTTGATGATCCATGTCCATATTGTGATAAACCTCACTTTTGGAAAGATTGCAGATATGCTCCCCGTAGAGAGATATGTCTACCAACTCCATCCTACTAGGAGTATGATTTTTCGTTATGTAGTGGTCAATTATTACATTGGAGTTATTTCTCAAATGCCACTTCCCCCCATTGTGATAACCCAAATTCTAGTTCTTCTTATGATTTTGATAGGTCTTTTGGTTAAAAAAAGGAAGAAAGAAGCATCGGAAGGAGTGGCTTTAAAGCTGCGCTTCAACTAATGTTGGATCGTATGGACACAATGAAAGATATCATATGTGGTATATGTCAAGACATTAGGGCATTTAACAAGGAAAGAGAAATGATATGGAATATGGATATGAAGGTCAATCATTCAATGCACTCTTCTACATTATGGTTAGATGATATCTTGTCTGTGGAATCATTTAAACTAATCGAAGAGTGTAAAGATGAGGAGCAAGAATCTTATAGTGATGTTGAGCTTGATGTTGAGCAACCCTTGGTGATTTCCCAACCAACCGAACTATTCATGAACGAAGGTGCCAAAATAAGGAAATGGTACTAAAGTCAAAAGAAGAAATCAAGTACAAATCTTGTGAAGACTCTAGTCCATTTCGGGGTAAACATAGTATTATGGATACTACTCTGGAATTGAGAGTTAGTCCTTATTTAAACCACTTTTCAACATTAAACTTGGTGGATTGATAAAAGTCGAATCACCCAAGCAAATGATGAAATTTAAAAATGAGGAAGAAAATTCTTACATTTTGGAGTTTATCAATCCAAAAGGGTATACTACAACCCTAATCTTGAAGGCCAAGAAGCTTAAATATCGATGTCCATATAGTGACTTTTTAAGATCCTTACTATTGCCCAATGAGCCCACACTAAAGTTTGATGCAACATTGGGCAAGCGGTTTAAGTCTTCGAAGTGGCGTGTTAGAACATTCCTCATCATGCCCTCATATTTGCCTAACACACCCTGAATATGTATTTATCAAAAGTTGGGTCGATGTTTCAAATCCTCCAAGTGAATACATAAATAATTAGCTATAAGGTATCTTGACGAAGTCTAAGTAGTCAAGATAACTGAATCATGCCTCGACATTAAACCAGGCATTGCTTGGGAGGTAACCTAAGGTATTTTATTGTTTGTATTCATATTATGTAATTGACATCAGATCTTTGCACCCATGGTGCCACAGGTATGTTTCTAAGTCTTTAGTTTTTGTTTGATGCATTGGGGACAATGTATGATTATAAGTTGAGGGTAGGACTACTTGTAGGTGTTGATGTCCTCTTGGGATTTTTATTGTTATGCCTCTTTTCCCTAGATTTTTGTCCCTAGATTCTAGGAATGATAAATACCTCTCCAATTGTCTATCTGGTAACTGTGTGATGGGCATCTATATGTGACTATTGTGAATATTTTTATGGTATTAGTATTAGGGATATTATAATCACTGCTAACAATTGCATGAACCGAATGGGTAGTAGCTTATGATGTACCTTTCTTCCATATGTGTATGAGATGCTACCTAGTTCCCGTTGTGAGTTAAATCCAGAACTTGCCTGGTTTGTCTTGCCTTGGTTGTAGGCTAACGGTTAGGAAAGGATCATAAGCCGTTGTTGATATTAGTCCACTTTAGCCTAAATGACCTTCCATGTGCGAATAATATCCCTTGATCCTGATTTTGAGCCTGAATGCCTGTTCTTTTTCTTATACCTATCACCTTCCTATTTTCTATCATAATGAACCTATTTTTGCCCTGGTCCTTCTTGGACATTATTCACTTTGACATAGGAAAATATCCTAAGTTGAGGGTGGCTATCATAGGGGTGCGTGATGTAAAGATAGTATGAAGAAGGGTAATAAAAAATATATGCAAGGCTGGGTGTGGTAGAAAAGAATGAGAAAAGAAAAGTTGTGAAAAAAAGAAAATGAATAAATAAAGAAAATTGCACCCAACTTGAATGTGCTTTAATCAAGAATGGGTGAAATAAAGTAAAGGTTGATAAGTGAGACCCCAAAAATAGTGTAGTGCCAAGGAGTCTTAGTCACTTTAAATATCATTGCGTATCATACCAGCCCCAAGACTACATTACAAGTTAAAGAAAAGTCCTATAGTGATTCTAACTTAACTATCTAAAAGCCTTGGTAATGAAAATAAAGGCAAGCTTATGGTATTTGGCATACATTGATGGAAACTTCTTTCTGAAATTGAGTGTCTCTTGACCGTCCATGCATTTAAATGCTTGATTTCATATATGAGTGTGGAGGGACTTCTTTGTTGTAAAGGAACACCGGTCGCATTGCTAGTTGCATACTTATTTGGATAGTGTAACTTGTACATATGCATGGTTATTGTTACTAATTTGATGTCATATCTTTATTCCCTTATGTCACATTGCTGATCTTCATGGATATGCACAGTTGGGTTTAAAGTGATTGAAAATGGACAGAGTAATGTGTTTTGACCTAAAATTGATGATCAACTGTCATAGGTATCTTATGTGCCTCCTGGTTAATCATCATAGTGTGGTGTCATTTAGTTGCTTGAGGACAAGTAATTGTTTTAAGTTGAGGGTGTTGATATGTGAGCTGATGCTAACACATTTGAGGCTTTTAACTGAGAATAATTGCAAAGTCTTAAGAAACTTTTGTTGTTTTTGATTGTGTTCTCTTTGTTATTGCAGGAAAAGTCAAGATGAATCAAAACCAACAACAACTGAGATAAAAGAGTTGAATTTTGAGAAAAATAAGCAGGACAGTGTAGTTGATGACTTTTCTGATAAGTCGTTAACTCACTGATAAGTTATCAGACTCATTGTCAACCTTAGATAGAGAATGAGCTTCAGCTGGAAGAAGTGACGACAACCTATGATAGGCCGTCAGAGTTGTAATAAGCCATTAGGCCAGTCGTCATGCTTGGGCAGTGCATGAGAAATTGAAGGAAAATGTGACGACGTTTATGATAAGACGTCAGGTGTTTGATAACCCTTCAAGAATGTCGTCACAAATAAGCAGAAGGCAAAACATGAGAGCTAAAGATGTGACGACATCCGTGATAAGTCATCAATGGTATGATAAACTGTCAAGATCATCGTTAGCTTGAGGCAACGAATGTTAAAAGCCAAGAGGAGCTGATGACATCCGTGAAGAGTCATCAGACTCCTGATAAGGCATCACTAAATGTCGTCACCTTTTCGAGAAGTTACAAAATTCTGTGATTTTTTTTCCATAATTAGTCTTAAGAATATAAATAGAAGCTTTTAGTATTTCATTAGGCGTCTCTCATATTGTGCTTAGAAAGGGGGGCCGAACCTTGAGTTTGATGATACTTTGATATTTTCTCTCTCTAACTTCTTGACTTGTACAACAGAACTATTTTGAGAGATTATTGTTAGTATCTTGGGACTTTCCTTCATGATTTAATCTGTGATTCACTGATTATTATTCATCTCTATAAGTTTATCTTTCAAATCGTGAATTCAATTATGTGTTTCGTTCATTGAATCATGAGTGGCTAAATTCCATTAACCTGAATTATATGATCTAGGGTTAGATCTTGATAAGGTGATAAGTATTCAAGATTTGAAAGGTTGTAGGATTTCTTGATCATTCTAAAGTTTTATTTACCGTCTGTTTGTTGCAAACAGTAGACACACCTACTTTGATTTGCTTGAGAAAGAAATCAAATATAGTAGGAGATGAACTATCAATAGGGACTGGGAAATACTTCGCTTAATAATCAGAGCTGTAACAAGGTTGGTTAACCTACGGTAAAATCTTGGCAGTAAATAGAAATTCCCTAAGTCCGAGAGTGATACAAGATCAAACCAACAACACCAAGAACAACAAGAAGGCTTCGGATTTCAGTCCAACAACACAAGAATAACAAGTTTTAGTTTCGGTATTTCAACCCACAACCCGAGAACAACAAGATAGATAACAAATGCTAGTGAATCGAAAAGAGCCCCACACGGCTTCACTAGACTTTCAAGATAAACAAAATCAACACAACAACAACAAGATAAAGAAAGATAGATAACTTGACATATAACATTAAAGAAACTAAGAACCCTAACATCAAGAGAAGACCCTAAGTCTAATGAATATAAACACCAAGTTCTTACGAGGACCAAGAGGCACTCAACAACCTCAAAACCCTTGTTTCTAGCCAAAGAGACAACACAAGTATCCCTCTACTTGTGAGATACTAGGGGCGGCTCCAATGAGTGAAGAGAGAGGAAATGTTTTGGTGTTTTTAGGTTACAAAATCAGATTTCAAAAACTAAGGGATATCTCTCTAACATGTTCTATTTATACTACAACCAAAAAAGGTAAAATGACCCTAACGCCCTTTCTCCTTGTGCCAACTTTGGAGAGTAGTTTATTACACATTAGGACCTCTCTTCACACATAAAAACGTTTAGGTCCTTGGTTGGTTCGATCACCAACTCACACACGGCCATTTGCATGAACAAAGCTTGGAGTGCTTGTAATTCCCGAGCTTGGCTTCGTGTGAAAGGCCGTGTACCTTTGGAGGCTGCCCTAACCGTATCATCCTCTCCATCTTGAGAGGAATTTGACCTCAAATTCGGCATTTGGTCATCTTCAACCGCATCCACGAGGGAGAGATCACCAACGTTGAAAGTGTTGTGCACTTGATATTCTGGTGGAAGGTCAATCTTGTAGGCGTTGTCATTGATTCTCTCAAGTACTTGGAAAGGACAATCACCCCTTGGCAGCAATTTGGACTTCCTTTGAGCTGGAAACCGATCCTTTCGAAGATGCACCCACACCCAATCTCTGGGTTCAAGCACAAGCCTCTTTCTCCCTTTGTTTACCCGTTTTGCAACCTCTTGGTTCTTCTTTTCAAGCTTGATCCGCACCGTCTCATGCATTTTCTTCATTGCCTCGGCTCTTTTATTGCCATCTAAGCTGGTCATGAGATCACTAGACAAAGGAGTGAGATCTAAAGGGGTAAGGGGATTCAGGCCGTAAACACATTCAAAGGGAGTCATTCCCGTACTCGAATGTATTACCCGGTTGTATGCAAATTCCACCAAGGGTAGGTGATCTTCCCATGAAGTCAGTTTACCTTTAACCATAGAACGTAGCATAGACCCTAAGGTTCTATTTACTACCTCCGTTTGGCCATCGGTTTGTGGGTGGCAAGACGTGGAGAAAAGTAACTTTGTCCCAAGCCTACCCCACATGGACTTCCAAAAGAGACTTAGGAACTTGGAGTCCCTATCGCTCACAATAGTCCTCGGTACCCCGTGAAGCTTTACAACATGTTCAACAAATAATGAAGCTACACTAGGAGCATCCTCGATTTTAGCACATGGAATAAAATGAGCCATTTTAGAGAATCTATCCACAACAACAAAAATGCTATCTCGACCCTTTCTAGTCCTTGGCAGCCCCAAAACAAAATCCATCAAAAGTCCAACCAAGGCCTAAGGGGAGTAGGGAGTGGGGTGTATAATCCTTGAGGTTGGAGGCGAGATTTCGCACTCCGGCAGGCCACGCATTGACTACATATTTTAGTGACGTCTTTGCGCATTTTGGGCCAATAGAAGTTTTCCTCTAAGATCCCGAGGGTCTTGTCCACCCCAAAGTGACCCATGAGGCCTCCGTCATGGGCCTCCCTCACAAATAATTTCCTCCAAGAACTAGAAGGAACACACAACCTCCTCCCCTTGAACAAATACCCATCGAACCGAGAGTAGGAGGAATGGTCATTCTCCTTAAGCCAACGGTCCCTTCCCCACTCTTCGCATTCCCTAAAAATAGGAGCAAAGGTAGGATCCTCGGGATACAACATCCGCAAGCTCTCAAAACCCATAAACTTCAAAGACAAGGTAGCAACAAGCACATGCTTCCTAGACAAGGCATCGGCAACAACATTTTCCTTTCCCCTTTTGTAATGGATTACATAAGGGAAAGTCTCGATGAACTGAAATCCACTTAGCATGACGCCTATTCTGCTTGTCTTGGCTCTTAAGGTGTTTTAACGACTCATGATCCGTTCGTATCACGAACTCCTTAGGCCACAAATAATGTTGCCAATTTCCCAAGGCTCTAACAAGGGCGTACAACTCCAAATCATAAGTTGAGTAATTAAGAGTTGCCCCTTTGAGCTTTTCACTTAAATAAGCAATGGGCTTACCTTCTTGCATCAAAACAGCCCCGATGCCAACCTTAATAGCATCACACTCTATTTCAAACATCTTATCAAAATCGGGCAATTGCAATAAAGGCGCCGAGATGAGCGTAGCTTTCAAGGCCTCAAAAGCCCTAGCCTGCTCATCACCCCATTTAAAGGGCCCGTCCTTTCTAATTACCTCGGTCAAGGGGGCTGCTATGGAACTAAATCCTTTGACAAACCTCCTATAAAAGCTTGCCAACCCATGGAAACTTCGGATTTCTCCAATAGTTTTAGGGGTCGGCCAACTTCGTATAGAGTCTATCTTGGAATCGTCCACTTCCACACCCCTTGAGCTCACGACAAAACCCAAGAATATGACTTTATCAACACCAAAAGAACACTTCTCCATGTTGGCATACAGCTTCTCCTTTCGGAGCACATCAAACACACATCTCAAATGCATTACATGATCATCAATAGACTTACTATACACCAACACATCATCAAAGTAAACCACCACAAACTTTCCAATATAAGGCTTCATTACATGATTCATTAGCCTCATAAATGTGCTAGGAGCATTGGTAAGGCCGAAGGGCATGACCAGCCACTCATATAGACCGAATTTGGTCTTGAATGCGGTCTTCCACTCATCACCGGGTTGCATGCGAATTTGGTGATAGCCGCTCCTAAGGTCCACTTTAGAAAACAAAAAAGATCCGTGGAGCTCATCTAACATATCATCTAGTCTACGGATTGGATGACGATACCTTATAGTGATTTTGTTGATGGCTCTACAATCGACGCACATGCGCCAAGTCCTGTCCTTCTTTGGTACCAAAAGCACCGGAACAGCACACGAACTCATGCTTTCCTTGATGTATCCCTTGTTGAGAAGTTCCTCAACTTGTCTTTCAAGCTCCTTAGTGTCCATAGGATTGCTCCTATAGGCCGGTTTGTTCAGAAGTTGTGAACCCGGCACCAAATCAATTTGGTGCTCAATTCCCCGAAGTGGGGGCAATCCTTGCGGAAGTTATTGAGGAAATACATCTTCATATTCCTGCAACACACAAGAAATCAAAGGGGAAATGGAAGATTTAGTGGGTTTAGTATTAAAACAATGTGCCAAAAGTAGCATCGGCTTGTTTTCATCATGGTCCACGAGGAGTTCCTTTCTCCTAGCCAACATCACTACGTTTTCCATCTCCCTTGGCGTTGGGACAGCCTCGGATGTCCCTACCTCCTCACCTACGGCATCCCCCCCTCTTTTCTCCCTTCTCAGGTTCCTTCCCCTTTCCCTTTAACTCTCTCATCTTTTGATGCCACTCATTTACTTGGGAGGGTGAAAGAGGGTGAAGGGTGACCTTTCGGCCATCTTTCTCAAGCGTATACCGGTTGGACCTCCCATCGTGTTTAGTAGACCTATCATATTGCCATGGCCTACCTAATAACAAGTGACATGCTTGCATTGGGATCACGTCACAAAGCACTTCATCGTGGTAGTTTCCCACCTTAAACCGAATCACACATTGCCTTGTGACCTTTAATTCACCACAATCGTTCAACCATTGTAGTTTGTAAGGACTAGTGTGTGGAGTAGTGGGTAGCTTCAAGAAATTGACCATAGCATGGCTCGCAACATTTGTACAACTACCACTATCAATTACCAAGGTGCACACACTCCCCTTTACAAGACACTTAGTATGGAATAGATTTTCCCTTTGACTCGGGTCATCTATCGCCTTACTAATCATGACACATCTAACCACAAAGTTTGGAACCACACACTCCCCTTCTTGTGGATAGACATCTTCACTATCATCTAATCCATCATCATTTGGCCCATTTTCAGCTTTCTCTCCATCTTGAGGCTCGGCCTCATCCTCCCCCCTTTCGGAAACCACCTCCTCACCAAGGTAGTACACTTTCCCTTCTCGTAGGATCACATTACGCCGCTTCGGACATTCATTGGCCTTATGCCCCCAACCTTGGCACTTGAAGCATTGGAACCCCTTTGGGTTGGGATATTTGTGAGCCTCCGGTTTCGGAGGAAACTTAGGGACTGTTTTGGACTCGGGCAGCTTCGTA
This sequence comes from Capsicum baccatum var. pendulum, assembly GCA_030864225.1. Taxonomy (NCBI): domain Eukaryota; kingdom Viridiplantae; phylum Streptophyta; class Magnoliopsida; order Solanales; family Solanaceae; genus Capsicum; species Capsicum baccatum. The sequence goes on from CM061550.1 coordinate 170,946,770, forward strand.
GGGCCGGGTTGGTCCTTGTTTTTGGGCCAACCCGAGGGGGTTTGTACCCTTGCCTTGAATGTTGATCTCTCCTTAAGTTCCCTTTCAATCTCTAGGGCCGCTTGGAATATACCGTCAATGGTTTCAAACCGGTGAAGGGTCAAGTGAGTGGAGATCTCTTTGTTCAATCCACACTTGAACCGGATGATGTCGTGACTGATTTGCTCCCCACGGTGATCAAGTTTCAACATGAGTTGTTGGAACTCGTCAAAATAGGCCATCACACTCTTGCCTCCTTGCCGCAAGCCATATAGTCTAGCAAGCAACTCATGACGATATCTCTCGGGAAGGTATCGTTGCCTCATCAAATACCTCAACCGATACCAAGGTGGTGGCTGCCCATCAACTAATTCATCACCAAATCATTTAACATACTCCCACCAAGTGTTAGCATAGCCCTCGAGGTGAGCTATAGCGTAGCAACTCTTCTTTTCTTCCGAGATGTCATTAACTTGGAAAACTTTGTCACAAGCCGATTCCCAAGTTAAGTAGGTCTCGGGGTCACTCTCACCATTAAAGATAGGTAGGCTCAACTTGATGGTGTTGATGCCTACGTCTCTCTCTTGGTGTCGGTTTCCCCTATCTCCATACCCCTGGTATCTCCTAGGCTCTCCTCAACCCCCTCTTAACTCCTCCTCCCTCATATAAGCATCATCAAAGGCTCCCTCTCCTTCATACTCCTCTCTACCGTATCCTTCAAAGTGGGCTGGTTGGCCTTGGCCGTTTTGATTCGGAGGATTTGGAATTTGCGGTCTTTGGTTTAATGGAGCTTGGAATGGAGGGTTCGGATTTAGTGGAGGTACTTGGCGCCCAAATCCCTCTTGTGGAATCAGAGGGGCTTGGAAATGTAGTGGTCTAGTGGAGTCTCGGTTTGGAGGAAAATAGGTAGTTTGGCTTGCGGTATTTAGTTGAGCTTGGGGTGCATTTAGCATTTGGTGGACTGTTTCGGGGGTGATGGTTGCGGAGGAGGTCCTATCATGACCATTGGTAGCGACATGTAGAGGAGTAGATGGACGAGAGTTCCTTTGAATCTCCACTTGATCTAATCTCCCACTAATAGTCGATACTTCCCCCCGTATTGCTGCCAAATCCCCTCTCACGGCCCCAAATTCCGAATTCAACCTTTCAAGTGTCCGGGTAACGGCCTCAAGAGTGACCCTCATAGAATCAAGGGCATTAGTATCCGCATTATGAGACGTAGCTCCTTCCATTGTCAAGTTATTATCCGCTTTAGTTCACCACAAGTTCGTGTTCCACAAGTGTTGTATAATTGGCTAGTAACCGTGAGATTTTAAGGTGTGAGTAAGCTCTTATCCAGAATGGATTCTTGTTTGAAGACTCAAAGAATTCTTGCCGGACTAGAGTCAAAAATCAGCTATTCGTTCAAACGAATAAAAGCACACAAATAATCGTTGACACGAACAAACGGCTCAAGGAACTAGTTGACAACCTAGTAGGAAGGTACTAGTTTGTTAATTAGTTCTAGGACCAAGTAAGGGAAACCAAGGATCAACAATTAGCAACCAAAGAATATCCTAAGTTGAGCTTATAGTGACGTGGTAGCATGCAATGGTCCCACACGTTCTTCTTCTCTCGGTTTTTCTCTTTCTCTTTTTTTTTTTTTTTGTTTTGAGTTAATATTCACACAACTTGTTATAATTCAAAAAGTGTTTTGGTGGGAAAACTAAAATTTTGTAGTCTTTCACCCCTTTTCAAACTCAAGAAAGTGGGGGTTGGTTGACAAATCCCACAAAACAAGGCTCCTTGAATTAGGGAAAGTGATTGACAAGACTACAAAGTGATGGGTGCAAGTCTTTCACAACAACTTTATAGCTTTACCACTTGAGCACACAACAAGATGAACAATATGAACAAGTTCAAAAGATGAACACTTCAACAAACTTCATCAACTTCTTTAGCACATAAACACACAACCACCGATTTTCTTTGGGTTATCAACAACATACAACTTTCGGCCACTTCAAGTCACTACACAATGTTCAAGTTTTCAATCTCAACTTTAGATCTAGACACCTTAGTGTTGGTGAGAAAGAAACCAACACTAGAAACTCACTAAACAAGCAAAACAACACCTAGATCTAAGCATACAACATCATTCTCGGTTTCAACTTTTAGTGGACAGATTTCAGAATTTCTTTTGGTGTAGTTTGTTTAAGCCGTGAACTAGCCCAAGATGGGTTATGTTGGAACACAACCGGTCTTGCTTTGATACCAAATGATACAAGATCAAACCAACAACACCAAGAACAACAAGAAGGCTTCGGATTTCAGTCCAACAACACAAGAATAACAAGTTTTAGTTTCGGTATTTCAACCCACAACCCGAGAACAACAAGATAGATAACAAATGCTAGTGAATCGAAAAGAGCCCCCCACGGCTTCACTAGACTTTCAAGATAAACAAAATCAACACAACAACAACAAGATAAAGAAAGATAGATAACTTGACATATAACATTCAAGAAACTAAGAACCCTAACATCAAGAGAGGACCCTAAGTCTAATGAATATAAACACCAAGTTCTTACGAGGACCAAGAGGCACTCAACAACCTCAAAACCCTTGTTTCTAGCCAAAGAGACAACACAAGTATCCCTCTACTTGTGAGATCTAGGGACGGCTTCTTGGAGAAGAAGAGAGAGGAAAATGTTTGTGTTTTTAGGTTACAATTTCAGATTTCAAAAACTAAGTCTAACTCTCTCTACATGTTCTATTTATACTACAAACAAAAAGGTAAAATGACCCTAACGCCCTTGCTTCTTGTGCCAACTTTGGAGAGTAGTTTATTACACATTAGGACCCCTCTTCACACATAAAAACGTTTAGGTCCTTGGTTGGTTCGATCACCAACTCACACACGGCCATTTGCATGAACAAAGCTTGGAGTGCTTGTAATTCCCGAGCTTGGCTTCGTGTGAAAGGCCGTGTACCTGTGGAGGCTGCCCTAACCGTATCAGAGAGGATTAGGGAAGTAAATTCTTAAGTAGGTCGATAGACATTTAAGCATAATATCGATAAAGATAACTTGTTATCCTACCCACCGTGAGAATCATTAACTAGTTTTAGCATCTGTCAAGTACCAGAAACCCTAATGAACATAATTTTGGTTTCTCCATAAACTCTTGATTATAAACACGGATTGAAGTGACCAACAATTACTTGCTCATTCTCATAACCCCCATTTTGTATTTTCATGTTTGTTGTTTGAATTTAACTTATAGCTTTAGTTTTAACCTAATTCAATTGCCACTCATATTGTTCCCTGTGGATTCGACCCCAACTCCAAAGTTGGGTAAATATATTGACGACGACTGCCTTGCACTAAATTGACGTGTAAGTTAAGTGTTATCAGTCACTGGGGAATCAGTAAACCCAAAAGACATAACCACAAAAACAGTCTTAAGGAATTCGCCTCACTTATCCTTGGCTGATGGTACCCGGATCGAAGATCAATCTTGGAGAAAAACTTAGCACCCTGAAGTTGATCAAATAGATCATCTAACCTTGGAAGAGGGTACTTATTCCTTATTGTTACTTTATTCAACTGCCGATAATCACTACACATACGAAGGAAACCATCCTTCTTATGCATGAATAACATTGGTGCACCCGATGGGATCACACTAGGATTGATTAAACCTTTGTCTAAAAGATACTTTAGTTGCTCCTTAAGCTGCTTCAACTCAGCTGAAGCCATTCTATATGGGGAATATAAATTGAATGAGTGTTTAGAATAAGATCAATTCTAAACTCAATCTCCCTATCAGGAGGTACATCAGGAAGGTCATCAGGCATGATCTCAGTAAATTCATTCACCACCAGGATTGAATGCAAAGAAGGACCTTTTGAGTTAGAATCATTAATTTATACCAGATGATAGAGACACCCCTTGAAGACTAATCTTCGTGCTCTATGAGAAGACATAAAATTTCCCTTAGGATCTAGGGATCTACCCTCTCATTCAATAACCAACTCATTTGGGAATTTAAGGATGACCTTATGGGTACGATAGCCTAGAGACGCACAGCATAGGTGCAACCAATCTATCCCCAATATGTCATTGAAATCAACCATGTCTAATTCAAAAAAAATCCACTAATATCTCCTTACCACATATAGATAAGACAAAACCCTTATAGACTCTTCTACCCACCACAGAGTTACCCATCCGGATAGATACAGATAAAGGGTCCAAAATAGACTCAAGATCAAAACCAAAATGAACATCAACAAATAGGGTAACATAGGAAAGAGAGAACCCCTAATTAAGTAAATATTACACATCATGAGAAAAGAGTTTCACCATACAGTCATGACATAAGGCAATACCTTAGATCCTTGGCAAGTAGTGAGAGCATAAAGATGGTTCCGACCAGTGTCAAAGCCAGATGGTACTCCCTTTGGTACCAAAGCTGATAAAAAGGCGACTGATATCTTGATTGCCCCAGGTCCAACATTTACACTAGATAGTTCTAAACCACATATGTTAGATGACCACAACTTATGTATTTATCCTTTATTTCATCTAAGTTACCCCGATATAATCAACCATAAAATTTACAATGAGGTTATGATGGAGCTATCTGGGCCCCACTAACTTGAGATTGGGCACCCTGTGCCTAACGTTGTTGCCAACTTAGAAATGTTTGTCACCTGATGGCCTTTGGTAGGGAACACTATTCATCGAGTAAGACCCAAAATTTCCCCACCTCTTCTTGGGCCACATTCCACTATTCCCAACACTCTGTTGTAGGCCGCCACTCTGCTCTAAAAATATAAACTTTTTACTCTGCCTCTTTCTTATCTTATATCTCTTCTTATTCTTTTTGTTGTATGTACACAACCAACCTGAAGATATCCATGTCCGTGTTCAAGAAAACAGCCTTACTTTCAAATCAAGTCTTGGGATAACCTAGAAGCAAACTTCCTCATTAGCCCTTATACTAGAAACTAACTCCAAAGTATATCGACATAACTCGTGAAATTTCAAGGTATACTCCTTGATGGACATCCTGCCTTACTTCAGATTAACATACCCTTCCTTTTTTTCCTCCCTCAACTCTTGAGAAAAGTAGCGGTCTAGGAAAGCACTAGAAAAATTCTCCCACAAAGCTGACTAAGTATCGTCACTTTTGACTGATCCCATTCTTAAGTACCATCACTTTTGACTGATCCCATTCCACGTACACAAGTATGACACATCTTTTAAGTTGTATATAGAAAACTCTTTGCCCTCCACATTAGTGGCATACGTAACATTGAAGGTCATTTCTATCTCATCTAGAAAACCATGAGGATCCTCCTCAACCTCAACACCAGTAACGGTCGGAGGGTTCAACTTATGAACTGGCCAACCCTTGTGTCCTTAGAAGATGGAGTAACAAATGAACCACTCTTAGCTCGAAAAGCTACCAACTAAGCCAACGTATGAATAAACTGATAAAATCCAACATTCATTATATTAGCCTAAAGAGCTCGGGAAGGATTAGAGGGAACAGGTGGAAATTCAGAATGGTAACCATGAACTGGACCCCTAACATAGGTTCGGACCCCACAAGTAGGACTGGTGGGATAGAGGATTTTTGTAAGCATCAGATCATTGAGATGCATGACCTAAAAAGTGAACAAATGGGAATTAGAGGAGAATTTAGGACCTAATACTCTAACTCTAGAAATTAGAACACATAAAGAGAAACATTCCTGAATACCTCAAAGCCACTCCCTTATGAGTATGGTGTGCTACACACCCTTAAAAGATACTTTACTCGACAAGGATTTGTGGACTTCTAATTTACCAGAAACCTAGGGCTTTGATAAGAATCTGACCTAACCCAAACCAAAGCCTAATCAAGTCGGGAATCTCAAGGACAAAGGGGATTGGAAACTGTCCCCAATACCCAACAAACCACCATAAATCGTATGTTGAACGGATTCCAAACATATAATAGGATAAAACAATAATTATTTGAAGGCAGTAATAAAGTCTAAAACTATAACCAATCAATCACAACAAAATATCAAATTGCTACCAGCCCCTATGCCAAGACCAATACCTTTCCAAGTCTGATACGGTTAGGGCAGCCTCCACAGGTACACGGCCTTTCACACGAAGCCAAGCTCGGGAATTACAAAAACTCCAAGCTTTGTTCATGCAAATGGCCGTGTGTGAGTTGGTGATTGAACCAACCAAGGACCTAAACGTTTTTATGTGTGAAGAGAGGTCCTAATGTGTAATAAACTACTCTCCAAGGTTGGCACAAGAAGCAAGGGCGGATGGGTCATTTTACCCCTTTTGTTTGTAGTATAAATAGGACATGTTAGAGAGTTATTCCTTAGTTTTTGAATGCTGATTTTTGTAACCTAAAACACTAAACCTTTCCTCTCTCTTCCACTCATAGAAGCCGCCCCTATTATCTCACAAGTAGAGGGATACTTGTGTTGTCTCTTTGGCTAGAAACAAGGGTTTTGAGGTCGTTGAGTGCCTCTTGGTCCTCGTAAGAACTTGGTGTTTACATTCATTAGACTTAGGGTCCTCTCTTGATGTTAGGGTTCTTAGTTTCTTGAATGTTATATGTCAAGTTATCTATCTTTCTTTACCTTGTTGTTGTTGTTGATTTTGTTATCTTAAAGTCTAGTGAAGCCGTGTGGGGCTCTTTTCGATTCACTAGCATTGTTATCTATCTTGTTGTTCTTGTGTTGTGGGCTGAAAAACCGAAACTTAAACTTGTTGTTCTTGTGTTGTTGGACTGAAATCCGAGCCTACTTGAAGCTCTTGGTGTTGTTGGTTTGATTTTGTATCATTTGGTATCAAAGCAAGACCGGTTGTGTTCCAACATAACCCATCTTGGGCTAGTTCACGGCTTAAACAAACTACACCAAAAAGAAATTCTGAAAATCTGTCCATTAAAAGTTGAAACCAAGAATGATGTTGTATGTTTAGATCTAGGTGTTATTTTGCTTGTTTAGTGAGTTTCTAGTGTTGGTTTCTTTCTCACCAACACTAAAGTATCTAGATCCAAAAGTTGAGCTTGAAAACTTGAACATTGTGTAGTGACTTGAAGTGGCCGAAAGTTGTATGTTGTTGATAACCAAAAAAAAAAAATCGGTGGTTGTGTGTTTATGTGCTAAAGAAGTTGATGAAGTTTGTTGAGGTGTTCATCTTTTGAACTTGTTCACCTTGTTCATCTTGTTGTGTGCTCAAGTGGTAAGACAAGCTATAAAGTTGTTGTGAAAGACTTGCACCCATCACCTTTTAGTCGTGTCAATCACTTTTCCCTAATTCAAGGAGCCTTGTTTTGTGGGATTAGTCAACAAGTTGTGTGAATATTAACACAAAACAAAAAAAAAAAAGAGAGAAGAAGAACGTGTGGGACCATTACATGCTGCCACGTCGCTATAAGCTCAACTTAGGATATTCTTTGGTTGCTAATTGTTGATCCTTGGTTTCCCTTACTTGGTCCTAGAACTAATTAACAAACTAGTACCTTCCTACTAGGTTGTCAACTACTTCCTTGAACCGTTTGTTCGTGTCTACGATTATTTGAGTGCTTTTATTCGTTTGAACGAATTGCTGATTTTTGACTCTAGTCCGGCAAGAATTCTTTGAGTCTTCAAACAAGAATCCATTCCGGATAAGAGCTTACTCATACCATAAAAATCTCACGGTTACTAGCCAATTATACAACACTTGTGGAACACGAACTTGTGGTGAACTAAAGCGGATAATACCCTGACAATGGAAGGAGCTACGTCTCATAATGTGGATACTAATGCCCTTGATTCTATGAGGGTCACTCTTGAGGCCGTTACCCGGACACTTGAAAGGTTGAATTTGGAATTTGGGGCCGTGAGAGGGGACTTGGCAGCAATAAAGGGGGAAGTGTCGACTATTAGTGGGAGATTAGAACAAGTGGAGAGTCAAAGGAACTCTCGTCCTTTTACTCCTCTACATGTATCTACCAATGGTCATGATAGGACCTCCTCCGCAACCATCACCCCCGAAACAGTCCACTAAATGCTAAATGCACCCCAAGCTCCACTAAATACCGCAAGCCAAACTAACTATTTTGCTCCAAACCGAGACTCCACTAGACCACTACATTTCCAAGCCCCTCCAATTCCACAAGAGGGATTTGGACGCCAAGTACCTCCACTAAATCCGAACCCTCCATTCCAAGCTCCATTAACCCAAAGACCGCAAATTCCAAATCCTCCGAATTAAAATGGCCAAGGCCGGCCAGCCCACTTTGAAGGATACGGTGGAGAGGAGTATGAAGGAGATGGAGCCTTTGATGATGCTTATATAAGGGAGGAGGAGTTAAGAGGGGGTCGAGGAGAACCTAGGAGATACCGGGGGTATGGAGATAGGGGAAACCGACACCAAGAGAGAGACGTAGGCATCAACACCATCAAGTTGAGCCTACCCATCCTTAAGGGTGAAAGTGACCCCGAGACCTACTTAACTTGGGAATCGGCTTGTGACAAAGTTTTCCAAGTTAATGACATCTCGGAAGAAAAGAAGAGTTGCTACGCTATAGCTCACCTCGAGGGCTATGCTAACACTTGGTGGGAGTATGTTGATACGGTTAGGGCAGCCTCCACAGGTACACGGCCTTTCACACGAAGCCAAGCTCGGGAATTACAAAAACTCCAAGCTTTGTTCATGCAAATGGCCGTGTGTGAGTTGGTGATTGAACCAACCAAGGACCTAAATGTTTTTATGTGTGAAGAGAGGTCCTAATGTGTAATAAACTACTCTCCAAGGTTGGCACAAGAAGCAAGGGCGGATGGGTCATTTTACCCCTTTTGTTTGTAGTATAAATAGGACATGTTAGAGAGTTCTTCCTTAGTTTTGAATGCTGATTTTTGTAACCTAAAACACTAAACCTTTCCTCTCTCTTCCACTCATAGAAGCCGCCCCTATTATCTCACAAGTAGAGGGATACTTGTGTTGTCTCTTTGGCTAGAAACAAGGGTTTTGAGGTCGTTGAGTGCCTCTTGGTCCTCGTAAGAACTTGGTGTTTACATTCATTAGACTTAGGGTCCTCTCTTGATGTTAGGGTTCTTAGTTTCTTGAATGTTATATGTCAAGTTATCTATCTTTCTTTATCTTCTTGTTGTTGTTGATTTTGTTATCTTAAAGTCTAGTGAAGCCGTGTGGGGCTCTTTTCGATTCACTAGCATTGTTATCTATCTTGTTGGTCTTGTGTTGTGGGCTAAAAACCGAAACTTAAACTTGTTGTTCTTGTGTTATTGGACTGAAATCCGAGCCTACTTGAAGCTCTTGGTGTTGTTGGTTTGATTTTGTATCATATGTTAAACGATTTGGTAATGAATTAGTGGATGGGCAGCCACCACTTTGGTACCGGTTGACGTATTTGATGAGACAGCGATACCTTCCCGAGAGATATCGTCATGAGTTGCTCGCTAGATTATATGCCTTGCGGCAAGGAGGCAAGAGTGTGATGGCCTATTTTGACGAGTTCCAACAACTCATGCTAAAACTTGATCATCGTGGGGAGCAAATCAGTCACGACATCATCCGGTTCAAGTGTGGGTTGAACAAAGAGATCGCCACTCATTTGACCCTTCACCGGTTTGAAACCATTGACGGTATATTCCAAGCGGCCCTAGAGATTGAAAGGGAACTTAAGGAGAGATCATCCTTCAAGGAAAGGGTACAAACCCCCTCGGGTTGGCCCAAAAATAAGGACCAACCCGCCCCTACGAAGCTGCCCGAGTCCAAAACAGTCCCTAAGTTCCCTCCGAAACCGGAGGCTCACAAATATCCCAACCCAAAGGGGTTCCAATGCTTCAAGTGCCAAGGTTGGGGGCATAAGGCCAATGAATGTTCGAACCGGTGCAATGTGATCCTACGAGAAGGGAAAGTGTACTACCTTGGTGAGGAGGCGGTTTCCGAAAGGGGGGAGGATGAGGCCGAGCCTCAAGATGGAGAGGGAGATGAAAATGGGCCGAATGATGATGAATTAGATGGTATTGAAGATGTCTATCCACAAGAAGGGGAGTGTGTGGTTCCAAACTTTGTGGTTAGACGTGTCATGATTAGTAAGGCGATGGATGACCCAAGTCAAAAGGAAAATCTATTCCATACTAAGTGTCTTGTAAAGGGGAGCGTGTGCACCTTGGTGATTGATAGTGGTAGTTGTACAAATGTTGCGAGCCATGCTATGGTAAATTTCTTGAAGCTACCAACTACACTAGACACTAGTCCTTACAAGCTACAATGGTTGAACGATTGTGGTGAATTAAAGGTCACAAGGCAATGTGTGATTTGGTTTAAGGTGGGAAACTACCACGATGAAGTGCTTTGTGACGTGATCCCAATGCAAGCATGTCACTTGTTGTTAGGTAGACCATGGCAATATGATAGGTCTACTAAACACGATGGGAGGTCCAACCGGTATACGCTTGAGAAGGATGGCCGAAAGGTCACACTTCACCCTCTTTCACCCTCCCAAGTAAATGAGTGGCATCAAAAGATGAGAGAGTTAAAGGGAAAGGGGAAGGAATCCGGAAAGGGAGAAAAGGGGGGGGATGCCGTAGGTGAGGAAGTAGGGACATCCGAGGCTGTCCCAACGACAAGGGAGATGGAAAACGTAGTGATGTTGGCTAGGAGGAAAGAACTCTTCGTGGACCATGATGAAAACAAGCCGATGTTACTCTAGGCCCATTGTTTTAATACTAACCCCACTAATTCCTCCATTTCCCGTTTGATTTCTTGTGTGTTGCAGGAGTATGAAGATGTATTTCCTCAAGAACTTCCGCAAGGATTGCCCCCACTTCGGGGAATTGAGCACCAAATTGATTTGGTGCCGGGTTCACAACTTCCAAACAAACCGGCCTATAGGAGCAATCCCATGGACACTAAGAAGCTTGAAAGACAAGTTGAGGAGCTTCTCAACAAGGGATACATCAAGGAAAGCATGAGTCCATGTGCTGTTCTGGTGCTTTTGGTACCAAAGAAGGACGGAACTTGGCGCATGTGCGTCGATTGTAGAGCCATCAACAAAATCACGATAAGGTATCGTCATCTAATCCCTAGACTAGATGATATGTTAGATGAGCTCCACGGATCTTGTTTGTTTTCTAAAGTGGACCTTAGGAGCGGCTATCACCAAATTCGCATGCAACCCTGTGATGAGTGGAAGACCGCATTCAAGACCAAATTCGGTCTATATGAGTGGCTGGTCATGCCCTTCGGCCTTACCAATGCTCCTAGCACATTTATGAGGCTAATGAATCATGTAATGAAGCCTTATATTGGAAAGTTTGTGGTGGTTTACTTTGATGATGTGTTGGTGTATAGTAAATCTATTGATGATCATGTAATGCATTTGAGATGTGTGTTTGATGTGCTCCGAAAGGAGAAGCTTTATGCCAACATGGAGAAGTGTTCTTTTTGTGTTGATAAAGTTATATTCTTGGGTTTTGTCGTGAGCTCAAGGGGTGTGGAAGTGGACGATTCCAAGATAGACTCTATTCAAAGTTGGCTGACCCCTAAAACTATTGGAGAAATCCGAAGTTTCCACGGGTTGGCAATCTTTTATAGGAGGTTTGTCAAAGGATTTAGTTCCATAGCAGCCCCCTTGACCGAGGCAATTAGAAAGGACGGACCCTTTAAATGGGGTGATGAGCAGGCTAGGGCTTTTGAGGCCTTGAAAGCTACGCTCATCTCGGCGCCTTTATTGCAATTGCCCGATTTTGATAAGATGTTTGAAGTAGAGTGTGATGCTAGTAAGGTTTGCATCGGGGCTGTTTTGATGCAAGAAGGTAAGCCCGTTGCTTATTTCAGTGAAAAGCTCAAAGGGGCAACTCTTAATTACTCAACTTATGATTTGGAGTTGTACGCCCTTGTTAGAGCCTTGGGAAATTGGCAACATTATTTGTGGCCTAAGGAGTTTGTGATATTAACGGATCATGAGTCGTTGAAACACCTTAAGAGCCAAGACAAGTTGAATAGGCATCATGCTAAGTGGATTGAGTTCATCGAGACTTTCCCTTATGTAACTCATTACAAAAGGGGAAAGGAAAATGTTGTTGCCGATGCCTTGTCTAGGAAGCATGTGCTTGTTGCTACCTTGTCTTCGAAATTGATGGGTTTTGAGAGCTTGCGGTTGTTGCATCCCGAGGATCCTACCTTTGCTCCTATTTTTAGGGAATGCGAAGAGTGGGGAAGGGACCGTTGGCTTAAGGAGAATGACCATTCCTCCTACTCTCGATTCGATGGGTATTTGTTCAAGGGGAGGAGGTTGTGTGTTCCTTCTAGTTCTTGGAGGGAATTATTTGTGAGGGAGGCCCATGACGGAGGCCTCATGGGTCACTTTGGGGTAGACAAGACCCTCGGAATCTTAAAGGAGAACTTCTATTGGCCCAAAATGCGCAAAGACGTCACTAAAATTTGTAGTCAATGCGTGGCCTGCCGGAGTGCGAAATCTCGTCTCCTACCTTAAGGATTATACACCCCACTCCCTACTCCCCTTAGGCCTTGGTTGGACATTTCGATGGATTTTGTTTTGGGGCTGCTAAGGACTAGAAAGGGCCGAGATAGCATTTTTGTTATTGTTGATAGATTCTCTAAAATGGCTCATTTTATTCCATGTGCTAAAACCGAGGATGCTCGTAGTGTAGCTTCATTATTTGTTGCACATGTTGTAAAGCTTCACGGGGTACCGAGGACTATTGTGAGCGATAGGGACTCCAAGTTCCTAAGTCTCTTTTGGAAGTCCATGTGGGGTAGGCTTGGAACGAAGTTACTTTTCTCCACGTCTTGTCACCCACAAACCGATGGTCAAACGGAGGTAGTAAATAGAACCTTGGGGTATATGCTATGTTCTATGTTTAAAGGTAAACTGACTTCATGGGAAGATCACCTACCCTTGGTGGAATTTGCATACAACCGGGTAATACATTCGAGCACGGGAATGACTCCCTTTGAATGTGTTTACGGCCTGAATCCCCTTACCCCTTTAGATCTCACTCCTTTGTCTAGTGATCTCATGACCAGATTAGATGGAAATTAAAGAGCCGAGGCAATGAATAAAATGCATGAGACGGTGCGGATCAAGCTTGAAAAGAAGAACCAAGAGATTGCAAAAAGGGTAAACAAATGGAGAAGAAGGCTTGTGCTTGAACCCGGAGATTGGGTGTGGGTGCATCTTCGAAAGGATCGGTTTCCAGCTCAAAGGAAGTCCAAATTGCTGCCAAGGGGTGATGGTCCTTTCCAAGTACTTGAGAGAATCAATGACAACGCCTACAAGATTGACCTTCCACCGGAATATCAAGTGCACAACACTTTTAACGTTGGTGATCTCTCCCTCGTGGATGCGGTTGAAGATGACCAAATGCTGAATTTGAGGTCAAATTCCTCTCAAGATGGAGAGGATGATACAGTTAGGGCAGCCTCCACAGGTACACGGCCTTTCACACGAAGCCAAGCTCGGGAATTACAAAAACTCCAAGCTTTGTTCATGCAAATGGCCGTGTGTGAGTTGGTGATTGAACCAACCAAGGACCTAAACGTTTTTATGTGTGAAGAGAGGTCCTAATGTGTAATAAACTACTCTCCAAGGTTGGCACAAGAAGCAAGGGCGGATGGGTCATTTTACCCCTTTTGTTTGTAGTATAAATAGGACATGTTAGAGAGTTATTCCTTAGTTTTTGAATGCTGATTTTTGTAACCTAAAACACTAAACCTTTCCTCTCTCTTCCACTCATAGAAGCCGCCCCTATTATCTCACAAGTAGAGGGATACTTGTGTTGTCTCTTTGGCTAGAAACAAGGGTTTTGAGGTCGTTGAGTGCCTCTTGGTCCTCGTAAGAACTTGGTGTTTACATTCATTAGACTTAGGGTCCTCTCTTGATGTTAGGGTTCTTAGTTTCTTGAATGTTATATGTCAAGTTATCTATCTTTCTTTATCTTGTTGTTGTTGTTGATTTTGTTATCTTAAAGTCTAGTGAAGTCGTGTGGGGCTCTTTTCGATTCACTAGCATTGTTATCTATCTTGTTGTTCTTGTGTTGTGGGCTGAAAAACCGAAACTTAAACTTGTTGTTCTTGTGTTATTGGACTGAAATCCGAGCCTACTTGAAGCTCTTGGTGTTGTTGGTTTGATTTTGTATCAAAGTCTGGCACAAATACTGACACTGCCCATACCCATAGTTGTCCGACAATGCCTCTAACCAGAATCAAATTAGATTCAATCGCGACATGCCCCCAACCATATCCAAAACCATAATTCAAGAAATACCAAAAATAGAAAAAAAATACATGGAATAAAGTAGAGTCTTCTGGTGTATAGAAGCTTACCACTTCATTTTGACTCAAAAATTCCCCCAAATTTAAGTCATTAAGTAAAAGAAATAGTGGTATAGCCTGTTTCAACATAAGGATGCAGTGCCCAAAGATGGTTACCAAAGTGAATTCTAGCATGTATTCAAGGATAAAGGTCAAATAATGCCATCATTTAAAATAAAATCAAATAACCATATGCAATCACATAGATATATATTTATATGCTATGTAGAGAAGGAAAACATGGTCTAGAATATATTTAAAACCTTAACTTGTATTGTGATACAAAATCAAACCAACAACACCAAGAGCTTCAAGTAGGCTCGGATTTCAGTCCAACAACACAAGAACGACAAGTTTAAGTTTCGGTTTTTCAGCCCACAACACAAGAACAACAAGATAGATAACAAATGCTAGTGAATCGAAAAGAGCCCCACACGGCTTCACTAGACTTTAAGATAACAAAATCAACAACAACAACAAGATAAAGAAAGATCGATAACTTGGCATATAAAATTCAAGAAACTAAGAACCCTATCATCAAGAGAGGACCCTAAGTCTAATGAATATAAACACCAAGTTCTTACGAGGACCAAGAGGCACTCAACGACCTCAAAACCCTTGTTTCTAGCCAAAGAGACAACACAAGTATCCCTCTACTTGTGAGATAATAGGGGCGGCTTCTATGAGTGGAAGAGAGAGGAAAGGTTTAGTGTTTTTAGGTTACAAAATCAGCATTCAAAAACTAAGGAATAACTCTCTAACATGTCCTATTTATACTACAAACAAAAGGGGTAAAATGACCCATCCGCCCTTGCTTCTTGTACCAACCTTGGAGAGTAGTTTATTACACATTAGGACCTCTCTTCACACATAAAAACGTTTAGGTCCTTGGTTGGTTCAATCACCAACTCACACACGGCCATTTGCATGAACAAAGATTGGAGTTTTTGTAATTCCCGAGCTTGGCTTCGTGTGAAAGGCCGTGTACCTGTGGAGGCTGCCTTAACCGTATCATATTGTGTAGCTTTGTCATCCTCTATGTCTATCAATGGACGATATTGGTTATGCTCCCCCAATTAATGGGACCTGAATGCATGTAAGCTACACGAACTGGAGAACAACCTAAGATGACTAGTACATCTCTAAAAATATAAGTGTGACATCATGCACACAGTCACCATGACCAAACCTCGCATCAGCAAACATGAGTTTCTAGTATTGGTCCCCCAGGACCTCCACCTTTCATGGATTTGCTACACCCCCCTTTAAGCCCATATTAAAATCATTTACACATAACCAACCATTTATAAGGTGCCTTTTTAATTAGGCATTAACCATTGATATTGTCATACAAAAATTAGATCTTGCAAGTCTATTCCGACCATGCCGTAGAAAACCAATAAACCATAATTGGACTCCACTGTTTCTAATTAAACTAAGACCATGTCTATCGAGTCCTTTTCCAATAATTGAAAATCAACAAGATCAATTAGAGTTTCATTACCATTTATCAAATGCAAAGATTTAAAAAATAGTCAAACTATCTGACAAAATCATTCTCATTATCATTTTAACAGATAGGTTGAGGGAACATAAGTTTCAAAACCATAAAAATGTATTTTAGGGAATACATAATACCCCAAAATCTATATATTTTTACCATGCACCCCATGATGCCAAACTCATACCAAAAGCATGAAATAAACCATAATTAAACCATGAGAAGAACTATTAAACCATGAACATCCAAAACCCCTAATCATTGTGTCAAAGCCATAACAATACCATGAAAACCATATATTAAAACATGAGCCTTTTGGGAACTAGCAACGAGGGAAGAGTAACATGCTTTAGACACTAAGAAAGATGGAAGAATCACTCTTGAAAGCCCCTAATTAATTGTTTTGAAGAAACCTTAGACTCTTGCTTAAATAGAGAGTTTGAGAGAGAAGTGTGTTTGCTTGGGAATAATATGTTAATAATATTCCAAAAGGTGTTTTATATCATGGTATCAAAGGAAGTGAAAAAGTAAACTATCTAGAATGCCTTAAATTTTAGAAACTATAAAATTACGGTAGGTGGTTACGAGTCAACCCCGTAACTTATGTCCTCAACATATAACTCATACCATCGAGTTATCAGAAAGATAGTAAGTTGTAAACCCAAACATTGTCCACAATACGACTTCATTGCCCCTACTGATGACCAGACCATACAACTCGTATGGTCCAGTCTTACCCAAGATAGAATCTAATGTGATTGGCCCTGGTCAACATACGACTTCTCACCACTACTTGTAACATTTTCTTACGACTCTTAGTGAGCCGTTCCTACTCAAAGCCAAGTCAAATCACTACTTTTATGGTTAAATGAATGATCTACCTAACGACTCATCACCACCACCAATGACTCATAACCGTCAACCCATAACCACAACAGAAACCTAACAACCACTCAATGGACACCTTATGAGTTGGGTCACTTAACACATATCGACACCATATGACTTGTATTATAAGTCATTACAAGAAAAGTAAACTTAATGCTCAGAAAATTTTCAAGGGTCCATACCAATGTTTTTAAGGAAAGCTACTGTTCTCAACTTGAATTCACATTTACTAAACTTAGCAAATAACTGGTGAGATTTAACGGTTATCAATACAATCCTCAAATTATCTACATGATCACCTTCAATATGAGAATAATAAGGATTTCAAATTTGAAAACAATACCAACCATGTCCATATAATGCTTGAATACCCTATTCATCCACTCCGTAGGAGCTGCAGGAGCATTCACTAGTCCAAGAGATAACTAGAAATTCAAAGTTACCATTGATGAGTGGTAATTTGACCACTTATTTGCACCAAGCATTTGTGAACACTAGCATGATTTGTATACAAAAATGAGACATCATCATGATTTAAAAGCATCAATAACCACACTCTGCTGGTATATAGTTGAGAAGGTAAAAAGATATGGATTGGAGCTAAAAAGGGACAAATGAAAGACAAAGGGAGTGTAGATGGTCACCTTAAGAAGTTCATCCTTAGTTACCGTGACTACAGTCCTCAAGCCGTGTTCATGATCAGTAAATATGGTCAGCATAACGTGATCATAGAGCACAACCGCAGTCGCATAGCTATGATCACAGTAAAACTTTCACGATCGCGGTTCAGCAGGAATATGACCTAGAGAAGTTTTGTAAAATTTCATAGATGAACACCAAATTATATATAGGAAAAATCCCTTTCTTCTTTAGGTATTGCTTACCTCATAGATTTTTTTATTTAAAAGCAAGAAACCATAATTGGGCAAGTGTGTAACTACTCTTGGAAGCTTAATTTCTTAGTAATTTAGTGAAGAATTAATGTTTTCGATAATCCTTATGGTATATCTCTTTACTTTCTACATGAGTAGCTAAGTAATTTAGTCTTGGGGTTATGTTGAACTAAACTATAATTGTGTGTGGGTGTTGATGTGTTTGCATGATTTTTAGTTGTTGAGTATGGATTGCACCATTGCTTGGGTTAATGAGTTAGAATTTGACAGGTTAAAACTCCAAATATACAAATAGTTTTGGTGGGTGAAAACCCTAAACACTAAAAACCTTTCATCATCCTTGAATGAGGGGTGAATATGAACTTGAGGTAACCCATCACATCCTTGAAAGAGGGTTATAGCGGGACAAGGTAATGGTGAACTATTGAGCCTATGGTTTACTACCATTTGCAATCTTAGAAATAAGTGTATTTGTAGTATAAATCATGTTAACAGCATCATCCAAGGAATAGAGATGTTTGATTGAGGTTTTGGATGATTATGAATTATACACTTGTTAGGTGTTCGAAAGAGCCAATAGGTGAAATCATTGTGGTTTTATTAAAAGATTTACTATAATGACTTTTGACCTAGCCTATGCTTTGGTTAGCAACTAAGATTCATGTTAAACCATCATCATTCCTAATGCTTTACCTTTAGGTAGACATGATCCCAGGATCCTCTCTATTCTTGATTTTAAATCTAAAGTGTCATATTCGTGCATTGGTAGTCGAAAATCATTGCAAACCAATCCCCCCATTTTATTTTTCTTGTCTTGCTTATTATAAATCCAGGTAACCATCTAGTAATTAGAGCACCCATAAGACTTAAAATTTATAATTTGCTCCCTATGTAGTCGACCCCAACCCTAGTTGGGTTATTGACAACGACCACCTCACCCCTTAAAGGGACAAACAAGTGCAATCCATATCCCACTAACTAATGTGATCAGAGTCTTCCATATGATCAGTATCATACTTCACATGTAGTAAATGAAAGGATTGTACCAGGGTTGAGCCTTTAAAGACACAAATATCCATTTGAATAATTTTATGTAAGTGTGTGCATCGTTCAATATAGCTCACATTACTCAAGAATCCATTTTACTTTTCCTCTTACCTCTCTCACTAATGGGTGAGGCAGTTTTATGTCTCTGCTCACTTTCACCTAGATAAATTACCTCTTGGGATAATCTTACTATAGTCTTTCTTGATATATATTTCCAACCATAAAAAATTCTTCAAAAGCAGGATGAGATTTTGAATTTTTGACAATTGAGTTAAGAGCCATTGTTTGAAGCTTTGTATAGATTTAATGTTAAGCTATCTCAATGCCTAAATCATGAAGTCCCAGAGAAGATTCTTCTCGAGATCTTCTATTGGGCCATTGATCCATTAAACAAAATGGTGGTGGATAATGTTGCGGGTGATTCTATAGTTAAGTTGGACCACCACGTGGCATTTTTATTGATTGGATAAGTGTCAAAGAAAAATTAAGGTTGGTATACCCAATAAACCGAAGCTCCCAAGATCCCTTCTATCACTTCCATGGTCGATAATGAACAAAGAAAGCAAAATGATGAAAAGGAGAACATGGTGAAAATGGTGACCCAACTTGAACTCTTGACAAAGAATGTTATGGATACACCTGCGAATGTGGTAAATGCTACAGCATAAAAATCTTATGAAGATAATGAAGAAGCAAAGAAATTGGATAATGAAATCTGGTATTTAGATAATTGCTCAGGGGGTTTCTTGCCTATCAAAGGCAAGGTGGGAATCGAGGTGGGACGGACCACGAGCGGGATAGAGATTGGAGAGATCAAGGATGTGATTATGACCGTTATATCCTCCCTTATAATCTAACTAAGGCCAAGGAGTCAAGTGCAATTGACCCCAAAAAATTCAAGACCGATGATGTGTTAGCAAGAGTATTGAATTGAGTGTAAGGTAAGGAAAAAATTATCCGTGAGTTGAAAGGTGACTTTTCTCAACTTTCACAATCTGTGGTGTCTCACTCTTCCTTAATTAAGAAATTAGAGACCTAAGTGGAGCAAATCTTCATATAGCAAAATGCTAGGCCTATAGGTGGACTTCCTTGTGACACGATTGCTAATCCAAAGAATGATACCCAAGTTCTAGCAATTGTCACAAGAAGATGAATGACCTTTGATGAACCCTCTAAAGGAGAATTGATTGAGAAAATGCCTGAAGTGAAGGTAAATGAGGTGTTACCTCAAAGTCAAGAATCATATGATGAAAAGGAAACCAATGAAAGTGATGAAGAAGTGGTTGAGATTAAAAATCCACAAAGTAAAGCAGGGCCCACAATCTAATTTCTTTCTTTATTTTCTTAATGGTTGTATAAAAAAGAGAAGGGTGAGAAATTGAGGAAGTTCATGTAAAAACATAGCATCCTATCTATAAATATACCGTTGCTTGAGGCAATCCTAGAGATTCTGAGATAGGCTAAGTTGATGAAAATGTTGATGTCTAAAAAGAAACTTATTGAATATTAAACCATTAAGGTCACTCATGGGTCTAACGCTATCATGGATAGTATGGTTGTAGGAAAGAAAGATGACCCCAGATCATTCACTATTCCTTGTACAATTGGGACAAATGAGCTTGCAAAAGCTCTAATTGACCTTGGTGCAAGCATCAACATAATGTCTTTTGTCATATACAAGAAGCTCAGTTTGGATACCCCTACACGTCACTATTTAATTTCTCATGGAGGACCGGTCCATTGAAAGACCGGTGGCAATCTTGTTTGATGTTCTTGTGAAAATGGACAAGTTCATGCTCCCGGTGGATTTATGGTGTTAGATTTTTAAATTGACCAAGATGTACCTATCATTCTTTTTCATCCTTTCTTGGCCACTGGGAGAGCCATTATTAATCTAGAGCTGGGGGAGATGAAATTTAGGGTGCAAGAGGATGATGTCTCTTTTAACATTTACAAGTAAAAGAAACAAATCGCGGAGCTTCAAGTAATATCCATCATGGATATTGAATCTGAAAACGTGAATAAGGAGGGGTTTGAAGACTCACCTTTAGAATGAAGGAAGAAAGGCGTCGTGCCACGATGATAACTAAGGTGATAGGTAGGAGGCAACCCACAAATGCCATGAGAGTGTCTCGTATCCTTTTTATTATGTTTTTATAGGAAAGATGTTATCTTTTGCATATACATAACCTATGCATTTGTGGCACTATGGAGTGCATTGGATGATCTTGAAAAGGGGAAGGTGTGTCACTTTGCATTGAATATTGAACAAGGGGAAAATTTGTGAAAATTTAGTAAACAGCTAAACAGGGGAAAATGGGGAGCAAAATATCTCCCAGTTATCATAATTACAGTACCCAATCATGAACGTAGTGATGCGAGTGTCCACGATTGCGGCCACCTAACCGTGATCGCAGTCAATTTAGTCAATTAGCCCCTCATTTCACTCACACTCCCTTTAAATATTGTACTCTCTAATTTGGGCTAATTTTTGGCCAAGTTGTGAGCTCTCAAACATAATCCTTGCACCCCTCTTGTATAACAACTATGATAAGTATCATGAACCTGTGTTTTTATTTTTAAAATAGTCCTTAGAATGCATGATTAAGAGAGAGCCTAAAGTTTTGATTGTTATGACTTCTATGTTATCATACTTGGTGTGGGGTGATGTTATTTGCTTAGATAGGTGTGCACATAAGTGGGACAGCTTGAATACTCAATAATGTGTGAAAAATATAGAGAAACAAGATGTGCGCACCAAGTGTTTGAAACTTTTCTCAAATGAACATTCTAAAAGTTAGAAATCCAAGATTGGATTTTCCTATAAAATAGCCATCAATCCTACAACAACTAAGTCAGTTGAGACCTAAAATCAGAACTAAGTTAGTACTGTGGGAATTTCCAGAAAAAGGTTGGAGAAAGTATAATACAGATGGAGCATCCAAAGGGAACCTAGGAAGGAGCTCATGGATATTTTGTTTGAGGGATACACATGGTGATTTATTATATGAAGAAGGATCAAACATAGATGACACATACAATAGAGAAGCAGAAGAAAATGTTATACTATATGCAGCCACTCATTGCAACCAAACAGGTCAAGAGAGGGTAATCATTCATACATATTCACAAGACATAAAGAATTTCATAAATAAGAAATGGGAAGTACCATGGAAAATAATAGATATGTAGAGCAGATAAAGAAATTAGTGAAAGGTAAGTAGGTAATCATACAACATGCATTTAAAGAGGGTAATAATTAGCTGATTACTTAGCTAACCTAGAAATTCAACAAGGTAATTTCACATTTATAGCATTTCATCAGTTACCAACCTTAGGCAGAAAGATCCTTAATAGTGACAAGCAACAATGCCCATATTTGAGACTAGTACCAACAAAGGGGTAAGGGGACTGGAAGGGCTACAACAAGTTTGACATGCACTATATGTACAACGTGATAAGGTAAACAAAAAAGTGAAAATACTAATTAGCCTATCTACACCAGCCAAAAAAAGGAATCCCATTAGATTGGGGTCTCATTATTAGATGTATATCAAGCGACTGAGATACTTGAATCCATCAAAATATCAGCGGGTCTGAGCATCCTAGAATCTCCATCCCAACTACACCTGTAGCTCAAGCATGATACAGAGATTGAAAAAAAGTTATAGGGGAGGTACTAAGCTCACAGTAGGACATAACATACTTGGAAGAAGTTAAAAGCATTAGTGGGACTAGACCCAATGTGTTAGAACCAAAATGCACTGGTAACATCTGTAAACTAGAGATCTCATCTGAGTTTTTAGCAATCAAAGAAGATAGTCAAGGTCTAAATTGAGGTAAGAGCATCAAAAAGAGAAATAAAGAAGACTACTTACTCATGCAAGCTGGAAATAACTCCAAAACCGCGCATCCAAGGCACGGTATTAAGTACCTACAGATGAAGAAGATTGAACTGAGTATTGACAAAAGGAAACATGTTGAAAGAGGCGGTCTGAAGTGGAGATTAGTTCTAATCTCAATTAAGAAACTCTACTTCCCTTTTTATTTGTTTGTTTTATTAGGTTGGGTCACTATTTTGGACCAACTTTTTGTTTTCATTTTTTGGACATTTTGAATGGGTTGGTCCATCTTGAAAAAAATTTATTAATAAAACCACAAATTAAACCAAAAAAAAAAATCTGGCTGATAGCCTCAAGAGAGGATCTCATAGTCTCAAGAGTATTGTTATCCACGGTTTGAGACGTGGTTCCTTCCATGGTCAAGGTACCCGAATTGAACACATATAAAATCAACAAAAAAGTTCGTTTTAAAAGAGCCTCACCACACTTACACTCTTTGGATCACTTCACACTTAGTTCCACGAGTGTTGTAAATTGGCTAGTAACCCGTGAGTATCAAGGGATGAGTATGATTTTTTTCCGAATTAAATTCTTGTTTGAAGACTCAAAGAAATCTCATCAAACTAGATCCAAAGAAATTACACTGAATTCAAAAGATAAAAGCACTCAAGAGAATGTAGACACGAATAATGGATTCAAGGACTAATTAACAACCTAGTAGGAGTTTACTAGCTTGTTAATTAGTTCTAGGATCAATTAATGAAACCAAAAATTAACAATTAGAAACTAATAATCAAAGTTTGAGCTGAAAATTGATAGCGAACAGTAACAATACTGACATGGCAGCATGCAATTGGTCACGGTCCCACACAAATCTTAGTTATTAACTTGAAGTTTTTTGCCATTACACAATTTGGAATGGAAGAAATTAGTCTTGGAGGGAAAGCAAAGTCATAGAACCTTTTTCAAATTCAATCTCAAAAAGGTGAGACTTGACTTGTACTACTTCCTCAAAACAAGGTCCTTGATAGATGGAAAAATGGTTGTCAAATCTATGAAGTGATGTGTTCAAGTCCCTCCATCAATAAGCTTTACAACCTTATCTTTCACTTCTTTAGATCTATTATGCACTCTTTTTTTGTTGGTCAAGATATGAGAATAGATGAAGAACAACAAGAACACAACAACTCTTAACAACAACACCAACGGCCACTACAACCTTCAACAAAAAGTCACAACACACGGCCAACTTCAAGTCCACAACAACAATGTCAATATTATAAGATCAACTTTAGATCTAGACACTTGTAGTATTGGTGAGAAAGAAACCAACACTAGAAACACTCTAAATAATTAAAAGACTACTAGATCTAGGCATAAACTCTTGTCCAAGTCAACACAACAAGACAATAAATTTTGGCCAAGGTTCAACAACAACACAATGTTACAACTTTGGTAAAATCTTCCCAATATTGATTTTTTTGGAACAAAATCAAGCCTTGAGTTTAGATACCAAATGATACAAGATTAAGCATACAATAAGAACAACAAGATAATAACAACAATAGTGAATCAAAGGCCCCACTCGGATTCACTACATCAAGAGGCAAAAACAACAAGATTACAAGATTCAAAGGATAGTTAACTTAACATACAATATCCTAGAAAAACCCTAACATATGTTTAATGAAAGGACCCTAAGACTAAAATATATACACACCAAGTTCTTACTTAGATCAAGAGGAACCCAATGACCTCAAGACCCTAAGTTTCTAGCCAAGGAACAACACGTGTGTTACTACACTTTGTTGTTCACGTTTCGGGTTCCACTCTCAAGAATAAGAATAAGTTCCCAATATTACAATACTTGTGTTGTAAAATATCAATTATGAACTAACTATGGAAATAACCCTAATATTATATATATATATATATAGTACATCATAAAATAAAAGAAAAATGACCACTCTATCCTTGGTCCTAGGGGCAGTTTTGGAGTGTAAGTTTATTATACTTCAAAGTCCCTCTTCATACTTAAAAATATGTAATACCTTAGATGTATTAATTGCATACGCACACACGGCCATATTCATGAACATGGCTTGGAGTTTTTGTAACTCCCAAGCTTGGTTATATGTGAATGGTCTTGAGTTTGTTGCACTTGTATCAAGCATGAGTTCCATTGATACGGTATTCCATATGTCCATGTTACAAAAATGTGTGGGTGATATTTCATTGATTGTTCCCTTGGAAAATATTGATATTTTGGATTTTTTCCTATTAGAAAGTCTGGTAAGGATCTTGAATCGACAGGATCATCGGTTGCAGATGAAGGATGTGGCTTCAGTAAAGATTCTATGGCGTAACCAAAAGTTTGGGAAAGCTACCTGGGAATACAAGAAGGACATGAAGTCCAAGTATCCATTCCTATTTCCTGTTCCAAAAAATCGTGCTTTAGGTATGTGTTGTTCTTAACATCTTTGTTTTATGTCTTTGATAAAGGTAGATTGTGAAATCTATTTTTTGTCTAAAAGGTATGAGTAGAGAGGTTTAGAAGTTTAATCCTGCTAGTCACTACATTATCTCATTGTTCGAAAATGAATGATCTTAATGGGAGACTGAAATGCCCCAAACTTTGGCTCTTGCAAATTTCTTGAGTTTTGAACCTTCTATTCACCTTATGACTCATACCATAAGTCGTATGGTGTGGTGACGGGTCTAGGGACCCTAGTCGTATGTTGTCCAATGTCTAGTCCTTGATGTGTTTCCTTGGATACAACTAGATCTTAATAGTCGTATGGTCTAGTAATGAGTTAGGTAAGGGAGTCGTAAGTTGGACAAAGTATGTTGTCCAATCTTCTATTCTGGTGATGACTTGATCATACCAATCATATGATATGGTGATGAGTTAGAGGGTAAAATCATAACCACCTGCTGAGTTTTACATCTTTTAAGCTGAGGATATTGTGGATATTTCCCACTCAAAGCCCTAAAGTCCCCACGTCTTATAACCCTTTTTGGTCATTCATTATTTACTTTTACAAGATCAAACACTCTCTAAACTCTCTCTAAAAACTTCTCAAGAAAGATTGGGCTAGGGTTTCTTCAAGGTGGTCATCTAGAGGCTTAAAGATTTAAAATTTCTCTGTGAATCTTCATAACTTAGTCATTTAACACTTTCCTCATTGTTAGTTCACTAAAATCATATGTTTAGAGCATGGTTCATGAGTCATTAATGGTGGTTCTGAAAACCATAGTTGAGGGTTTGAATGTATAATGTTGAGTATTGTTCTCTCATGATTTAAATTATAATTATAAATGTCTTGATGTATGAGGATTGTGGTTTAACAAATAGATCATCTTTAACCTTAAAATTGGTTGGTTTTTGTCTTTGATAATGGTATGCCCTCAACCTGTTTGTAAAATTATCAAGGATAATGATCTTGTAACATGTTGAATTGTATTTGAACTAAGGCATTAGCCTAAGAATGTTAATGATTGGTAAAGGATTTTATGAAGGCCTTATTAGCCATAAATTGATTTAAAATATTAAATGGGTTTGAGTCCTTAAATATTGAATTGAATTGATGTCTTTGTTTAGACAATAGATTCAGGTCTGAAGTTGATTAATAGTGGTTATGACATGTTGTGCGCTTGCAAGTGGGGTTGGTATGATGATACCAACAGGATGCCTTTGGTAAGTAATTGGATTAATGGTTCTGTATGTGTAATGAGAGTTTTAATTGGGATTAAAAATGAGATGTGTGATCAGGCAATAAAAATGGACTCTGAAGGACTAACACTGGAAACCACGCTAGCCAGTGCGGTTGTCTATATATCCAGGAGGTTCGAGTCCCCCATATTGTATACATTGGTGCTTAAGTTACCATGATTATTCCAAGAGGTTCAAGTCTCCCATAAAGGCATATATAGATATGGATAATCTTCAGTTCGTGCGGCTACACGCATTGGGATACTTTCAGTTAGGAGAAGATGACCCCAATAGCCCATGGGTGCCTTGTTATATGACGGTTATGCTATACATCCCAGGTTAAGGTTTTTAAATGCATGTTAAACCTTATTCCCTATCCCAACACAATAGGGTTTGATTTGGTTATTTGATTTGGTTTTGAATGATGGCATTATTTTATTCCTATATCCTTGAATTACATGCTAGCATTCCAATCGTTAACCTTCTCCAGGTATTGTAACCCATGAGATGTAAGCACCAGAACTTCTTTTACTTTTCTTACGTAGTGATCAGGTGCTCAAGTTAGTTCATAAATTGACATTAAAGTGGTGAACTTCCATACTTCGGAAGGCTTTATTTCATGGTCCATATTTCTTGTCTTAGACCTTGTTTAGACTTTGTTTTGACTATCTCCTTGGATATTAGTTTTGGCTATTATCAGGGACATATCCCGATATTTTATTGCTATTCGATTTTGTAGAGGCTTTGTTGGATTTCTGTGGACTTGGGTGTGTTGGTTTGGTTGATTATTTTGGTGATAGACGGTTTTCGAGTTACCGGTGGGTGGTACAGATATATGATGAATGATTATTAGTTTTATTTTATGCTATCTTGTTATATATTTGAAATTTATCCAATACTTGAAGTTGTTGTGCTGGCTAGGTTAGGTAAAGGGGGTGATCTCTAGTCCACGTGGGACTTGAGATACCACCACGGACAGGCCCTAGTTCGGGTCGTGACATTAAGAATTGGCCGAGACCAACATCAACAAATGAAATTTGAAATTTCTTAGGGTTTAGCTAGTTACTATTGGAGAGTCATGGAGGGGTTCAAAATGGAACCAAGTTCTAGTGGTCTGATGCTTGTGAGAAAAGTTTCCAAGAGTTGAATGTTAGACTAACCACAACATAGGTGTTGACTTTGCTGATGAGTTTAGGAAATTTCATGGTTTATTATGATTCCTCTAGAATTGGTTTGGGTTGTGTACTGATACAGAATGGTAAAGTTGTTAGTTATGCTTCTAGACAGTTTAAAAATCATGAACAAAATTATACAACGTATGACTTAGAGCTTGCTGCAGTGGTATTTTCTTTGAAGATTTATCAGCACTACTTGCATGGTGACTGTTGTAAAGTATATGTTGATCATAAAAGCTTATAATATATTTTCAAGCAAAGGGAATTAAATTTGAGGCAAAGAAGATAACTAGAGTTATTGAAAGATTATGATTTAAACATTCTTTACCCTACGGAGAAAGAAAATGTGATGGCCGAAGCACTTAGACAGAGGTCCATCAATACTTTGGCATACTTGCCAATAGCCAAAGAGATTTGTAAAGTGACCGACCATGAAATCAAACTTGACGAGATAGATGATGTCATTCTTACTACTAATGCTTTCGCACGTTCCTCTCTTATTAAGCGGTGATACAAGATCAAACCAACAACATCAAGAGCTTCGGATTTCAGTCCAACAACACAAGAACAACAAGTTTTAAGTTTTGGTTTTTCAGCTTACAACAAGAACTAGTTTCGGTTTTCAATCCACAATCCGAGAACAACAAGATAGAAAACAAATGCTAGTGAATCGAAAGAGCCCCACACGGCTTCACTAGACTTTCAAGATAACAAAATCAACAACAACACAAGATAAAGAAAGATAGATAACTTGACTTATAACATTCAAGAAACTAAGAACCCTAACATCAAGAGAGGACCCTAGGTCTAATGAATATAAACACCAAGTTCTTACGAGGACCAAGAGGCACTCAACGACCTCAAAACCCTTGTTTCTAGCCAAAGATACAACCCAAGTATCCCTCTACTTGTGAGGAGATAGTGGCGGCTCCTATGAGTGAAATAGAGAGAAAGTGTTTGTGATTTTAGGTTACAACTTTTCAGATTTCCAAAAACTAAGTCTAACTCACTATGATGTTCTATTTATACTACAACAAAAAGGAGTAAAAAGACCCATCCGCCCTTGCTTTCTTGTGGCAACCTTGGGGATTAGTTTATTACACTTTAGGACCCCTCTTCACACATAAAAACGTTTAGGTCCTTGGTTGGTTCGACCAACAACTCACACAAGGCCATTTGCATGAACAAAGCTTGGAGTGTTTGTAATTCCCGAGCTTGGCTTCGTGTGAAAGGCCGTGTACCTGTGGAGGCTGCATTAACCGTATCATCCTCTCCATCTTGAGAGGAATTTGACCTCAAATTCGGCATTTGGTCATCTTCAACCGCATCCACGAGGGAGAGATCTCCAACATTGAAGGTGTTGTGCACTTGATATTCCGGTGGCAGATCAATCTTGTACGCGTTGTCATTGATTCTCTCAAGTACTTGGAAAGGACCATCACCCCTCGGCAGCAATTTGGACTTCCTTTGAGCTGGAAACCGATCCTTTCGAAGATGCACCCACACCCAATCTCCGGGTTCAAGCACAAGCTTCCTTCTCCCTTTGTTTACCCTTTTTGCAATCTCTTGATTCTTCTTTTCAAGCTTGATCCGCACCGTCTCATGCATTTTCTTCATGGCCTCGGCTCTTTTATTTCCATCTAAGCTGGTCATGAGATCACTAGACAAAGGAGTGAGATCTAAAGGGGTAAGGGGATTTAGGCCGTAAACACATTCAAAGGGAGTCATTCCCGTGCTCGAATGTATTACCCGGTTGTATGCAAATTCCACCAAGGGTAGGTGTTCTTCCCATGAAGTCAGTTTACCCTTAACAATAGAACGTAGCATAGACCCTAAGGTTCTATTTACTACCTCTGTTTGGCCGTCGGTTTGTGGGTGGCAAGACGTGGAGAAAAGTAAATTCGTCCCAAGCATACCCCACATGGACTTCCAAAAGAGACTTAGGAACTTGGAGTCCCTATCACTCACAATGGTCCTTGGTACCCCGTGAAGCTTTACAACATGTTCAACAAATAATGAAGCTACACTAGGAGCGTCCTCGGTTTTAGCACATGGAATAAAGTGAGCCATTTTAGAGAATCTATCAACAACCACAAAAATGCTATCTCGGCCCTTTCTAGTCCTTGGCAGCCCCAAAACGAAATCCATCGAGATGTCCAGCCAAGGTCTAAGGGGAGTAGGGAGTGGGGTGTATAAT
The DNA here is from genome assembly GCA_030864225.1 of Capsicum baccatum var. pendulum. Classification (NCBI taxonomy): domain Eukaryota; kingdom Viridiplantae; phylum Streptophyta; class Magnoliopsida; order Solanales; family Solanaceae; genus Capsicum; species Capsicum baccatum. Next base: position 170,976,396 of record CM061550.1, read on the forward strand.
CCTTGAGGTTGGAGGCGAGATTTAGCACTCCGGCAGGCCGCACATTGATTACAAATTTTTGTGACATCTTTGCGCATTTTGGGCCAATAGAAGTTCTCCTCTAGGATTCCGAGGGTCTTGTCTACCCCAAAGTGACCCATGAGGCCTCCGTCATGGGCCTCCCTCACAAGTAATTCCCTCCAAGAACTAGAAGGAACACACAACCTCCTCCCTTTGAACAAATACCCCTCGAACCGAGAGTAGGAGGAATGGTTATTTTCCTTAAGCCAACGGTCCCTTCCCCACTCTTTGCATTCCCTAAAAATAGGAGCAAAGGTAGGATCCTCGGGATACAACATCCGCAAGATCTCAAAACCCATTAACTTCGAAGACAAGGTAGCAACAAGAACATGCTTCCGAGACAAGGCATCGGCAACAACATTTTCCTTTCCCCTTTTGTAATGAATTACATAAGGGAAAGTCTCGATGAACTCAATCCACTTAGCATGACGCCTATTCAGCTTGTCTTGGCTCTTAAGGTGTTTCAACGACTCATGATCCGTTCGTATCACAAACTCCTTAGGCCACAAATAGTGTTGCCAATTTCCCAAGGCTCTAACAAGGGCGTACAACTCCAAATCATAAGTCGAGTAATTAAGAGTTGCCCCTTTGAGCTTTTCACTGAAATAGGCAACGGGCTAACCTTCTTGCATCAAAACAGCCCCAATGCCAACCTTACTAGCATCACACTCTACTTCAAACATCTTATCAAAATCGGGCAATTGCAATAAAGGCGCCGAGATGAGCGTAGCTTTCAAGGCCTCAAAAGCCCTAGCTTGCTCTTCACCCCATTTAAAGGGTCCGTCCTTTCTAATTACCTCGGTCAAGGGGGCTGCTATGGAGATAAATCCTTTGACAAACCTCTTATAAAAGCTTGCCAACCCGTGGAAACTTCGGATTTCTCCAATAGTCTTAGGGGTCGGCCAACTTCGTATAGAGTCTATCTTGGAGTCGTCCACTTCCACACCCCTTGAGCTCACAACAAAACCCAAGAATACAACTTTATCAACACCAAAAGAACACTTCTCCATGTTGGCATACAACTTCTCCTTTCGGAGTACATCAAACACACATCTCAAATGCATTACATGATCATCAATAGACTTACTATACACCAACACATCATCAAAGTAAACCACCACAAACTTTCCAATATAAGGCTTCATTACATGATTCATTAGCCTCATAAATGTGCTAGGAGCATTGGTAAGGCCGAAGGGCATGACCAGCCACTCATATAGACCAAATTTGGTCTTGAATGCGGTCTTCCACTCATCACCGGGTTGCATGCGAATTTGGTGATAGCCGCTCCTAAGGTCCACTTTAGAAAACACACAAGATCCGTGGAGCTCATCTAGCATATCATCTAGTCTAGGGATCGGATGACGATACCTTATAGTGATTTTGTTGATGGCTCTACAATCGACGCACATGCGCCAAGTTCCGTCCTTCTTTGGCACCAAAAGCACCGGAACAGCACACGGACTCAATCTTTCCTTGATATATCCCTTGTTGAGAAGCTCCTCCACTTGCCTTTCAAGCTCCTTAGTGTCCACGGGATTGCTCCTATAGTCCGGTTTGTTCGGAAGTTGTGATCCCGGCACCAAATCGATTTGGTGTTCAATGCCCCGAAGTGGGGGCAATCCTTGCAGAAGTTCTTGAGGAAACACATCTTCATACTCCTGCAACACACAAGAAATCAAAGGGGAAATGGAAGGATTAGTGGGGTTAGTATTAAAGCAGTGGGCCAAAAGTAGCATCGGCTTGTTTTCATCATGGTCCACAAAGAGTTCTTTCCTCCTAGCCAACATCACTACATTTTCCATCTCCCTTGGTGTGGGGGCAGCCTCGGATGCCCCTACCTCCTCACCTACGGCATCCCCCCCCTTCTCTCCCTTCTCGGGTTCCTTCCCCTTTCCCTTTAACTCTCGCATCTTTTGATGCCACTCATTTACTTGGGAGGGTGAAAGAGGGTGAAGTGTGACCTTTCGGCCATCCTTCTCAAGCGTATACCGGTTGGTCCTCCCATCGTGTTTAGTAGACCTATCATATTGCCATGGTCTACCTAACAACAAGTGACATGCTTGCATTGGAATCACGTCACAAAGCACTTCGTCGTAGTAGTTTCCCACCTTGAACCGAATCACACATTGCCTTGTGACCCTTAATTCACCACAATCGTTCAACCACTGTAGCTTGTAAGGACTAGTGTGTGGAGTAGTCGGTAGTTTCAAGAAATTGACCATAGCATGACTCGCGACATTTGTACAACTTCCACTATCAATTACCATGGTGCACACACTCCCCTTTACAAGACACTTAGTATGGAATAGATTTTCCCTTTGACTCGGATCATCTATCGCCTTACTAATCATGACACGTCTAACCACAAAGTTTGGAACCACACACTCCCCTTCTTGTGGATAGACATCTTCACAATCATCCAATCCATCATCATTTGGTCCATTTTCAGCTTCCTCTCCATCTTGAGGCTCGGCCTCGTCTTCCCCCCTTTCGGAAACCACCTCCTCACCAAGGTAGTACACTTTCCCTTCTCGTAGGATCACATTACGCCGGTTCGGACATTCATTGGCCTTATGCCCCCAACTTTGGCACTTGAAGCATTGGAACCCCTTTGGATTGGGATATTTGTGAGCCTCCGGTCTTGGAGGAAACTTAGGGACCATTTTGGGCTCGGGCAGCTTAGTAGGACCGGTTTGGTCCTTGTTTTTGGGCCAACCCGAGGGGGTTTGTACCCTTGCCTTGAAGGTTGATCTCTCCTTAAGTTCCCGTTCAATCTCTAGGGCCTCTTGGAATATACTGTCAATGGTTTCAAACCGGTGAAGGGTCAAGTGAGTGGAGATCTCTTTGTTCAATCCACACTTGAACCGGATGATGTCGTGACTGATTCGCTCCCCACGGTGATCAAGTTTCAACATGAGTTGTTGGAACTCGTCAAAATAGGCCATCACACTCTTGCTTCCTTGCCGCAAGCCATATAGCCTAGCAAGTAACTCATGACGATATCTCTCGGGAAGGTATCGTTGCCTCATCAAGTACCTCAACCGATACCAAGGTGGTGGCTGCCCATCAATTACTTCATTACCAAACCGTTTAACATACTCCCACCAAGTGTTAGCATAGACCTCAAGGTGAGCTAGAGCGTAGAAACTCTTCTTTTCTTCCGAGATGTCATTAACTTGGAAAACTTTGTCACAAGCCGATTCCCAAGTCAAGTAGGTCTCGGGGTCACTTTCACCCTTAAAGATCGGTAGGCTCAACTTGATGGTGTTGATGCCTACGTCTCTCTCTTGGTGTCGGTTTCCCCTATCTCCATACCCCCGGTATCTCCTAGGTTCTCCTCGACCCCCTCTTAACTCCTCCTCCCTCATATAAGCATCATCAAAGGCTCCCTCTCCATCATACTCCTCTCTACCGTATCCGTCAAAGTGGGCTGGTCGGCCTTGGCCATTTTGATTCGTAGGAATTGGAATTTGTGGTCTTTGGTTTAATGGAGCTTGGAAGGGAGGGTTCGGATTTAGTGGAGGTACTTGGCGCCCAAATCCCTCTTGTGGAATTGGAGGGGCTTGGAAATGTAGTGGTCTAGTGGAGTCTCGGTTTGGAGGAAAGTTGGTAGATTGGTTTGCGGTATTTAGTGGAGCTTGGGGTGCATTTACCATTTGGTGGACCATTTCGGGAGTGATGGTTGCGGAGGAGGTCCGATCATGACCATTGGTAGAGACATGTAGAGGAGTCGATGGCCGAGAGTTCCTTTGACTCTCCACTTGATCTAGTCTCCCACTAATAGTCGATACTTCCCCCCTTATTGCTGCCAAGTCCCCTCTCACGGCCCCAAATTCCGAATTCATCCTATCAAGTGTCCGAGTAACGGCCTCGAGAGTGGCCCTCATTGAGTCAAGGGCATTAGTATCCGCATTATGAGATGTTGTTCCTTCCATCGTCAAGGTATTAGCCGCTTTAGTCACCACAAGTTCGTGTTCCACAAGTGTTGTATAATTGGCTAGTAACCGTGAGATTTACAAGGTTTGAGTAAGCTCTTATCCGGAATGGATTCTTGTTTGAAGACTCAAAGAATTCTTGCCGGACTAGAATCAAAATCAGCAACTCATTCAAACGAATAAAAGCACACAAACAACCGTTGACACGAACAAACGGCTCAAGGAACTAGTTAACAACCTAGTAGGAAAGTACTAGTTTGTTAATTAGTTCTAAGACCAAGTAAGGGAAACCAAGAATCAACAATTAGCAACCAAAGAATATCCTAAGTTGAGCTTATAGTGACATGGTAGCATGCAATGGTCCCACACGTTCTTCTTCTCTCGGATTTTTCTCTTTCTTTCTCTTTTTTCTTTTTTTTTGTTCGGTTTTGGTGTTAAGATTCACACAACTTGTGAAAATTTGAAAAGTGTTTTGGTGGGAAAACTAAAATCTTGAAGTCTTCACTCTTTTTCAAACTCAAGAAAGTGGGTTTGGTTGACAAATTCCACAAAACAAGGATCCTTGATTTAGGGGAAGTGATTGACAAGACTACAAGTGATGGGTGCAAGTCTTTCACAACAACCTTATAATTTTACCACTTTAGCACACAACAAGATGAACACTTCAACAAGATGAACAAGATGACAAGTTCAAAAGATAAACACTTCAACAATCTTCAACAACTTCTTTGTCACATAAACACACAACCACCGAATTTCCTTTGGTTATCAACAACATACAACTTTCGGCCACTACAAGTCACTACACAATATTCAAGTTTCAAGGTCAACTTTCGGATCTAGACACCTTAGTGTTGGTGAGAAAGAAACCAACACTAGAAACTCACTAAACAAGCAAAACAACACCTAGATCTAAACATACAACATCATTCTCGGTTTCAACGTTTAGTGGACAGATTTCAGAATTTCTTGTGGTGTAGTTGTTTAAGCCGTGATCTAGCCCAAGATGAGTTATGTTGGAACACAACCGGTCTTGCTTTGATACCAAATGATACAAGATCAAACCAACAACACCAAGAGCTTCGGATTTCAGTCCAACAACACAAGAACAACAAGTTTTATGTTTTGGTTTTTCAGCTTACAACAAGAACTAGTTTCGGTTTTCAATCCACAATCCGAGAACAACAAGATAGAAAACAAATGCTAGTGAATCGAAAGAGCCCCACACGGCTTCACTAGACTTTCAAGATAACAAAATCAACAACAACACAAGATAAAGAAAGATAGATAACTTGACATATAACATTCAAGAAACTAAGAACCCTAACATCAAGAGAGGACCCTAAGTCTAATGAATATAAACACTAAGTTCTTACGAGGACCAAGAGGCACTCAACAACCTCAAAACCCTTGTTTCTAGCCAAAGATACAACCCAAGTATCCCTCTACTTGTGAGGAGATAGTGGCGGCTCCTATGAGTGAAATAGAGAGAAAGTGTTTGTGATTTTAGGTTACAACTTTTCAGATTTCCAAAAACTAAGTCTAACTCACTATGATGTTCTATTTATACTACAACAAAAAGGAGTAAGAAGACCCATCCGCCCTTGCTTTCTTGTGGCAACCTTGGGGATTAGTTTATTACACTTTAGGACCCCTCTTCACACATAAAAACGTTTAGGTCCTTGGTTGGTTCGACCAACAACTCACACACGGCCATTTTCATGAACAAAGCTTGGAGTGTTTGTAATTCCCGAGCTTGGCTTCGTGTGAAAGGCCGTGTACCTGTGGAGGCTGCCTTAACCGTATCAAGCGGGCTAAGGCTAAGTAATTTGAGGATTCAAACATAGTGAACATCCAAAATGGTGTGAAGTCAAAGGATATTCTCGCTTTTAATCTCGATGAGAATAGATTACTAAAAATGAATGATCGCTAATGCGTGCCAAATGTTAACGGTGATATAAGAATAATCACGGAGATGAACTTATGGGAGTATTCATTGAACCCAATACTTGAAGTATGCAAGTAAAGTGAAAAGGAACACCATACACACACCAAGAATCGGCCATACACTACACTCCATAGGCACCTTTTGTTTTCCCTTCATTAACGGCTTTTCGGATATTTCACTTATGTTTGTAATATGTCTATAAATAGACTAGTTTTAGGTCTTTAGTTCTTTAGTTTTTTATTGATATTGAAAGTTGTAACACTTGAAACAAACTGTCTTTAGTGTGAGTAGTGTACCATCTTAGTTTAGGGCTTGGAAAAGCCACCAAATCCAAAATGAGGGTGATGCTAGGGTGGAATCGCTAGTATTGCCAAACATTATTAGAAACCTTGGTTCTTGAGTGGTTCACACCCTTTTATGTCATTGTAAGAGTGTTGGTGTTGCCTATTACAAGCATTAAGGGTCTTAGTGTGTGACATACACTTAGGTTCTTAGTTCTTATGAGAGTTGATGTCTCACTTCCTATTCTTACACTTTTTGTAATCGTGTTTGTGTTCTTGTTCTAGTAAAGCCGTGTATTGTTGTTATCTTGTTGTTTTTGTCTTATCGGTGGAATCGCTAGTATTGCCAAACATTATTAGAAACCTTGGTTCTTGAGTGGTTCACACCCTCTTATGTCATTGTAAGAGTGTTGGTGTTGCCTATTACAAGCATTAAGGGTCTTAGTGTGTGACATACACTTAGGTTCTTAGTTCTTATGAGAGTTGATGTCTCACTTCCTATTCTTACACTTTTTGTAATCGTGTTTGTGTTCTTGTTCTAGTAAAGCCGTGTATTGTTGTTATCTTGTTGTTTTTGTCTTATCATCTCATGTTTATCTTGTTTTTGGCTGTTTTTGGTGTAAAATACACCTTGTATCATCTCGTTCATGTGGTATTATTGTTGGCCAAGACTTGTTCCCTTTTTGGTCCTCGGTTTGTCTTGTGTTTTGTGTCTTGTTTCTATGTTATGGGTTGATTTTGTTATCATTTGGTATCATATAGAAGGTTATTTGTATTCCTACACTACCAATCTTGCTCTCTAAGTCGAAAAATCAAAAATATAAGTGTTGAAAAATTGAAAATTCCAAAAAGAAGCATAGTTGTCCATTCTTGTTGTCTTGGCCAAAATTGTGTCTTGTTGTTGTTTTGGGCCGAGCTTTGTGTCTAGATTTTGGTGTGTTTGTGTTGTCTTAGTAGTTTATTATGTTAGCTTGTTGTTCATTAACACCCCTTGAGTCTAAAGTTCAAGATTTGAGCTCTTGTCAAAGTGTTGTTGAAGGGTGGACGGCTAAGAGGTTGTTATTGTTCATATTGTTCTTGAAGAGGTGTTCAACAAAAGGAGTTTTTTTTATTTTGAAAAGAGAAGAGAGATACAAGGCTTTGTGTTTGTCTTGGGAATACTTTCAAGACAACACCAAAGTGGTAAAGAAACAAATGGCATCTAAAAATCTTAGTTACCAAAAGGGTGACAAACACTTTTCAAGAAGAGCCAAAAGAGGAAAGAGACAAGGCTACTACAAAAAGGTGTTTTGCCAAATTAATGCAAGTTGGTGAAAAGATGATGGAAGCCTTTGACTCCTTAAAAAACAGTCCAAATCCTTGTCCACCTACACTACAACCAAAAATTCATCATCAAGGAGAGAGATTGAACAACTCAAGTTTGAAAAACATCATACTTCAACTACAACAACAATACGATTTTAATTTGTATGGTATTGTTGTTTGTGGTTCAACTTGAACCTTTGTTGGTGTTATTGTGTGTGGAGGTTTGAGACTATTTTTGTGTCCTTTGTTGGTTGTTTTTGTGACATTATGGACTGTTTTAGAGCAATGGAACCCGAGACCTCATCCCCTCAACCCACGGTGAACCATAATGCTACTGTACCATTTTAGCCCTCTTTAATGTTATGTCCCGATACCTTGCTAGGGAGAATGCGGGTCTTGAAAAAATTAGCTCGTATATGGTAACTATGAGTGAGAGGTTAGATCGAATGGAGAGTAGAAGGAACTCTCGTGCTTTTACTCCTGACACTTTACTTTCAATGACTAATCCTCTAAGATCATCACCTAATCCTAATGCCGAAATCCAATCTCCAAATAGCCCTCAAATCCGAGACATAACTAGGCCCATTTCCCCATAATTTGATCAAGTCCAACAAGGACTTGAACGCCAAATGCCTACATTAAAACCGAACCCTCCCATTCAAGATCCACTTAACCAAAGGCGTCAACTTTCACCAATTCAAATTCCCTCCGTCCAAGCTCCACAACTAAATCTCCACTTCACTAAACCAACCCTCTTAACCAAAGCTAAACTTTACCAAAACCTATATGTCCATGTAGAGAAGAATGGTAGAAAGGAGCATAAAGGATATGGGGTCTACGACAATACTTGTATGATGGTAGGAGACTTGAATCAGATTATATTGAAGGTAAAGCTCAAGATAGAGAGGAATCAAAGATTCAAAATAAAGATATCGGTCGAGACTTATTGTTATTGAGCTTGTGAGTTCTCCATATTTTGAGGACTATTTTGAGTGGCTTTCTTTAATTGGCCAATTGAATGAGGTGTAGCCGTGAATTTGTGGGCAAATTCCTCTCAAGGTGGAGAGGATGATACAAGAATAATCACGGAGATAAACTTATTGGAGTGCGCGTCAAACCCGATACTTGAAGTGTGCAAGTGAAGTGTGAAGGAACACCATATCACACACCAAGAATCGGCTATACACTACACTCCAAAGGCACCTTTTGTCTTACCTTCATTAAGGGCTTTTGGGACATTTCACTTATGCTTGTAATAAGTCTATAAATAGACTAGTTTTAGGTCTTTAGTTCTTTAGTTGTTTATTGATATTGAAAGTTGTACCATCTGAACCAAACTCTATATAGTGTGAGGAGTGTACCACCTTAGTTTAGGGCTTGAAAAAGCCACCAAATCTGAAATGAGGGTGATACTAGGGTGGAATCGCTAGAATTGCCAAACATTGTTAGAAACCTTGGTTCTTAAGTAGTTCACGCCCTCTTGTGTCATTGTAAGAGTGTTGGTGTTGCCTATTACAAGTATTAAGGATCTTAGTGTGTGACATATACTTAAGTTCTTAGTTCTTGTGAGAGTTGTTATCTCACTTCCTATCCTTAACCTTTTTGTAATCGTGTTTGTGTTCTTGTTCTAATAAACTCGTTTATTGTTGTTATCTTGTTGTTTTTGTCTTATCATCTCGTGTTTATCTTGTTGTTGGCTTTTTTGGTGTAAAATACACCTTGTATCATCTCGTTTATGTGGTATTATTATTGGCCGAGACTTGTTCCCCTTTTGGTCCTCTACTTGTCTTGTGTTTTGTGTTTTATTTCTGTGTTGTGGGTTGATTTCGTTATCAAACGAGCTTCGTGATGAGATTATAGCAGAATCACACAACTCGAGGTATTATATATATTATATTCATCTGGGATCCAAAATATATACAAAGACTTATGAGAGATTTATTGGTAGAATAGGATTAAAAAAGTATTTGTAACTGTGTCAAGATGTTTGAATTCTCAACAGGTGAAAGAAGAGCATCAGAGACCTAGTGGATTGGCTCAAAATATTAAAATTCCACTATAAAAGTGGAAAATGATTAGTATGGACTTTATTTTTGGTTTACCTCACACTCGTCTTAAGCATGCCTTTATTTGTGTAATTGCAGATCAACTTACTAAGTTGGAACATTTTTTATGGTGAATACAACATACACAACACCACAATATGCCAAGTTGTATTTGAAAGAAATTATTAGACTTCATGGTATCCCTGTTTCTATTATATCTAATAGAGGGGCACAATTCACCGCTCACTTTTGCCAGTCCTTTCAAGAAGGTTTGGTACACATGTAAACTTAAGTATCAGTTTTCATCTTTGGACTAATGGGCAATCTGAGAGGACTATTCAAACGTTGGAGTCCATGTTGAGAGCATGAATCATTGATTTTGGTAGAAATTGGGACATGTACTTGCCTCTTATTGAGTTTGTTTGCCATAATAAATACCAAACAAGTATCCAAATGACTCTGTATGAAGCTTTGTATGGGCAACATTGTAGATCATCCATTGGGTGGTTTAAGCCAACTGAGGTAGAGCTATTTGGTCTCGATCTGGTGTGTGATTCTTAGAAAAGGTATCCTTGATACAAGAGCTAAGCCGCTCAGAGCATAAAAATATTACACTAATATATGAAGATGTTCCTAGGAGTTCAAAGAAGGTGATGAGGTGTTATTGAAAGTGTTACTAATAAAGGGTGTAAGATTTGGTAAAAAGGGGAAACTAAGTCCTAGATACATTGTCTTGTATCAAATCATGAAAAAAATTGGTGAAGTAGCCTATGAGCCAGAGTTACTTGCATCGATGAATTTGATTCATATGGTTTTTTTATGTATCAATGCTACGAGGATACAGGCCTGACCCTACTCACATCATCTCTCTAGAAGTAGTAGAAATAAATAATGGCTTCACTTACGTAGACGAACCAGCTGCCATTCTTGATAGGTAAGTCTATAAGTTGAGAACTGAATATATAACTTAGGTTAAAGTTTTATGGCATAATAATGATGATGATGAGGCTACTGGGGAGGTCGAGGAAGATATGAAAATGTGATACCAAAACTTATTTTCATCTACAGTTATGACTACCTCCTACAATTTCAAGTTTGACAAAATCAAGAATAATTATGTGAAGCAAGTAACTTTGATTAATTTGCTTATGGATTAAAAAAATGATTCAATTTAGTATTGTCAATGATTCATTAATTTCCACAATGGTTATATTTATCTCTTTAAAGGAGATTGATTATGTTGACATTGAGATGCGCTATTTAGTGATACTTGAAGCATATGGGGCCTGTGGATGCATTTATGATGTACTTTTACATATAGCTCCATGTGGGGCCTATTTTATTGTATTCTTTTGTTTAACTAATGGGTTAAAAAAATTTAGATAGGCCTAGAAATAAAGGAAATTCTAAAGAAATTTTTGAAAATTTGGGGAGTTGGTCAATTTTTGAGGCCTTAAGAGTTGAAGGTCAAAATGGGAATTAACAGAGACGTGGAGTAAAGTTTAGGACTTACTGTGAGCATAACACCAAGATACAAATGACATTCAAGGACAAATGGTCCTAAGTGAGGAGAATGTAACATTCCTGAAAATTTTGATTCAAGTTTAACACATGAAGCTCGCAAACGAATATTTGAAAATTATTGTTATTGTCCTAACAACAATGACGGATTAAGAAAATATTTTTTAGGCATGTGGATAGTTATTTATACTATATAGAAGCATCACTTAGAGGATGACCAAGGGTGTGTCAGTCATTAAATTAATATATATGGTCAAAATGGTAATTTTATTTATCATTTAACTGTATCACTAGATAATTCTAGAAAGATCGTTTACTCTCTATTGAAGGAGTAGCCTTTAAAATTGTTCAGTCACGTAACTATATCCACCTCGAATGAATCTGCTAGAGCTACTACTGAAATCTAATACTATACGGTCAAGATATGAGTCACCAATGGTCAGTAGCTATTCCAATTTTAGGCAATTCCTTTTTTAACTTATATATGTAGTTGCATACTCTCTAGAATATACTTCGCTCTGTCAATCTTGTAGAGAAGGATTGGTCTATGCAATTTCAACTCATTCAAGAAGTTCAAGTTGTGGTTGAAAGCATAGAAATCCTGAGAGGTAATTTATAGTTGTGATGCTTCTTTATACCTCCCAATTCAATGGAACTTGATTTTTAGGGTACTTATTTGTCACTAGCAGAGATGAGCTTTTTGATTTTTCAATCAATAAATATGATGTACAATATTGTGGGTTGGCATGTAGAGGTGATCCTATGTACTAAAACTCAATAGACAGTGAGCTTATTGATTTTCCAATCAACTAAAATATGGTGTAAAATATTGTAGATTGATATGTTGAAGTGTTTCTATGTATTATAAAACTCAATGGACGGTGTTTTCCCTATAATAATAGCTCATCTCCATACCTTTTGATTTTGGAATTAGACATAGTTCTTCTTGGATCGTATTTCGAGCCTTTATGATTACTACTCATTCTGAGCGTAAAGCAGTTTGTTTCCATCCTTATGAATCGTACTGTGTTACGTTATTCATAGTATTTATATTAGGACTCCGTACTTTGTTTGTTGGATCTGTAGTAATTTATTACAACCAAGAGAGAGTGAATTTGGATATATTATTGTAATGGTTTGCTTTATCTATAAATCTTTTGCATCATAACTCAAATAGTTTGATGGATTGGAATGAACTTTAAAGAAAGCAGTTCAAGTTAAAGATAATTTCAATATGATGAACAACTCTATTTAGTCTTTTGAATTTCTGCTTACCTGTAAATTAGATACTAATTTGGTGAAGCTTTGAATTCCTTTTGTAGAATTACCCTTCTTTGGATCATTATGATATGCTAAAGGTAAAGACTTGGATAGTATTTCTATTAACGAGTCCAAAGCTCACTATCCTCAACTTCTACTCTTTGACTAGGGAACAACTGTAAATCTATTTGGATCTTTTGTATCAAACCTTTTCACAAGATAGGGAGATCTTAAGATTTCCATGGAGTTTCCCAATGGATGATATTCTGCTGGGAAGAAGTACAAACTAAGTCTACTAAGGTATGTTCTAAAATCTTTGAGAGCTAAAGGTATGATCTCATGATTAATGCCCTTTGATTTGCTTAAGCATATTATTTCCTTAAGAAGTACCTGAATATTGCAGCTAAAGTGTATGATTTTAGTGAAGATGAAGTTGACACCAAAACAGAGAGTGAGGATGATGGTATGCAAGTTTTTCACATGTTATATATATGAAAAATTATTTCTTTGGTGTTTATTCTAGGCTTAATTGGTTGTGTTCTTAGTGAATTTACAGCTTGCTCACTCAAAGATGAAAGAATGGTTAAGATAAAGGACATGGAAAATTGGGGAAGCTTAATAAATACCAGACTTAAACTACCGGTAGGTACTAATGAAAATTCCAATGAATACATCAACCCTTTTTCTTATATTTGATTTTTGTTTTTGCTTATAGTTAAGCTTGACCCATCAAGTAAACTATACAGAAATTGACCTTGTCATATGCATATGTGGATTTTGTTTCATATATGGCTAGAAATAATTTAACTTGTTGGAGCCTTATGTTGTTATACATGACATTTTCAACATTTGAATCTTCCAGTTCATAAAATACTTATACTAATTTAGTATTCCTATTATGATATTGAACAATTGAACTTTGATTGTTCAGAAAAACCTTCAGTTGAGTATATCCCAAGACACAGGAGAGGGACATTAGAAACTTTGAGATCTCAATATATAAACACGAAAGAGGTGAGGTTTGTCTTTACAATCAATTACATGGTGGTTTGCTATTTTCGGACCTGAAGTTCGTTTGGAAGAGTTTAGAAATTTGTATATGGATTGATTTTTCTATAGAGTTACCATTGGCACTTGGAATGTGGCTGGAAGACTTCCAAATGAGGATCTACAAATTATGAGTGGCTTTTTATGCAAGAACCAACAGATATCTATATTCTTGTATATGCACAAAATGATTTTAGGCACTTGTCAATTGACTGTGTAGCAGATTTCCTGTTTTCCTTAGCTCATGTGTAATCCATTGTGTATTAAGTCTATGTTCAAGAGTCCCACATAGGGCTCTTAGGGGATGGTTGTTTCTTTATATAACTTGGATAATCCTCAGCTCTTGAGCTGACTTCTGGGGTTGAGATTTGTTGAATTTACCCATTTTAAATATATTTGTATATGATCTGAAACATGTTGGTTGTAGAAAATTAAATTACATAAATTAGTCCAACCTAAAAAGTTTGTATCTGTTGTTTACATATTCTAAGAGATGGTCCCTTTGAATGATGGAAATTACTTGGAGCAAAAAATAGAAGGCCAGTTCTAAAATGGGAGGCAATCATTCGACGAAGGTTAAACATGATAGAGGAACCTGATACTAAGCTCAAGAGTTATAGTGCTCCACCCTCTACAATTTTAAGGATTACTTCTGCTTCTGGCATATTGCGGAATGGTTGATGTTCCTCCACTGGATATAATTGAAGAGGCATCACTTGACACACCTTTGGTTTAGAAAGGTGAGTTGAGGACGACTAATGGAAAACAGTAATATTGCTAAATTTTATGTGCATTTTTGTATTTTTCAGTTGCAGTTCAGTCCATTATATAGAAACATCTTCAATCCTTGGATATTTTCTTCCCCTTTCAGATTTAGAATTACTCTTAAATCTTCTCATCAATCCTTTATAACTTCAGGTATAATTCTCTTACAACTTTAATTTTTCTCAAATTGTTTTTCTTTCTTTGTATTTATTTTAAATATATCTCTTAACATTTTTTATATTGTATAGAAATTTGGGCAATTGAGGCTGAAGGAGTGCCTCTTGTATTCATAAATGACCTAAACATTGATGATGAAGGAAACATCTATTTTACGGTAAGCAACACCAAGTATCAACGAAGTTAAATTATGAATTTACTATTTTTTTCGATTTCATGTAGATTTCTCTCCTTCAAAAGTGTTCAGAGTTCTCTTTTATCCAAAAATTCATGATCTACCTTTTAACTTCATCTTCTCATCTGGGTGTTCAGTTGTAGGTCAACTTTTTTTTTAATATTTGTTTTAATCCACTTTCAGTTCTCTTTATATTTCCCAAATTACAACAAGAACAACAAAATACTCAGTGTATTCCCACATAGTGGGATCTGGGGAGGATAAAGTGTACGCAGACCATTTCTTTACTTCATGGCTATTATGGTTATTGTTCTACCTAATTCTTTCTTCAATGTTCTTTTGAATTTGTTTTCTTCTCTTCTATTTGCTTTCGTCCTTCATTTTTTCCTTGAATTAGTACTTCACTTGAGATGCTCAGATTAGTCAAATTTAGTCTACATCGATGATAACAACAATTGTAGACACCAAGAATATCTTATGGGCTTTATTCTTGGAATTTATGGTATTGATATGTGTGGCATTTATTATATTTATTTCAATTTTTCTTTCATACCATTATATCGATGGAATGTTGGAAACTATTGTTTCAAAATATCAATTTGAGCTAAAGATAATACGTTTTAAGATTAAGAGCTTGCCTATTTTCCTTAATCTAAAATACAAATCTATAAATCCAAAGCAACATGTATGTTTTGAACATATAGTGGAATGCAGGATGTATGTTGTTACTTCCTGTGAAGTGAGATCTAGCATAGGATAACAAAGTTTCCGGATATAGGGCAAGGCGAGAATGTATTTTATGTGTATTATCTTCTTAAATTCTTATGTATTGCATGCAAATGCAAATGCAAAAACATTTTGCGTTGACATAGATAGATAGCTTAATGACAAGTGTTGTCCTATAATATATTAACTGATAGAGATCACATTTATGGCTTATTCTGAAAGATCTATAATGTATTAACTACTAAGGATGACACACAATACATATTGCAGTAGTAATTTCCATCAAAGCAACATCTATAAGCTTGGAAAGCACATTAACTTTGAAATCGAACATTGGATATTCCGTATGTGTTGGAGTGATAATTTTAAGACAGTCCTAATTGAACTATCTCAACAATTATCTGCTGCACCTTTTCTTTCAAGACTTTTGATTCAATGACATAACTTTAAGTCTGTTGGAGTATAAAACTGAATATATAGCAACTGAAGCAATAACTATAACTGCAATAGTTTGTAAACCTAAATTTATTAATGCTTAAATAAATTTTTTATTGTTGTCCTTAAATGACATTTGTCCTTCACATGATGGTTGAACATCTCGATAGTTCTTAGCTTGTGACTAAATTTCTTTGAAAGGAGATTATACATGTAGATCACACACATCCCTTGCTTTTGTTATTGAAATTCACACATGCTTTAAATATTTTACTTTTAGGTCTATCAAAAATAGACTCTCCACTTCTTCGGAGATAGTGGTTTGGACTGCGTAACTTTTATCCCCTCAGACCTCATTAGGTAGAAATACACAGGGTATGTTGTTGTTATTATTGTTTTTTCAGCATTTTTCTTTTTGATCCCCTAATAACAATAAGGAAATAATTTACTGTTATAGACATATTGAGATGATATCTTGTATTTTGTACCTAACTCTCAACGAGCGGGGATGTTGATTCATGAAATATTATTACAAATATTCATGTAGATTAGTAGTGCAACCTAAGTTCTTACTCGCCAACTCAAACTCTTCTTTTGTTTCTTTTGTTGAATTAGTAGTCATGTTAAGAGTATCTCTCATAATCTACCATTTTTATCCATTTTTTGATAAACAAAGTTGTAAAATTAGTTAAGCTAACAGTGGTACTTCTGTTATTTCAGTACTAGAATTCTTAAGATCTTTTAGCCAAAGAAGGGTCTATCGGAAATAGTATCTACCTTCTAATATAGGGGTAATATTTGCATATACTCTATTGTCCTCGAACCTCAATTGTGTGATTAGACTGGATATTGTGCTGTTGCAATAATATGCCTGGACCACCGACTATTCTGACTGAGACAGCCTGCGTAGATGGAGTTTATTGACTTTTTTGCTTTTCAGTTCCGTCTTGTATTTAGGATTAATTTTGTCCAATCTCATGAAGCTTTAGATATACTTATATGTAAGTAGCAATTTTATTAAGATGCTTCGTTAATTGTCATTCTTTAGTTCCCATCCTTATTAAGTTCTTACTTTGCACACTATATATATTCAACCTTGATAAGTAATTCCTTTTAAATTTAATTTATTTTCTTGATCAGGTTTCTAGATTTCAAGATTATTAGGCTTCTCAAGGTAAAAGCAAGAAGTATAGTTTGAAGATTGTAACTGTTAGAGCCTCTGTGGTCTTGTGTACTACGTCGTGATGGGAACTAAAAATAAAATACTATTTTATTTTTGTCACTGGGGCTGAAAACTAAGGTGCTTCTAGATGGATCGACTTCGTGTGTGGGAGGTATTACGTGTAAGGTTATTGTGAAGACAGGCATAAAGTATAATAATCTTGTGAATGAAATTTTTGACCGATTGTGCATTGGTCCTTTAGATATCATCTTGTATTTTACTGTGAAGGTTGATACGTCTCAACTGATAGAGCTGAGAGACCAAGACGATTAATGTGTCGGCCATATTGGATGCATCTTGGATCATAGGCATACTCCACAAATATTAAGGATCTTAGCATCGTCAAAATGTAGTAAGAGTGACTCTTTTCTTTTTACAAAGGCTCTTCGTCTTAAAAAGAGACGGGAGATGTAGATGTACTTCCATATAGAGGAAAAGTGGTGGAATTTACATTTTCACTAGATTAAGTTATTCGTCTAGAAATTGAAATTTTGTTTTATATAATTATGGGAGATACCTGTTTCACTTCTTTGTGAGATATGTCATTTTTGGAAATTTATCTTAGAAACTCATGGTGATCGCGATGTGTATACATTATTTAAATAGCATGGTATGATAATTCATTTTTGACCATTTTGGAAAGAATGAAATCTTTTGTAATATCTGTAGCTATATGGATGAAGAGAAGTATCGAAAGTTGCTACTGATAAGTTTACTTGAATGTTCAACTCATCAGAGTTGAATGTTGGTCCTTGTATAGCACGGCTTTACTTATCTAGTATAACAAATTGGCTACAGTTAATGTAGCCAAATAAATTAATTTCTTAAATGCTAGTCTTAGCTATATTTTTTTAGGGGCTAAAAAAAGGAATGACCAAATATTTTTAGTGGGTCCATGAGGAAGAGGGTAAAGTTTTTAAGTAAGCGTTTGATCATGAAAACTAAAAAATTTTAAAGTTCGAGCTGAAGTTGGAGTTGAAGTTGGCCATGTCTTTTTGAAATTTTTTTTTAGACTTTTGAAAAGGTTTTTTTAAATGTAATTTTATTCCCTCAACTTTTAAAAATTATTAAAATAATCCAACTAACTAATTTACCTACTAACATACAACCAAATGTGATTCTTAAAATTTTTGTTTAAAGCTATTATAGTGAGATGGAGTACTTGATATATGGTACTGAAACTATAATACTCAATTAAAGAGATGAAACGTCCATGTATAATAGTTATTTTATGTAAAAAGAACAACTAAGCAAATTTCAACGATGAGAAGAATTCAAATAATTTTTGTTATGGTGTTACCTCTTTTGTAACACCAGCTAACCAAATAATTATAAACAATCACTGATTGTAAATGACAATATAGTTAACAAATTTGGTTTACCCTATTATTGATTTAGCACAATTAAGGGATGTATCAAATAATGAAAAAAAAAATCATTCGTAGCAAGTTTACACACCAAAAAGAAGAAATGAAACAGATATAATTGCCAAATTTTGGCAAAAACTATCACATCATTTCACATGCTTTTGAGAAAAAAAACAATTGTACACACTCCCTCCAGATCTATCTGATGAACTTTCAATAAATCTTACGTTCACCAAAAAGAAAAGGAAAAAGAATTTATGCCAATTAAGCAATTATAAAATAAAACAATAGACATGTATAGTAACACTTGAGAAGTACAGAGATCTCAGATTCATTACGAAGAAATCTACTAATAAAGGCATGCCCGGATTAACAAGGGCTTAAGAACAAGGGAAAGTAACTTATTAAGACCATACAAGGACCTTGGAAATACTAATATCAACATTTATATGAATTTATGAGTGTTTTGTGTAAAGATTAAAAAAATTGGGGTTATATGTAATAATAATAAAAATTGAAATTGAAATTGAAAAAAAGTAAAAACAACAAAAAACTGTTTTCACTTTTCAGAAAATAAATTTGAAATTATTTTTGAAATTTCCATGGCTAAACACTACAAATTTCATAAAGTGAAAAAAAAAATCGAAAAAAGTGTATTTTTTTATGGCCAAACAGCCTCTAAATAAACTACTCCTTCAGCCTACAAAGAAAGCAAAGCAGTAAACTACTATTAGCTCTCATTTCTTTGAAATCCTTTATCAAATCTCATCCCATTAAAGGGAAGTTTTGTTCAATAAATTATGTTAATTGGAGATATCTAACAATCATATTAATATCATTATATATTATTTTCTTGAATTCAATAGATTCTACAAGAACAACAAGTAATCCTCCAAAATTTCTCAAACTGATTCATTCTATACCTGGGAGTGATAAACATGGGTTATTTATGAGTATTTGTAGTTGTTAAAATGCTATTTAATTTGGTTGGTAGTTGGAATGACCATAATGCAAAACCCTAGGTTGATATCCATAAAAAATATAGGGCTAGTAGGTCAAAAGAACACTTTTGAAAATTATTTTGCCAAAGAGACAAAAGTCTTGAAAATTTTGTCAAAAGGACACTTAAATTCACATCAACATCAACTTTTTCAACTTAACAACTTCACCCACAAATTTTATAATAATTCACTTTAACCCAATACTTCCAACTTAATAAATTCATCCACAAGTTTTAAATAATACACTTCAACTCACTCCATCATCCACCATTATATGTACAAAAATATCTAGGTTTCCAAAAATATTAAATAAAAAAAAATTCAAAAGCTAGAAATAGAAGGTGGTTGTTTTTCCCTTCAAAAAGCTTCAATTGCGGCCACTTTTCCGACGCTATTTTCCGGCGATTGGCTCTAAATCAGTCCACAAACATCATAAGCTTGTCCATTGCACTCATTGTTACCCTATTTATTTGGTATCTTCTCAAACACACTTTCCACCTTTGTTAAAAAGCTTGAAACCACTCACATTACTCAAAACCACTTTAGAAAGTACATTACAGCAACTCAGGCGACTCCAAGTTCATTTCTCTATTCCATAAACCCAACGATCGTTGATTAGAAGCAATATTTACAATTTCAAGATTTTCATACAGATAGTTGCCCAGTCATCGACCACTAATCGTCATTCATCGACCGTGCATATAACCCGAGCTAGACCATAAGCATAATCTACCATCGATCAAAGCATAATTCCAGGATATCTATTACAGAATTTGTTCTGGTTTTTGGTGATTTCATGGGAGAATGGGTGGAGACTCCCAAATACTGGAAATGGAGATCTTTTACCAAGGTGACAATCCCCGTTACTGTTCATCGTAACAGTTCGTACGACGAATTGGTTGCAAGCATAATGTAGAGTGAGGATCTAGATTGCGCGTTCGGTGACGTGATGATTAGTAATCTAATACATTCAAGGGAAAAGATGAATCCTGCGATCATAAATAGTGATGTATGTGTGCTGATGTACATAATGGTTGTCGATGCAGATGGTTTTAGGCCTATTTTGAGGATAAATGTAGTTGAGAGGTTCTTTGAAGGACCGATAAATTCATCAGAACCCCCACCTCTGCGTCCGACAGTCAACGATGATTTCAGTGATTACGATAATGATGGCGATCATCCTATTAATACAGAAAATGATTAAAAGCATATGGAAGACATTTCATCGGACTTACAAGATAATGAAGAAGACTGTGGAACAGGATCACAACTAGGACATTCCTTCACCGACGAAACTAATTTCTATCTCGATCGAACATTCGGCGACAAGAAAGGGCTCAAAATACTACTAGACACAGTAGCGGTGAGGCAGTCTTTTGATTATTATTTGAAGAAAAACTGCTCTAAATTCTTGAAGGAGAAATGCTTATCTCATGGTTACGGTTGGTTGTTGAGGGCAATGAAGTATGAAACCTCGTGCAGATTTTTCATATACAAGTATGTCGGGTTGCACATGTGTGGTATTGAACACGACACCCGCAGGCATAAAAGATTGTCCTCCAAATTGATTGCTTCACAATGCGTAAATCATTTTCGGGATGCTAAGGGTCCAAGCATAAGAGAATTCAAAGTATTATGTTCAAGGAGTTGCATTGCCACACAAACTATTGGATGAGTTGGAAAAGAAGTGTAATTGCAAAGAACATCATTCACGGTACATCATAGCTCGGATATGCTTATTTGCCGATTTTTTCCACATGGTTGAGTTGTTGAATCCAGGGTCTTCTTACTCTATTGTGTTTAACCAGATTGATGGATCATTCCGTAACTATTTTTTAGCATTCAGAGCTTGCATACGGGGATATGCCCACATGAGAAAAGTAATTTCTATCAATGGCACATATTTATATGGAAAGTATGAGGGTGTGTTGCTGAGTGCAATTGTACAGGACACCGAAAATCATATCTTTCCAATTGTCTTTTGTGTCGTCAATAAAGAGAATGATTCTTCTTGGACCTTCTTCTTCTAGAAGCTAAATTCTATCGTAGAAGATGATCCAGATCTATATGTCATCTCCAACAGGCATATCAGCATTGCCAATGCCTTCTCCCGTGTTTACAGTCGTGCATATCATGTACTTTACATGTGGCACCTTTGATACGGTTAGGGCAGCCTCCACAGGTACACAGCCTTTCACACGAAGCCAAGCTCGGGAATTACAAACACTCCAAGCTTTGTTCATGCAAATGGCCGTGTGTGAGTTGGTGATTGAACCGACCAACGACCTAAACGTTTTTATGTGTGAAGAGAGGTCCTAATGTGTAATAAACTACTCTCCAAGGTTGTCACAAGAAGCAAGGGCGGATGGGTCATTTTACCCATTTTGTTTGTAGTATAAATAGAACATGATAGAGAGTGATTCCCTAGTTTTTGAATGCTGAAATTTGTAACCTAAAAATACAAAACAATTCCTCTCTCTTCCACTCATAGAAGCCGCCACTATCATCTCACAAGTAGAGGGATACTTGGGTTGTCTCTTTGGCTAGAAACAAGGGTTTTGAGGTCTTTGAGTGCCTCTTGGTCCTCGTAAGAACTTGGTGTTTATATTCATTAGACTTAGGGTCCTCTCTCGATGTTAGGGTTCTTAGTTTCTTGAATGTTATATGTCAAGTTATCTATCTTTCTTTATCTTGTTGTTGTTGTTGATTTTGTTATCTTAAAGTCTAGTGAAGCCGTGTGGGGCTCTTTTCGATTCACTAGCATTTGTTATCTATCTTGTTGTTCTTGTGTTGTGGGCTGAAAAACCGAAACTTAAACTAGTTATTCTTGTGTTGTGGACTGAAAAACCGAAAACTTAAATTTGTTGTTCTTGTGTTGTTGGACTGAAATCCGAGCCTACTTGTTGTTCTTGGTGTTGTTGGTTTGATCTTGTATCATTTGGTATCAAAGCAAGACCGGTTGTGTTCCAACATAACCCATCTTGGGCTAGTTCATCGCTTAAACAAACTACACCAAAGGAAATTCTGAAATCTGTCCACTAAAAGTTGAAACCGAGAATGATGTTGTATGTTTAGATCTAGGTGATATTTTGCTTGTTTAGTGAGTTTCTAGTGTTGGTTTCTTTCTCACCAACACTAAGGTGTCTAGATCTGAAAGTTGAGCTTGAAAACTTGAACATTGTGTGGTGACTTGAAGTGGCCGAAAGTTGTATGTTGTTGATAACCAAAAAGAAAATCGGTGGTTTTGTTTTTATGTGCTAAAGAAGTTGATGAAGTTTGTTGTGGTTTTCCTCTTTTGAACTTGTTCACCTTGTTCATCTTGTTGTGTGCTCAAGTTGTAAGACAAGCTCTAAAGTTGTTGTGAAAGACTTGCACCCATCACCTTTTAGTCTTGTCAATCACTTTTTCCTAATTTAAGGAGCCTTGTTTTGTGGGATTGGTCAACCAAACCCCACTTTCTTGAGTTTGAAAAGGGTGAAATACTACAAGATTTTACTTTTCCCACCAAAACACTTTGCAAACTATAACAAGTTGTGTGAATATTAACATAAAGCAAAAAAAAAAAAAAGAAGAAGAACGTGTGGAACCATTGCATGCTGCCACGTCACTATAAGCTCAACTTAGGATATTCTTTGGTTGTTAATTGTTGATCCTTGGTTTCCCTTACTTGGTCCTAGAACTAATTAAAAAACTAGTACCTTTCTACTAGGTTGTCAACTAGTTCCTTGAACCGTTTGTTCGTGTCAACGATTATTTGAGTGCTTTTATTCGTTTGAACGAATTGCTGATTTTTGACTCTAGTCCGGCAAGAATTCTTTGAGTCTTCAAACAAGAATCCATTCCGGATAAGAGCTTACTCATACCTTAAAAATCTCACGGGTACTAGCCAATTATACAACACTTGTGGAACACGAACTTGTAGTGAACTAAAGCGGATAATACCTTGACAATGGAAGGAGCTACGTCTCATAATGCGGATACTAATGCCCTTGATTCTATGAGGGTCACTCTTGAGACCGTTACCCGGACACTTGAAAGGTTGAATTCGGAATTTGGGGCCGTGAGAGGGGACTTGGCCGCAATAAGGGGGGAAGTGTCGACTATTAGTGGGAGATTAGAACAAGTGGAGAGTCAAGGGAACTCTCGTCCTTCTACTCCTCTACATGTATCTACCAATGGTCATGATAGGACCTCCTCCGCAACCATCACCCCCGAAACAGTCCACCAAATGCTAAATGCACCCCAAGCGCCACTAAACACTGCAAGCCAAACTACCTATTTTCCTCCAAACCGAGACTCCACTAGACCACTACATTTCCAAGCCCCTCCAATTCCACAAGAGGGATTTGGACGCCAAGTACCTCCACTAAATCTGAACCCTCCATTCCAAGCTCCATTAACCCAAAGACAACAAATTCCAAATCCACCGAATCAAAATGGCCAAGGCCGACCAGCCTACTTTGAAGGATACGGTTGAGAGGAGTATGAAGGAGATGGAGCCTTTGATGATGCTTATATGAGGGAGGAGGAGTTAAGAGGGGGTCGAGGATAACCTAGGAGATACCGGGGGTATGGAGATAGGGGAAACCGACACCAAGAGAGAGACGTAGGCATCAACACCATCAAGTTGAGCCTACCCATCTTTAAGGGTGAAAGTGACCCCGAGACCTACTTGACTTGGGAATCGGCTTGTGATAAAGTTTCCAAGTTAATGACATCTCAGAAGAAAAGAAGAGTTGCTACGCTATAGCTCACCTCGAGGGCTATGCTAACACTTGGTGGGAATATGTTAAACGGTTTGGTAATGAATTAGTTGATGGGCAGCCACCACCTTGGTATCGGTTGAGGTATTTGATGAGACAACGATACCTTCCCGAGAGATATCATCATGAGTTGCTTGCTAGATTATATGGCTTGCGGCAAGGAGGCAAGAGTGTGATGGCCTATTTTGACGAGTTCCAATAACTCATGTTGAAACATGATCATCGTGGGAGCAAATCAGTCACGACATCATCCGGTTCAAGTGTGGGCTGAACAAAGAGATCTCCACTCATTTGACCCTTCACCGGTTTGAAACCATTGACGGTATATTCCAAGCGGCCCTAGAGATTGAAAGGGAACTTAAGGAGAGATCATCCTTCAAGGCAAGGGTACAAACCCCCTTGGGTTGGCCCAAAAACAAGGACCAACCCGCCCCTACGAAGCTGCCCGAGTCCAAAACAGTCCCAAAATTCCATCCGAAACCGGAGGCTCACAAATATCCCAACCCAAAGGGGTTCCAATGCTTCAAGTGCCAAGGTTGGGGGCATAAGGCCAATGAATGTCCGAACCGGCGCAATGTGATCCTACGAGAAGGGATGGTGTACTACCTTGGTGAGGAGGTAGTTTCCGAAAGGGGGGAGGATGAGGCCGAGCCTCAAAATGGAGAGGAAGCTGAAAATGGACCGAATGATGATGGATTAGATGATAGTGAATATGTCTATCCACAAGAAGGGGAGTGTGTGGTTCCAAACTTTGTGGTTAGACGTGTCATGATTAGTAAGGCGATAGATGACCCGAGTCAAAGGGAAAATCTATTCCATACTAAGTGTCTTGTAAAGGGGAGTGTGTGCACCTTGGTAATTGATATTGGTAGTTGTACAAATGTTGCGAGCCATGCTATGGTCAATTTCTTGAAGCTACCAACTACTCCACACACTAGTCCTTACAAGTTACAATGGTTGAACGATTGTGGTGAATTAAAGGTCACAAGGCAATGTGTGATTCGGTTTAAGGTGGGAAATTACCACGATGAAGTGCTTTGTGACGTGATCCCAATGCAAGCATGTCACTTGTTGTTAGGTAGGCCATGGCAATATGATAGGTCTACTAAACACGATGGGAGGTCCAACCGGTATACGCTTGAGAAGGATGGCCGAAAGGTCACACTTCACCCTCTTTCACCCTCCCAAGTAAATGAGTGGCATCAAAAGATGAGAGAGTTAAAGGGAAAGGGGAAAGAATCCGAAAAGGGAGAAATGGGGGGGGATGCCGTAGGTGAGGGATTAGGGACATCCGAGGCTGTCCCAACGACAAGGGAGATGGAAAACGTAGTGATGTTGGCTAGGAGGAAAGAACTCTTCGTGGACCATGATGAAAACAAGCCGATGTTACTTTTGGCCCATTGTTTTAATACTAACCCCACTAATTCTTCCATTTCCCCTTTGATTTCTTGTGTGTTGCAGGAGTATGAAGATGTATTTCCTCAAGAACTTCCGCAAGGATTGCCCCCACTTCGGGGAATTGAACACCAAATTGATTTGGTGCCGGGTTCACAACTTCCAAACAACCCGGCCTATAGGAGCAATCCCATGGACACTACGGAGCTTGAAAGACAAGTTGAGGAGCTTCTCAACAAGGGATACATCAAGGAAAGCATGAGTCCGTGTGCTGTTTCGGTACTTTTGGTACCAATGAAGGACGGAACTTGGCGCATGTGCGTCGATTGTAGAGCCATCAACAAAATCACTATAAGGTATCATCATCCAATCCCTAGACTAGATGATATGTTAGATGAGCTCCATGGATCTTGTTTGTTTTCTAAAGTAGACCTTAGGAGCGGCTATCACCAAATTCGCATGCAACCCGGTGATGAGTGGAAGACCGCATTCAAGACCAAATTTGGTCTATATGAGTGGATGGTCATGCCCTTCGACCTTACCAATGCTCCTAGCACATTTATGAGGCTAATGAATCATGTAATGAAGCCTTATATTGGAAAGTTTGTGGTGGTTTACTTTGATGATGTGTTGGTGTATAGTAAGTCTATTGATGATCATGTAATGCATTTGAGATGTGTGTTTCATGTGCTCTGAAAGGAGAAGCTGTATGCCAACATGGAGAAGTGTTCTTTTGGTGTTGATAAAGTTATATTCTTGGGTTTTGTCGTGAGCTCAAGGGGTGTGGAAGTGGATGATTCCAAGATAGACTCTATACGAAGTTGGCCGACCCCTAAAACTATTGGAGAAATCCGAAGTTTCCACGGGTTGGCAAGCTTTTATAGGAGGTTTGTCAAAGGATTTAGTTCAATAGCAGCCCCCTTGACCGAGGTAATTAGAAAGGACGGACCCTTTAAATGGGGTGATGAGCAGGCTAGGGCTTTTGAGGCCTTGAAAGCTACGCTCATCTCGGCGCCTTTATTGCAATTGCCCGATTTTGATAAGATGTTTGAAATAGAGTGTGATGCTAGTAAGGTTGGCATCGGGGCTGTTTTGATGCAAGAAGGTAAGCCCGTTGCTTATTTCAGTGAAAAGCTCAAAGGGGCAACTCTTAATTACTCAACTTATGATTTGGAGTTGTACGCCCTTGTTAGAGCCTTGGGAAATTGGCAACATTATTTGTGGCCTAAGGAGTTTGTGATACGAATGGATCATGAGTCGTTGAAACACCTTAAGAGCCAAGACAAGCTGAATAGGCATCATGCTAAGTGGATTGAGTTCATCGAGACTTTCCCTTATGTAATTCATTACAAAAGGGGAAAGGAAAATGTTGTTGCCGATGCCTTGTCTAGGAAGCATGTGCTTGTTGCTACCTTGTCTTCAAAGTTGATGGGTTTTGAGAGCTTGCGGATGTTGTATCCCGAGGATCCTACCTTTGCTCCTATTTTTAGGGAATGTGAAGAGTGGGGAAGGGACCGTTGGCTTAAGGAGAATGACTATTCCTCCTACTCTCGGTTCGATGGGTATTTGTTCAAGGGGAGGAGGTTGTGTGTTCCTTCTAGTTCTTGGAGGGAATTATTTGTGAGGGAGGCCCATGACGGAGGCCTCATGGGTCACTTTGGGGTAGACAAGACCCTCGGAATCTTAGAGGAGAACTTCTATTGGCCCAAAATGCACAAAGACGTCACTAAAATTTGTAGTCAATGCGTGGCCTGCCGGAGTGCGAAATCTCGTCTCCAACCTCAAGGATTATACACCCCACTCCATACTCCCCTTAGGCCTTGGTTGGACATTTCGATGGATTTTGTTTTGGGGCTGCCAAGGACTAGAAAGGGCTGAGATAGCATTTTTGTTATTGTTGATAGATTCTCTAAAATGGCTCATTTTATTCCATGTGCTAAAACCGAGGATGCTCCTAGTGTAGCTTCATTATTTGTTGCACATGTTGTAAAGCTTCACGGGGTACCGAGGACTATTGTGAGCGATAGGGACTCCAAGTTCCTAAGTCTCTTTTGGAAGTCCATGTGGGGTAGGCTTGGAACGAAGTTACTTTTCTCCACGTCTTGCCACCCACAAACCGATGGCCAAACGGAGGTAGTAAATAGAACCTTAGGGTCTATGCTACGTTCTATGGTTAAAGGTAAACTGACTTCATGGGAAGAACACCTACCCTTGGTGGAATTTGCATACAACCGGGTAATACATTCGAGCACGGGAATGACTCCCTTTGAATGTGTTTACGGCCTAAATCCCCTTACCCATTTAGATCTCACTCCTTTGTCTAGTGATCTCATGACCAGCTTAGATGGAAATAAAAGAGCCGAGGCAATGAAGAAAATGCATGAGACGGTGCGGATCAAGCTTGAAAAGAAGAACCAAGAGATTGCAAAAAGGGTAAACAAAGGGAGAAGGAGGCTTGTGCTTGAACCCGGAGATTGGGTGTGGGTGCATCTTCGAAAGGATCGGTTTCCAGCTCAAAGGAAGTCCAAATTGCTTCCAAGGGGTGATGGTCCTTTCCAAGTACTTGAGAGAATCAATGACAACGCCTACAAGATCGACCTTCCACCGGAATATCAAGTGCACAACACTTTCAACGTTGCTGATCTCTCCCTCGTGGATGCGGTTGAAGATGACCAAATGCCGAATTTGAGGTCAAATTCCTCTCAAGATGGAGAGGATGATATGGTTAGGGCAGCCTCCACAGGTACACGGCCTTTCACACGAAGCCAAGCTCGGGAATTACAAACACTCCAAGCTTTGTTCATGCAAATGGCCGTGTGTGAGTTGGTGATTGAACCGACCAAGGACCTAAACGTTTTTATGTGTGAAGAGAGGTCCTAATGTGTAATAAACTACTCTCCAAGGTTGGCACAAGAAGCAAGGGCGGATGGGTCATTTTACCCCTTTTGTTTGTAGTATAAATAGAACATGATAGAGAGTGATTCCCTAGTTTTTGAATGCTGAAATTTGTAACCTAAAAACACAAAACAATTCCTCTCTCTTCCACTCATAGAAGCCGCCACTATCATCTCACAAGTAGAGGGATACTTGGGTTGTCTCTTTGGCTAGAAACAAGGGTTTTGAGGTCTTTGAGTGCCTCTTGGTCCTCGTAAGAACTTGGTGTTTATATTCATTAGACTTAGGGTCCTCTCTCGATGTTAGGGTTCTTAGTTTCTTGAATGTTATATGTCAAGTTATCTATCTTTCTTTATCTTGTTGTTGTTGTTGATTTTGTTATCTTAAAGTCTAGTGAAGCCGTGTGGGGCTCTTTTCGATTCATCTATCTTTCTTTATCTTGTTGTTGTTGTTGATTTTGTTATCTTAAAGTCTAGTGAAGCCGTGTGGGGCTCTTTTCGATTCACTAGCATTTGTTATCTATCTTGTTGTTCTTGTGTTGTGGGCTGAAAAACCGAAACTTAAACTAGTTATTCTTGTGTTGTGGACTGAAAAACCGAAAACTTAACTTTGTTGTTCTTGTGTTGTTGGACTGAAATCCGAGCCTACTTGTTGTTCTTGGTGTTGTTGGTTTGATCTTGTATCAACCTTGGTGAAAATCTGCGTGTAAATCAACACTGTGAATAAAATCTTTATCTATTCTATGCCGTGGCAAAGGCGTATACTATTGATGAGTTTAGCGAGCATTTTGCCGAATTAAAGAATAATAGCCTCGAGGCAGCACATGTCCTTGAAAATGTGCTTGGTTTTGAGAAATTGAGTAGAACACACTTCTCAGGCAACAGGTACAATGTGATGACCACAAAGATCGACATCGCTGAGTCGTTCAATGCCATGTTGATGGATGAACGGGAGTACCCCGTGTCTCATATATTTAATTCAATTGCTAGAGAATTTGGTAAAATATTTAGGAAGAGACATACCTTTGTCGATGGTAAAAACAATAAATTTGTTCCTTGTGTGGAAAGGATCTAAAGGGATAACATGAATGCAAACGATTCCTTGTAAGTGGCAAATGCAAATGGGGCTCTCAACCAATTCACGGTGTTTAGAAACTGTGTTATTGCCAAGTTCAATCTTTTGGAGAAGAGTTGTTCTTGTTGGAAATTTGACCTGGTGAAAATGTCGTGCGAATATGAGATGGCAGATTTGCGATCAAAGTATGGCGATGGCGTAGGTTATGGTAACTCCATCTATGAGTACTCTTTAACTTACCTCCTCACGTACTCGAAATTTATTAACGTTGACCCTCCAGAGGTTGAATGGACTGTGCCATAGAAAATGAAAGATAGTAAGATTTCTCTACCCCCTACGATCGCAAACTTGAAAGGAAGAAAGTCAAACAAGTTAAGAGAGTCGGTGAGACATTCAACTCCAAAAGAGGGAATAGGTGTTAAATATGCAAGAAATTCGGACACAAAAGAACCACATGTAGCATGGCCAACAAATCATAGATAGCCTTTTTTTTTGCTTCAGTTGTAAAGCTACTGGTTTGGGGGATAAATGTGCATTTCTGTAGAATTTAACGTTCAGTTGTAATCGACTTAAAGCCTTGTCTACGATAGACTACAAAAATTCTACGATATATCTTTCAGAAGGTCTATAAGATATTATGTATTGTTTACATGAGTATTCATCAAACACCCTATGTTGGTATTTTTACTGCCCAATCTCTCCATTTGATGCATTGAATCATTATTACTTGTTCCCATTTAATGAAAAGTTACTGACACGTCTTTTTTCAAGAAAAACCACTGGTATACGTTAAGTAGGCCTTTTCTATTCCCACACACGTCGACTCACCATTGGGTGGGAATTTGAAAGTCCATATTCTATAGGTCTATAAATGCAGTGCCTATTTCTATCTAACCCTTCAGTTGTACATAAACCCAACATACCAGAAACCCTCTTCTTCTTCCTCAGCAAACTAAAATAATGCCATCCAGAAGGATAACTCTACACCCCATCCGACGTGTTCCCCCAAGACATTATGATCTCCTCCTGCTTAAGATTAATTCCGATCAGTTTTTCTTTGGCCTGGGTCAAGACCGCATCTACGTCGAGCACAAACTCCGGTGAATTGCTTGTTTCTTGCGGGCAATTCTTGGAAGTCTTGGAATAGAAGGGCCTGACTACATTACCCCTAGCATCCCCCTAAAATTAGTTTGTAAGTCTTTATTTTATTTTATGTTTTTTTTTGTATTGTTTATAGCTGAAGAAGCTTTCGTAATAGGATGTTGTTAGAAGAAAGCTTCCTCAATTTTGCCTTTTGTGCTTAAAATTCATAGAATGCAATGAATAGGCTCAATCAATATAAGTATTTTCAGTTTGAACATTATGTTTTCCCTCTTTTTTGTGACTTATTTTTTTGTGGTTATTCGTCTGTGCAGACAACGTTTCAAATATTTATGCATTGTTAGATCGTATAGTCCATCATCGATTGTATACTCCATCAGTTCTCGACCTAACATAGTAGTCGAATCTTCAACCATGTGAACTGATGGGCTATGTTTTGGGGTTGGTGGAATAAAATAATTAAATTAAAAATAATATAAACAGATAATAATATGTTTTGGGGCTGGTGGAGTAAAATAATTAAATTAAAAATTAATTTAAACTAATAATAACATGTTTTGGGGCTGGTCAAATAAAATAATTAAATTAAAAATAATTTAAACTGATAATGATATGTTTTGGGACTGGTGGAGTAAAATAATTAAATTAAAAATAATTTAAACTAATAATAACATATTTTGGCGCTGGTGGAGTAAAATAATTAAACTAAAAATAATTTAAATAGACAATCTTGAACTGTTGGTCACACTTAATAGACTGTCATCGATGTAGGCCCATATCAAATATCATTAAAAGATATACTTGTGCTTTGAGGGTCCATCGACTCGTCCGATCTATCATAGACCTACACCTTTAAGAGTGCATCGATAGATCTCTTAATTATGGGTAGACCACAGTGATCTATGTACACTGCTATAGACCAACACTTGGATATTCTTTAAATGAGAATAAATAAATTAAAAATAAATATAGATTTCTACACATGTGAGGGAGTGTAAACAAGTCACACAATCATATTAGAGTTTATACAAATTATGGGTGGTGTATTAAGGAATGTGTGGATGGGTAGTGGTTGAATGTTCAATATTCTAAGAGTAATGTTTATCAAAGCACAAGCATATTTTAAGGATATATTTTATATTTGATGACTACATATTCCACATACTCCTTCAATCACCACCCCCAAATCAAAAGAGTATGTGGAATGGATAGTGGTTGAACAATCATCATCCTCAATACACTATGCTTTGAGAAACATTACTCTTAGGAGATTGAACATTCAATCACTACCCTTCCATGCACTCCTTAATACACCACCCCTAATTTGTATAAGCTATAATATGATTGTGTGATTTGTTTACACTCCTTCACATGTGTAGAAACTCATCCTATATTTACTTTTAATTTATTTATTTATTATGTTTTAAACAACATCCAAATATTGGTCTATAGCAGTGCACATAGATCATTGCGGTCTACGCATAATTAAGAGATCCATCAATGCACTCCTAAAGGTGTAGGTCGACCGGACGAGTCGACGGACCCTCAAAGCACAACTATATCTTTTACTATTTTTTTTTAACATGTTATTGAGGGTCCATCGATTACGCTTATCTACGGTAGACTTTAGTATCTCGTTAATGGCTGATATTGGTCATGATCTACGATAGTCTATTAAGTGTCACCACCAGTTCTAAAAAAATAAAATTACTGTTCCAACGGTAACAGACGGCTAATTTTGTACTTACCACATATTTTTTACTTCATATATAAAGTCATCACTCCCTCATTATTTTATTTCATCAACTTTATTTTTATTTAAGAATTCTATAATGTCTCAAACATCTCAAACATCCAATTCTAAAAAAAATCTAATTTGTCATTGTGGAAATGTGATTGTCTTGAGGACATCACATATGGAGTCAAATCCAGGTCACAAATTTTTATAACTGTGCAATTGCAAAGGTGAGTCGTGTATGTCTTTTTTATAATGTTAAGTTAATTGTTATGTAATTATGATTTATTTTCTTGGATAATGGTGCATGCTCATTTTTTAAATAGCTCGATGAGCTATCACCTCCAAGAAGTCGATCAACGTTGAGTCTAGGACCCGAGACATCAAATTTTTGTGGCTTAAAAAAATTTAATCTACTACAAAGGATCCAAAAATGCGAAGAAAATAGAGATTTTCTGATTAATTTGTTCAAAGAAGACGAAGAACAAAGGGATCACCTTAAATTATTGCTACATGACACCCAAATAGAGAGGGATCAACTAAAATAAAAATTGATTTTGAACGAAGAAAGGGAAAATAGCCTAAAAATGATGTTATGTGTTATAATGTTAGTATTCATTCTTTGGAAATGTGTAATATGGATGTAGTGATATTGAATAAATAATAATACTTTTATTTTCCTACAATGTTAACACTGTTTTTGATAGAATCATAGTCGATCAATCAACACATCAACTTAAAATGGAGCAGCATGGTAATGATAGACTATAAAAGAAGTATACAAAAGATTAAATAAATATTCTATGAAATAAAAGAATGTTTCAAATATCCTACCAACAGATCATTCAACACATTAACAATATTAGCATTCAAATGTCTTTTTCACTATTTTTCTCCTCATTAGCATAGGTGTTGTTGATTTTATCAATGATATCCATTAACCCAACTTGTTTTTCTTCCTCAGTTTCTTTTTTTCCTTTACCTTCAATAGCTTCTTCTTTCTCACCTTCCTTTTCTTTCTCAGCTTATTTTTTTCTTCACCTTCAACAGTTATTTCTTTCTCACCTTTCTTTTCTTGCTCAGCTTCTTTTTTTTTCTTCATCCACTGCAGCTTTATCAGATTCTTCTTTGTCAGTGTTTTCTTTTCTTCTTCTTCATCAGTTGCTACTCCTATTTTTTCAGCTTCTTCTTTTTCCTTGCCTTCTTCAACTACAACTCCTTCTTTTTCCTTGCCTTGTTCAACTGTTGCTGCTTCTTTTTTAGTTTCTTCTTCTTCTTCTTTATCTGCAACTACTTCTTTTTTAGTTTCTTTTTGCTCTTATCTTCTTTCATTTCTTCTTCTTCATCCTTCTTTTCCCTCTCCTGCCGCAGCAGTGACCAGCAAATCTATTTTGTTCTTCTTTTCTCATTCTTCATTTCTCTCTAATTCACAAAGGTTTACATACACTGTATCATCATATTACAAATTGTTACTGATATTTAAAGCTGAAAATTCATCAACAACATCAACTGTTGAATAAAGTTACCTCATTTGTGTTGTCACTCATCCTTTTCTTTTTTCTTTAGTCTTTTCTCTTTGATATAGTCAACAATGTCCAACAACGCTTCCTCGAGCACAACAACACGCTTATGAAGATCCTTAGGGGATGAGGTACTCGTTGCATCTTTGGAGGTGCTCGGAGAAGCATCATCATCAATGCGTACTCCAACAAGGTTACCACCCAAATCCCCGTCATAATCACTGTCCTTATTAAAGTAAGGACAATCACCCCTTCTAACTCTTTCTTCAAGCAGTCAAGGACATTATTCTTTACCTCGTCCATACATGGCTTAAACATAACCATGTAATGCATCTTCGTCTCTCGAACAGTAGGGATGATGTACGGGTGTACGTTTTGCAAAGTATCGATTAACAATTACATAATATTCGATACAACAGTAGTATTATTGCATAATAAAAAATAATTTCTAACCTCGATAACTTTTTCTTTGTAATTTAAGTCGCCTTAAATTATTTGGTCACTTTTTGTAAAGGGCTCATCCATTGATTTTCCAGTATATTTTCCAAAACGAGGAAAGGTCTCGTAGATCCAAACTTGTAAGCAGTACAACAGTGAAAAAAGAACCCAGAGTCTGTGACAGAGTATAAATAAAACAAGAATCTACGATAAACTCACAAAAGGGTTTACGGTAGATACCATGAATGCCCAGGAAAATCCGAATAGAACATAGGATGCCTTCTGTTTCTCATCAAATACTTCTCTCTGCTTCTTCAGGTCACTTTTCTTCTTCAGATAGTCCAGGGTCAGTTGAAATGTCTCTTTCTCATACAGATAATTCTCGAAGAAACTCAAAGAATTGATCATTCGAATCAATTTCGTATCGACAACCTTCATCGAATCTTTTACAAACAATATGATGTGTAAGAACCACAGTAAACAACACTTAAACTTTTGGTCGTCATTTAGCTTATTCCATCTGATCAAGTGTAATAAGTTAGCCATCGTAATATTTTTGTTTTTCGTCACTTTAAAGCAAAAATGCTCCCCCTTGTCTAACACCTTCATCACTTTTTATTCACTAGGGTATGATGAGTAGTTCAGCCCCGTGATCAAACAAAATTCTTTCAAGCCAAAACATAAAAGCTTGTTGTTAAAGTAGAACCACATCTCATGACGCATCTTATCGCTCTTGACATGTTACAAAAGTAAATAATGGACCAACTGCCCATTGAACTTGAGATGTTTTGGAAGGTTTCTCAGGTGTCCCAAATAGGACCGCTTGAATCTTTTCTTTAACTCCTGGTCGATAAGAACTTGATTAAATTCTCGATAAGCAGCCATTCTTGATCTAATCGATATCTTCATCGGGAAAGATTCGACCACGTCCATTATCGTTCGAAGGTCATACCACTCCACAAAAATAAACCTTGACAAACATGGCACGGACAAGGGATCATTATCCCCATCATCGCTGTTTCTCCCACTTCCCTTGCTCTTTTCACTGTCACTACTAACATTGCGTCCGGAAAGGACATCTCCACTAGGCTCGACGTAGTCGCTTATTTTCTTTAACTTCGGATCTAATTCAGACACTTTCTCGTCAATATTATTTCTTTTTGAGACATTTTCAACTGCCTCGGCTTTTCTTTTTCTACTGCTACCAGCACAATTAGAATCGGTACCGGCTATATTTTTAGGATGGATG
Source organism: Capsicum baccatum var. pendulum (assembly GCA_030864225.1). Taxonomy (NCBI): domain Eukaryota; kingdom Viridiplantae; phylum Streptophyta; class Magnoliopsida; order Solanales; family Solanaceae; genus Capsicum; species Capsicum baccatum. The sequence continues at coordinate 171,011,839 of CM061550.1, forward strand.
ATTTTTTTACCCATTTTCAACACAATCTACACCTGCAGAACAAATCTCTCATTTTTAGTTCATAGACCACAAGTCTATCAATAAAAATAAGTCAATGCTCAAATAAACCCCCCCCCCCCAATAAAACAAAATAATACTTTACTAAAATCTAATATCCAGTATCAAAATCAAACTAGTGCACCTAATAAAACTAATCAGCTATTAATCTTTCAATTTTTACTATTTCAGCCATCATATTTTAAAAGAATTTCATATGTCTAAAAATTGATTTCAATCTAGGGCACTCACATTTCATAGACCACGGTTCTATGGACAGGAACAGGTCACTGTTCGAATCAAAATGCCGAAATAACTCTTCTACCCTCAAACAGTTCACTCCGCACATTAATAAATGAACCAAAATCCAACAAGAAGTATCAAAACACAACAATTGCTAAAAATCAAACTAGTACACCTAATCGAACTAATTATCTATTAATCTTTCAATTTCCACTATTTAAGCAACCATATTTTAAAAGAATTTCATACGTTTAAAAATTAATTTCAATCTAGGGCATTCTGATTTCATAGACCAAAGGTCTACAGACAAAAACAGGTGAGTGTTCGAATCAAACTGCCAAAATAACTTTACAAATAACGATTATCCCAGCATTCAACACTTCTTTGCTAGAAAAAACGAAACTAAACCAAAACTCCTTAATCAACCAAATTCAAAAAAAAAAATTCCTACATCACTACGAATCGATTAGCAAAGAAACTTGTTTAAATGGATCTACAAATAATCAAAACATAATTTTAACTAACCTTATGAAGCAACAACAAGCTCTTAGCAACTGCAGAAAAAGGAAAAAGAAAAATGGCATTTAGGAAGAAGAGTTCTTGAAAGTCGGAGTTGGGAGACAATTTAAGAGGAGAGAGAAGTTTTTTTATATTGGAATAAGTGGATGGGTGTTAGTGTATTATTTTAAATTTATAAAATTAGAAAAATGATACAATGGTCCCTTACTCACATGTGGGCCTACTTTTTCAACTTTTCCACATTTTTTACATCCTAATCCTAAAAAATAATTCAAAAAGAAATTTAGTGTCTCTTTGACAAAATAGTTTTAAAAAAGGTAGCTTTTGTCAATATTTTCCAAGAATATAAGTGGTGAAAGAGACGATGTGTAGTGCCTATGGATTTTAAATAGTGTACCTATATGGATCAAATAAATATATCAATACCATTGTTGAAATATTAACGTGACTAACCAAGACATCACGTGGTTATGGGATTTTTGAAACCGAAGTGTAAAAAACTTTATTATAGCCTAAATTAATATTGTTGTGAGACTTTATTGATAGTTGTGAGTTCATATATGTAGATCGAATTTGTTGAGTATCGCTGGAACGACCGCACAACTGTTATATTTCTTAGCGGGATATCCAGGTATGCCGAGCTTCTGCCTTCTAGCCACTTGTATGTTTTAAAAGAAACATATTCCATTACTTGAGAAATTGAAAGTAAACAAGATTCTTACTACACTTTTATATTGTTGTGCTCATCCGGTCGAGAGGATAATTGGGCCCATGGGTTCTATATCCCGGTGTATCACTGCTCATCCAATTGAGGGGATGATGGGACTCGTGGGTTACACACCCCGGTGTATCATAGTCTATCTGGCTGGGAGAGTACGCCAGACCTCGTGAATGGCATCCTGAGTGTATACGAATATGATTATGAGTCTTGAGATAAGAATATCGGAACACTATGACACTTGAGACATTTATTTTACAAAGTAACTTGTGCTTTAATTCATATTTTGGTGAAGTAAATTGTTTATTTGATTATCATTTCTGCATTGTTACTTTCTTCATATATTTTTGTATAACTCTTTGCTCCACCACTAGTGGTAGAAATGACACATATCTGAGTATTCCAATACTCGAGCATTGTTTCTTTAAGTGATATCAGGTTTAGCAGACAGTCAGGATCAAGGCAGTTGGCAGATGAGTGGTCAGTGGACGGGCTAGAGTCCTGCAACACTACTTTTGGTGAGCCCACCTTGTACCCATTGGATCACTCTATGTCAGTACTCAGTTGGGTACTTTTGTTTGGTAAGGGATGACCCCATAATTTTATCATTTCATTTGTAGTGTCATTGAGGCTCGCAAGTGACTATATGTTATGTTGGAAAATGGGTACTCGTATGTCATCACGAATGACATTCCTATTAGTTCTATGTTTTGTCTGACGCTCTATAATGATTAATGAGTTTATTATTCTCATAATTAAGTTATACATTTAAAGATGGCAGAATACATAGCAGGTCTCTTAAGTACGCATCATCTTTCACTTATACACCTCAAGTGGACATTGTTCCATTTTAGCACCTCAAGTGGCCTTCAAGTGTGCCACTTTGACACTTTTTGCTGAGTTGGCAAGGTGCGTGTGACACACGCATTTAAGATGCATTTGGGTGGCATTTTCGTAATTTTTCAGTGACATTTTCATAATTTTTATTTTTCTTCTCTTTTCTTCTTCTCCTTTCTTCTTCTTCTTCTTTGTTCAATCCATTAACTTACCACCAATTTTTTTCTTAACACATCCTTATGTTAAAATGGTCAAATCAAGAATCTTAACTCTTTTATGAAAGAAAATATAAAAAAACAAGAATGATTAAATCAAGAAATAAGGATTCTTAATTATAAGAAATAAGAATGCTTAAGAAATAAAGCTAAATCAGTGAAGAAAAATTGAATTCAAACAAAATCAATAATTAAAAAAAATAAATCGAAGCATAAAAATCAGTGAAGAAAAATTGAAAATCGAAGCAAAATTGATGAAAGAAATTAAAAAATAAAGCTAAATCCGTGAAGAAAACTTAAAATCAAATAAAATCAATTAAAAAAATTAAAAATTGACTAATGGGTTAGGTGGGTGGGTGGGTGGGATGGGAGGGGCAGCGGGATAGGTGGACTGGTGGGGTGGGGGTGGGTGGGTGGACTGATGGAGTGGGTGGGGTAGGGGTGGGGGTGGTGTGTGGGGTGTTTGAAGAAGAAGGTTGGTGGGTAGGTTAGGAGGAGGGGCAATTTTTATTTAAATTAATTATTTATAAATTATTTGAGTATTTTTTATTTAAAATTAATTATTGGGAAAAGGGGTGATTATTGATTTTAAAAAAAAAATTAATTAATGATTTAAAAATTATTTTTTAGAAAAATAACACGTGTCGACATATTATTTGTCACTTTCCACATCATTAGGCACGTGTAATACACGCACACAATATAAATTTGCTTATTTAGAAAAAGGTGTCAAAGTGGCACACTTATACCTACTTGAAGTGCCAAAATGAAACAATATCCACTTGAGGTGTCAAAATGAAACAATATCCACTTGAGGTGCCTAAGTGAAAAATGATACGTACTTAAGAGGGCTGCGTATGAGTGTTACCTTTAAAGATTTAAATCACATGAATATGAGTTGGGGTATGTATTATATCATAATGGTTTTGCTCGGTGCAAGTTAGCAGGCAGTGGATGCCTGCCACATTGCAATCCATTTTGGGGGGTGACAGATGGTGAGTATACATCAAAGTAAACATGGATGTTTTACCTGAGACAACTAGTAGTGAGGTTGATAGGTGAATAAGGAGCCTCCGGAATCTTCTTGGAGCTGAGACGATTTAGCTCTTAACCTTCCACTTTCCCTTTTTTAGTTTCCAGATTTTCTCTCTCCTTTCTTTCTTTGTTTTCTCTTTTTAGCTAGGAGGAGTTGTTTTTTATTTGGGATTGGACTGCATTTGGGTCAGATCTAATTTTTGATGAGGAACTTATATGTCATAGTCCCAATAGTGTGAGTGATGTTGGATTTTTGACCTCAACTATTAAAGTCTTAAAGACTATTTTTTTTTTAAAGTATAGTACAAGTACAATTTGCTTCTCTACATTTCAAATATTTTTAAATTTTTCATACTCCTTTGTCTCTCAAATTCTATTTTTATTTTTATTATTTTTACTTTTTTTATTTTTTCTTTAATTTTATTTTCATATTTTTATTCATTTATGTCAACCTTTATTTTTTTCTCTTTTTTCTTTTTTCTCAGCTTAATCTATTTCTTAATTTCTTTTTGAGAAAATGATCAATTAACCCCCTAACCTTAAATCGAAATTCCAACTACACACTCAACCTTTATGGGAGTCCCATTACCCTCTTAAATATTTTTTTACTATATTTTGTACCCCTTAAATTGTTGACCTGTCAATAAAAACTAAACAATTAGACATGCGTGTCTACACGCATCGAACCCACTCCTATTTTTTCAGTTCCTCCTAAAACTCCATGGATTCAGTTCCTCCTAAAACGCCATTTTCATAAATGACACTCACATCTCTCAGCTTTCTATACACATACACCATCTCTCAGCTCTCTTATCAATTTAAACAATTACTAAAGTTTTCTTTCTCTAAATCTACAGTATTTTCATTTCCTTGTTTGTTCTTTGTAGACGATTTTGACAATTTACTTACCTTTCTTCTAATATAACATAATCATCAATGGAGGTTTCTTCTTCTATTAACAAATCTCCTTTTCCACTCTCCACAAGATCCTTTCCATCACATCCAAGAACCTCTAAAAACACCATTTCTACACCCAGAAGAAGTTTCAACGACAACCCTTTATCATGGTAGATTTCAACAAAACTAGTGGATTTATAATGAGATGGGTTTATTTCGGGCATTTTCATCGCTATTTTGGTGTTTTCGATTGTTTTCTAGCAAAATATATTTGGGAAAAGATGGAAAAAAGAAGTTGGTGGTGATTTGAATTTAAAAGAATGTTTCGCTAGAGTTATTCCGATGCAATTTTGCCTCGGAGTTATTAAACGGATTTAAATGTATTCTGTATTTTGTTAATCGGAGGAAGACCATCAGCAGGAACAATCTCCTTAGGCTCCATAACATTATCAGAATTTTAATTATGTTCTTCAGAATTTGCAGAAAAGAAGGTAGCTTTACCGTCGGATAAAGTGATTGAAGTCCTTACAGAATCATTTCTTTCCACCAATATTTTCTTTTTCGGGGATTGAGCAATCTTGGAAGAAGTTGAAATCGTTGGAGACATGAAATTCTTGGGGCCCTTTGCCGATGATTTTAGTTTTGCATTGCCATTTTTGATTCATTCTCCTTCTCATCAAAACCCCTTGATAAAGAAGAAGAACCCAACTCTCTTTTCCCTGAATTAGAGACCCTTCTTGCAGAATCTACAAAAAACAAGAAAACAACAAAGTAAATCAAGCAATCTTGCAACAAATTTTGACATTTGAAATCAAGAAAATTAAGTAAAATAAGGGGAAAATAGAAATTACCAGCAGGGCTATCATCAAGAGTAACAGAGTTGAATCCTCTGTGGGTTGCAAGAATCGCTGATATTGCTGCTAATTTTATGGCAGTTTGGTTAGGAAATAGAGTTTGGAGATGAAGGATGAAGACAACATTAATTATACACGTGTATAATGGGGGTGTTCTCATCTTCCATGACAGGTCAACAATTGGGGGGTATGAAATACAGTAGAAAAATGTTTAGGGCGGTAATGGGACTCCCATAAAGGTTGAGTGTGTAGTTGGGATTTCGACTAAAGGTTAGGGGGTTAATTGACCATTTTCTTTTTTTCTTCTTTTTTTTAGTTCATTTGTCTCAACCTTTATTTTTCTTTTATTTTTGATTTTTATCATTTCTCTTTTTTTCCCTCATTTTTTTCAATTTTTATTTTTCTTTTTTTCCTCTCATTTTTGTTTTTCTCAATTTTTTTAATTCTTTGCTTTTTTTCTTTATCTTTAATTCTTTCTTGTCTTTTTTTTCTCAATCTCTTTTTTTATTTCTCTATTTCGTTTGTATCTCTGTTTTTCTTTTTTGTCAACTTCTATTATATTTTGCTAATAAAAAAATTTGGATAATCCGCGAAGGGATCTTTTTTTTGACACCAAAGCAAATTTAAGGACATGAATTGTTGTTAAGAAGTTCTTTGACATAAATTTTGCCTCTAAGGCAAAAATTATAGAACAACTCATAAATCACGACATAATGTGTTAGTGTCAAGTCTTGCTTATGAAGCATAACTTGTTGTTTGAAAATTCTTGAGTTAAATCTTTCTTCTAAGGTAAGAGTTATAAAACATTTCATAAATCAAAAAATAATGTGGTAGTGTCAACACTTGTCCATTGGGCGTAACTTGTTCTTTTGAGAGGTTCTTGGACTAAGTTTGGTCTTAGAGGTAAGACTAATAGAGCATCACATAAATCAAGACAAAATATGATAGCGTTAACTCTTGTCCATGAAACGTAACTTGTCGGCTAAGTCTTGCCTTTAAGGCAAGATTTATAGCATCTCATAAATCAAGACATGATGTGGTAGTGTCAACTCTTGCCCATGGGCGTAACTTGTTGTTTGAAAGTCCTTGGGCTACTTCAAGAAGGCAAGAGTTCTAGAACATCTCACAAATTAAGATATAATTAGTAGTGTTAACTCCTACCCATAGGGCATAACTTGTTGCTTAAAAGTCCTTGATTTATAAAACATCTTATAAATCAAGACACAAAGTGGTAGTATCAAATCTTGTTCGTAGAGCGTAACTTGTTGTTTAAAAGTCCTTGGGCTAAGTCTTGCCTCTAAAGCAAGAATTATAGAACATCTCATAAATCAAAACATAATGTGATATGTCAACTCTTACCCATGGAGTGTCAAAACATAAGTCCTTGGGCTAAGTCTTGCCTCTAAAGCAAGAATTATAAAACATCTCATAAATCAATACACAAAGTGGTAGTGTCAATTCTTACCCATGGGGAATAACTTGTTGTTTGATGGTCCTTAGGCTAAGTTTTACCTCTAAGACAAGAGTTAGAGAGCATTTCATAAGTAAAAAACACAATGAGTTAGTGTTGGCTCTTACCCAATATACGTAACTTGCTTGAAAATTCTTGGGATAAGTCGTGCCTCTAAGGCGAGAGTTGTAGAACATCTCGTAAATAAAGCCATAACATGGTAGTATCAACTCTTGCCCGTGGGGCATAATTTGTTGTTTGAAAGTCCTTGAACTAATTCTTGTCTCTAAGGCAAGAGTTGTAGAACATCTCATAAATAAAGATATAACGTGGTAGTGTCAACTCTTTCCCATGAGGCATAATTTATAGTTTGAAAGTCTTTGAGCTAAGTCTTGCCTCTAAGGCAAGAGTTTTAGAACATCTCATAAATGAAAACATAATGTGGTAGTATCAACTCTTGCCCGTGGGACATTATTTGTAGTTTGAAAGTCCTTGAGCTAAGTCTTGCCTCTAAATTAATAGTTATAAAACTTCTCATAAATCAAAACACAATGTGGTAATGTCAACTCTTACCCATGAAACATAACTTGTTGTTTGAAAGTCATAAGTCTTGCCTCTACAATATGGTAGTGTCAACTTTTGCCCATAAATGTAGTTTGTTGTTTGAAAGTCAAAAGTTTTACCTTTAAAATGTGATAATGTCAACTCTTGCTCATGAGATGTAACTTGATTGGATGAAATCAAAGAAAAGAACAAAAATAATAAAAATTACGAAAACAAAAGAAATGAAGAAAAATATTAAAAAAATAAAAAATAAAAAAAATGTAGAAGTTGAGAGAGAAGGGGAGAAAAACAAAGGCTGATAAAAAAGGATAAAATAAAAATAAAGTTCGAGAAAATTAAAAAGAAAAAAGAAAATAAAAATAATTTTTTTTTAATAAAGGTAGATGTTGAGAGAGGAGTAAAAGAGAAAAAGAAAGGGTTGAGTAAAAACTAAAAATAATAAAAAAGAGGAAAGAAAAATAAAAAATTAAAGTAAAAGAAAAAAAGAAAAAAATAAGTTGAGAGGAAAAAAACAAAAAAAGTAAGGGTTGAAAAAATTTAAAAAGAAAAAGAGAAAAGAAAAAATAAAAATCAAAGTAAAATTAAAAAGAGAAAAAAAAGTTGAAAGATGAATAAGTATGGAGTTGTTATCCATTATGAGGATCATTTATGTAATTTAATTCATTAATCAGGGGCAATTCTATCTGAAAATATATCACTTAATAGCTGAAAGCTATTTTTATGAAGTTTTTTTAGTTGGGGTCAAAACTTGAATGCCACATTATTTTGAGGCTATTCCTATAGTTTCTCCATTTTTGACCATATTGATTTTTAGTAAAAGGTCCACGAACCCTCCCTTTAACGGAAAAAAAAAATAGAATCCGAAGCTCGATCTAACTGATGGGCACACTAATCTATTAACGAAAGACAAGAAAATAGAAGTAAACCCATGCATGAGTCTTTTACAATCATGAAAAATAACATCAAAGTAAGAGTTGTTTTCACAGGCTTTTTCTAGTGCTTGTTTAACCAAAAGCTTGTCCATCTCTACAATAATCGGTGTTGCTGCAAAGTGTTTCTTTAGTAAGCTTAGTGCTTCTCAAAATGAGATTATTTTATGAAAATAAAAAAATTAGGATGTTGATGGAATGCAGTTTAAATGGTTTTATTTTATGAAAATAAAATCTTAGGATATAATTTAAATGAGGTTATTTTATTTTAATAAAAAATAAATTAAAAAGTGAAAAAAATGAAATTAGGTTTTAGCTGGTGTTTGACCATAGATTCTAAAATATGTTTGGCAAGATATTTTTGAATGAAGTTTCTCCATATGTTTGACCATAATTTTTGAAAAAACTATTTGACTTTTTAAGAAATATGATATATACCCTTAAGTTCTAAAAACTATTAAAATCATTCATTACTTTGTATTATCAATTAAAATGAACATGTTTCATGATAAAAATTAAGCACATAAATTATAAGTTTCAACCTACTTATAGATAATTTCACACATCAGTATAGGACCTATCAAAATTTTTTCAACTCACAAAGGAGCATTCAATATTTCTACTTACATTACTTTAACAAATGCTATGCGAAAATTCTATTACATACTTGAGTCAAATAACAAGGTTTATAAACAAGCTTAGTTGGCAATTGCATATTAGTTGGGATTAAAAAACAGTGAGTATTTTTATAAAATAAAAATTTGGGGTGAAGTTTAAATTTTTGAAAGTTCTCAAATAATAGAATTTGGCCCAATTTTTTTTTTTTTTGAAGTTTTTGAAAAGTTGTTATTTATCAAAAATATTTATCAAATAATGACAAATTTTATGACCAAAATTTTTTATTAATTTTTTTTCAAAAACTACTTGGGATATCTATGATCAAACGAGTCATGAAGTTAAATTTACAATTTTCATCGCCAAATATAGTTTTTCAAATAAAGTGAAATAATTTTTCAAAAGAAGTGAGTACTATTCATCACTAAACGGCTCCTAAATATTTTTTAAATAACTTTCAAGTAAATTAAACATCACCTTAGTAGCTGACGTGACAAACAAAAAAAGAAACGAAAACATTGTAAAGGCACATAATTTTCTTTTGAAAAGAAGGTTGTACCACTAGTTTATGTATTATTTAATAAAAACACCTCCTTCCCCACTCTTTTTATCTTCTTTGAAACCCCCATCCCACCTCTTTCTTCTTCTTCGAACTCCACCCTCTTTCTCGTAAGAGCTAAGCAGAAAGCAATGAAGAATTTCAGTTGTGAAGAGAGCTTTGTTAGACCGTAAACGTCTAGTATGGACCATAGATGCAACTATGCTTTGTAGATAGAATAAGTGCTATAGAAAAAAGAGTCCTAGTTACGACCAAGAGGACGGGTCGTAGAATCGCAACACGGATTGTAACATCCACCATAATATTTGATACAAAGGGTTTGAGTTCTTAGTACACGATTGATCTTGTAATATCCCCAAAAATTTAAATCAATATTTTCACTTCAATAGATATTTTCTTGATCAAAAGAATAAACTCTATCTCACACTTCCTCAACTCAAATTTTAAGAAAAGAAAGTGGTTGAAAATGTAGTTGTTAGTGGTTATTCTTTCTTGATCAAAAGAATAAACTCTATCTCACACTTCCACCTCCTCTCCTTCATTTTCCTTTCTTCAACCTAAAGAAAACTCACAGTTCCCTCCAGGTTCTCCTAGATAATACTTCAGCAAAACTTATTCCTTTTGTATGAAACTCTACATATTTCTTCTACTGTGGCATGTAAGCAAATATCATTTCTGAACTTTTAGTTGTTCGAAAATTTAGTATATCTCATTATGTAGAGCTCTGTTTTAAATGCAACAATATATTTTGAAAATATAAAACATAGTTGTATACTAAAAGATAGTTTTGTTATTATAAATTCAAAAAATGTAACTCAATACAAGACAAGTTCTATTCAGTTATTTCGATTTATAAACCTTCTACTATTAGTATTTTAATGATATCATTTTACACAAAACTAATTTTGTGGTGCTTCTAGATTCTTTGCAACCCCAAACATATATATAAAAAATTTGTTAAGACCACAAGTTCTTGAGCCGTTTACCTATTTAAAGCTAAGTAACTTTATAAGATAATTAAGCTGTCCAGATTTACTATTTTGAGAATTTAGTGTGATTTACATAAACTAGATTCACCTTTGATGTTAATCTTATTTCATATCAGGATGCTGACGTTATTGATTATTAAAAAGGGATTTGATTATTTATTCAAGGAGTATATACTTTTGTATAAGTTAAGAAATTGTTTGATGAAGTTGACATATTTGATTGGTCTATGACATAGAAAATTTATTTCTTCAAGTTGTGGTAATATGTTTATGTGCTAAAAATTTAAGGTTTGGGTATAAACTGAAACTTGTACTTTACTTGCTGGATTATTTTAATGATTATCGTAATTTTGGATTTATGGGTTATCTTAATTATATAAATTATCCATATTAAGCATGAACTGTGTGAAATTCAAGCAATGCAGCTTGATTATCCATGAGCTAGGAAGAAGGAAAAGAGAGGGTGAAGATGAATTTTTTTTATTCCATTCTATGTACATTACAATGTTGCTTCTATTTATAGACTGAGCTAAGAGGGTGAGCTTACTTTCAGCTCATCATAACTAACTAACTACTTGTCTAACAACCTCTAACAACTTTGCTAACTAATTCAACTATATTGCTAACCAACTAACTACTTTGCTAATTCAACTGAGAAGCATACATCCAATGAAACAGTAGCTATGCACACTGTGTAGTGATCACACCTTGAAGCTCATCAGCCTGAATCACAAGTTAAAACACCCCCCCTCAAGTTGGAGGGTGCAGTATGTTGAGCACACCAAGCTTGCCTAATAAATGAGCATGTTGATCTTGGCTTAGGCCCTTGGTAAGAAGATCAACAATCTGATCATGAGTGTGAACATATACAGCTTGTATCAATCCATTTTTTATCTTGTCTCCGATGAAGTGAAAGTTAATTTCTATGTGTTTCATTCTCTCATGAAACACATGATTGTTTGACAATTGTATGGCTGAATTGCTGTCACTAAAGACTGATATGGGCAAAGTAATGGGAACCTTGAGTTCCTGGAACAAACCAACTAACCAAGTTATCTCTGCAACTTCTGAAGCCATGTTTATGTCTCAGTTTCAGCAGAACTTCTGGAAATAGTGCGTTGTTTCTTGGATTTTTAAGATATCAATGATTCACCAAAATGGACTGCATATCCAGTAACTGATCGTCTGGTGTTGGAAATGGTGTTAGGAAAGGAAGACCAATCTGAGTCACACCAGTAAGTTAGAGTAGTAGAAGACTCAGCCTTTAACCAGATACATTGACTAACAAAGACTTTGAAGTACCTGACTACCCTGGTAGCAGCTTCAGAGTGCGATCTCTTGGGATATTGCATGAACTGGCTGAGAGTTTGGACTGCAACACTTATATCTAGTATTGTAATAATAGCGTACATGAGTTTGCCCACCAGTCTTTGATGAAAAGAAACATCGAACAATAATTCGTCACCTTGTGCACCTGTGGCTTGATCATACTCTAGTGTGGTTAACCTGAGATTTGACTCTAATGAAGTGATTGCATGTTTAGAACCACTAAGACCTATGTCTAAAATTAATTCAAGGATATACTTTCTTTGGTTTAATATCACCCCAAAGCTGATATGAGGACTTCAATACCTAAGAAATATTTGAGATCCCCCAAGTCCTTCATCTTGAATTGTTGATGTAACTTATCTTTAGTTGCATCAATCAATGTTGCATTGCTTCCAGTAAGGAGTAGATCATCAATATATACAAGAACTACCACTGTATCATCACCTTGATGCAGAGTGAAGAGTGAATAATCATGTGCACTCTGAGTGAATCCAACATCAAGCAATGTATGAGTGAGTTTCAGGTTTCACTGTTTGGAAGCCTGCTTGAGTCTATACAAGGATTTGAGCAACTTATAGACCTTATTCTCCCCTTGTCTTTTGAATTATTCTAGATTCTCCATATATACTTCCTCCTCAATATTCCCTTGTAAAAATACATTATAGACATCCATTTTATGAAGGGTCCATCCTATAGATACTTCCACAACAATCACACTCCTGACTGTAACCATTTTAGCAACTGGTGAATATGTGTCATGATAATCTAGCCTGTTTTGTTGATATATTTCTTGGCCACTAATCTTTCTTTAAACCTTTTTACTTCACCATTTGTAAGGTATTTAATTTTGTATATCCATTTGGAACCAACGGTATTCTTGCCTTTAGGCAAGTCAACAATGGTCCATGTGTTGTTGGCCTCTAAGGCTTGAATTTCTAACTTCATAGCTTCCACCCATCTTTTATCTTTTATAGCTTGCAAAGTGTTGAGGTTCAGTCAAAGTGGATAATTTTCTCAAGTAACATTGATAGAAGGGCTTATTTTCCTGCAAGACAGACTGTTGGCTAAGGGATGCTTGCATCTCTGGTTTTTGGAGGTGTCAACATAATCATACATCCATACAGGAGAGGACTGCACAAGCTTGTCATATCTGTTTTTTAAGAATGCATATTGATTTCATGATGCAATTTATATATGCGCATACAATTCACCTTGTCATATCTTTTCTTCAAATCTTCCCAGACTGCACAAGCATTTGTAGAATAAACGATGCCAGATAGTGAGCTTTCACTCAAAGTGTTCATGATCTAGGAGAGGAAAATAGCATGCCATGTTTCCCACTGTTCATGAAGTTCCTCTCTGTATGACTCCTTGTTACAGGATCCAGTGACAAAACCATACTTTCTCTTCCCTAAGAGACCAATTCGCATTGAGTGACTCCACAGACTATAGTTTTCTAAACTAGTTAACTTAATTGGGATGAGTATAACACTGGAACTATCAGAAGCATCAATGAAGAGTGGATAACTTTGATCAATTTTAGGTGCCATGAATGAAGTGATTGAATGAAAAAATAGACCAAAATCTTGAAGAAGAAGAAGAGGAAAAACAGAGAACACATAGAGTTCTAAAAAATTCTCAGAGAACTTGATGAAAAATGATCTAAATACTCTAAGTATTGAGTTCGTGGCTCTGATACCACTTGAAATTCAAGAAATACAACTTGATTATCCATGAGCAAGGAAGAAGGAAAAGAGCAGGTGAAGTTGAATTTTTTTTATTCCATTTTCTGTATATTACAATGTTGCTTCTATTTATAGACTAACCTAAGAGAGTGAGCTTACTTCCAGCGCATTGATAGCTCATCATAACTAACTAACCACTTGTCTAACAACCTCTAACGACTATGCTAACTAATTCAACTATATTGCTAACAACTAACTACTTTGCTAATTCAACCGAGAAACATACATCCAATGGAATAGTAGCTATGTACACTGTGTAGTAATCACACCTTGAAGTTCATCAACCTGAATCAAAAGTTAAAATAAACTGGAAAATTATTTTTACTTTAGTTCTTAATTTTCTTGATTATTGAGTTTCAACCCCACTTAATATGGGAATACGATCCTTTTTGATATTTGATTATGCTTGGTATGATGACATGGTGTATATATTAGGTGAAATTTGTTATTTGGCCTCTCGTTAAATAGTTCCATGAGCTTTCTTAATATTTTAGCCTTTAAACGTCTTATTTGATTCTTTTAATATATTTGTTTACTTTATACACACACACACACATACATATTACAATAAGTTGCCAACAACTTAAAATGGAATTGGAGAATCCCAAAGTTTATGCACCCATAAGCTTTATGCTTAACGATAGTTATTTCTATTGTTGAGGTTCAAGTGAATATTTAAAGATGACCATCTGAAGTAGACATTTTAGATCTTTTAAGAAGATGACTAATGTCATCCAAATTACACCTCACAATGAAGTGTATAAAGATCTTTGAATTCAATATAGAACCCAACTAGGTTGGGATTGACCCCACAAGGAATATGGCTAGAAACCAGATCAATGCAGTTATTTAAGCTATTAGTCGATTATTTTCAAAAGGGGAGAGGGGGATTTATGGTAACAAGAAACAATTTATCAATCTTAAAGTAAGAAAATAACAAAATATCGAATAATTTTGTTTGTAATCAATTAGTGAGATTATACTAGAACTATGTTCCCCTTGATTTTATAACTCAAAAAGCGTAGCATACAAGTAACTTATCCCAATGTTTCGCTCGCAAGATTGGTAAGTTAGGTTAACCTACATGACTTTTGGCCCCTATTAGATAAATATCACTTAGTTACCAATTAGGTCTATGAGTGTTTCCATATGGATCCTTACCCTTAATCCCATATTAAGTTTTCCTGGTTAAGGCTCAAACTACTAGATGAGGGTTGGTAGCCTCAAACCTCTATTTTAATCTCTTTTCCTATTCTTTACCCCTTTGGTAAGCAGGTAAGAATTAAGGCGAGTTCTAATATGTGCATCCATTAAAAAACAATCAATATGAAGAGAAAAACAATACATGCATAAACACTATTAACACCCAATTTTGTCCATCTTTTTCATCATTTGTCTCATTCGAGTGTTTATTTTGTTCTTGAGTCCAAATACACTATTTCTACATTTTTTAATAAGATTTGTGCCATTTAATATTATCCACGTTATTTTAATATCATCCAATTATTATTATTATGATGATGATGATGATTACTATTATTATTATTATTATTATTGTATTCTTTATTTGCAAAGGTATTTAACCATTTTGGAATTTCTTTGTTCTTATTCTTATTATATTTTAAAAGGTGTAATTTCTTAAAAAAATGTTCACCCAATAATAATATGCATAAATACTGATATGCAATGATGTTATGAAAAGCTGTGAAATAATATAAGTAAAATTAAACTGAGGGTCATGTACTAATAATCTAAATCTAAATCTGTGGGAGAGTCTGTTAACTGACTTAAATAACATGAGACAAATGCTGCCTTAAGATCATAATGATAGAGAATAGTAAGATCATAATCCTTAAGCAGCTTAATCCAACAATGCTGCCTTATATTAAGATCTCGCCGGGTGAAGAAATACTGAAGGCTGCGATGATCCGAGAAAATATCATAATAGACTCCATAAAAGTAATGCCACCACAACTTCAAAGCAAATACCACTGCATACAACTCTAAATCACGGGTAGGGTAATTTTTCTCACAGGGCTTCAGCTGACGAGAAGCATACACAATCACCTTATCCTCTTGTATCAACACAACATCTAACCCAACACCTAAAGCATCACAAAAAATGGTAAAATCCTATGAGATTTGTGCATACACAATCTTCCAAAAGGTAGGAGATGAAGACAAAAACTCCTTAAGCTTTTAGAAGCTCACCTCACAAGCATCAAATCACTGAAATAAAGTCTTCTTCTGAGTCAACTTGGTCAAAGGAGCTGTGATAGATTAAAAACCCTCAGCAAAGCGATGATAGTAACTTGCCGAACCAATAAAACTTCAAATCACGATAGGGGAAGTAGGCCTAGCCTTATCACGACTCCCTGTAATCTTGGACAAATTAACCATAATACCATCCTTGGTCACCACCTGATCCAAGAAAGAGATATACTCCAACCAAAACTCACACTTAGAGAACTTAGCATACAACTTCTCATCCCTTAATTTTTGAAGAATAATCCAGAAATTCTCCTCATGTCCAGCCTCACTCATGGAATTAACCAAGATATCATCTATAAATATAATAATAAAAGAGTCGAGATACGATCAAAATACTTGATTCATCAACTCCATGAATATGGTTGCGACATTGGTCAACCCAAAGGACTTGACCAAGAACTCATAATGACCGCATCGAGTATAAAAATCTATCTTTGAGATATTCGAAGCTCTAATCCTCAACTGGTGATACCTAAATCTAAAATTAATCTTGAAAAATACCAAATAACCCTAAAGTTGATCAAGCAAATCATCAATACGAGGAAGATGATACTTATTCTTAACCATCACCTTGTTCAACTAACACTAATCAATGCACATACGCATAGACTCATTTTTTTTTCTTCACAAATAAGACAAGCACGCCCCAAAGTGATACACTAGGTTCGATAAATCCCTTATCCAACAACTACTGTAACTGATCCTTGAATTCCTTTAACTTTGCTAGGGCTATCAGATAAGGAGAAATAAGTATGGGCTTGGTGCTCGACTCAACATCAATAACAATGTGAATATCATGATTCGGAAGAATACTAGAAAGATATATAGGGAAAATATCCATGAACTCACGAAAAATACGAATAAGATCCAAAGAAGGAGATAAAACACTAGCAGTATCATGAATATGGGCCAAGTAAGACAAATATTCCCTTTCAACCAAGTAACGACCCTGAAAGAAAGATATAACTCTCTTGGAACTCAAATGAAGCATACTTTCCAAGCTATTCTTGGCACACCGGACAAGGCTAAGGTCACAGTTTAACATAATAATCTCAAAAAACATGATAAGAAGCTGACCAATCCATACTTTAAATGACATCAAAATCTACCATATCTAAAATAATAAGATCTACCCAAGTCTCACGCCCAAAAAAAGTCATAACACAAGATAAATGTACTTGATCCACCACTAAATAGTCTCCTATAAGGGTAGATACTTAGATAGGTATGGTAAGAGGCTCATTAGTAGAATCAAAATTCAAAGCAAAATATACAAACACATACGAGAAAGTAGATCCTAGATAAAATAAACAAATGCAAATATGAAATAAATAGGGACGATACCTATGATAACAACATCAGAAGCTTTTGTGTAACACCCCAAATTTTTGACCTCTGAAAATTTCTTGACTTTTGTGCTTAATGCCTAGATAATGACTCACCTAATGAGTCGTGAAGACTACTTATGAGTTGTAGGGATCAAGTCATAGGTAAAAAAGTGAGGAATGATCAAGTTTCAATTGATGTCACGACTGCACCCTTACGAGTCGTAAGGTGAGGTCACAAGTCATAGGGAGTAACTCGTGACCAAACTAGTAAAGTTGTCTTGAGTCACTGCCTAGACTACAAGTCAATTAAATGACTCATACATAGATGTCACGAGTCATGACATAACCCGTAGCGACTGGGGATAATTTTTCCAGCACATTTTCATTAAGGGCAAATCAATCTTTTCTCCCATCCAACTTTTATTCCACGACTTTAAACCTTCTTGTAGCCCTATTATCATCAAATTATTATAGAATAACCATTATTCTTCTCTCAAAATTCTCTAAGAAAGAACAATTAGGGTTTTCAAGGAATTAGTCTTTTAAGCTTCTAATTTGTGGTTTCTTTTTAATTTTCTTGATATCTCAGGCATGTTCTCTTCCCTAAAACTTATTTTGTTAAAAGCATATGTTTAAGATTATTATCCATGTGATTAATTATTGATTTAGAAATTGGTTTGATGACTTTTGGGTACTGTTGATTGAATTACTTTTCTCAAGGATTTTATGAACCATTTATGTTTTGAATTGATGGCTTTTGAACCAATTAGGTGAATGGGCATGGTAAATGGGAATAAGGGGTCATGGATTCCGTAAATTGATTTGATAAATTCAAGAGGGTCGTGGATTCCCCTAATTTTATGTATTTTGGTAATGGAATTAGTAATAACCTCAGCCCACCTTATGAAATTAGTTGTAGAACATGGATATATCCATATTGAAACCAAATTTGAACTATTAAATTGTATAACAGGCTAATGGAATACAAATGGCTTTGAAGGACCTTTATGGCCATGAATTCATTTTAAATTAAACCTTGAGGGTCATGAATTCCCCCAAGTTAATGGATAATTGGGCCATGGGGGTTGTGGATTCTCCCAAGTTAATAGATAATTAGACCATGGGTGTCGTGGATTCCCCCAAGTTGATGGTAAATAGGAATATCATAATGATATTAGCTTGTAAGTGTAATTGATATGAAGACACCAAGATATGTACCTTAATGAATAGTCCTTGGTTTAACGAACAAGAATATGTAAATTTTTTTAATTGGTATTAAAGGAGGTTATGTAGGTGGCCGTAGAGGCAGAGGTCCTGAGAGACCAATAGTGGAAACCCACGTTTGCCAATATGGGGGTTGGTATTAATGGCCATGTACTTATGTCACACCTTATATATTTATCAAGGATTAGCGAAGGGTCATGGATTTCCCGACCTTTTATGATACCTACGATTCATGCAGCTAATATGCCCGAGGCTCTTCCAGTAAGGAGAGCCAGAACCATATAGCCCATGGGTGCCTTTTATAATGGTTGAACCTACACAGTATTGGTTAATGTTTTAAATATTTTGCCAAACTTGTTCCCCATCCTAGAATTTCATACATATATATATGTTTATACACTGTGTGCATGTAATTTTACTGTGGTTTTGGACTTGACATTATTTTATCCCTTCCTTGAGTTGCATGCTAGCTCTTACCCTGCTAATCATTCTCGGATGTTGTATCCCCACGTGATGCAGGGTATGAAGACAGTTCTATTTCTTTGTATAGTGGTAGGAGATTTTTGGATTGTCCATGAGTTAACTTTGAAGTGGTGAGCTTCTATTCTCCGGAAGGTCCTTATTTTATGGTCTTGTCTTTACTTATGTGTTAGACTATTTTGGTAGGTTTCTTTGTTTTGGCTATAGTCGGGGGCATGTCCCGACTTAGGTTGATGTTTGGTTTCTTAGAGGCTTTTGTGGACAAATTGTGGGTGGATTGTGTTATGTATTCTTAGATCCCCTTGTTAATGATTTATCTATCTTGTTATAAGTTTGGAACTTATCTCTATCTCATTATATGTTCGGAACTTATCTCTATCTTGTTATATGGTCGGAACTCATCCACTGCTAGTTATATTATGTTTTGGTTGGCTAGGATAGAAGGGGTGGTATTCAATCCTTGGCAAACTTGAGTTACCCATCATGACTAGGCCCAAGTTTGGGTCGTGATACTTCTGGTTTGGCGGGTGTAGCATAACACTGATGATGGCCCCCACGTAATTGAGCAGCCCCATAAACACTACCATAGATGCCACCACCTATGACTCATGTACCTCTAGTAGAACCTTTACCTCTCACAACTGATATAGAAGTAGCCCTGAAAATATGGCGGGGACAATCCTTGCATAAAAGGCGTATCTCATAACACACAAAGCAACCTCTATGGCCCTACTCAATAGGGGGATGTGCGTCTGAGTTAGAACAACCACCCGAAGATGCTAAAATAGAAGACCCACTATCTAAACCCTGTAAGTATACCTGAATTGGTCTACCATGATACTTATAGAAACCTCTAAAATCTCTGCCTTTAGGAGTGTGACCTCAGAACTCGCCTTGAGCGCACACTCTTGGCGCTTCCCTAAGATGCTCAAAGAATATACTCAGTCATCTTAGAATGATCCACTATACTTTGAAATGATATCCCTGACACAAACTCTGGAAAGCCAAAAGCTGAAGATAAACATCCAACTTCTTCATGAACTTCCGAATCTTCTCAAACTCGATGGAAATAATGGAATAAGAATATCTAGAAAAGGAATAAAAATGTTCCTCATACTTTGCGGTATTCATGAAAAGCTGCTCTAATTGATCAAACCCATCTCTGATCTGATCCCTTAGATTGTAAGGTACAAACCTATCTAAGAAGGCCTTAAAAAAAGATCCCAAGTTATCTCTAGAGAATGAAGGGGTTTGCAACTTACAAGTGAACTCCACCAATTCTTGGTTACATATCTCAGCTAGTAAGTAGTGTAACCAACCCCATGCAGCTCAAGCGAACCAAGGTTATACAACTTTTCATGATAGTTAATTAAGAATTCATAGGTATCCTCGCCTATAACACCACTGAAACTAGGAGGACCCAGATGAGTGAAACTCTTAAACCTCTTCTGATCCTCAGAACACATAACTGTACTCCCAATAATAGGAGGCATAGTGAATTTGGCAAACTGAGATCCCACCTGAGGAGGTAACATTAAAGAAGTCTAAACTTCTTATCTCAAAATGTCATACTCAAATACAAGCATTAAAGAAGGAATAACACTCGGATAAACAAATGTCGATACCACTGGAGGATCTACACTCGAAATTGAATAAACAACATAGGCAGGATCTGGCACAGATAGAGGTACAATACTCGGAGCTGAAGTAACACCAGGTGCACTTAAAGGATCACCCTCCAAATGGTTCAACAAAAAAATTATCAATCCCTCCAAGTCTGGGGTAGAAGAACTCTATGGAAATGGAGTAGGCCCCATATCTCTAGCATGTTCAACCTAAGGCTCAGGGAAGAGTCCCCTATACTATCTGGCAGATCCATATGCCCGTCCATGGCTCTCCACTCAGCCTGTAGAATGATCTCCTTCCTTGGATGATTGGTTAACATCTCTAGCCTCAAAGGATTTAGTCCTCACTATCTACACAAAAAAGAGTGAACTATTCTTTAGAACACAAGGTATGAAGGAATTACACAATAAGGAATAAAATAAGGGTGCTTCCTAAATATATCTTATAGCCTTTCAAAGATAGATACAGATGTTTACGTATTGATTTGTGAGACTCTACTAGACACCTAATTTTTACATTGATGAGACCAATGAAATCGGCTGCTCTAATACCAATTTGTCATAACCCAAAAACAAGGGTCATGATGGCACTTGTCGCGTCAAACATTAAAAAGTAAGACTATCACCCAAACTGATATAAAATAAGAAATCAGTACCAAAAACCTAAGGCAGGGCTTTTAGAATGACGCTGAGCTATACAAATATAATAATAGCAAAAATACATAACCAAAATACCATACAAAAACTCAAAACCTGATGTCATAATATAAGAACTATCAGATATATCTTGAGTGAAAAAGATACTATAATAGTCTAAAAAGATCAAAATCTGTCTTAGAATATGAATAGGATATGACATAAATAAGGTGGGATAGAAGGTCAACTCTAAATGCATCAGTAAATTGCTACCTCGAATAGACTCTACGTACTTCCGGAATCAACTATCATGTGGTGGACTCATACCTGGATGTACAACAAAAAGGGTATACTAGGGATGAGTACAGTCCATCTATACTCAGTAGGTACCATAGGCCGACTGAGCAAAGTAGAAAATAAAGCATATAAAATATATACTATGGGCATGTCGCCTACAATAAGAAAATATCCCAAATAGTAGCCTACACCATCTCCACTAACAGTTCTACAATATACACATATACTAAATACAAGTACAAGAAGAATAAAAAATATATAGATATAAAATAAACACATCAAAGAGGTACAAATAGATAGATATCAAATCAAGAACAAAAACACAGCATAAAATGTACACAATAAATAAAATGCAATAAAGATGATGATGATGATGGTGATAATGATAATGACGTGATGCCCAAGCTTGTCGCACAACCTCTATATACCCTTACTAATATGTGCTTCTAGGTAGGACCCATGGGGGGGAGGGTTCACAACCCATATACAATCCAATATCCATAACTTCTATCCAGCACTTTCATTAGTAGAGGGTTTTTGAAGATGTCATATTTTCTATCAGAAAAAGCTAGTATTACTAGTATTTCCATGGTGGTCCCAATATTTCATAAATGTATATGATATGAGGATGTAATTTTCACAAGCAACCAAAATGAGAATTTACAAATCCAACCAATATACCAACCATATGAGCCAAAATACACTCAATAATCTAACCATCCATGAATTCAATATAAATTGTATGCCAATAGAGTAAAATACATAATAATATGCCATTGATACCATGTAAACTCTAATTTATACCTTTTCATTAGAAAAGATATAATCAAATATACATACACAAGACCATCAACATCATATAAGATCTCAGATGATCACACATAGCAAATAATATCTCAAAACCACCAATTCACAATAATATAGGCCCCCACATGGGCAAAACACAATAATATAGCCATTTTCATGATCGGTTCCCATACCCTTAATATGATTTTATATCCATATTAACTATCTAGCTCAGTCTAAAGAAAGTTAAGACATAACCAACCTTGATATTAAAACGAGTATAAAAAAGCCTTTAACACTGAGCTTTCGCCTCCCTCATAGACCCAAAATCAGCTAAAACATACAAATATAGAATTTAGTGTTAAAACGAAGCCAAAAATACTCATATTGCCTATGTTTGGGTTGGGGTCAAAAATTAAGTTTTAAAAGGATTTAAATTATAACAATCAAAGTAAATAATTGAAATAGGAGTTTTGGAGCTTACCCAAGTTGAAGAAGGAAGAAATCGCCTAAAAACTCAAAACCCCAAGCTCTAAATCTCGCAAATGGTGAAAAATCACGTGAATTGGGAATTTATATCACCCAGGCATTGCTTAAGTGGTCAACAAGTCACTTAAGTGGCTATTGCTTAAGAGACCAGATGCCGCTTATGCGATACCCACTAGCTGCATAGATATTGCATAAGCAACCCGACATCATTTAAGTGACATTCACTTAGGCGATGGAGAAGTCAATTAAGAGACACCCCCTGATATCTGTCGGGTTACTTAAGCGACCAAAATATTGCATAGTGGTACACCAATTGAGTGGTGCACCAACTAGATACTTAGAGAATTCCAAGTCTCTACAGACCCCTCAAGATTTACCCCTAATCCCAAGAATACAAGAAAACTATGCTACCCTACCAATTCAATGCTCCAGACTCTATGGATATATTAGATTTTTTTAAAAAAAATATTATTTCCACAAAGTTGACCCCCAAAACCAATTTCACAACTTTTCAAATTAAGGGTCAAAACTGAGATATAAAAGCTGTAAAACCACACCAGATATGTTACCAATCTAAAATCGATGTTTCAGATCTGCTGACAAAGTTTATTTTACCATTCGATGCACAGATGAATAAATGTTAACAGAAGATAAACTAATAATCCTTTATAACTATCAAAACTACAATCTCACACAAATCATATCAAAATGTATTAGAGATATTACCAATCATCCCCACACCCTATAAATACTATAATGCAACCACGGGGAGAGGGTAAAATGGTCAAATTACATAGAAATGCATAATTTTCATGCCCTAAATGATGGCCTGGTAGCGATGGATATCTCAAGTCCAACAAGGACCTAAGACCACCCTCTATACCTAACCAAACCAACACCATACCTCCAACGTCAAATTAATTCTGAATATATAACAAGATAGCACAAGATAAGCTCAAAGAATTTAAGACATGCCTATAACCAATAACCAATAACCAACCTAAGACAACCAACCAACCTCACCCAAGTCTAAAGTAATCCACAAAGCCTTCTAACAAAAAAAATCAATAAAGTATCGGGACATGGACCCAACTCTGACAATGACTATGCTAATGTTAATATTACTATTAACTCTTCAATTCTCGTCTATGAAAGGAAACTGATAAAATGCCCAAGTCTTTCAGAGAATGAAAGCTCACCACTTCATTACCAATGATCAAAAAACCGATATGATCCACCTAATATTGCACATGAAATATAGAGGTATCTCCAGTGCCTGCATCATGTGGGGATACATCGTCCAAAAAAAGTTAGTGGGTCAAGCACTAGCATTAACTCAAGGGTAAAAGATAAAATAATGCCATTATGAACAATTTCAAAATCATTCAAGCCAATACACATAATCATATATATGCATATAAACATGTCATGCCAGGAAAGGGAACAAGGCTTAGCATGTAGTAAAACCTTATCCTGGACTATATAGCTCAATCATGATAACTAGGCACCCATGGGCTATATGGGTTCAGCTTCCCTTACTAAAAGGGCCCCAGCGCATGTTAGCAGCATGAACCATAGGTATCAATAAAGACCAGAGAATTCCCCAAGCCCACATCAGTCCAAGATACAAATATATCAATAGTGTGAACTATACACATTGGTTATCAAGACCAAACCTTACGTCGGCAGACATGAGTTTCTAATACAAATCATTCAAGACCCATACCTTTACAACTTTGCTATATAACCCCCATTAATCCTAACTTAAAATAAGTTTCACATAACTCATTCATTAATCAATGAACCAACCGTTAAGGGACACCATGGGTATCGTTATATCCTTACACTTGTAAACTTATCTCTATGCCATAACAATCATAGTATCTTGGGGGAATGCCTAAACCCCTTTTATTCATTAAATCAAATCATAGCCAAAAAAGCTTGCAAAGTCCATGTTCATTGTCTAATAATTAATGCAATGTAATATCATAGGTGGGTAAGTCAAACCAATTGGAAATTTTACAATCCAAAGCCGTTTACACAAGTGGGTTGAGAAGACACAATTATTTAGAACTAATTCCAATTTCAAAATACTAATTTTGGGGAAAACCTGACCCCTTAGTTTATTCATCATTTCCATGCACCCCATAAGTTCAAAACTACCAATAAAGCATAAAAAATGCATAATAAATCATGAAAAAGTAATTTAAGAATCAACCTTACCAAAACCTCAACCACATCAAAACCCACATTCAAAACCATCCAATTAAATAATTTAAATACATGTTTTTCATAAAGTAATAATTAGGGAAGAGTAACATGCCTGGAATATCAAGAGTTATGGAGAGAATTTTCCATTGAGAGCTCTAGTTGATGAACTTCTTGGAAACCCTAAGTATTTTTCTTGAGAGAATTTAGAGAGTTTTGAGAGCATTTTTTACTGTGTTATGAATGAGAAATAACCTCTTAAAGTGATTTATGGTAGTGAAGTCTAAGTAAGGAAAAAGAGGAATTAATCAAAATGCCCTTAATGAAAAGGATGAACAAATACCAATCGATCATTAGGGTCTTTTAATGACTCTTTACAACTCTCCCCTCGACTCGTAGTCAAGACAGTACCCGTGGGCACCCTCATTGGTCTGGATACGAGTCATAACTTATGACTTATAGCCAGTACCTAGACTCGCATGCACCACCCGTCATCAAGACAGAAACTTTTGACACATACACCAACCACTTTATGACTATGTAATACCCCATACTTCTACCTAACTTGGAATCGTCCAAAGAATGTTAGAAATTTACTTTGAAAGATGAATCCAATTTTATATACATGGAATTTGTAAGATTTTTACTTTTTGTCATGTGGGAAATTTAATTAGGTTTTCAATGATACCAATTTTGTCAAAATCCGACATCGGAAGAGAAAGTTATGGCCGAAATATAAAAAGTAGTCAAACTGCCAAGGTGCGATAGTGAGAGCTGATGGACCGTTGAGCTAGAGATAGGCCATTTCCCATACCATCATAGAGAGGCAGTGGGACTACCTTCTGCCTAAAATCAATGGCTCAGTCCGATGAACCGTCGAGCTAGCGATGGACCATCGCACAGGCCATCGCAAGGAAGACAATGAACCCCTATTCTGCCCAGGTACGACGATCAGAACTGTCGGACCGTCGATCCAGTGATGGACCATTTCACACCCCGTTCAGTTATTTTAAAGTCATTTTTAAAAGGGTATTTGGGTCTTTTTCACCCATTTTAACCTCTAATTATATTTGATCAAGGCTCATAAGTTCATTATCTCTTTTTAACATCAAATTAGGGTTTTCTCTTAAAGATAATCCCCAAGAACAAGATCCAAATCATTCTGTAAGAAACGAAGAGATTCCAAGTTCTTCAAGTCCAAGAACTTCAAGAAACTCACAACCCAGGTATGTCATATGTTGATTCATGGGTCTTTTTCACCCATGAAGCTCAAGAATATCTTTTCAAAATCCAAGATTTGTATATTTATGAATGTTCATAATTTAAATTGAATTAAAATTCATGTTCATGATGTTGTGGGGTATTGATTCATGTTTTAAATTATATTTTTTCCTAATGATTGATCCTAGTATATGAAGATTTGCATAATAACCATGATAAACCACTTCAATTTACAATTTGATTAATGTATCCATGATTATTTGATGTGTTGATGATTGTATAGCCAAAGCATGCTCCCCATGTGTTTGATTAAATGCTAATATGAAGGAAAAATACCATGCTAGTATAATAATATGAAATCCCCATTCATGTACAAGTTTACGCATGTCAAGTATTTGATGAAGTGTCTTAGGCAATGAATTATGGATATATGTGTAGCCATTGTGGTACTTTAGAACATGTACTTTATGAATTCTCCAACTTATTATTATGGATTACTGATATTGATCATGTATTCAAGAAAATCATGCTTTGTCAGTTTCTTTCCATCGAGTCATGGGGGTGCTTGTACTGAACAATTTAACTGTATGCTTAGAGCCAGCGACATTTTTCCAGATACTCTCCATCAATCCATGTTCAGAAGAATTCAATCAGTCTCATGACTCAAGAAAACTCAGTAATCTCAGTAATCTCATTCAGTTATTAGATCTCAGTAATATTCCGTCAGTCAACCAAACTCAGTTAACTCAGTCCAGCCAGTTCAGTTAATCATGTTCAGTGTCTATTCAAATGGAAGTACAAATAACACTAACTGAACCCAAGGATGGGAACCCAATTGTTATATGAGGGTGTGACTCTTATAAGCAATCCTTGCATTCCAGAACTGTGTAGCCAGCATAGGTTGAGACATTATATCCTACTATATGAGGGTAGATAAGGTGGTTTAACCTGTTATATAAGGGTTCCCACCATTCTTACTAGAGTTACCTATTATATGAGTGTTACTCACATATTTTCCTTACAAGTGGCGTGATATTGACACCCTTCCAATTGGGGTTACAGGTTGGAACCCAACTCAACTATATTGCGTTATTTGGGGCATGTCATTATATGACTACCTCCCACAGTTTTAGTTATAGCTCAGGAGTGTCAGATACAGTCATTTAGTCATAGTAAAAAAGCTTAGGTAGTTCTTTAGATTTCAGGATTGTCAGATACAGTCAACTCAGAACAGTAATCATGTTATCCTATCTCATGTTATCAGTACTCAGACTTAGTAATCATGTTATCATGAACTTAGTTATAGTTACTATGTATTCATGCATGTATTCTCATGTTCATGTTATCCAGTCAGTTAGTATAGTTCATGCATGTGAACCCTTAGCATTCATCCTATTTCACATGCATACCAGTACATTCAAACGTACTGACACATTTGTGCTATGGTGTTTTATACCATAGGTTCTAAAGTACGAGCTCCAGAGCATCAGTAGCATTGCAGTCTCAGCAGTCAGAGTTACCAGTGAGTCCTCATCCTTCAAGGACATGACCATTACTTTATTATCTCATTAATTAATTTATTAGTTGGAGTTAGTTGGAGACATGTTCCATCAAATCCTTATTCAGACAGTCATGTTTTAGAGGCTTTTCAGACTACAGTATGTTTAGACAATTTTGTTTTGGGTATTTATACCTCATCTCAGATGTTATGTCCTATGGTAATTTATTAGTTTTGAACCTTATGGCCTTTTAGTTCATATTTCTATATTTATACAATACATTATGCAATGTTCAGGTACAGCTATCAGTCATGGTTAGCTTATGGTCCTTTAGGGTCATGAACATCGTGTAGCATTCCAGGTACCAGATTTGGGGTATTACAAAATTGGTATTAGAGACTAAGGTTCAATAGAGTTCTAGGAAGTCTGAAAGTTGTATCTAGAAGAGTCTTGTGCACCACATTTAGGTATAGGAGGCTATAAGATATTTTAGGAACAGTTTTCCTTTTTTAGTATTTATGTCATGCCAGTGAGCATAATCTCCAGTTAATCTCTCAGCCTGGTCTAATTCATTTCTCCATTTCTTTTATAGAGCATGCCCCCTAAAAGAAGAAACGAGAAGCCTCTCAACTCGAAGAACCTTTGGGAGACTTATGACTCATGCTCAGCAGATAAAGGATCAAAAGATTATGACAAGGGAGAAATAGAATAAGAGAGAAAGGACAAGTAGTTTTAACTTTGCTTAGCCCAAATCAGAAGGAGGAAACCATTCTCAGTTTAATCCTAAGTCATCAGTTCCAGCTTCTTCTTCAGCTAGTGCTCCAGCTCTTAGATGCAGAGATAGTAACAAAGATAGAGTGCTAGGCTCTAAGTCTCAGGGAAGTGTTAGCAGTTCCTGCACCTATCCTCTTTGCCAGACTTGTGGTAAGGACCATCAGGGTATTTGTAGAGCTGGAAGTGGCATTTGTTATGGATATGGCAAGCTAGGCCACAAAATCAGAGATTGTCCTCAGCCAGGTCCCCAGAGTCAGGAAAACCATTCCTTAACTCAGTTCGATTGCCTAAACCAGTAGGGTGCTACCTCCAGTGCTACTAATGGGCAATGCCTAAATCGACTTTATGCTCTCCAGTCCTGGTAAGATTAGAAAAATTCTCCTAATGTGGTTACTGGTACATTACAAATCTTTCATTTACATATTTATGCTTTTCTAGATCCAGGACCTTATTTGTCATTTGTTAATCCTTATATAGCAGTTGATTTTGGAGTTACTCTCAAAATTCTTGCAGATTCCTTTTCAGTCTCTACCCAGTGGGTAAAACTATCATAGCCCGTTGGGTATACAGGAACTGGCTGGCTATGATATTTTAGAAAGTCACTTCAAAAGACTTAGTCGAATTAGAGAAGACTGATTTTGATGTCATTCTCGGCATGTATTAGCTTCATTTTGTCTATGCCACAGTCGACTGCAAAAATAGAATAGTCCAGTTTCAATTTCTAAATGAACCTATCCTAGAGTGGAAGGGTAGTACTTCAGTGTTCAGAGGTCAGTTTGTTTCCTATCTTTAAGCACGAAAAATGATATCTAAAGGGTGTGTATATCATCTTGTTCGAGTTAAGGACACTAGTTCTGAAACTCCTAGTTTTGAATCAGTCCCAGTAATGAATAAATATTCAGATATCTTTCCCAAAGATCTTCTAGGAATTCCTCTCGAAAGAGAAATATACTTTGGTATTGATTTTCTTCCAGATACTTAACCTATCTCTATTCTTCCATACTGAATGGAACCAGTAGAACTTAGAGAATTGAAAGAGTTGTTGAAGGATCTCTTAGATAAGGGGTTCATCAGGCCTAGTATTTCTCCGTGGGGTGTACCAGTTTTATTCGTGCACAAGAAAGACGGTTCTCTCAAAATATGTATTGATTACCGTCATCTTAATAAAGTCACGGTCAAGAACAAGTATCCTCTTCCTAGAATTGATGAATTGTTTGACCAACTTCAGGGTGCCAGTTATTTCTCTAAGATAGACCTCAGATCAGGCTATCATCAGCTCAGAGTCAGAGAATGTGATATTCTAAAAACAACTTTCCGCACTTGGTATGGTCATTTCAAGTTCTTACTTATGTCCTTTGGTCTTACCAATGCCCCAACAACTTTCATGGACTTGATGAACGATGTATTCAGGCAGTACTTGGACATGTTCATCATAGTTTTCATAGATGACATTCTGGTCTATTCTTGCAGTGAACATGATCATGCAGACCACCTCAAAATATTACTTCAGACTCTTCGAGATCATCCGCTATTCGCCAAATTCAGTAAGTGTTAAGGTCAGTAGCATTCATTGTCCACATCATTTCCGGTGATGGCATTAGGGTTGATCCTCAAAAGAATGAAGTGGTAAGAAACTGGCCCAGACTTGTATCTCCATCAAATATCAGGAGTTTTTTGGGTTTGGCTGGCTATTACAGACGGTTTGTTTAGGGATTTTCTTCTATTGCATCCCTTATGTCCAAATTAACTTAGAAGAAAGTCAAGTTTCAGTGGTCAGATCCTTGTGAGAAAGTTTTCAAGAGTTGAAGACCCGACTCACCTCAGCTCCAGCTTTGGCTCTTCTAGAGGGTCCAGATGGTTTCGTGGTGTATTGTGATGCATCTAGAGTAGGTTTGGGTTGTATCCTCATGCAGTATGGTAAGGTCATCGCCTACGCCTCCAGATATTTTAAACCCCATGAGAAGAATTATCCTACTCATGATCTTGATTTAGCAGCCGCAGTTTTTTCCTTAAAGATTTGGAGGCATAATCTATATGGAGTTCATGTAGATATGTTCACAGATCATAAGAGCCTTCAGTATTTTTTTTCTCAGAAAGATCTCAATCTTCATCAAAGAAGGTGGTTAGAGATCTTGAAAGATTATGACATGAGTATCCTTTATTATCTGGGCAAGGCCAATGTAGTGGTCGACACTCTCAGTAGAGTATCTATAGGCAGTGTTGCTCATGTCGAGGACAGTAAGAAGAAGCTACCTTAAGAAATTCATCAACTTTCCAGACTAGGCGTTCACTTAGTCGATTCAGAGGAGGGTGACATATGGGTTCAGAGTAGTTTAAAATCATCTTTAGTTTCTGAGGTGAAAGAAAAGAAAGATAGAGATCCTAGTCTAGTCAAGTTGAAAGAGTTAGTCAAGGATCAAAAAGTAGAGGTTTTCTCCCAAGGGGGAGATGGTGTTCTGCATTATCAGGATTGTCTGTGTGTTCCAGGTGTAGATAACTTAAGGTAATGAATTCTTGAAGAAGTGCATGGTGCGCGCTACTCTATTCATCCAGGGGCCACAAAGATGTACCACAACTTGCGGGAAATCTATTGGTGGAGTGGGATAAATATAGATGTTGTAGAGTTTATGGCTAAGTGATCTACATGTCAATTGGTTAAGATAGAGCATCAGAAGCCTAGTGGGTCCATGCAGAAGTTCACCATTCCTACTTGGTAGTGGGAAGAAGTGAACATAGACTTTGTGATGGGTTTTCCTCGAACTCGTCATCATCATGATTCAGTTTGGTTCATTGTAGAAAGGACGACCAAATTAGCTCATTTTCTTCCAGTCCATAC
The DNA here is from genome assembly GCA_030864225.1 of Capsicum baccatum var. pendulum. NCBI lineage: Eukaryota > Viridiplantae > Streptophyta > Magnoliopsida > Solanales > Solanaceae > Capsicum > Capsicum baccatum. Next base: position 171,043,047 of record CM061550.1, read on the forward strand.
CTCTTACTCAGCTGAGGATTATACCAAACTCTACATCAGGGAGTTGGTCAAATTGCACGGAGTTCCGTTATCCATCATCTCAGACAAAGGTACCCAGTTCACCTCTTATTTCTGGAAAGCATTCCAAAAGGGTCTTGGTACCCAAATTTATCTCAGTACAGCCTTTCATTCTCAGATAGATGGTCAAAAAGAAAGGACCATTCAGACCCTAGAAGATATGTTAAGGGCGTGTGCGATTGTTTCAAGGGTAGTTGGGATGACCACTTGCCTTTGATTGAGTTTGCATACAACAAAAGCTATCATTCCAGTATTCAGAGGTCTCCATTCGAAACTCTCTATGGTAGGATATACAGATCTCTAGTTGGTTGGCTCAAAGTTAGTTAGGCCTCAGTCATAGGGCCTGACTTAGTATTCGATGCCTTAGAAAAAGTCCAGTTGATCAAAGAAAGACTCCGAGCTGCTCAGAGCCGACAGAAGTCTTATGCAGAGGTGCGCAGGAAGGGTCTCGAGTTCGATATTGGTGACTATGTCTATCTAAAGATCTCTCCTATGAAGGGAGTGAAGTGGTTTGGCAAGAAGGGAAAGCTCAGTCCCCGCTATGTCGGTCCCTTCAAGATTCTTAGTCGTCTTGGCAAGGTAGCCTATGAGCTAGAATTTTCTTCAGATCTAGCCTCCGTTCATCTAGTGTTCCATGTCTGATACAAGATCAAACCAACAACACCAATAACAACAAGAAGGCTTCGGATTTCAGTCCAACAACACAAGAATAACAAGTTTTAGTTTCGGTATTTCAACCCACAACCTGAGAACAACAAGATAGATAACAAATGCTAGTGAATCGAAAAGAGCCCCACACGGCTTCACTAGACTTTCAAGATAAACAAAATCAACATAACAACAACAAGATAAAGAAAGATAGATAACTTGACATATAACATTCAAGAAACTAAGAACCCTAACATCAAGAGAGGACCCTAAGTCTAATGAATATAAACACCAAGTTCTTACGAGGACCAAGAGGCACTCAACAACCTCAAAACCCTTGTTTCTAGCCAAAGAGACAACACAAGTATCCCTCTACTTGTGAGATACTAGGGGCGGCTCCAATGAGTGAAGAGAGAGGAAATGTTTTGGTATTTTTAGGTTACAAAATCAGATCTCAAAAACTAAGGGATATCTCTCTAACATGTTCTATTTATACTACAACCAAAAGGGGTAAAGTGACCCATCCGCCCTTGCTTTCTTGTGCCAACCTTGGAGAGTAGTTTATTAAACTTTAGGACCTCTCTCCACACATAAAAACATTTAGGTCCTTGGCCAGTTCAATCACCAACTCACACACGGCCATTTGCATGAACAAAGCTTGGAGTTTTTGTAATTCCCGAGCTTGGCTTCGTGTGAAAGGCCGTGTACCTGTGGAGGCTGCCCTAACCATATCATCCTCTCCATCTTGAGTGGAATTTGACCTCAAATTCGGCATTTGGTCACCTTCAACCGCATCCACGAGGGAGAGATCACCAACGTTGAAAGTGTTGTGCACTTGATATTCCGGTGGCAGGTCAATCTTGTAGGCGTTGTCATTGATTCTCTCAAGTACCTGAAAAGGACCATCGCCCCTTGGCAGCAATTTGGACTTCCTTTGAGCTGGAAACCGATCCTTTCGAAGATGCACCCACACCCAATCTCCGGGTTCAAGCACAAGCCTCCTTCTCCATTTGTTTACCCTTTTTGCAATCTCTTGGTTCTTCTTTTCAAGCTTGATCCGCACCGTCGCATGCATTTTCTTCATTGCCTCGGCTCTTTTATTCCCATCTAAGCTGGTCATGAGATCACTAGACAAAGGAGTGAGATCTAAAGGGGTAAGGGGATTCAGGCCGTAAACACATTCAAAGGGAGTCATTCCCGTGCTCGAATGTATTACCCGGTTGTATGCAAATTCCACCAAGGGAAGGTCATCTTCCCATGAAGTCAGTTTACCTTTAACCATAGAACGTAGCATAGACCCTAAGGTTCTATTTACTACCTCCGTTTGGCCATCGGTTTGTGGGTGACAAGACGTGGAGAAAAGCAACTTCGTTCCAAGCCTACCCCACATGGACTTCCAAAAGAGACATAGGAACTTGGAGTCCCTATCGCTCACAATATTCCTCGGTACCCCGTGAAGCTTTACAACATGTTCAACAAATAATGAAGCTACACTAGGAGCATCCTCGGTTTTAGCACATGGAATAAAATGAGCCATTTTAGAGAATCTATCAACAATAACAAAAATGCTATCTCGACCCTTTCTAGTCCTTGGCAGCCCCAAAACAAAATCCATCGAAATGTCCAACCAAGGCCTAAGGGGAGTAGGGAGTGGGGTGTATAACCCTTGAGGTTGGAGACGAGATTTTGCACCCCGGCAGGCCACGCATTGACTACAAATCTTAGTGACGTCTTTGCGCATTTTGGGCCAATAGAAGTTCTCCTCTAAGATGCCGAGGGTCTTGTCTACCCCAAAGTGACCCATGAGTCCTCCGTCATGGGCCTCCCTCACAAATAATTCCCTCCAAGAACTCGAAGGAACACACAACCTCCTCCCTTTGAACAAATACCCATCGAACCGAGAGTAGGAGGAATGGTCATTCTCCTTAAGCCAACGGTCCCTTCCCCACTTTTCGCATTCCCTAAAAATAGGAGCAAAGGTAGGATCCTCGGGATACAACATCCGCAAGCTCTCAAAACCCATCAAATTTGAAGACAAGGTAGCAACAAGCACATGCTTCCTAGACAAGGCATCGGCAACAACATTTTCTTTTCCCCTTTTGTAATGAATTACATAAGGGAAAGTCTCGATGAACTCAATCCACTTAGCATGATGCCTATTCAGCTTGTCTTGTCTCTTAAGGTGTTTCAATGACTCATGATCTGTTCGTATCACAAACTCCTTAGGCCACAAATAATGTTGCCAATTTCCCAAGGCTCTAACAAGGGCGTACAACTCCAAATCATAAGTTGAGTAATTAAGAGTTGCCCCTTTGAGCTTTTCACTGAAATAAGCAACGGGCTTACCTTCTTGCATCAAAACAGCCCCGATGCCAACCTTACTAGCATCACACTCTACTTCAAACATCTTATCAAAATCGGGCAATTGCAATAGAGGCGCCGAGATGAGCGTAGCTTTCAAGGCCTCAAAAGCCCTAGCTTGCTCATCACCCCATTTAAAGGGTCTGTCCTTTCTAATTACCTCGGTCAAGGGGGCTGCTATGGAGCTAAATCCTTTGAAAAACCTCCTATAAAAGCTTGCCAACCCGTGGAAACTTCGGATTTCTCCAATAGTTTAGGGGTCGGCCAACTTCGAATAGAGTCTATCTTGGTATCGTCCACTTCCACACCCCTTGAGCTCACGACAAAACCCAAGAATATAACTTTATCAACACCAAAAGAACACTTCTCCATGTTGGCATACAGCTTCTCCTTTCGGAGCACATCAAATACACATTTCAAATGCATTACATGATCATCAATAGACTTACTATACACCAACACATCATCAAAGTAAACCACCACAAACTTTACAATATAAGGCTTCATTACATGATTCATTAGCCTCATAAACGTGCTAGGAGCATTGGTAAGGCCAAAGGGCATGACCAGCCACTCATATAGACCGAATTTGGTCTTGAGTGCGGTCTTCCACTCATCACCGGGTTGCATGCGAATTTGGTGATAGCCGCTCCTAAGGTCCACTTTAGAAAACAAACAAGATCCGTGGAGCTCATCTAACATATCATCTAGTCTAGGGATTGGATGACGATACCTTATAGTGATTTTGTTTATAGCTCTACAATCGACGCACATGCGCCAAGTTCCATCCTTCTTTGGTACCAAAAGTACCGGAACATCACACGGACTCATGCTTTCCTTGATGTATCCCTTGTTGAGAAGCTCCTCAACTAGTTTTTCAAGCTCCTTAGTGTCCATAGGATTGCTCCTATAGTCCGGTTTGTTTGGAAGTTGTGAACCCGGCACCAAATCAATTTGGTGCTCAATTCCCCGAAGTGGGGGCAATCCTTGCGGAAGTTCTTGAGGAAATACATCTTCATACTCCTGCAACACACAAGAAATCAAAGGGGAAATGGAAGAATTAGTGGGGTTAGTATTAAAACAATGGGCCAAAAGTAGCATCGGCTTGTTCTCATCATGGTCCACGAAGAGCTCTTTTCTCCTAGCCAACATCACTACGTTTTCCATCTCCCTTGGCGTTGGGACAGCCTCGGATTTCCCTACCTTCTCACCTACGGCATCCCCCCCCTTTTCTCTCTTCTCGGGTTCCTTCTCCTTTCCCTTTAACTCTCTCATCTTTTGATGCCACTCATTTACTTGGGAGGGTGAAAGAGGGTGAAGGGTGACCTTTCGGCCATCCTTCTCAAGCGTATACCGATTGGACCTCCCATCGTATTTAGTAGACCTATCATATTGCCATGGCCTACCTAATAACAAGTGACATGCTTGCATTGGGATCACGTCACAAAGCACTTCATCGTGGTAGTTTCCCACCTTAAACCGAATCACACATTGCCTTGTCACCTTTAATTCACCACAATCGTTCAACCATTGTAGTTTGTAAGGACTAGTGTGTGGAGTAGTGGGTAGCTTCAAGAAATTGACCATAGCATGGCTCACAACATTTGTACAACTACCACTATCAATTACCAAGGTGCACACACTCCCCTTTACAAGACACTTAGTATGGAATAGATTTTCCCTTTGACTCGGGTCATCTATCGCCCTACTAATCATGACACGTCTAACCACAAAGTTTGGAACCACACACTCCCCTTCTTGTGGATAGCCATCTTCACTATCATCTAATCCATCATCATTCGGCCCATTTTCAGCTTCCTCTCCATCTTGAGGATCGGCCTCATCCTCCCCCCTTTCGGAAACCACCTCCTCACCAAGGTAGTACACTTTCCCTTCTCGTAGGATCACATTACGCCGGTTCGGACATTCATTGGCCTTATGCCCCTAACCTTGGCACTTGAAGCATTGGAACCCCTTTGGGTTGGGATATTTGAGAGCCTCCGGTTTCGGAGGAAACTTAGGGACTGTTTTGGACTCGGGCAGCTTCGTAGGGTCGGGTTGGTCCTTGTTTTTGGGCCAACCCGAGGGGGTTTGTACCCTTGCCTTGAAGGTTGATCTCTCCTTAAGTTCCCTTTCAATCTCTAGGGCCGCTTGGAATATACCGTCAATGGTTTCAAACCGATGAAGGGTCAAGTGAGTGGAGATCTCTTTGTTCAATCCACACTTGAACCGGATGATGTCGTGACTGATTTGCTCCCCACGGTGATCAAGTTTCAACATGAGTTGTTGGAACTCATCAAAATAGGCCATCACACTCTTGCCTCCTTGCCACAATCCATATAGTCTAGCAAGCAACTCATGACGATATCTCTCGGGAAGGTATCGTTGTCTCATCAAATACCTCAACCGATACCAAGGTGGTGGCTGCCCATCAACTAATTCAGTACCAAATCGTTTAACATACTCCCACCAAGTGTTAGCATAGCCCTCGAGGTGAGCTATAGCGTAGCAACTCTTCTTTTCTTCCGAGATGTCATGAACTTGGAAAACTTTGTCACAAGCCGATTCCCAAGTTAAGTAGGTCTCGGGGTCACTCTCACCCTTAAAGATAGGTAGGCTCAACTTGATGGTGTTGATGCCTACGTCTCTCTCTTGGTGTGATACAAGATCCAACCAACAACACCAAGAGTTTCGGGTTCAGTCCAACAACACAAGAACAACAAGTTTTAAGTTTTGGTTTTTCAGCTTACAACAAGAACTAGCTTCGGTTTTCAATCCACAATCCGAGAACAACAAGATAGAAAACAAATGCTAGTGAATCGAAAGAGCCCCACACGGCTTCACTAGACTTTCAAGATAACAAAATCAACAACAACACAAGATAAAGAAAGATAGATAACTTAACATATAACATTCAAGAAACTAAGAACCCTAACATCAAGAGAGGACCCTAAGTCTATTGAATATAAACACCAAGTTCTTACGAGGACCAAGAGGCACTCAACGACCTCAAAACCCTTGTTTCTAGCCAAAGATACAACCCAAGTATCCCTCTACTTGTGAGGAGATAGTGGCGGCTCCTATGAGTGAAATAGAGAGGAAGTGTTTGTGATTTTAGGTTACAACTTTTCAGATTTCAAAAACTAAGTCTAGCTCACTATGATGTTCTATTTATACTACAACAAAAAGGAGTAAAAAGACCCATACGCCCTTGCTTTCTTGTGGCACCCTTAGGGATTAGTTTATTACACTTTAGGACCCCTCTTCACACATAAAAACGTTTAGGTCCTTGGTTGGTTTGATCAACAACTCACACACGGCCATTTGCATGAACAAAGCTTGGAGTGTTTGTAGTTCCCAAGCTTGGCTTCGTGTGAAAGGCCGTGTACCTGTGGAGGATGCCTTAACCGTATCATCCTCTCCATCTTGAGAGGAATTTGACCTCAAATTCGGCATTTGGTCATCTTCAACTGCATCCACGAGGGAGAGATCTCCAACGTTGAAGGTGTTGTGCACTTGATATTCCGGTGGCAGGTCAATCTTGTAGGCGTTGTCATTGATTATCTCAAGTACTTGGAAAGGACCATCACCCCTCGGCAGCAATTTGGACTTCCTTTGAGCTGGAAACCGATCCTTTCGAAGATGCACCCACACCCAATCTCCGGGTTCAAGCACAAGCTTCCTTCTCCCTTTGTTTGCCCTTTTTGCAATCTCTTGATTCTTCTTTTCAAGCTTGATCCGCACCGCCTCATGCATTTTCTTCATGGCCTCGGCTCTTTTATTTCCATCTAAGCTGGTCATGAGATCACTAGACAAAGGAGTGAGATCTAAAGGGGTAAGGGGATTTAGGCCGTAAACACATTCAAAGGGAGTCATTCCCGTGCTCGAATGTATTACCCGGTTGTATGCAAATTCCACCAAGGGTAGGTGTTCTTCCCATGAAGTCAGTTTACCTTTAACCATAGAACGTAGCATAGACCCTAAGGTTCCATTTACTACCTCCGTTTGGCCGTCGGTTTGTGGGTGGCAAGACGTGGAGAAAAGTAACTTCGTCCCAAGCCTACCCCACATGGACTTCCAAAAGAGACTTAGGAACTTGGAGTCCCTATCACTCACAATGGTCCTTGGTACCCCGTGAATCTTTACAACATGTTCAACAAATAATGAAGCTACACTAGGAGCGTCCTCGGTTTTAGCACATGGAATAAAGTGAGCCATTTTAGAGAATCTATCAACAGCCACAAAAATGCTATCTCGGCCCTTTCTAGTCCTTGGCAGCCCCAAAACAAAATCCATCGAGATGTCCAGCCAAGGTCTAAGGGGAGTAGGGAGTGGGGTGTATAATCCTTGAGGTTGGAGGCGAGATTTAGCACTCCGGCAGGCCGCACATTGATTACAAATTTTTGTGACATCTTTGCGCATTTTGGGCCAATAGAAGTTCTCCTCTAGGATTCCGAGGGTCTTGTCTACCCCAAAGTGACCCATGAGGCCTCCGTCATGGGCCTCCCTCACAAGTAATTCCCTCCAAGAACTAGAAGGAACACACAACCTCCTCCCTTTGAACAAATACCCCTCGAACCGAGAGTAGGAGGAATGGTTATTTTCCTTAAGCCAACGGTCCCTTCCCCACTCTTCGCATTCCCTAAAAATAGGAGCAAAGGTAGGATCCTCGGGATACAACATCCGCAAGCTCTCAAAACCCATTAACTTCGAAGACAAGGTAGCAACAAGCACATGCTTCCGAGACAAGGCATCGGCAACAACATTTTCCTTTCCCCTTTTGTAATGAATTACATAAGGGAAAGTCTCGATGAACTCAATCCACTTAGCATGACGCCTATTCAGCTTGTCTTGGCTCTTAAGGTGTTTCAACAACTCATGATCCGTTCGTATCACAAACTCCTTAGGCCACAAATAGTGTTACCAATTTCCCAAGGCTCTAACAAGGGCGTACAACTCCAAATCATAAGTCGAGTAATTAAGAGTTGCCCCTTTGAGCTTTTCACTGAAATAGGCAACGGGCTTACCTTCTTGCATCAAAACAGCCCCGATGCCAACCTTACTAGCATCACACTCTACTTCAAACATCTTATCAAAATCGGGCAATTGCAATAAAGGCGCCGAGATGAGCGTAGCTTTCAAGGCCTCAAAAGCCCTAGCTTGCTCTTCACCCCATTTAAAGGGTCCATCCTTCCTAATTACCTCGGTCAAGGGGGATGCTATGGAGCTAAATCCTTTGACAAACCTCCTATAAAAGCTTACCAACCCGTGGAAACTTCGGATTTCTCCAATAGTTTTAGGGGTCGGCCAACTTCGTATAGAGTCTATCTTGGAGTCGTCCACTTCCACACCCCTTGAGCTCACGACAAAACCCAAGAATACAACTTTATCAACACCAAAAGAACACTTCTCCATGTTGGCATACAACTTCTCCTTTTGGAGTACATCAAACACACATCTCAAATGCATTACATGATCATCAATAGACTTACTATACACCAACACATCATCAAAGTAAACCACCACAAACTTTACAATATAAGGCTTCATTACATGATTCATTAGCCTCATAAATATGCTAGGAGCATTGGTAAGGCCGAAGGGCATGACCAGCCACTCATATAGACCAAATTTGGTCTTGAATGCGGTCTTTCACTCATCACCGGGTTGCATGCGAATTTGGTGATAGCCGCTCCTAAGGTCCACTTTAGAAAACACACAAGATCCGTGGAGCTCATCTAACATATCATCTAGTCTAGGGATCGGATGACAATACCTTATAGTGATTTTGTTGATGGCTCTACAATCGACTCACATGCGCCAAGTTCCGTCCTTCTTTGGCACCAAAAGCACCGGGACAGAACACGGACTCAAGCTTTCCTTGATATATCCCTTGTTGAGAAGCTCCTCAACTTGCCTTTCAAGATCCTTAGTGTCCACGGGATTGCTCCTATAGGCCGGTTTGTTCGGAAGTTGTGATCCCGGCACCAAATCAATTTGGTGTTCAATGCCCCGAAGTGGGGGCAATCCTTGCGGAAGTTCTTGAGGAAACACATCTTCATACTCCTACAACACACAAGAAATCAAAGGGGAAATGGAAGGATTAGTGGGGTTAGTATTAAAGCAGTGGGCCAAAAGTAGCATCGGCTTGTTTTCATCATGGTCCACGAAGAGTTCTTTCCTCCTAGCCAACATCACTACATTTTCCATCTCCCTTGGTGTGGGGACAGCCTCGGATGTCCCTACCTCCTCACCTACGGCATCCCCCCCCTTCTCTCCCTTCTCGGGTTCCTTCCCCTTTCCCTTTAACTCTCGCATCTTTTGATGCCACTCATTTACTTGGGAGGGTGAAAGAGGGTGAAGTGTGACCTTTCGGCCATCCTTCTCAAGTGTATACCGGTTGGTCCTCCCATCGTTTTTAGTAGACCTATCATATTGCCATGGTCTACCTAACAACAAGTGACACGCTTGCATTGGAATCACGTCACAAAGCACTTCGTCGTAGTAGTTTCCCACCTTGAACCGAATCACACATTGCCTTGTGACCCTTAATTCACCACAATCGTTCAACCATTGTAGCTTGTAAGGACTAGTGTGTGGAGTAGTCGGTAGTTTCAAGAAATTGACCATAGCATGACTCGCGACATTTGTACAACTTCCACTATCAATGACCATGGTGCACACACTCCCCTTTACAAGACACTTAGTATGGAATAGATTTTCCCGTTGACTCGGATCATCTATCGCCTTACTAATCATGACACGTCTAACCACAAAGTTTGGAACCACACACTCCCCTTCTTGTTGATAGATATCTTCACTATCATCCAATCCATCATCATTCAGTCCATTTTCAGCTTCCTCTCTATCTTGAGGCTCGGCCTCGTCTTCCCTTCTTTCGGAAACCACCTCCTCACCAAGGTAGTACACTTTCCCTTCTCGTAGGATCACATTACGCCGGTTCGGACATTCATTTGCCTTATGCCCCCAACCTTGGCACTTGAATCATTGGAACCCCTTTGGATTGGGATATTTGTGAGCCTCCGGTCTTGGAGGAAACTTAGGGACCATTTTGGGCTCGGGCAGCTTAGTAGGACCGGTTGGGTCCTTGTTTTTTGGCCAACCCGAGGGGGTTTGTACCCTTTCCTTGAAGGTTGATCTCTCCTTAAGTTCCCGTTCAATCTCTAGGGCCGCTTGGAATATACCGTCAATGGTTTCAAACCAGTGAAGGGTCAAGTGAGTGGAGATCTCTTTGTTCAATCCACACTTGAACCGGATGATGTCGTGACTGATTTGCTCCCCACGGTGATCAAGTTTCAACATGAGTTGTTGGAACTCGTCAAAATAGGCCATCACACTCTTGCCTCCCTGCCGCAAGCCATATAGTTTAGCAAGTAACTCATGACGATATCTCTCGGGAAGGTATCGGTGCCTCATCAAGTACCTCAACCGATACCAAGGTGGTGGCTGCCCATCAATTACTTCATTACCAAACCGTTTAACATACTCCCACCAAGTGTTAGCATAGCCCTCGAGGTGAGCTATAGCGTAGCAACTCTTCTTTTCTTCCGAGATGTCATTAACTTGGAAAACCTTGTCACAAGCCGATTCCCAAGTCAAGTAGGCCTCGGGGTCACTTTCACCCTTAAAGATAGGTAGGCTCAACTTGATGGTGTTGATTCCTACGTCTCTCTCTTGGTGTCGGTTTCCCCTATCTCCATACCCCCGGTATCTCCTAGGTTCTCCGCGACCCCCTCTTAACTCCTCCTCCCTCATATAAGCATCATCAAAGGCTCCCTCTCCATCATACTCCTCTCTACCGTATCCGTCAAAGTGGGCTGGTCGGCCTTGGCCGTTTTGATTCGTAGGAATTGGAATTTGTGGTCTTTGGTTTAATGGAGCTTGGAAGGGAGGGTTCGGATTTAGTGGAGGTACTTGGCGCCCAAATCCCTCTTGTGGAATTGGAGGATCTTGGAAATGTAGTGGTCTAGTGGAGTCTCGGTTTGGAGGAAAGTTGGTAGATTGGTTTGCGGTATTTAGTGGAGCTTGGGGTGCATTTAGCATTTGGTGGACCATTTCGGGGGTGATGGTTGCGGAGGAGGTCCTATCATGACCATTGGTAGATACATGTAGAGGAGTAGATGGACGAGAGTTCCTTTGACTCTCCACTTGATCTAATCTCCCGCTAATAGTCGATACTTCCCCCCTTATTGCTGCCAAGTCCCCTCTTACGGCCCCAAATTCCGAATTCATCCTTTCAAGTGTCCGAGTAACGGCCTCAAGATTGGCCCTCATTGAGTCAAGGGCATTAGTATCCGCATTATGAGATGTTGTTCCTTCCATCGTCAAGGTATTAGCCGCTTTAGTTCACCACAAGTTCGTGTCCCACAAGTGTTGTATAATTGGCTAGTAACCGTGAGATTTACAAGGTTTGAGTAAGCTCTTATCCGGAATGGATTCTTGTTTGAAGACTCAAAGAATGCTTGTCGGACTAGAGTCAAAATCAGCAACTCGTTCAAACGAATAAAAGCACACAAATAATCGTTGACATGAACAAACGGTTCAAGGAACTAGTTAACAACCTAGTAGGAAGGTACTAGTTTGTTAATTAGTTCTAAGACCAAGTAAGGGAAACCAAGAATCAACAATTAGCAACCAAAGAGTATCCTAAGTTGAGCTTATAGTGACATGGTAGCATGCAATGGTCCCACACGGTTTTTTTTTTCTCTCGGATTTTTTTTTTTTTTTGTCTTGAGTTATTAGTCGCACAACTTGTGATAATTTGAAAAGTGGTTTTGGTGGGAAAGACTAAATTCTTGAAGTCTTTCACTCTTTTTCAAACTCAAGCAAGTGGGTTTGGTTGACAAATTCCACAAAACAAGGCTCCTTGATTTAGGGAAAGTGATTGACAAGACTACAAAGTGATGGGTGCAAGTCTTTCCGAAAACTTTATAACTTTACCACTTGAGCACACAACAAGATGAACACTTCAACAAGATGAACAAGATGACAAATTCAAAAGATGAACACTTCAACAAACTTCAACAACTTCTTTAGCACATAAACACAACCACCGATTTTCTTTTGGTTTTTAACAACATGCAACTTTCGGCCACTTCAAGTCACCACACAATGCCCAAATTTTCAAGCTCAACTTTCGGATCTAGACGCCTTAGTGTTGGTGAGAAAGAAACCAACACTAGAAACTCACTAAACAAGCAAAATAACACCTAGATCTAAGCATACAACATCATTCTCGGTTTCAACTTTTAGAGGACAGATTTCAGAATTTTTTTTTTTGTAGTTTGTTTGATCCGTGAACTAGCCCAAGATGGGTTATGTTGGAACACAACCGGTCTTGCTTTGATACCAAATGATACAAGATCCAACCAACAACACCAAGAGTTTCGGGTTCAGTCCAACAACACAAGAACAACAAGTTTTAAGTTTTGGTTTTTCAGCTTACAACAAGAACTAGCTTCGGTTTTCAATCCACAATCCGAGAACAACAAGATAGAAAACAAATGCTAGTGAATCGAAAGAGCCCCACACGGCTTCACTAGACTTTCAAGGTAACAAAATCAACAACAACACAAGATAAAGAAAGATAGATAACTTGACATATAACATTCAAGAAACTAAGAACCCTAACATCAAGAGAGGACCCTAAGTCTATTGAATATAAACACCAAGTTCTTACGAGGACCAAGAGGCACTCAACGACCTCAAAACCCTTGTTTCTAGCCAAAGATACAACCCAAGTATCCCTCTACTTGTGAGGAGATAGTGGCGGCTCCTATGAGTGAAATAGAGAGGAAGTGTTTGTGATTTTAGGTTACAACTTTTCAGATTTCAAAAACTAAGTCTAGCTCACTATGATGTTCTATTTATACTACAACAAAAAGGAGTAAAAAGACCCATACGCCCTTGCTTTCTTGTGGCACCCTTGGGGATTAGTTTATTACACTTTAGGACCCCTCTTCACACATAAAAACGTTTAGGTCCTTGGTTGGTTCGATCAACAATTCACACACGGCCATTTGCATGAACAAAGCTTGGAGTGTTTGTAGTTCCCGAGCTTGGCTTCGTGTGAAAGGCCGTGTACCTGTGGAGGCTGCCTTAACCGTATCATGGTGTCGGTTTCCCCTATCTCCATACCCCCGGTATCTCCTAGGCTCTCTTCGACCCCCTCTTAAATCCTCCTCCCTCATATAAGCATCATCAAAGGCTCCCTCTCCTTCATACTTCTCTCTACCGTATCCTTCAAAGTGGGCTGGTCGGCCTTGGCCGTTTTGATTCGGAGGATTTAGAATTTGTGGTCTTTGGTTTAATGGAGCTTGGAATGGCGATGCGGTGATATTTGCAATACTTGGGATCATCGACTTTGTTGGCTTCATCAGGTCGCTTTGACTCTGGAAGGTCAATGACTTTCTTGGCCAGCAACTCGTCGAGAATCGCGGGGACGTCAGAATCAGGGAAAGGATAGGGGTTCGGATTTAGTGGAGGTACTTGGCGCCCAAATCCCTCTTGTGGAATCGGAGGGGCTTGGAAATGTAGTGGTCAAGTGGAGTCTCGGTTTGGAGGAAAATAGGTAGTTTGGCTTGCGGTATTTAGTGGAGCTTGGGGTGCATTTAGCATTTGGTGGACTGTTTCGGGGGTGATGGTTGCGGAGGAGGTCCTATCATGACCATTGGTAGAGACATGTAGAGGAGTAGATGGACGAGAGTTCCTTTGACTCTCCACTTGATCTAATCTCCCACTAATAGTCGATACTTCCCCCCTTATTGCTGCCAAGTCCCCTCTCACGGCCCCAAATTCCGAATTCAACCTTTCAAGTGTCTGGGTAACGGCCTCAAGAGTGACCCTCATAGAATCAAGGGCATTAGTATCCGCATTATGAGACGTAGCTCCTTCCATTGTCAAGGTATTAGCCGTTTTAGTTCACCACAAGTTCGTGTTCCACAAGTGTTGTATAATTGGCTAGTAACCGTGAGATTTTAAGGTATGAGTAAGCTCTTATCCGGAATGGATTCTTGTTTGAAGACTCAAAGAATTCTTGCCGGACTAGAGTCAAAAATCAGCAATTCGTTCAAACGAATAAAAGCACACAAATAATCGTTGACACGAACAAACGGCTCAAGGAACTAGTTGACAACCTAGTAGAAAGGTACTAGTTTGTTAATTAGTTCTAGGACCAAGTAAGGGAAACCAAGGATCAACAATTAGCAACCAAAGAATATCCTAAGTTGAGCTTATAGTGACGTGGTAGCATGCAATGGTCCCACACGTTCTTCTTCTCTCGGTTTTTCTTTTTCTCTTTTTTTTTTTTTTGTTTTGAGTTAATATTCACACAACTTGTTATAATTCGAAAAGTGTTTTGGTGGGAAAACTAAAATTTTGTAGTCTTTCACCCCTTTTCAAAATCAAGAAAGTGGGGGTTGGTTGACAAATCCCACAAAACAAGGCTCCTTGAATTAGGGAAAGTGATTGACAAGACTACAAAGTGATGGGTGCAAGTCTTTCACAACAACTTTATAGCTTTACCACTTGAGCACACAACAAGATGAACAATATGAACAAGTTCAAAAGATGAACACTTCAACAAACTTCATCAACTTCTTTAGCACATAAACACACAACCACCGATTTTCTTTGGGTTATCAACAACATACAACTTTCGGCCACTTCAAGTCACTACACAATGTTCAAGTTTTCAAGCTCAACTTTCGGATCTAGACACCTTAGTGTTGGTGAGAAAGAAACCAACACTAGAAACTCACTAAACAAGCAAAACAACACCTAGATCTAAGCATACAACATCATTCTCGGTTTCAACTTTTAGTGGACAGATTTCAGAATTTCTTTTAGGTGTAGTTTGTTTAAGCCGTGAACTAGCCCAAGATGGGTTATGTTGGAACACAACCGGTCTTGCTTTGATACCAAATGATACAAGATCAAACCAACAACACCAAGAATAACAAGAAGGCTTCGGATTTCAGTCCAACAACACAAGAATAACAAGTTTTAGTTTCGGTATTTCAACCCACAACCCGAGAACAACAAGATAGATAACAAATGCTAGTGAATCGAAAAGAGCCCCACACGGCTTCACTAGACTTTCAAGATAAACAAAATCAACACAACAACAACAAGATAAAGAAAGATAGATAACTTGACATATAACATTCAAGAAACTAAGAACCCTAACATCAAGAGAGGACCCTAAGTCTAATGAATATAAACACCAAGTTCTTACGAGGACCAAGAGGCACTCAACAACCTCAAAACCCTTGTTTCTAGCCAAAGAGACAACACAAGTATCCCTCTACTTGTGAGATACTAGGGGCGGCTCCAATGAGTGAAGAGAGAGGAAATGTTTTGGTGTTTTTAGGTTACAAAATCAGATCTCAAAAACTAAGGGATATCTCTCTAACATGTTCTATTTATACTACAACCAAAAGGGGTAAAGTGACCCATCCGCCCTTGCTTTCTTGTGCCAACCTTGGAGAGTAGTTTATTACACTTTAGGACCTCTCTCCACACATAAAAACATTTAGGTCCTTGGTCGGTTCAATCACCAACTCACACACGGCCATTTGCATGAACAAAGCTTGGAGTTTTTGTAATTCCCGAGCTTGGCTTCGTGTGAAAGGCCGTGTACCTGTGGAGGCTGCCCTAACCGTATCAATGTCTCTTTGCTCAAGAAGTGAATAGATGACCCAGCAGTTGTAGTCCCTATTTAGAGCATAGATATTTAGAATATCCTCTCTTATGAAGAGATTCCAATCAAAATCCTAGACTACCAGACTCGTAGACTGAGGAACAAAGAAGTCCCTCTAGTCAAAGTTCTTTGGCGAAATCAGTCCATTAAGGGAGCTACTTGGGAAACAAATGCAGACATGCGTACCAAGTATTCCCACCTCTTTCCCACTAACTCAGATCTAGGTCAAGGTAACAGTCCTCCTTAAGTGATTCAGTTTCATGTTTAGATTTTACTTACAAACTTAGTATCCATTTTATGTTCAGAATTCCAATACAAACTTGGTATTAAATACCATTGCATATTTAGTCATGCATCCATGTATCAGTTCAGTTATATAATCATGCAACAGACATGTATTCTTATTATGATAACCTTAGTTTATCAGAACACTTAGTCATGCATTTATGAATCAGTTACACATGCATCAGATATGCATGATCCATATGATATATTTAGTTATTAGTCATGTCAGTCATGAGATCATATTCTAGTTATTCATGTTCAGTATTTACGTCAGTTTATCTTCTTTCCCCTCTCTCAGTCTCATTCGAGGATGAATGTACTCAAGGGGGAGATATTATAATACCCCATACTTCTACCTAGCTTGAAATCTTCCTAAGAATGTTAGAAACTTACTTTAAAATATTAATCCACTTTTATACATATTGAATTTGTAAGATTTTAACTTTTTGTCATGTGGGA
The DNA here is from genome assembly GCA_030864225.1 of Capsicum baccatum var. pendulum. Lineage (NCBI taxonomy): Eukaryota > Viridiplantae > Streptophyta > Magnoliopsida > Solanales > Solanaceae > Capsicum > Capsicum baccatum. Next base: position 171,059,578 of record CM061550.1, read on the forward strand.
AATTGGATTAGCTTTCCAACGATACCAATTTCATCAAAATTTGACATTGAAAGAGGAAGTTATGGCCGAAATACAGAAAACAATCAAACTGCCCAGGTGCGACGGTGAGAGCCGACGGACCGTCGAGCAAGCGACGGACCGTCGCCCACGCCATCGTACAAGCCGTCGTAAGGGAAGTAGTGAACGCCTATTCTACCCATGTACGACGGTCAGGATCGATGGACCGTCGACCCAGCGACGGACCATCCCACACCCCATTCTGTTATTTGAAAGTCATTTTTAAAAGGGTATTTAGGTCTTTTCTATCCATTTTAACATCTAATTATATCAGATCAAGGCTCATAAGTTCATTATCCTTTTTCAACATCAAATTAGGGTTTTCTCTCAAAGATAATCCCCAAGAACAAGATCCAAATCCTTCTTTAAGAAACTAAGAGATTCCAAGTTCTTCTAGTCTAAGAACTTCAAGAAACTCACAACCCAGGTATGTCATGTGTTGATTCATGGATCCCTTTCACCCATGAAGATCAAGAATATCTTTTCAAAATCTAAGATTTGTGTATTTATGAATGTTCATGATTTAAATTAAATTAAAATTCATGTTCATGATGTTGTGGGGTGTTGATTCATGTTTAAAATTATATTTTTTTCCAATGATTGACCCTAGTATATGAAGATTTACATAATAACCATGATAAAACCCCTCAATTTACAAGTTGAATGATGTATCCATGATTATTAGATGTGTTGATGATTGTATAGCCAAAGCATGCTCCCCATGTGTTTGATTAAATACCTATGTAAAGGAAAAATGCCATGCTAGTATAATAATGTGAAATCCCTATTCATGTACAAGTTTATGCATGTCAAGTGGTTGATGAAATGTCTTAGTCAATGAATTATGGATATATGTGTAGCCATTGTGGTGATTTAGAACTTGTACTTCATGAATTCTCCAACTTATTATATTCTAGATTGTTGATGTTGATCATGTATTCAAGAAAATCATGCTTTGTTAGTTTCTTTCCATTAAGTCCTTGGGGTGATTATACCCAACAATTTAGCTGTATGCCTAGAGCCAGTGACATGTTTTCTAGATACTCTCAGTCAAACCATGTTCAGTAGAATTTAGTCAGTCTCATGACTCAGGAAAACTCAGTAATCTCAGTAATCTTAGTAATCTTAGTCAGTATCAGATCTCTGTAATATTTCATCATTCAACGAGAATCAGTTAACTCAGTCTAGTCAGTTCAGTTAATCATGTTCAATGTCTATTCAGATGGGAGTAGAAATTATCACCGAGCAAACCCAAGGATGGGAACCCACCTGTTATATGAGGGTGTGACTCTTATAAGTAATCTTTGTGTTCCAGAACTATGTAGCCAGCGTAGGTTGAGATATCATAGCCTGCTATATGAGGGTAGATGAGGTGGCTTAACCTTTTATATGAGGTTTCCCACCGTTCTCACTAGAGTTGTTATATGAGGGTTACTCACAGATTTTCCTTACCAGTGGCGCGGTATTGACACCCTCCCAATTGGGGTTACAGATTGGACCCCAACTCAGCTATATTGCGTTATTTAGGGAATGTTGGTTAGATGATTACCTACCACAATTTTAGTTACAAATTAAGACTTTTAGATACAGTCAGTCAGTCTTAGTAAAAGAACTCAGATAGCTCTTCAGATTTCAGGACTGTCAGATACAACCAACTCAGAATAATACGAAACTCAGCTAGTTCCATCAGAACCTAAGCTGTCAGATATAGTCTCTCAATATCAGTATCTCATGTTATCAGTACTCAGACTCAGTAATTATGTTATCATGAACTTAGTTACAGTTACTATGTATTCATGTATGTATTCTCACGTTTATGTTATCCAGTCATTTATTATAGTTCATACATGTAAACCCTTTGCATTCGGCCTACCTCACATGCATAATAGTACATTCAAATGTACTGATGCATTTGCTCTATGGTATTTTATACCATAGGTTCAGAAGTACGAGCCCCAGAGCATCAGTAGCATTCCAGTCTCAACAGTCAGAGTTAGCAGTGACTCCTCATCCTTTGAGGACATGACCATTACTTTATTATCTCATTAATTAATATATTAGTTGGAGTTAGTTGGGGACATGTCCCATTAACTCCTTATTCAGACAGTCATGTTTTAGAGGCTTTTTAGACTACAATATGTTTAGACAATTTTGTTTTGGGTATTTATACCTCATCTCAGATGTTATGTCCTATGGTAATTTATCAGTTTTGAACCTTATGACCTTTCAGTTCATATTTCCACATTTATACAGTATATTATGCAGTGTTCAGGTATAGATATCAGTCATGATTAGCTTATGGTACTTCGGGGTCATGAGCATCATGCAGTATTTTAGGTATCAGATTCGGGGAGTTACAGACTACCACTTAATGACTCGTCATAGGACCTTACAACTCGTGAGATCCTAGTTGTAGTCATAACAGAAACTTCAAGCCTACCTACTGGCCAGGCTAGATTAGGTCCTTAAGACCTGTCAAGACTTCATGTGACTCATAAGAAGAGTCATAATCTGGACAGTGAAGATAAAATTTTAGAAATTTTCAAGGAACAGAAATCTAAGGTGTTACAATAATTCACAAAAATCACCAAAAAATTAGGTCATTAAACAAGGGTAACAAGATACCTATTGTTTAAATCCCACGTTTCTAGATGAAGAATTCTTGCTAAGAACTTGAATTCCTGAATATTTGAGAGAAATACTAGTTTTTGACTAGAAGGAATGAGGGACATAATCCTTTTTTGTGTTTTTGAGTATTTGAGATTAATGAGAGGAAAGAAATGGAAACATAATCCTTTTTTCTATTTATGAGTGTTTGAGAGTAATGAGGGGAAAATAAATGCCTAAGTCCCTTTAACCTCCTCCTAATAAGCCTTAAAACGATATAGATTAGGATTAGAATTTAGGGGAAAATGAAATCACCCTTCTAAAAATGTAACTAATTTCTAACAGTAGTTGTCATGGGTCTGGATACAACTTATACCCTACACCTACAAATCATCTTATGACTCATGGTCCCTGGGCTAAGATTCTAGCTTTGCTACCCACTACTCATAAGGTATGGCTATAATTCGTGGTTGGGACTCATGTCCTCAGTAGAAAAATAGGAAATCTCAGGCCATTCATCAAAATAAGTCACCATTACTCATTGTTTGTCCTAACGATTTTTTCCCTTTAGTTATTTCTATTGGGATAAAAATTACATCTTTTTAGAACTTTTGGTTTGGTGATTAGAATAGTTCACCTTATGAGTCATAGTGAATGACCATGACTCATGGTATGGGTTTTCACCATTGGGGATAAGAATGGACTGAAATACTTACAACAAGTTAGTCCTCGACACAAGTTAGTCCTCGACTTGTGGACTCACTATATGACTCATATAATGAGTCATCCTATGATAAAAGCTAAATTTTTTGCTGGTCTTGAACTGGTTTTGTATGCTAAATTAGAGATATGATCCTAGTGACTTTAAGGATGTTACGATATCTCTATTTTTCAAACATTCATCCTCGAATAAAGACTAACTAGGTTGACAAGGGTAGAAAAAGAGTTTCAATTCCACCATTGAGTTCCAAAAATTAAATTTTCTAATATAGTAACCGAATTTTTAAATGAAACATAACTGAGCTATATTCATGAGATATGCATGCATCCTAAGATCATAAGAATAAATGTGGTACATAAGAACTATTACCTCAAGCTATGAACTGGAAGGAAAGAGGTAAGGGTACTTAGTCATTTATATGTTTTTGCTTCCAAATAGCTCCCCCAACTAGTTGATTTCTCCAAAGGACTTTCATAAAAGCAACTTTCTTATTTCTCAACTTGCGAATCTGAAGATTAAGAATCTTAACTGGGACTCTATATAAGAGGTACTATCTTTCACGCCCACAACTAAGGATAAATCACTAATTCAGTTTATCAACAAGGGCACATGAAAAACTGTATGCACCTATGATAAGTCTATGGGCAAATTTAATCGTAGGCCACATTTCCAATGCATCTCATAATCCTATAAGGACCAAAATATCAGGGACTAAGAGTCTCAATCCTGCCAAATCTCATGGGTGAAATTTTGAGATAAACTCAATCATCAATTGTGAATTCAAGTTAATTTCTCCTCATATTTGCATTCAATTTCAAATAAATTTGAGTTATTTTCAGCCTTTCTCTAATTAGTTGAAGTTTCTCCATAGACTCATGAATTGAGTCAAACCCCATTAAAATAGCTTCACCTAATTCAAACCAACTAGTAGGAAATCTATACCTGCTATCATAAAGCCCCTCAAACAGAGCCATCTGAATATTGGAGTGAAAGCTATTATTATAAGCAAACTCAACAAGAATCACGTGATCAATCCAACTACCTTTAAACACAATCACATAATCTCTCAAAAATCCTATATGGTCTGAATGGTCCATTCTACCTAACCATTAACTTGAGGGTAGAAAGTTGTTCTAAGATAAACTTGGGTACCAAGACCCTTATAGAAGGACTTCCAAAAATATAATAAATTGAGTACCTTTATCTGAGATGTTATTCAAGGGAAACTCATGCAACCCAACCAACTCTCCAATGTAAAGTCTGGCATAATCCTAGGCTAAATCTGTAGAATTACCTTACAAGAAATGTGTTGACTTAGTTATTCAGTATATAATAATCCTTATCAAATTATTCTATCAGTGAGTACAAGGTAACCTTGTAATGAAGTGTATATTTATCTCTTCTTACTTTTAAGTAGGAATACTAATATTTTGATTCGCACCACCTATTTTTTGGTGATCAACCTTAACCTACTGGCAATTCAAACACTTATCTATAAACTCCACGATGTCCCCCTTTATTCCATTCAACCAATATACTTCCAATGGATCATAGTATATTTTGGTAGCTCCTGGATGAATAGAATATCAAACTGTGAGTTTCTATTAGAATCCGCGGTCTCAAGTCATCCATATTTTAGAAACCTTGCTATGTGAAGAGTATCATTGAAAAATTCCTTTATCACTCATTCCACCACAATTTTATAGACTATTTTTCATTACTATGAATAAAATATTTACCACAAAAATCTCTAATATAGGAGATGCTGCGATTTTGACCCTTTAGCCACTTATATAGAGTCTTCTCTAGTAGTGATCTTGCCATCTATCTATAGATAATGTATACCGTAGTGTCAATAACTTCAACAAATAAAGTTTAGAAATACCATTGGAAATTATAATAATTTACCCCTATCCCTTAAAGTCCTATTTTTTATTTCAACAATACTATTCTGCTAGGGATTTGATGTGAAGCTAAAAGTTATGCATATAAACTATCATTGTCTCATATTTGTTCTCTTTTTGGTATTATTTTGAGCTTATTTCATACAAATTAGATTTATGTTGGCTATTTTGATGTATAAGATGGACATTGATAGAGTTTGAGAATAAATAGAGCATATTTGAGCTTTGTAGTCTGAGTAAAAGTTAAAGAAATATAATCTAAAACAAATCCGAAGGTGTAGAACTAAGACAGAAGCTTAACAGGATAAAACCAGGTAAAGATGCAAATATTGCACTAAGACAATGACTAGGTCATCGACCTAGTGCCTTGGATAAGCACCACACTCCAAGGCATCACCCATTGCCTAAAATGCTAAGGGTGTTGCCTCAAGCCAATTTTGGGTTGGGTTTTGCCTACTTTAAAATTAAAAGGGAATATCCATTTAAGGGCTTTTGAAACTATATATATGTTTCATTTAGGTCTTTTGTAATGATTATTCAACTCTATAAACTCATAAAGGAGAGAAATAACACAAGTTTGTAAGATTTTACTTTATTTTTACATTTTTAATTACTGTATCATTATTTCTTGATGAGTTTTATTGCTTGCAGTTAATTCACAAGTAGCTAAACTCATAGTATCTAGGTTTTTAGCTAAGACATAAAATAATATTTGATTATTGTATTGTCTATTTTGATTTCCATTATTGAGTTATTTATCTTATCATAATCTTAATTGTTTGGTATCTTGATCACCTCTGAAACACTACAGTGCATAGATTTGACTAGGAATAAGCAATTTACTTACACAATTAAGAGAAATCATATGCACTTCACTATCAACTATAGACCATAGGAATATATGCATTATGAATAGTCAAGTATACTAAAATTGTTGGCAAAGTGCTCAATATGATTAAAATCAACTCAAACTTGTAACTAAGGAAATCAATTGAACTAGTGATTTTATAACTCAATTGAATTATCACATACCCCGAACTTGAATGCTCTCTCTAAAATGGATTTTGAAACACTAATCTACAAAATCGCTCCAATTATTTTTATTTACAGTCAAAGCACCAAAGTCACTCTTTATTGCTTGTACCTACTAAATAACTAAATAAGAATTCAAACTAGAATGCCAATTTAGCAAATTCCTTAGGTACGTTATCTAGACTCACATCCTGTATTACTTGTATGACCATGAATCCTTGTAATTATATTTGGATAGAATATGATTCTAAGTGTTGATAAGTTGGGGTTAATCCCATGATGTTTACATTATGAAAGGAAGCTAGCATTCTTAAATTTAGTATCATGATCAGATAAGTTGTTAGCTTTTTGAACATCCAACTTTCTTCACAGATTTTGGATGTATGTAAGAAATAAATCCAATGTTTTATCTTTTGAGAAAATGAACAAGGTCTACCTAAACCTATAATCATTAATAATCACCAATATGCATTTTGTCCTCTTCTACTTTGAACTCTTATAGATCCATGTAAAATAAAAAAAAATATAGATCCATGTAACAACTTAATGGATGGGTCATGCTCACTACCTTCTTTAAGGACATAAAATACTTTCCTATATCATATGTCTTATAAGCCTTATTTTTAACCAAATATGGATTATTGTAGTTCCAAGAACTGGGTATTTTTGTTATTAATTTGTTCGACAAAGAGAAACTTGTATCTCCTAGTCCTTTGGTGCCATAGAAATAAATCATTCTCATGTGAGCTAAGATTGTTTTCTTGATTCTATAAAGAATCCATGAGGTCATCCTTATATATTATAATGACATATTTTTTTGTTGTAACATTGCTTGCAGTGTATGAGTTTGGGTAGAGTTATCCCTAGGATGAGAGTTGTGGAAATTATAGGCTATGGTAAGTTTAGATTAAATCTTTATCATGTGATGTAGAGACCCTATATGTATTATGGTTGATGGTTTATTGGTCTAATAGGTATGATCTAACAGATAAGAAGTTTAGTGATCTATAGAAACTTTTGAAATGGAATTTGGGCATATAGAACTCCAATTGTAGTTTTACCTTAATAGGATAAATTTGGGCTATTCAAAAATAAAAATAGTGTTGTAAAAGAGGGAAAATTTGGAAATTTACTTGATCTACCATTTAATCCATACTGTAGTGGTCCCATTGTCTCTACAATGGGATTACCATAGTAGTTAGGCTAACTGTCATGGCGATCAATCATAAGAGGCAAGAGATCACTATTATAGAGCATTGGGCTGCTATAACGAGACCACCATAGTAGGAAACAGGCCACTACAATAGTCATTAGGTAGTTTTTAAATGTCAAGATCTAATTTTTAAGGTTATTTTCTCCAAAAATATCCAAAAGTCAATCTAAGACTTGTGTGGGGTGATTCTCTTCTGGTTTGGGTGATTTATACTCTTAAGGTAAGATTATTCTACCCATTTTCCATAGATTAATGGCTTCTTTATCCTTGAATCATTAGAATCAAGTATTAGGAAGAATCCATGAGTTTAAATCCTAAAATTGATGGACTGATGGGAATTTCTTATATCTAGGATTACATAAAATATAAATGGTTATAGGTTGCTAGACTTACTTTCTAACATAGAATTCTTCCTTATTAACATAAATTATAAGGGATTTAGGAGGATTAATAGGTAAAACCCCTAAATTGCTGGTTTAGGCAAATGAACTAGGTCAAAACCTATGGTTTTCATTTCCTAATTCTTATAATTAGAGAATAATTTGTTGATTTCTCCTTGTTTATTATATTTAGATAGAGAAAATCTAAAATAGTGAGAAAGGGCAAAGCTTTAGTGGATTATGCTTTCTGAATTGTGTTTTATGGTAGGTTATAGTTGAATTGTAGTTATATATTGAATTTGAATTCCATGCCTATTCATGAGTTGAATAATTATAAAATAGTCTTTAGGCATACTTATGGTTGGTGAGTTGACTTGGTAGTAGATTATATACATGAATTATGAACCTTGAATTTGACTAAGTATCTAGATAAATTATGTAATTGCATATCTGGTGCATTTATCATATTTTTGTTGATAATGATTATAATATTCATATAATGTAATATTTAGAGGGTCGAATAACTCATCGGTACATATAACTTATCTATTGATGTTTAGAGTGTTTGTTCACATTGGCACATTGCATGGATTAAGTTCTTCCCTTACAGGTCATGACTATTAGGCATATTATACCCTTTATTATATTTAAGAAAAGGTTTGATGGATTTGATACATTGTTTCATATAATTAATTCATTACCTATTTTATTACATTAAGTAAGTACTATGAAAAATAGAAGTAGCATGAGACCACTTGTGAGATGGTTAGGTGAAAGTGATTAGTGTGTTAAACTTGTAATATGTAGAGGGTCATAGGCTCCATCTTGGTGTGGTTGAACCTATGCTTGAGAGGGTAGTATAAATGTGTTAATGGGGTGAAGATTGGTGTTGTTGTGTTATTTGATTTTGTAAGCGGTTATTCTATGGATAGTGGTGTTTGGGTGCAATAATTTTTATATGTGTTATGAAATATATATATATATATATATATATATATATATATATATATATATATATATATATATAGTTCTGCATAAAATCATATACAACCTAAATACATATGCAGACCTGAAAAATACATATGCAGAACCAAAAAAATATATATGTGGATCTGTAAATACATACGCAGAACTGAAAAATACATATGCAGAACTTGAAAAAACAAATGTCCAACTGAATTTTTGTTTTTAAACTAGTTTTTAAAAAAATTCAAGTTGGACCAGCCACAAAGTATGTTTATACAGTAGATGACAAAGAGAAGTATTTTATTGTTTGCCTCAAAGAAAAAAGATGTTCTTGTCATGTATTTCAGTCCTGGATAACATGAATTTTAAGAAGGGTTCATATTGCTCTGATCTATACAAGCCAAAAACAATATTAAGAACATATGATGTTCCAATTTATCCTTTACCAGACAAAGATAACTGGGTAATTCCATATAGCATATTGGATGAGGTAATTCTACCCCAAAAATACAAGGGGGCCCCCAGCAGACCTCCAAAGAAAGATCGTGGAAAATTAGGAAGGGATATGTTCGGAAAGAAAAACATCAATTCTTGTAGTGCATGAGGATTTAAGGATCACAATAGGCGTTTATGTAAGAAATATAGTAAATGATACATTTGTTGATGTATTCAATCAAAAAAAAATCTCAAATTTTTTCATTGACAATTATGTAAGTCGTACAATTGAACTCATTTGCATAATATGTGACTAATTTTTCATTGATAATTATGTTACATATATTTGAATTTGTTAAGTCATAAAGTCATTGCAATTATGATACTAAGCTTGCAAGTTTTTTAAGTTCATTATGAATAAATGAATTTAATTGATTCTATATGTATTGTATGAATGCGAAAAAATACTGAAAATAAGATCATTTTTGGAGAGTTGTATATAAAATAACAATACATATCTGGGTACATGTATAATCAGAAAAAAATATAATTACGTTACAAATTAATACTACATGTGCATTTACGTATATGTAATTGCTAATGATTGTATGTAAAGACATATATATTTGATTTCAATAAAAATGTATTTTCATGTGTTATGAAAGATATATGTATAGTCCTGCATAAAATACATATTCAAAGCTAAAAAAATATGAAAAACACATATAAATACCTATGAATACATATACAGACAGATAAATACATATTCTGACAAATACATATGTAGAACTAAAAAATACTATTGTCCAACTGAATTTGAGTTTTTTAAATAATCTTTTTTTAAATTTAGCTATTATATATGGGATATTAAATATAAAACTAAAATTCAAACATTCAAATTAATTTGATGCAACATCAATAAGCAAAATATAACTGACAAGTTCTAAAAAACTTTTGACATGCTACCTGAAAATAATATATGAAACTTAAGAACTATTCAACTACGTCTCTATCTACCTACAGTTAACTGCTGTCAAATACAAAATATTAAAAAAAATATCAAACTTCTAGCACTTCAGTGTCTTCTGTTATCCTGATTTTCCTAATAGGCCTCATTGGTGCTTCATCATCACTTTGTGCCTTATCTTCTTCTTTTCTCAAATCATAATGCCACAAAAATAAAGCATATCTTACGCGAAGAAAATCTGGATTGAAGTCAACGTAAGAAACACCTTCATCATAAGTAAGGCACTCAGCATATGTCACTGTATACAATCTATAATCCCTGTAAATACATTTAGACCCAAAAGGTTATTGAAATCTATAGACCAAAAAATTGTTGAAATCTATGTTACATGTACTTCTCACAAAAAAATAATATAAAATACATAATATGCATATATTTCTTATAACATCATACATATTACATTACAATAAATACATATATAACTGCATATGTATTTTCAAAATAAATGTTTGTTCCAGAATACATAAATAAACACATACCTATTTGCGAAATACATATCATAGTAATATTGAACAAACAAATGCCATATCAAATACATATCTTAACAGTGAGAAATGCAACTCTTGTCCTGATGTCTTAACAGTAACAAATACATATCTTTACAGTAACAAAAATATTTATATATCTTCACAATTACCAAATGCATATCATAAAAGTAACAAATACAATTTCATATCTTAACAATAACAAATACAACTCCATATATATACATATGACTGAACAACCCAAAATACATACTACATATCTTAAATAAAAAATATACTACAAATATATATATTACCAACTAAAAAAAAATATAAGAATAATCATATATAATATTTAAAAATACCTATACCTGCAGATAACCCATAATCTATAAAAATAAATATACAAATACCTCTTTCACTTTTTCTTCTTCAGATGAATTTTGTTCAACAAGACTTGGTATTTTACTTGACTCTCGCATTTTGTTTGACTTTCTCTTTTTCACAATTTTTTGCATTTTTTGAGATTTTGTAGATGAAGGTTTTCTTAATCCTTTTCGCTTCATACTTTCTGCAATCTTCTCCGGAGCATTACGATGCTTCGATCTCACCTCTTCTATGCGTATTTCTCTCTTTGACTGAATAGGCGTAGAAATCAATTTAAGATCTTCATCTTGTGTTGAACCAAGACTAAATGATAGTGGATTGTTAGAAACTAAATTCACAGGTGGTATACCTCTATTCAAACTTCTACAACATATGTGTTCTTCAATTATAGCAGACCTCCTCCACAATCTATCAACAAAATGATTTACAAAACTTCAAAAAAATGGAAGAACATGGTTGAAGAAAAAAATATAAAATATATAAATTATATGGAAGATATAACATGTAATAACTATAAATATCAATTTATCATATTTGATGGAGCATATATTTATCAACAATTGGAGAAAATAGAAGGAAATTGAAAAAAAAAATTAAGTTGAAGATACGGTTAGATTGGATGAAAGTGAAATAATGGAGAAAAAATAAGAAAAGGTAAAATATGTGGAGTAAAACACACATCTGTGTAGTTAATGGGCAAAATAATGTTACTTTTGTTACAAAATGTAATTTTGTAAAAGTATTGCTATTTATTGTAATTATAGTCTTTAAGTTTGTTACGTTCTGTAGTTTTTCCTTTGATTATTTGATGACTTTGTCTATTTTTGCACTTGGGTCACTATTGAGCCAAGTCTTATGCTTGTACATATTTGTTGATTTTTCGGGTAAAGGGCTATGACCCATTTTGAGGAAAAAAAGATTAGGGTAGAAGATTGGTTGATAGTAGAGCAATGTCTTGCTATATCCACCAATTACCAAAAATCCAACCAATCTTTAGTACCGAAGCTGAGAACAAGATAAACCAAACCATCCTCCACTCTACCAAGTCCAACAAGATGGGCTTAGAACCTAACTACCACCACTAAACCCGAACCCTCTCATCCAAACTCCGCTTGACCAAAGACCTCACTATCCAAATCCAATCCCGCCACAATAAGCTCTACTTAACCCAAATAGACCCATCCATATTGAGGGCTATGGTAGGGGAGGAAAACATAATGGTTATAGGTCGTATGATGATGTTTACTTAAGGAAAGAAAGAATGAGGGGTAGACATGAGGAGTTACGCCGAGAGATGAGAGATGTCCACCCAAATCGAGATGTAAGTCTCAATTCTATCAAAGTGAGCCTTCCCATTTTCAAAGGTGAGAGTTATCCCGAAGCCTACCTTGCATGGGAGTCGTCTTGTGATAAGATCTTCCAACTTAATGACTTCACAAAAAAAAGTTGCTATACTATAGCTCACTTCGAAGGGTATGCTAATACATGGTGGGAGTATATTAAACGGTTTGGAAATTATATGATTGGGGAACAACCTCCTCATTGGTTTTGGTTGAAGAACCTTATACAGCAAAGGTACTTGCCCGAGACTTATAGGCATGAGCTCCTTGCCAAATTTTACAATTTGAGTTAAGAGAGGAAAAGTGACATGCCTTACTACGATGAATTTTAACAATTGATATTGAAACTTGACCATTGAAGAGAGCAAGTAAGTCATGACATTGTGCGCTTCAAGGTTGGGTTAAACAATGATATCTCCACTCGCATGATGCTCCACAAATTCGACACCATAGGTGGCATCTTCCATGTGGCTTTCGAGTTTGAGAGGGAGCTCAAAGAGAACTCATTCATGGCTGCCCAACCTGAGGCCACCAAGACTGTCCAAAAATATCCTCTAAGGTATAAAGGTAAATTGAATTCTACTTCCAATCCCAAACGGTTTCAATGTTTCAAGTGTCAAGTGTGGGGGCACAAGGCTAGTGAGTGCCTAAAATGAAGGAATATAATCCTAAAGAAGGGTAGATTGTACTATCTTATAGAAGAGGTGGGCATTGAATCGGTTAAGAATGATAGAAAACCGCAAGATGGAGAGCAAGAAGAAACTGAAGTGCAAAATAAAGAGTATAGAGAAGATTTGTAGTCGCAAGAAGGAGATTGTGAAGTGCCTTTGTAAAAGAGGTAGGGCCGTAAATTTGTAGTCAAATTCCTCTCAATATGGAGAGGATGATACAAGTATGATCAGGATCATGAACTTTTTGAATATTTTTGTAGACTAGTCACTAAAGGGCCCTTTTATCATTTTATCTATTATTGTAATGTAGTATAAATAGGCTCTTGAATGAGGGGGAGGGGGGGACAGAGATAGTGTGTTAGGGGAGTTGGAGCACTATAGGGAGTGTCACGATTTTGGTTATTGTTGGTGTTTTAAGGCAGAGGAGGTCAGTAAGGCTATTCACAAGATGCGAAGGGGCAGGGTGATGAGGCCCGATGAGATCCCGATGGATTTTTGGAAGTTTTCTAGCGGGGCAGGGTTGAGGTGGCTGACCAACTTATTTAAAAATATTTTTAAGTTCATAAGGATGCTCGAGGGGTGGAGATGGAGCACGATGATTCCTTTATATAAGAACAAAGGTGACATTCAGATTGGCAACAACTATCAAGGTATTAAGTTGTTAATTCATACAATGAAGATTTGGGAGAGAGTGGTGGGGCGGAGGTTGAAGAAGATTGTTTCTATTTCAGAGAATCAATTTAGATTTATGCCTAGTCACTCCACGACTGAGGCAATTCACCTAGTGCGGAAACTGGTAGAGCAGTATAGAGAGAGGAAGAGGAATGTACATATAGTGTTTATTAACTTAGAAAAGACGTATGACAAGGTCCCTAGAGAGGTTCTGTGGAGATGCTTAGAGGCGAGGGGGGTTCTTGTGGCATACAACAGAGTGATTAGGTACATGGATGAGAGGGCGAAAACTTAGGTAAGGAAGTAGGAGAAGATTCTGAGCATTTCCCGATCTTGATAGGATTGCACCAGGGATCAACTCTTAGTTCGTTTTTATTCTCCTTGGTGATGGATATGTTGACGCGGAGTATATAAGGTGAGGTGCCTTGGTGTATGCTTTTTGTGGATAATGTAGTTTTGATTGATGAGTCAAGATAAGGTATTAATGATAAGCTAGAGGTATGGAGACAAACCCTGGAGTCTAAAGGTTTTCGGTTGAGTAGGACCAAGACGGAGTACTTGGAGTGCAAGTTTAGTGACTCGAGGAAGGAGGAGGGGGTGGTAGTGAAGTTGGATTCCCAGGCGGTTTGCAAGAGGGATAGTCTTATTTATTTTGGGTCCACGATTCAGGGGAATGAAGAGATAGATAAGGATGTCTCTCACCGTATTAGGGCAGGTTGGATAAAATGGAGGCTCATTTCAAGAATTTTATGCAATAAAAAGGTGCCCCCAAGCTGAAAGGAAAATTCTATAGAATCACAGTCCGATCGGCTATGTTATATAGAGCGGAGTGCTGGCCGATTAACAATTCTCATATCCAAAATTTAAAGGTGGCGGAAATGAGGATGTTGCGTTAGATGTGTGGATTTACAAGGGCTGACAGGGTTAGGAATGAGATTATTTGGGAGAAAGTGGGTGTGGTGTCGGTGGAGGATAAAATATGAAAAGTGAGGTTGAGATGGTTTGGTCATGTGATGAGGAGGGGTACGGATGCCCCAATTCGTAGGTGTGAGAGGTTGGCCTTGGATGCTTTCAAGCGAGGTAAGGGTAGATCAAAGAAATACTGGAGAGAAGTGATTAAATGTGACATGAAACAGTTATAACTAACTAAGGACATGACCCTAGATAGGAAGGTATGGAGGAAAAATATTTGGATAGAGGTGTAAGGTGTGTGGGTGAGTCGTGGTCTGTAGTTAGGAGGGCTTTGATATCCATTGTTTGGTGATGTACAATATTTTTGTTGATGTCGTGCCTATGTTATTTTATCATGTCCCATGCTTTTGATGTTTTTGTATATTATCCTTTGTCTGGAGCCGGGGGTCTATCGGAAACAACCTCTCTACTTTTTTAGAGGTAGTAGTATGGACTCCGTACATTCTACCCTCCCCAGACCCCACGATGTGGGAATATACTGGGTTTATTGTTGTGATATTGTAGTATAAATAGAACATTGTAGGGTTTATTTCTTTAGTTGCTTAATGATATTGAGAGAACACTCCTCTTAGAGAGAGAGTCCTAAAATCGTAACTAGGGCCATATACAAGTGTGGAATCACTTGTGTGTAAAATTGCTTGATACATTGGTGCTTGGGTGGTGGACGTCTCTCTTGTGTCAATTGTAAGAGATAGGTGATTGTAGTGTGTAGTGTTAAGGGGTTCAAGAGTGTCATATGTTCTTGGGTTCTTAAGATTATACCTCCATTTGTCTATCTTTCTATCTTTATTTGTTGTAATTGTTGGTAGTGTTCTTGTTTATAACCTTGTAATCGTTCTATTGTTGAAATCTTATTGTGTTGTTCATCTTCTTCTTCTTGTTACATTAGTTTGGGTTGGCTGTTTTGGTGTCAAATACACCATTATATCTTGTATTCTTGTTGTTGGTAGTGAATCCTAGAGTGGTCACTAAAGGGGTCCTCGGTTCTTCAAACTTGTGGACTATTTTGGTGTATGTTTCGTTTCTTCTTGGTCTCTCTTGTATCGCCTTAGAAAAGGTTTTATAAGGTGTTACAATATATTTTAAAAAGATGTTGTCAGTGTTTCTCAGATCTTGTCATGGTGGTACCAATATTTCATGAATGGGTATGATATAAATATGTAATGCTCACAACCAATCACAATAAGTATTTCCACAGACAACCACATGATATATTTCCACAACCAACCACAATGATACATTTCCACAACCACATGCGTCAATATTCGCTCATTATTTTCGTATCATCCATGAATTTTCACATGTCTCATTTGCCAATAAAGTATGAATATAATCACAATACACAAATCACAATTATTCATATATATTCAAGGCTATCAATATCACATAGGACCCCACATGGACACAGATATCACATAATATCTCAATTTCGACAATTACATCACATATAAGCCCCCACACGGACACAACACATAGATAGCCATTTTTCATGGTTAGTACTCACCCTTAACATGCATTTTATATCATCATTTACTAACCATACCAATCTGAAAAAGTTAAGTCATAACTTACTTCAAAAATCGAAATCGATCCGCTACAGTTAAATCTGTGACCTTACTTTTCACGAACAATCTCGAACTTCACTAAAAACATCAAATATAAAATTTACGCATCAAAACAAAAGCAACGATACCCATATTGACTACTTTTAGATCCGAGTCAAAACGGACCTCCAAAATGAGTTTCCAAAAAAGATGGGCAAAATTGAAACTTTACTTCAAAAACATGTTACCCATATTTTTAAGAACCTACAGCTGAAAACCCAAGTTAAATCAAGTCAAAAACGGGGTTCAAATCAAAGAAAAACTATTTTTGAGCTTTACCGGGTAAACTCTTTGAAATTCAGGTTAAAACCAAGAATCGGAGTTGTTTTGAAGGTTAAATTGATGAAAAACTAATAATTATAAGATAAAAAATATTATTCAATTGAAAAGGAGTGAAAATCGTGTTTAAAAATAAGTCTTAAGATTTTTGGGGTTTTGAGAAATTAATAAGAAATTACTAAGAAAAGAGTGAATTCTTATCTTTAATCCATAATAAAACGAAGAAAAATTTGTTAATTTAGCTTTCCAAGCTTTCACAAACTTTGTTTTTAATCTCTCAAACTATTTAGGGTTTAACTTTCAAGAGGCAAAATGAAAAATGAGCAAAATAAATCAAAAAACTATTTAAATAGTGCAGAAAATCTGCACTAAAAGGGAAAAAGCTGCAGTTTTTTGTATTTTAAGTCCAATTCGAACTTCGATTGGATGCCTAGATTCGTTCAGAGTTCGATTTATGCAAAAGAACTATGAAACCACACTAAATTCGACGTTTCAGATGCGATGGCGATATCAAATTTTCAAAAAAAAAATATTATTTTCCCAAAATTGACCCCCAAAATCTAAAACTATAATTTTTCAAACCGAAGGTCAAAATGAAATTTGAAATCCGTAAAATCATACCAAATATGCTAACATCCTAAAATTAATATTCTGGATCTATTGGCGAAGTTGGATTTTCTATACGAGGTCGTTTCAACCAAATATGGGCCCCACAGCCATATTTCTAATTTTCCAACTTTCGATCAATAGGTCGACATGAGATCGGATGCACCGGGACCCAAACCAAAGGTCTACCTAGCCTAAAATCGATATTCCAGAGCTATTGACACATTCCGTTCGGCCATCTATCGCACGAATCAAAAGATATTTACATAAATCCAAAATAAGGCTCTCGAAGCCATCAGGAACCACAATATTGTATAAATGATACCAAAATGCATCGAAAATCATGTCAATCACTCCCACACCCCAGAAATATCATAATGCAATCATAGAGAGGGTTAAAACAGTCAAATCACATAAAATCACAAATTTCAAATATTTCATCAAATTTTTAGGTCGTTACAGACACTACCACAATGTGTGTAATTTATGAGATGTTCTATAACTTTTGTCTTAGAGATAAGGCTTATTCCAAAGGACTTTTAAACAACAAGTCATGCCCTTAAAATTTTCTTTGATGTCAAAAAAAAAAAAAATTCCTTTGGGGATTATCCAACTTTCTATTTATCAGCAAAATATAATAGAACTTGAGAAAAAAATAGAAGAAACAAAATAAATTGAGAAACAAAGAAAGAAAGAGAAAAAAAATAAAGGTTAAGAAAAAAAGAAGAATAAAAAATAAAAAATAAAGAATGAGAAAACAAAAATGAGAAGAAAAAAATAAAGATAAAGTTAGAGAAAAAGAAAAATGAGAAATGTTAAAAATAAAGAAAAGTAAAGGTTGAGACAAATGAATTAATAAAAGAAAAAGACAAAGAGAAATGAAGAAATAAATAATGTTTCAGAAAAAAAAAAGTAAAAGAAAAATAAAGGTTGACACAAATGAATTAAAACAAGAAAAAAATCAACAAAAAATAAAAAGTAAAAAAAATAGAGATAAAAATAAAGGTTGAGAGACAAATAAGCATGGAAAGTTTAAAAATATTTGAGGTGTAGACGGGAAAAAACGTATTTGTTCTATATTTAAATAGGGGTATTTGGCTTGTGTTAGCACAGGCTCAACATGAAGAATATTTTTAGATTAACTATTGTGATTTATAATAATTTTTATGTAATTTTAAATAATATATGTTATACCATCTCTCTCAATTTATGTGATATTATAATTTTTTAGAGTTAACTAAATTTTTTACATATTTTTTAAAATATTTTATTTTGAATTATTAATTATTGTGATTTACATTATTTTTTCTTCTGTCCCAGTTTATGTGACAAATAAAATATAGAGAGTCAATCAAAATTTTTACGTCTTTTTAATTATTTTAAATTATTAATTATTATGATTTATAATACTTTTATTAGTGCTTAAATGTTGTGGTTGTCAATCACTTACTTTGAATAAGCAAGTGTTTGCCCATCACTTACTTTGTCGTGAAACAAGCGATTGCCCACATTGGATCACTTACTGTAAGTTTACCCATACCTCCAAGGCATATAATGCCTATATATATCCCCTCTACTTCACATGTAAAAATAGATATTTACAATCAATAAAATACTACTACTAAGTTACTCATCTTATTCTCTTGCTTACATATACTTAAATCTCTTTCTATTTCTCTTTTCTTTTCTTGTAATAAGTTTTATTACTTGTTCTTTAAATCACAACACGTTATCAGTACGAGATCCCTTATAAGGTGCGTATTTATTACGTAATTATTTGTTTTCAGATTCTAAACACACACACACAAAAAAAAAATATAAATTGCTAAAGGAAATCAACTTTTGATAATAATCTATTAACAATATATGATTCTATTTAAATTTATTTGAGATAGTTATTTTATTTTTGAAAATATCATTATATCTAACTTATTAATCTTTTTATGATAGTTTCACTATGTCAAATTTATCAAAACTTGAGTTTGTGGCACTCGACATTACTAGAAAGAATTATTTATTATGGGTCCTTGATGCTGAAATTACCCTTGACGCTAGAGATTTCGGGGATACTATTAAATAAGAAAATAACGCGTCAAGTCAAGATAAGACAAAAGCTATGATTTTTCTTCGTCATCACCTCCACGAAGGATTAAAAATTAAATATTTAACTGTGAAAGATCCACTTGAATTATGGACCAACTTGAAAGACGATATCACCACCTAAAATTGTCGGTATTACCGAAAGCTAAATATGAATGGATACACCTTCGGTTTCAAACTTTTAAAATCGTAATTGAGTATAATTCTACTATTTATAAATTAAGTTCAATATTAAGATTATGTGGAGACACCATCAGTGATGAGGACTTACTAGAGAAAACTTTTTTCACTTTCATGCTTCTAATGTATTGCTACAATAACAATATCGTGAAAAGGGATTTAAGAAATTTTTTGAATTGATTATATGCCTACTTGTGGCAGAGCAAAATAATACTTTGTTAATGAAAAATCATGAAGCTCGTCCTACTAAATCTTCTCCATTCCCTGAAGCAAATGTTGTAGCAGCAAATGATCAGCCTAAAATAAGGCAAAATTATTATCGTGGTCGTGGTTGAGGCCATGGTCGTGTACGTGGTTAAGGACGTGGCAGAGGATGAAATAATTATCATCATAATGGTGGAAATAAACATGAGAACAATAAAGGTTCTCAAAATAATTCTTCAAAGGGTAAAGTTAATATTTGTCACTGATGTGGTATGAAAGGTCATTGGGCATGTATTTATCGTACGCCTGATCATTTTGTCAAACTTTATCAAGCTTCCCTTAAAAGAAAAGAAAATGATGTGGAAGCGTACTTGACCTTTCGAGGTGATGATGATGAAGCAGCTCCATCAAATACACATAATGATATTGAGGCAAACATTGCTTACAAAGATGACTTTAAGGGTCTCTCAGATATTAGCCATTCGAGAGCTGAAGATTTCGATATTGATTTAAGAAATGATCACCTTAGTGGAGAATAAATTATAAAAAAAGTTATTGTTTTCCTTCGTTTGCAATTATGTTTTTCTATTTTATTAAAGTACTATGTATCTCGAATTTCTACATTTCTAACGCAAGTTCTTATGTTAGCTTTTTTCAAATTTCTTATTGTATGCTTTTTTTTGAAGAATATGGAAATCCCCCAATCATCAATTGGATCCAAAATCAGTTATAATGATATATGTCTTATCGATAGTGCTAACTCACATACTATTTTAAAAGATAAGAAATATTTCTCTTATTTGGTGATGAAAGAAGCCAATGTTAATACTATATCTGGTAGTACAAGATTAATTGAAGGCTCCAAAAAGCTAACTTATTACTTACCGAAGGAACAAACTTGATAATTGATGAAGCATTATGTTGTAGTAAGTCTCAGAGAAACTTATTAAGTTTCAAAGACGTTTTTCCAAATGGCTATCATATTGAAACTACAAATGATGAAAAGATTGAATATCTTTATATTACTACAATAATCTCGGGTAACAAATATATACTTGAAAAATTACCCGTTCTTTCTTCCGGCTTATACTACACAAGTATTAGCACTGTTGAAATACATGTCATAGTAAATTAGAAGCTTACTAATTCAAATAATTTTATTATTTGGCATGACCGATTGGGCTATCCTGGTTCTAATATGATGCGCAAAATAATTGAGAATTCATATGGACACTCATTGAAAAACCAGAAGATTCTTCAATTGAAAGAATTCTCTTGTGATGTATGTTCTCAAGACAAATTAATTACTAGGCCATCAACAATTAAAGTGATAATTGAATCCCCTACATTTCTGGAACGTATACAGGGTGATATATGTGGGCCCATTCACCCTCCATGTGGACCATTTAAGTATTATATGGTTTTAATAAATGCATCTAAAAGATGGTAACATGTATGTTTATTATCAACTCATAAGTTGGCATTTGCGAGATTACTTGCTCAAATAATAAAGTTAAGAGCACAATTTCCAGATTATACAATAAAGACAATTCGTCTTTATAATGCTGGAGATTACGTTCTTTTAATGATTATTGTACATGAACTAAAATAGAAATTGAATATCTTGTTTCCCATGTTCATACTCAAAATGATCTAGCAGAGTCATTGATTATACGCCTCCAATTAATCGCTAGGCCAATGCTTATGAGAACAAAACTTTCCATTTTGATAAGGGGTCATGCTATTTTGCATGCAGCATCTCTTGTGCGGATAAGGCCCACAAGTTAATTTTTTGTCAAGAGATAAATATTTACTATCTAAGAATTTTTGGATGTGAGGTATATGTTCCAATTGATCCACCACAACGCACAAAAATGGGTCCTCAAAGAAGATTGGGGATATATGTTGGATGTGAATCTCCTTCAAGTATAAAATATTTAGAACCTATGAATGGAGATTTATTTATAGTAAGATTTATTGATTGTCATTTTGACGAAACAATATATTTAGAGGGAAAAAATAAGCAGCTGAAAAAATAAATAGACTAGAATATATTATCATTATGTCACTTAGATCCTCATACAAATAAATGTGAACTAGAAATTTAAAAGATAATTCATTTGCAAAATACTGTAAATCAACTGCCAGATGCATTTACTGATCTATCAAGAGTTACAAAATCTCACATTCCAGCTGCTAATGTTTCCATTCGAGTTGATGTCCCTGTAGGACAATTGACTAATGCAAATGATTCTAAACCACACTTAAAATGTGGTAGATCAATCGGTACCAAATATAAAAATCCTCAAAAAAGAAGAAGAGCAAATAATCAAAATAATCGTAATATGGAGGAAGCTGCTCAAGAAGAATAGCAAGACATGACAATTGTTAAAACCTTAGAAGAGGTTCAGGTACCTAAAAATAAAGAGATCTCAGTCAGTTATGTCTCATCAAGAAAAATATGGAATCGAAATGATATAATTGTCGATAATATTTTTTCTTATAATGTTGCAAATGAAATAAAGCAACAAGATGAGGATCTTTAACCAAAATCTGTCAAAGAATATAGACAGAGAAATGATTGGCCAGAATGAAAAGATGCAATCAAAATTAAATTGGCTTCGTTTGAAAAACGTGAAGATTTTGGATCTATAGTCCAAACACCTGAAGTTATAAAGCCAGTGGGGTGCAAATGGGTTTTTGCGCAAAAATAAAATGAGAAAAATAAAGTCGTAAGATATAAAACATGACTTATGGAACGGGATTTTTGCAAAGACCTGGCATTGATTATATGGAGACATATTGTCTGGTGGTAGGTGCAATCACCTTCAGGTATCTTATTAATTTGGCAGTTCATGAAAAACTTGATATGCATCTGATAAACGTCATCACAGTCTATTTATATGGCTCATTAGATAGTGATATTTATATGAAAATTCCTGAAGGATTCAAAATTCTTGATGCGTATAAAAATTCTTGAGAAAATTATCCAATCAATCTTCAGAAATCCTTATACGAATTAAAACAATCAGGTCGCATGTGGTAAATTGCCTTCGTAAATACTTATTGAAAGAAGGGTATAAAAATGATCCAATATGTCCTCGTGTCTTTATTAAAAGGTTTGAATTTGAATTTGTCATAATAGATGTATATGTTGATGACTTGAATATCATTGGAACTCCTGAAGAGCTTCCAAAGACAGTAGAATATTTGAAAAGGGAATTTGAAATGAATGATTTCGAAAAGACAAAATTTTGTCTTGATCTACAAATTGAACATTTTACGAATGGAATCTTTGTCCATCAATCCACATATACTGAAAATGTTTTAAAGAGATTTTATATGGATTAAGCACATTCATTAAGTACCCCGATGTTTTGGCGATCACTAGATATTAATAAAGATCCATTTCGACCTCATAAAAATGATGAAGAACTTGTTGGTGCTGAAATACCATATCTTAGTGCAATTGGGGCATTAATGTATCTTGCTAGTAATTCACGACCAGATATATCTTTTGCTGTAAATTTCTTAGCATGATTTAGTTCTTCCCCAACATGAAGATATTAGGATGGTATTAAGCATATATTCAGATACCTCCGAGGAACTATTTGATATGAGACTATTTTATTCAAATAAGTCTGATTCGCAATTAATTGGTTATGCAGATGTAGGATATTTGTCTGACCCATATAAACGTCGATCTCAAATAGGTTACTTGTTTACATGTGGAGGTACAACTATATCATGGCGTTCAACAAAACAAACCATGATTGTTGCATCATCAAATCATGCAGAGATAATAGTCATTCATGAAGCAAGTCGAGAATGTGTCTGATTGAGATCAATAACTCAACACATTCAGGAAACATGCGACCTTACTTTGAAAAAGAATATTCCAACAATATTGTATGAAGACAACGCCGCTTGCATAACTCAATTAAGAGGAGGATACATCAAAGGAGACAGAACAAAACACACTTCACCAAAATTATTCTTTACTCATGATCTTTAAAAAGCGGGTGAAATAGATGTTCAACAAGTTCGTTCAAGTAATAATCGACCAGATATGTTCACTAAAGCATTGCCAATATAAACCTTTGAGAAGTTTAGATACAAGATTGGGATGTGTCGTCTCCTAGATAATAAGTGATGTTTTTATCAGGGGGAGTAAATACACGTTGCACTCTTTTTTCCTAACCAAAGTTTTTATCCCACTAGTTTTTTTCTGATAAGGTTTTTAATGAGACAGCAAACAAAGCATATTACAAATAACTATGTACATCTTATTCTTTTTAATTTTGTTTCTTATACATAGGCATCCAAGGGGAGTATTGTGAACAAGTGGTTGCCCATCACTTACTTTGTTGTGAAACAAGTGATTGCCCACGTTAATAAGTTACCATAAATTTACCCATACCTCCAAGGCATATAATGCCTACATATATATCCCCTCTACATATATCTGTAACAATGGTTGTGAATCTGATATCCATATTTCCTTTCAGATTAATAAATAGGATTATTGTGATTACTAATATGGAAGTGTGCATCTAGTCTTTCCCAACCTATCTTGGTTTGTTATTAAAATTCAATGTTGTTTTGTTGCTTTTTTACTTATGGAATCTCTGGTCCTTCTAACCTGACATGGTAAAATTGTTTTACAATCTGAATGGAAACGTATGCAAAATTGGTGTGCTCTTAAAAAAAAGAAGGTAATGTTGAGTAGATTGTTATGCACTTTGTAATTTACTTATGCTTAATAATACAATTTCATTCATCCGAAGGACCAAGCCAAATTGTTGCATGGGGTTGGCTAAATTGTATAAATTCATAAACAGATGCAAGAAATTCGATTAAATATACCTTTGGAGTCGATTGTCAAACAATGTTTTTGGCATAATTGCTCGTGGTATGTGTTGTAGTCACTAAAGAATTTATGGTCGGAACATGGTAATCTACTACATTATTGTATGGACTCTGTGTTCTCATATTTAAAGGCAACGTTGTCCTTGCTATGACCTCACTATGAATACACTGGTATGTTGTTGTTGAACGTTGTCCTGGCTTTCACAGACATTGGTTGCCTCTGTACATAGTGTATGTTATTTTATCATTGCTTGAACTCGGGTGTGGGTGTCTGATACGGGTGCCGTTCTATAGATCGGATCTTTCATGATCTTAATTTTAGGATTCAGGGGTACGGATCTTGGTACAGATATGGGTGCAGGGATTCAGCCAAAAAATAAGTCATATATCTAAAATAGAGTTATATCTCCGCGGAAAAAATATTAATCAAGAGGAAAAACCCAAAAAGGAGATAAAAGGAAAAGGATCGACATAGAAATTATATAGACAACCTATTTCATTTTCTTCAATTTCACCTTAATTTTTGTTTTGATTACAAAAATCATTGGTATCTATCCCGAATTTCTCCATCAATTTTGATCAAAGTACCCAAAATCGATCTACCAAATTGTGTATGTTATCCCACGGCCATGCCCATGTCGTGTATGCACTGAAAGTAAAAATCTGACCAACTAAGATTCAAGAAATTAATGCGAAATCAGGGGCGGATCTAGAGGCCCAGATGGGGTTCCCGAGAACCCAGTAACTTTCGTGCGGATCTAGTATTTATATAGAGAGATCTAGTAAATATATAAGAATTATAAGTTGTGAACTCAAAAATCAAGTGTATTGTTGGTCTAGTGGAGTAGAGAGTTTTGTAAAAATTTTATTGACCTCATGGTTGTGGGTTCAAATCCCTTTAGTATCTATTTATTTTTATTTTTATCTAACATGTGGAACCCACAAATTTTAAATTCTAGATCCGTTGAGTTTCCTCAAATCTTCAATGAAACTCGAGTAAATTTTATGGTTACAAACCAACAGGGCTAACTCTAGCACATTCACCTATTTCCTAGTTGCAACTGCCCCTTTCAAGATTCTACTGCAATCTTGAAAGCCTTTATAACTCGATATACAAACACCTAATACAAAGTCCTTATGAATATGAAAGGTTACAATATAAGCTCAAAGAATCAAAGTAGAAAACTAAGAATTGTATTGATAAATCTTGATAGGAACAAGTTCTTCTTCACGTTGCCACTTGACTCATTTATCACACGAAGACACTCTTGAATATATTCTCTCTTAAGTGCTCTCTTCTTGTTGTGTGGTTGTGTTCAATAGCATTAATGTATTGCTTTATACAGGAGTTGGAATGCCCATATTCTTCTTCTCCAAATCAAGCATGAATTGGTTCAAGAATCCAAGTACCTAATCCTGTTCAAACTTGG
The DNA here is from genome assembly GCA_030864225.1 of Capsicum baccatum var. pendulum. Lineage (NCBI taxonomy): Eukaryota > Viridiplantae > Streptophyta > Magnoliopsida > Solanales > Solanaceae > Capsicum > Capsicum baccatum. The sequence continues at coordinate 171,085,698 of CM061550.1, forward strand.
TTGCCATTCACGTGTCGGCTTCCACTTGTTTTCTCCTTTTCCCAAAGTTAAATGAAAAAAAAAACTTTTCTCAAAGTTCTTTCCTTGTGTGCAAATGTGGTAATATTTCATGTTGGTTTCTTGGTCCTTGATCAATGTGATTAGCCATAATCCCAATTCCTCAAGGAATCCTTTATGCACTTGGAATCTGATTTGCACCTGATCAAGCAGTGTACTTATGTAATCAGCTCTTGCGGTAAACATGTTAAGGAACTGGATCTTTAGTAGTTAGTTATCATAAACACTACATATCCTTGTGTGAGACGTGTTTAATAGATGGTTCTTGCATCATGTTTGTTATGTTTGTTAATCGTCAAAACCTCATCTGTAGCATAACTAATGGCTCCTAGCTCATAGCCAACAATATATAATACTGCACCATAAGTTTTAGTTCAACTGCATAAGGATTCTCATACTATGCTAAAATCGATAGAGTGCATGACTTGCTTTCTTATTCATCCAAGTGTTGTAGCCTTGTCGAACCCTATTCGTTTCTGAAACAATAAATCACATGTGATTTTTTGGGATAAGATTGGAACTCTTGTGTTTTTTTTGTTCTTTTATGATTAGCCTGTATACTAGTTTTTTCTTATTCTTCCAAGTGTTGTAGCCTTGTAGGACTCTATTTGTTTCTAAAACAATAAATCACATGGGATTTTTTTGGACCAAATTGGAACTCTTGTTTTTTTTTTTTCACTAGGGATTTACTCTTAACCTGTTTTTACTTGTCCTGGTGATGAATGTTTTGACGCGGCATATTCAAGGGAAGGTGTCTTGGTGTATGTTATTAGTTGATGATGTTGAACTGATTGATGAGACTCGGGGAGGAGTTAATAATAAGTTGGAGCTTTGGAGACAAACCTTTGAGTCTAAAGGATTTTGGTTGAGCAGGACTAAGACAGAGTACTTGGAAAATAAGTTTAGCGATTTGTTGCACGAGGCAGACGTGGTAGTGAAGCTTGATTCCCAGGTCGTTCAGAAGAGGGAGAGTTTCAAGTATCTTGGGTCTATGATTCAAGGGAATGGGGAGATTTATGAGGATATCACGCACAGTATTGGTGCAGGGTGGTTGAAATGGAGTATCGCTTCAGGAGTCTTGCGTGATAAGAAGGTACCTCCTAAACTCAAACGTAAGTTCTACAGAATGGCAGTCTGACTGGCTATGTTGTATGGAGCAGAGTGTTGGTCAATTAAGAACTCTCACATCTAGAAGTTGAAGGTAGCAGAGATAAGGATGTTGCAATGGATGTTTGGACTTACCAGGAGGGATAGGGTTGGAAATGAGGTTATTCGGGAGAAGATGAGAATGTCTTCGGTGGAGGACAAGATTCAGAAAGTGAGGTTGCGATAATTTGGGCATGTGATGAGGAGGGGCATAAATTCTCCAATACAAAGGTGTGAGAGGTTGCCTATGAATGATTTTGGGCATGGTAGAGGTAGGCCTAAGAAGTATTGGAGGGAGATGATTAAACATGACATGGAGCAGTTATAGCTTACGACAGACACGACCCTTAATAGGAAGGTGTGGAGGACGCAGATTAAGGTAGAGAGTTAGTGTGTAGGAGTACGTCTGTGGTAGTAAGGAAGAGTGTTTTGTCTTCAGCTGTGCCTGTAGTTTCTTGTAGTCTTTTGTTCGTGTTGTATTGGTGATATCTATGTTTTTCGAATAGATATATTATAGTATTACCTTGTCTATGTCTTGTTTCTATTATTATCCTTTACTATCTAGCAGTGTGATATCCCTGGTTGTTGCTTACTTTTATGTGCTTTTTTTGTTATATTGTTATCTGTCCTGAGCCAGGGGTCTATCGGAAACACCCTCTCTACTTATGATGTAGTGATATGGATTGCGTACACTTTACCCTCTCCAGACCCCACTTGATAGGAATACACTAGATATGTTGTTGTTGTTGTTATGATTGGCCTATATACTAGAACTTATATATCATAAATTTTAATTCTATCTAATTTGGGTTGTTGTCTCTAAATATTTGTCACTACTAAAAGTTATAAGCCCAGAGCCATGCATATCCATAGTCCTGCCTTAAAATATTTGTAGTTAATTATATATGTTCTACTTTAATTTTTCAATGTGTAGCATTTTTTGATGATAAATTCAATGTCATCCATTTGCAGACTTCAGCAATATAGGGTGGTTGAAATGAAACTTCTAGCTCAGCAGATGGATCTACTGGTATATGTTTATGTCTAATTTCACATTTAGTTTTGTTCACAGCTAAGTCTGTCCAGATGTGGGTACTGACATTTGACTGGTCCTTGGATTAATGTAATATCATTATTCTGTTTTTTGGAGAAATGAAGTGGATAAATGTTCATCTTTCAGAATTTTAATGGTTGATTCTTGTCAGAAGGCGAATGGAAAGTTTTAGAACCATGCTTAAGTTCCATGTGTTTGCTGATGATTTCCAGGAATATTATCGAGACTTAATGATACGATTAGCTGTTATAGTGCTCAAAATTAAAGAAGAAAGGGACCCAAAAGAGCAATTAATTAAATTACCCTTGACCAGACTTCACAATTAATCAGCTAAAACTGATTAGAGAGAAGAAAGAAGATTCCATTAATTCTCATTGTCCAAGAATGAATTACAACTTGTTCATCCACTCCCTATATAAATGACTCAAAGGGGGCCAAGTTAGTTATAACTAACTTAGGAACCAACTAACAAGTGGACCGGTGCATGTGCCAGTCACGTGACTAACTACTTAACAGCTGGAAATTTAAAAGCAACACTATTAATGGATACAAGAGTAAAAGGAATTAAAGGAAATTGAATTATCTAATTGGGACTTAGTTAGGATCATAACAAATACCCCCCCCCCTTTCATGAAAACATTTTTGTCCTCAAGGATAGAAAGAATAAAATTTGAGTTGAAAGCCTCGCAAATCTTCCCAGGTGCTATCATCAGAGCTGGCATTGAACCATTTGACAAGAACTTGTGTGATAGCCTTAGATTGAACTATTTGAAAAGAACTTGTGTGATAGCCTTACCCTTCTTTGGTGTTATTCTCCTATCCAAAATGGCTTCCGGAGTAAGCAAGACATGACCATGCTTTGTGTGATATTCAGGCAACGTAGGCTGAGATCCAATCTTCCTCTTTAGCTGGGAAATGTGGAAGGTTAGATGGATCTTAGAGTGTGAAGGCAGTACAAGTGTATAAGCCACAGGTCCAATCTTCTTAATAATCTGAAATGGTCCATAAAACTTAGAAGCTAGTTTTTGAAATATGTGATTCTTGAGGGACAATTTTCTATAGTTTCTCATCTTCACATATACCCAATCATGAACATCATAACGTCTGTCAATTCTTCCCTTATCAAGATAGGATTTTATTCTACTTAAAGCTCTGGTCAAATGAGCCTTGATAGACCTAAGAGTAGTTTTCCTCACTTGCAAACTCCTGTTTACTAGATCAATTTGTGAATCAAAAGACTTTTGGGGTAGCAGGGGTTGGGTGATACCAAACAGAATATAAATGAGCACAAAATAGTCCACAATCTTATAAAACAGTCCACACGTACAAGACACCAAACGGTAGCAATGAACACAAACTTAAAATGATAAAGAAGATAGGTAACTTGACACAAGGAGAATACATAATGTAGCAACTAAAGAGTATATTAAACTCTAAAACCTCTACAAAACACTTTAACAGGCACCAAGTTCTTACGCAAACCTAAGAGGAACTCGATTTACTCAAGAACTCACATTTCTAGTTGATTCACAACACAAGTAAAACCTTTACTTGTGAGGTCAAGTGTTGGTGGTCTACTCTCTCTTGAGAGGAATGGTTTTTCAATATTACAACTTTCAATATGAATGAACTAACTACTCAACAAAGACTAAGAGAATTCTTTAAATATTCTATTACAAAAGATGATGCAAAAGACTCATCTACCCTTAATGAGGAGTGGAGGGTTTGGAGTGTATTTGGGCAGCCTTGTGTATATTTTAGAGAACCTAAGGCCAACCTTTACATGTCAAATAATATACTCCCTTGGGCTAGTTCACAACAAGCTTAAACACGTTCGTTTTCATAAACGTGCCTTGAAGCCTTTGTAGTTCTCGAGCTTAGATCCTAGTGATTGATCTCAAGCTCATGATACCTGTATCATCCTCTCCATATTGAGAGGAGTTTGACCTCAAACTCACGGGTTCTTCATCTTCAATAGCATCAATCCATGAGAGATCACACACGTTGAACGTGTTATGTACTTGATATTCCAGAGGCAAGTCTATCTTGTAAGCATTATCGTTGATCCTTTCAAGCACTTGGTATGGACCATCACCTCTCGATATCAACTTGGCCTTTCTTTTGGTGGGAAATTGATCTTTTCTAAGGTGTACCCACACCCAATCTCCCGGCTCAACCACAAACTTTCTCCTCCCTTTGTTAACTCTTTTGGCAGCCTCTTGCTTTTTCATCTCAAGCCGCAACCTCGCCTTCTTATGTAATTTTTTCATAGCTTCGTCCCTCTTATTTCCATCTAAGATAACAACAACATCACTTGTCAAAGGAGTTAGATCCAAGGGGATTAGGGGGTTGAAGTCGTAGACACATTCATAGGGTATTATGCCCGTACTTAAATGGATCACCCTATTGTAAGCAAATTCAATTAGTGGCAGGTGATCTTCCCAAGATGTCAACTTACCTTTAACCATGGAACATATCATAGAAACTAAGTCCTATTCACTACTTTAGTTTGGCCATCAGTTTGTGGAATTCTTTTTAAAATTACAAGTTACTACATTCATGATTTACATGTGCAAATTAGGTTGTATTCATATTTGTGTTGTTGTATGGGTTTCAATTCAAGATTTAATTATAAGTTTCATGAATATAAGACAGCATGTATGTTGATTGATGTAATTCCCATGTCAAAACTCTTAAAATTGCAAGTTTAAGTTGTAGTTATGATGCTTACGTGTTGTTCATTATCATGTGCGTTAATTATGCTCCTCAAGTGTTTGATAGAATGTCCATGTGAATTGAATAGTGTAATCATGACATGTTAGAATGTGTTCTCATTCATGTACAAGTTCATGACTTCTAAGTGTTTAACAAAATGTCTCAGTGAATATTTGCTATGTTTTATCTATTATGCTATCGAGTCCTGGGGGTTTTTATTACCCGGAGTCTAGCTATTTACTTAGTTGCAGTAGTTATAGAATATTCCTAGTAAAGGTCAAGAACAACAGTACTCAACCAGTTAATAGAACTCAGTGAACTCAGTTCAATTCGATCAGTCAACACGATAAGGGTCAGTTCAGTCAAGCTTAGTACAATCTAGTGATTAGTGTCTTTCAGTTGGGAGTAGAATTCAGCACCGAGCGAGCCTAGGGATGGGGGCTCACCCGTTAGTCAGCACTGGGTTCTTAAAAACAATCCCTAAGTTCCAGAACTATGTAGCCAACATAGGTTATGAGATGTGACCTACCAGTTTAGGATTGACACTCTCAGGGATCACCTGCTAGTTTAGGACTGATCTTAGGGGTCACGCGCAAGATTAGGACTGACTCCACAACCATTGTTAGTACCCGTGGTATATTATTAGCACCCTTCTAACTGGGGTCACAGGTTGGACCCCAATCAGCTCAGACTGGGGCATGTCGGTTAGATGAACACTCCTACAGTTACAGTTTTAGTCTCAGTATTCAGTAAAGAACTCAGTCAGTTCTATAGAACCATGGCTATCAGCTATCAGTTACTCAGCCATCATATTTCAGTACTCAATTTTAGTATAATCTTAGATACATGATGTATACATACATACGCAGCATTGCATATTTAGTAGTTACAGTTTTGCATAAACTCACGTCGAGTTACTTTGTGATGTTCATTTAGTTAGTTATAATCTCATGCATATGAACCCATGTATATCAGTCTTATCCCACTTAGCATACCAGTACATTCCATGTACTGATGCATACTCTCTCTTTTGTGCTATGATATCTCATATCATAGGTTCGAACACTCAGGTTCCTGACAATACTTAGTAGCTCGGGCTATCAGTAGCAGCTATAGTGGTAAGTCCTTATATGTCGAGGACAGAGTTGATCTATTTTGGTATTTCAGTAGTTCAGTAGTTATTTCAGTCGGAGTTAGTTGGGGGTTTGTCCCTTCAACTCCATATTCAGACAGTTAGAGGCTTTCATACTAGCATAGTCAGTCGTTCAATTTTCAAATATTATTATCAGCTATACTCAGTTATTATTTCAGTATTTTGAGAACCTTATGGCATTTTTTAAATTTTTTCTAAATATATATATCAGTATTATGTACACTGCTCATAACAGGTACCAGTTAAAGATTAGTCTTTGGGTGTAGTCATTCCGGATTGCAAGCACCATGTGATGCCCAGGGTGTAGTCTCGGGGCATTATGTTGACCTTGCTATATCAACTTTAAAGCAAGGGGGTTGCATACCCCTAAGTAAGACCTTCTGGCCCTTATATTTAAATTTCATCTTCAACTTCATAAAGTTCTACAAGATGTCACCCAAAGTAATCAGACACTGGACACCTAACACCATTTGCATCCACCAAGTAGAAAAGTGAGCATATTAGACGTAAAATAAACACCTTGCATCCTCTATTCAAACCCCTTGTACATAACAGTGCTATTCATTTTGTTTCCATCAGCTATAAAAACAGAGAACGGTTTGACCTTAGTTATGTGACACCCCATCCTTTTTGCAGTTTCAACATCTATAAAATTGTGGATGTTGCCAGTGTTAATAAGTATCTTAACTACCTTGCCTTTTACAAAACCAGTCACTCTCTTGGTGTTAAATATTGTTCTGAAATCCTGTACCCCCATAAGAGTATTCACAGAAACAAGAGCTAAAATGGCACCCTCTGAATTGCATTCAAATCAAGTCCTTCCATACACAAGAATTCTGAAGGGTCAAGTAAAACATTACCTTCTTCAGTGATCAGCTCCTTTACCATAGGCTCCTCCTCCTCAATAGAGAACAATTGTCTTTTCTTGGAACATACATGACCTGGATCATATTTCTCATCACAGTTGAAGCACAGGCCTTTAGCTCTCCTGTCTTTTATCTCAATTGGTGATAAAAAAATTATGATTCTTATAGGTTGGTTTGCTAGTGGAGAGTTGGAAATTTTAAGTTTTTGGAAAATTTTGGTGGGATCTAGGAAATGATAGAGCATTAGATGGTTGGTAATTGGTGGATTGGTACTAAAACTTCTGATTATTTTTTGGAGTAGGAAGAATTGGAGTAGTTCTTAAAGCTTCTTTCTGGACTAAAAGTGTTTTCTCCTGAATCTTGGCTAAACTCATAGCCTTTTGCAGTAATTTAGGGCCAAATATCTTAACTGGTAAACCAATCTCTTTCTTGAAACCTCTCAAAAAAATAACTAACAACATACTCCTCGTTCAACTCCACCTTAGTCAATAACTCATCAAACACATCAATATAATCCTGAAGAGTAGTTGTTTGCCATAAGTCCTTCAAATCTCCCATTGGATCATAAAAAAGCTCGGACCCAAATCTAGCATACAAGCTACTAACATACTCCTCCCAATTAGGCCAATCCCTAGTTAACCTAGTTTTCATGTAAACTTGATGCCATTGTAAAGTTTTACCTTCAAGACGACATGAGGCCAGCTTCACCTTCGAAGTTGCGGGGGTCTCATCCATCTCAAAGAAATGTTCACTAGTACAACCAATCGCGCAAGACCACTCCATAAAATTTAGGAAATTTTCATTGGTGACTTCGAGTGGGTAACTAGTAACCATCATCTCCTCGGGCCCTAGCAGTTTCCGTCACGTTCTCCCCGTCGGCGGCGACTTAATTTTCTACTGATGCCAGCAAAATTCTCTTGAATTCCTCCATTGAAACTGCCAATAAATAATACGAAAATAAATGATAAATACAATTTATAACCTTAAAAGAATGATTATTTAATTTTAATAACTGATCGTGACTTTTCACCATTTTTATTTTTAAATCTATTTTTAAAATTATTTATTTATTATATAATAAAAAAGTCACAACATTGGATTAATTAAGGTATATGATGATTGTTAAAAAAAAAAAAGATGAACAGTCATGACTTTTTTTCTAACACATTCAAAACAGCTGATGCATCAAATTCTCCATATGTTGCGACTGATGAATCAGTTGTTAGAAGGAATCAAAAAAACTCCTAAATCAGATGGTCGATTTGTTGTAACAGATGGGTTATCTGATGCAACAGATATACATTCTGTTGCCACAACTCAATAAAAATAATTATTATTTTATTAAAGAAATGGTTATTGAACAGTTGAGAGGTCTTCAGTTTTTTAATTGAGAAAAAGGTTATTTAAATTTAAAAACTAACTAATTATAAGCTAAAAAGTCATGACTTATCATAATAATAAAAAACTCACCATCTTGATTTAATTAAGTCATTTCTTTTCACAGAAAACAATAAGAAAATAAATGATAAACACAATTTACAACCATAAAAAATAATTATTTAATTTGAATAATTGATGTTAATGTTAAATAGGCGACAAGTAGTGACTTTTTGTCATTTATATTTTTGCATCTATTTTTTTAATTTATATAATAAAAAAGTCACCAAATTTGGATTAATGATATGATGATTATTAAAATAGATTATATGTTGCAGTAGATTGTCGATTTGTTACAACAGATGGTATATCTGTTATGACAGATGGGTTATCTGATGCAACAGATATAGAATCTGTTGACACAGCTCAATAAAAATGGTTATTGGAAAGAATTAATTAATAATAATAAGCTGAAAGGTCATGAATTATCACAATAATCAAAAAGTCAGTCAATAGCTTGATTTAATTAAGTCTTAAGCTTTTCACAGTAATCAAAAAGTCACCAGTTTGTATGTAATTAATAAATGGAGGTGAACAGTCGCGCCTTTTTTACTAACTCATTTAAATTCAATCCTTTATAAATAGGTCCCTCCTTAATTATTCATTCTACTACACTTTATTTATTTCTTGCATCTTGTCTTTCATACTACGTTATTGAATTTCAACCACTTTCTCTTCCCTGACTCAGGTAAGTTTTTTTTGCTTTTTGTGTAAATATAACCAATTGGTAGTATACGTTGTATTACATTTGAATTCTTTTCTTTACTTTTGTTTTTACGTTTTTTGTCAATTCATGTGTATTCTAGATATGGCTAATCCAGTATGGGACGTTTCTTTTCTGCAAGACACCATACGAGACTTCGAAGATAGGTTCATGACCTGCAGTAGGAGTTGGACGCCGTGAGAGCAAGGATGCTACGGGAGATCAGCAGGCTGAGGAGGGCCCTGTTGTTATTGGTCAAAGATTGGTCAGCTGACAATAATAATAATAATTAGATTATTTTTTCTTTTAACCTATGTATTTTTATTTGTTTTTGTTTAATAAAAAAATTTATGTTTGATCGACTTTGATGTTTTAATTCTTATTTAATTTTCATTATGTCTTTATTCTTCTCAAAAAATATGTCGACGATTAAGGAATAATTTAAATCCAGTAGCAATATCAAGAGTTAAAACATATTGGTTTTCTGTTGGGTTTGTGGCAGGAGCTGTATTATGTTATTCCAAATAAATTTTTCATCTGTTGCAACAGAATAATTATCTATTGCAATAGCTAAATAGTGTATTGCAACAGATAAATATTCTCTTGCAACAGATTACTTGCCTGTTGCAACAGATAAATAATATGTTGCAACAGATGACTGGTCTATTGCAACAGATAACTCGTCTGTTGCAATAGATTACGGGTACTATTTGACCATATATATGAATTCAACATATGAGTCTTCTGTTGCAATAAAATATTTATCTATTGCAACAAACCAAGTGGGGAACTAGAATTTACATTTAAATTCCCAATGTTTATATGAGGTGCCTTGAGAAAAAGTTGCTGCTCACACATGTTTGATTCTTGCTAGTGTGGTTCTTGGCTAGAAATATTGTAACTGCAACTTTTTATTATCAATTGAGTTCTGAACAAATATGCATTTCTTTCATTGGTTATTGCTGACTATTCTTGGGCAGTCTGGTGTCTCAAATTGTCCAAAATCATCTTCGTTTTTGAAAAAATATTAAGTGCATTGATGAATGTCATAATATGCAAAAGTATTGAGAGTTCTATATTATGCTCAGCATGTGTTCAACTTTATGTAAATTAGTGTTTTATTGCATCAAGGCCTAGAGTAAAAATCTTAATCCAAATATAATAATATAATTCTCATGCAGTAAGTAAAATAATAATCTATTACAGTTGATTCTAATTTAAAGGCTAAGAGACCAATTCTTTGACCCATCATTGTCTCTTGTTGCCCCTAATCTAATATGATATACATAATAGCAGCATGTTGTGGTTTGAGTTCACACACTAAAATATTTGTTTGACACAGCTTTATTTGAAGTACGACTTATGCGCATCATTAGAAGACTGTTTGTTGACACTGGGGCTTGGCTTGGCAATACAGATGTAGTAACAGTATGTTAGACATTGGATCTTGTTAGGAAGGTTCTTGGCATTTATGCCCACACATAGAGATGAGCTTCTAATTTTGGATCACAATAGTGTTGAATAAGGGATAAAGTCAACAAATGAGTTTGTCATATTTTCATAACCAAAATAATGAAAGTGCATGGGTAATAGAGCACCTTTATTACAATTTTCACTTTTAAAAATAGATAATCTATTAAATATATTTATACTGAAGGTGCTCTACTAGTCATGAAACTTCAGTGAGTCCTTGACATTTTGAAAAAAGGCTCATATCTATTGGATTTTTGTTTAAAATAAATTAATTAAAACTTTTTTATGAAAAGACACATTTAGTGAAAGGTTGTGCCTTTTATGAAAAGAGATATATTTTAGACGAAGAGGTATCTATTAGATGAATGGTTGTGTCCTTTTAGTATTTGATTTTCACTACTTCTATATATATCCTACCTCTTGAGATTTCAATAAATCTTTTACAGAAAGTTTAGAGAAACTTTTCACATTATTACTTTAGTACAACATTCCCCAAAGAGTTATTTTCTTTCAAAAGGATCAAGTTTTAGATTTCTTGCTTTTCAATAGGATTATCTTCACTATTTGCTTGGTGCAGGAATTCAAAGGCTTGTCATATCCACTAAAACTATTTGCGTAGAATCCCTTAGCAATCTCGTTGAGGAGAGGGAGAAAATATCATTTTTAGGAAAGTGTTTCGCACATGTTTCATGCCTCAAATTCCATTTTTGGTGGTCATATTATTAACCGTTCATCTTGTGTTCTTCGTTTATGTGTGTTCATGGAACATAATTTCCAACAATCTAAATACGATACTTGCAATGAAGAAGACACTGTTTAATGAAGTTTGTTCGAAGTTATGATTGTTGCTTTATGTTATGTTTCAACGGCATGATCTGTAGTGTGGTTGATTGACACAAAAAGAAGTCGAAGAATTTGAAATTTCCAACACAGTTAACTTTATGGTACTGCAAACAACTTTCGGTCCTATAGATTTCTATAAGGACATAAAGTTCTTGTGGCGGCAAATATACTTTGGAACTTTATAAAAGTGTCCCACTATCTCAACATTTTAGAAAGACAGGTGAAACTTGTCCACGAATGAGAAAAGGGAGTCAAAGACAATCTATGGTGTAGGTACTAGTAATCCTACAATTCTTAAGGTACACAAATTACGCAATAGAGAAAGCATTGGGTTTACAGAGATAAATCTACTCTTTGACAAAAATCTCACATAGCATTGAGGTACATCATTAAAAGATTTAAATTCAGTGAATATGAGAAGTTGTCTTTAAACTGCGGGCCAAATGACACGATTCTTTAGACACAAGTCTCAACCAATTTTTTTTGGTCACTGTTTGGGGATATTGAAACGACGACTTAATCGGGTTCTATTTTCTTAACCCTATTTATTATTTATTTATGAGTTTTTATCCTTTCTAATTTTGTGAATTTATTTTTATAAATGGTAGGATAGATGATATTTGTGATGATCTTCTAATTCTTGATAATTTTAGAAATAATATTTTCTTATGTGATCATTGTGGATCGTTATTCTTGCATAAAAATCATATGTGAAATTTATTTTCATGTTGTAGGATGATAAGAAAAGTTACATTACTTACAAGTACATGTGTATACTTGAAAAATATTTCAAGTGAAGAGATTTAGAGAACATGAGTTAGGTAGTAGTGAATTCAATTCTCTCTATACGATATGTAAAGACACTTGATATATTTGAAGTGTGGGGTGTTTGGCATGTGAATAGAAGTCAATATTAGACTAAGTATCATTTAATATATATTTGAAGAGCATAAACTATTTGAGATAGTCGATATGCCTTCACTTTATAATTCTTAATGAATATTGTCATATTGTGTGATAGCTTGTTGATATCTTGATCGAAATAATATTATACAAAAGTCATAATTGAAATGAGAGGTTTTTATTTTCACATTTATAATGAAGGATCTTTGAGAATTTGGTACTATGTGTATCAAGATTATACTAAATAGTGGGGGTAATGTGTTGAGTTAATCTCATTACATTGAGAAGTGCTAAATAAATTTAGTCACTTAAACATAAAGAAGTCAATATCCTATTTGATCCTAGAATGAGTCAGCTCATTATGATGAAAGAACCGTGGCTATAAACAAATGCTATTGAAAGAGCCAGTAGTTGAGTTTTGATTTTCTTTAGAGAACTAAAAATTTTAAAAAAACATCGATGCAAGTTGGTGTCAAAAATGTGAGAAAAATAAAATTACCATATGATAGATACTTACCTTGTGAGGAGGTACAATTTCTCGAAATCAAGAAAAATCTTGCATTAGTAAAAGCAAGAAAATTAAAGGAGTTGAGTAGTTGAGGGATTATTAAGAGAATCCATTGATTTTGCAACATATGAGCTCAATTTGCGATATCAAGCCACTCTATATCGAGCATATAGAGATTATATAATGGGAAGTCAAAACGTATAAGTTATTGACATGATTATGTGAGAAAGTAAATTCAAGATGGAACTATAACTTCTATCACATTTGTGGAGTCAAATGAAGTTGACTAATATTTACTAAATTTATTAAAAGGAATTTGTTGAATACATCTTCAAGTATGATTATATAAAAAATCCTTATTTAAGTCTACCAATAATGGCAACCTTACCTAGCACTATGAAATGAATAGTTATGGGTTCAAAGGGTAACAATAAGTTATTGATACGTGGATGTTTCAGTACTTAAGTAAGAGATATACTAGTACTGGTTATCATAGTTTGGAGGGTTAAGTTCTAATACTTTTAATGAGGTTCAGTTCATGAAACAAGTGTCTCAAATATGATAAAGACACTAGAAGAACTTCATCTATATGAACATAGAAGTGGTACCGCTTCAATTGGAAGTTGGAGTTGCTCTCATAAATGTTCATGAATCTTGGATAGCACATGGCCATAAAAGTGTTAAGCATGTTTAATGGAAAGCATGAAAAAAATATTTATGTGTGTAATATCAACGATGTTATCACAAGAAATAACACGTTTAAAGCTATTATGCTACGTAAAATTTTGATTGCATCTTGTGTCATTACACTAAGGTGATGTTCAAATCGAAAGATACATTACTCTATACGTAAACATGACTTGATATTTATGTCCTAATTTATATTAAACAAGTGGAGGATTATTGGATTTTTGTTTAAAATAAATTAATTAAAACTTTTTTATTAAAAGATACCTTTAGTGAAAGGTTGTATCTTTTATGAAAAGAGATATCTTTTAGATGAAGAGATGTCTATTGAATGAATGGTTGTGTCCTTTCAGTATTTGATTTTCACTACTTCTATTTATATCCTACCTCTTAAGATTTCAATAACTCTTTTACAGAAAGTTTAGAGAAACTTTTCACATTATTACTTTATTACAACATTCCCCAAAAAGTTATTTTCTTTCAAAAGGATCAAGTTTTAGATCTCTTGCTTTCCAATAGGATTATCTTCACTATTTACTTGGTGCAGAAATTCAAAGGCTTGTCATATCCACTAAAACTATTTGCGTAGAATTCCATAGCAATCTCATTGAGGAAAGGGAATAAATATCATTTTTAGAAAAGTGTTTTGCGCATGTTTCATGCCTCAAATTCCATTTTTGGTGATCATATTATTAACCGTTCATCTTGTGTTCTTCTTCATTTATATATGTTCATGGAACATAATTTCCAATAATATGCTCAAAAGCATCTTCAATATTAATCTTACTATCTAAGAATTTGAAAAATTTGTCACTTTCTGCACTGATGGAACAATAGGATACAACTTTTCCACACCTTAAAGGCTCATTTACACCAATACACCTTCAATCAGAAGTGGACCTAAATTTGAGGGTGTGAGTGCACTTGAACCTATAACTTCGAAAAAAATTATATATGTGTACATATGTATACTAAATAAGGAACAAATATTAATTGTGCATTCTGGAGAACAACATTAATTTGGTGCATTTGTCTAGTGCTCATCCTTGCGCCTCTCTGCGAGCAAGGTATCCCTGCTCGTTATGTTTGACTCAAGTTAGATTCCAACTTGCAATCTCAATATCAAAGTGTATACACGAGGGCTAAAACCATCAAACCACACAATGACTTATGCTATATTTTCGTTTAGTTTATACTCCCTCTGTTTCGAAAAGAATGACCTACTTTTATTTTTATACCATTTCAAAAAGAATGAACCCTTTTCTTTTTTGGAAATACTTTAATTTCAACTTTTTACGTGGCATATTTAAGACCACGGGTTTAAAGAGCATTTTGGTATATTTGATATAACTTAAATTTAGGATCACAAGTTCAAAAGTCTTATTTATTTTTTTATACTCCGTGCCAAGTCAAACCAGATTATTCTTTTTCAAACGGATAGAGTATTTATTTTGATATCTTTGAGTTTACACTTTTTTAAGAACATATTCGACCAAAGCGTTGATGGTGTAGGCGCGCGACACCACTTTAGGTTTGATACACATCCATGTTTAATAGTGCACCCCTCGTCTCCAAATTCTCAATTCGTTTCTGCCTTCAAGCAAGCTACGAAAACGCTCTTGAGTAAAGAATTTTCTCCAAAAATGTGAAAAGTTTTTCACATCTTAAAAAATGTCTTTGTAATTTGCTTGAAGGTGCATTGATGCACATGAGCCTTGAGTGTGAAAAATTTAAGCCCTATTATCACATCAGTGTAGAAAGTGATAATCTTTTCAGCTTTTTAGATAGTAAAATTAAAATTGAAGGTGTTTTAGAGGATATGGGCCCTTTTTTTTTTTCTAAATGTAAAGGATTCACTGAAAGCTCATAACTAGTAGATCACTTTCAGTGTAAATATATTAAAGGGATCATCTTTTTTTAAACATGAAAATTGCACACTAAATATTCTCCTTCACCCATGCATTTTCACCATTTTTATTTTGAGAAATCAGACAAATCCATTTGTTAGATTTGTCCCTTATTGAACAACATTTGATTCAAAATTTTGGACCCTCTACCCTTTCTTTTTTTCATTTTTAATCTTGTATTGCTACTTCCTTCGTTTCAAAATAGTTGGTTCTTATTGACTTGATACTCTCATTAAGAAATTATTTATTAGGAGTTTATTTTACCAAATTAGACTTATTAATTATGCTTTAAAAATATAAATTTTAGTATATACACTTTACGTACTTATATAATAATAGAAGCGTATTAAAAGAAAATAATAAGTTAATTTAATTTTTATAAATATAATAATATAATTAAAACAAATATTTTTAATAAGATAACGAACTAAAACAAAACTAAGAGTACTTAATACTACTTTTTTGACGGGAAGTATAGTAGACTAGATGCCGAGGGCCCGTGCTTTTTTTGTTTCAAGTTATATGACACAGATAGAATTTAGATAATTAATCATATTTTTAATATATTTTTTGATATTTAAGATGTTAACTATTATAATTTATAATAATTTTTATGTAAGTTTCAAATAATATATGTTACTTTCCTTGACCAAACTTTTGTGGTATTGATAGTCAATTATATTTAGTAGAGATACTTGGAGAGAGAGATAGACAACCTTCTCTCTAGATTTTACAAAAATTCCAAAACTTTGATCGGAATATGATCAACCTCCCCCCCTTAATCCACTGACCCCACCTGAACCCCCAGATGCACCCGATTACAATATGGCGATCTATAAAATTATGAACTCACTTACCTCAAAATCCTAAAAGGAAAAGACAAAACCCCAAATTACTATACCCACTTATCGGATCTAGAAGCCTCCCCGTTAGAGCCCACTGATAATTCGGCAATTATCCTCTCCTTAAAGGACAGGCTACGACTCTATGCTCCATGGAAGTTCTCAGTTATCATCAAAGAGATGGGAAAATTTTTTAACCACGAATACCTAAAGAAAAAGCTAACAGATCTATGGAATCTAAAGGAAACCATCACCCTCATCGATTTAGGTCTCAACTTCTTTACAATCAAATTCAAAGACCCAGAATCATAATCGATAGAAATACAAGGAGGCCCCTGGTATATTGCTGGAGCTTTCTTATCGGTGAGAGTCTGGGAACCAAACATCGTTTTCTCTAAGTCCACAATCAAGACTACAATGATCTGGATCCGACTACCCCACCTACCTACGAAATTTTATGACAAATAAATACTGAAGAAAGTTGGGAGAAAATTAGAAACTGTTGAAGATCGATGTATGCACCTCAACCACTCACAGAGGATGCTAAGCCAAAATTTGTATCCAGGTCCCACTCAAAACCCCGATTATAACTAAGGTGGTAATCGAAAATCATACCCAGGCAATTCTATATGAAGATGAATGACTTCTATGCAAAGGCCGTGGCAAACTTGGACATGTCTCCGACCAATGCCCCCACAAGCCCCAAGAACCAATTCTTACTCCTGAGGACCAAGTTGGCAATGTAACTTCACCACAGGACAAACTGACACCATCGAAGAGTGATTGGCAAATGGTTTCCTTCGCAAAACAAAGATCCAGAGTGCCCATATCGAAATCGGTAAGCAACCACCATGCAGGAACAAACATGAAGGTGAAGGTGTTCGATGCACAAACAGGTAAGTTCTTCCAAACTTCAAACCTCCGCTACTGCACCACCGAAAGCGGTGGCATGACCGGTGGGAATGGCAGCAAGACTAGCCGTAATACTCTGGGCCCTGACCACAGAAGTACCCATTCACAGACGTCCAACACCTTGTTGGGATAGAAAGAAATTTTTTTGGGAAAGATGGAAAAATCCACAATAGCCAGACATAATAGAAGTCACATTCCAAAAGGGTCTAGGAAGCAGAGCATCCGTTTCGGGCCTGAGGAAAACAAAGTGGCCCAAGATGGCGCCCAAGCCCACATACCCCCAATTAGTCCTCAACTAGGTCTCCCCGAAGCCCATAATCCTAATTCTAATTCTAATTTAACTCATTTTAATTCCAAGATTAAATATGTCATCTATAATAATGAGCTAGACAACTTTTCTCATTTCTCAATTTCTATTCCACCTGCCTCTGGTACTCAATCGTCAGTACCTCTTGCAATTATACAAGACTCCCACATCAATCAAGGAGAAGTAATTTCTCATACCTTTACATTTAATGTTGAAGAGAATGGTAATGATGAGGGGAATTTAAAAGTCCCACCTCACAATATACCATCCTTCCAAAGGGATATTCAGACCATCCCTAATATTTTTTCCCTTCTTCAACTTCTGAAACTCAGGGGAAAAACAATAAGCCCACTAATGCCCAACCCATCCCCGAACTTGATAATCTTCAGGACCCAACCCCTGGGAATGGACCATCAACTAATATCATGGCTAGAAATATGCCTAACTCAGCAGGTGGTTCAACTCTACCTGAACCTAAAAGTGAGGTACATTACTGTGATGATTCAGAATCTCTTCTATCTGGCACAGTTGATAATGGGGGGCCTAAACTAGGGTCTCTTGAACCATGGGCAGAATGTCTAATTGGCTACTCTCATGAGCCTCACAAATCAGAACCTCCCTCCCAACTTGTCCCCAGAACAAATCTTGATAGAGCGAATGAGCATGAAGAACAACCTTCCTTTCTTTCCTCCCAAGGTACTAGGCCTCTTAGCTTCGGGACCCCTTTTGTCAGGGATAATGAGGATCCCTCTCTGACATCCATAACCCAATAGCTCTAGAATTCTCTCAACTATCAATCACTCTGGAGTTGGAGGAGACAAAAAAATGATGGAAGCCTTGAGGTAGAACAATAGAGAAATAGAAAGCATCCTAGAAATTCTCAAGGTCCCAAAGACAGAGGTGCTCACTCTAGATAGGCCTCTCAACTACGCCCTTGAGGATCTTATAAGCGAGATAATCCTTATTCTCTTACCATAAAAACTCAACAAAATGGACCTAGAGATACTTCTCCCAAACTCCAACATCTTTCACTCTGCAAAAATAAAATCATTGTCTAAGAAAAGGAAAGAAATGATAAATGCACCAGTATCTCTCCCCCTGGACAAAGGCAAGGGGATATTACAGGACCTTAACATACCCCTAACACCACTAATGATAAACAGCATAATATGGAATGTTAGGGGTGCAAATAATACTAAGTTCAAAAGGCATTGCAGATCCATGGTCAATATACATAAACCCACCTTTGTTGCTTTTCTAGAAACTCGTATGAAAGATCATAAATCCATGGCTGACATCCTTAGTTTCAGTAATCTCATCCAATTCCCTGCCTCTGGTAACTCTGGAGGCATCGTGATCATGTGGGATAACTCCAGCATTTCTATCCAGGACATCACCATCTTCCCCAAGATATCCATACCACCATCAAGGTAAACAACCTTCCCTCATCTTGGTTCTTTAGTACTATTTATGCTAGTAATACCTTTGAAGGCAGGAAGTCTTTTTGGGACAACCTCTTCAAGTTTGCCAAACACATCAGTACCCACTCCAACAACCCTTGAATTATTGGGGGTGACTTCAATGAGGTTATTAGAGCCTCAAAGAATTTTGGAGGAAACCCCATCACCCCCACTAAAACTAGTATCTTCTGAGACTGCATCAACAATTGCAACCTTATAGACCTTGGCTATAAGGGTAGCAAATTTACCTGGACTAATAAAAGATATCCTGGAGAGACTTGATAGATGCTTTGCCAATAATTTATGGATCAACGTCTATCCTAAAGTCACTATCACTCACCTCCCTAAAACTTACTCTGGCAACTACCCCGTAAAAATTAACTTCCAAAGGGAGCTTCAAGTCTCTGACATACCTTTCAGACTTAAAACTATATGGTGCTTCCACCCTGTCTTCATTAACATAGTCAGAGGTTCTTTCACACCCTCTTTCTCCCTCACCAAAGCCGTCTCTGACTTCCAAACTGCAGTCACCTCCTGGAATAAAACTACCTTTGGTAATATCTTCAAGAAGAAGAATAAAATCCTTAGTATACTTGCTAGAATCCAAAGCTCTAAAATTACTCCCATAGCCCCTATCTCCATGAGCTCAAACTCAACCTCACCAAGGAGTTCAGCTCAATTCTCTTCTAGGAATAGGAATTTTGGATATTGAAATTCAGGATAGATTGGCTAGCTGAGGGGGATTCCAATACTAAATTTTTCCATACCTCCACCCTTAATAGGAGAAAGAGGAACAAAATTAATGCCCTCCAAGACGACTTAAGCAATTGGTCCAACACCCTTCAGGACATAAAAGTGAAGCTCCTTGATTTCTATACCTCTCTTTTTACCACTGAACATCACCACTCCTTTCTCAATTTCCAAAATAATCCTTCCACTAAAGTATCCATCAATCCCAGAAACCATCTTAAACTTTGATGCCATTCCTACAGTTAGGTAAATTAAGAGGGTTATCTTCTCCTTCAAACCTAGAACAACCCCTAGCCCTGATGGTATCTACCCACTCCTATACCAAAAATACTGGGATATTCTAGGGACTCATATCACCAACTTTTGCATTGAAATCTTCTACTCTTGAAGAATGGACAAGGAAGTTAACAATAAATTCCTCCGTCTCATCCCTAAATGCACCAATGTTTCTCATCTTAGGAGCTTTAGACCTATAGGAATCTGTAATACCCAGTATAAAATCATCACCAAAATCATTGCTAACAGAATCAAGACCCACCTTGATTCTATCATCATCCCCATCCAATCCAGTTTTCTTTCTAACAGAAGAACCTCTGACAATGTTATCATTGTCTAAGAGGTGATCTCTCACTTTAGGAAAATGAAGGGAAAGAAGGCCAATATAATTCTCAAAATTGATCTTGAGAAATTTTTTGATAGAATTGAATGGAACTTCATAAGACAAGCCCTCCACTTCATCAGAGTACCTCCTAAGCTTAGTTTCCTTATCATGTCTTGCATTTCGTCTTCTCCATTTCTATCCTGGTCAATAGAGGGGAGACCTCCCCAACCCTAATAGAGGTATCAGACAGGGAACACCTTTATCTCTCTACCATCTCATCATGTGCATAGAGCTTCTCTCTAGAAAAATTAACTATGAAATTGACCTCGTGCACTGGAATCCTATTACCATCAGCAGAAAAGGCCCCCCATCTCCCATCTATTCTATGTTGATAATCGAATCCTATTTGTTAGAGCCAATAATGAGAACTGAAACACCATCAACAAAACCCTATCGCACTTTAGCCTCCACTCTGTCCAAAAGATCAACTACCTTAAATTCAAAGTCCTCTTCTCTAACACCTGTAGCCCAGAAACTAAAGCTATCCTAGCTAGGATTCTAAACATCCAAGTAAGAGAGAAATTTGGGAAGTACTTAGGCTTCCCAATCTTAAACAATAAACTTTCCAATAGAGACTTTCAGTTCCTGGTTGACAATCTCCATTCTAAACTTGCTGGGTGAAAAGTCAAATTCCTCAACATGGCTGGTAGGACTATACTTGCTAAATTCTTTATTAGAAGTATCCCTACAAATATTATGCAATTCATCTCCATTAACTCTACAATCCTTAGCACAGTAGATAGGTGCACTTGAAATTTCATTTGGGGCTCCACCATTGACAAAAGAAAAATCCATCTTATCAATTGAGACATCACCACCCTCCCCAAAAAAGGAATGTGGGCTAGAAATCTAAAATATTTCTATTAAAAATGAAACTATGCTCACCAATTAGCCTGGAGATACAACAACCAACTTCACAAACTCTGGGCCTCTGTTCTTAGGAACAAATACTCTTTCTCGACTAGATCATCCCAAGAATCTTGGATCCAGCTTAGTTGGCCCCACTACATCAAATCTTTACAGTATATTGTCCATAATGAGGAAAAGATTAAATTTTTGATACGGTTAGGGCAGCCTCCACAGGTACACGGCCTTTCACACGAAGCCAAGCTCGGGAATTATAAAAACTCCAAGCTTTGTTCATGCAAATGGCCGCGTGTGAGTTGGTGATCGAACCAACCAAGGACCTAAACGTTTTTTATGTGTGAAGAGAGGTCCTAATGTGTAATAAACTACTCTCCAAGGTTGGCACAAGAAGCAAGGGCGGATGGGTCATTTTACCCATTTGTTTGTAATATAAATAGAACATGTTAGAGAGAGTTAGAGGTAGTTTTTTTTGAATGCTGATTTTGTAACCTAAAAACACAAAACATTTCCTCTCTCTTCCACTCCTAGAAGCCGCCACTATATCCTCACAAGTAGAGGGATACTTGTGTTGTCTCTTTGGCTAGAAACAAGGGTTTTGAGGTTGTTGAGTGCCTCTTGGTCCTCGTAAGAACTTGGTGTTTATATTCATTAGACTTAGGGTCCTCTCTTGATGTTAGGGTTCTTAGTTTCTTGAATGTTATATGTCAAGTTATCTATCTTTCTTTATCTTGTTGTTGTTGTGTTGATTTTGTTATCTTGAAAGTCTAGTGAAGCCGTGTGGGGCTCTTTTCGATTCACTAGCATTTGTTATCTATCTTGTTGTTCTTGTGTTGTGGGTTGAAAAACCGAAACTAAAACTTGTTGTTCTTGTATTGTTGGACTGAAATCCGAGCCTACTTGAAGCTCTTGGTGTTGTTGGTTTGATTTTTGTATCATTTGGTATCAAAGCAAGACCGGTTGTGTTCCAACATAACCCATTTTGGGCTAGCTCACGGCTTAAACAAACTACACCAAAGAAATTCTGAAATCTGTCCACTAAAAGTTGAAACCGAGAATGATGTTGTATGTTTAGATCTAGGTGTTATTTTGCTTGTTTAGTGAGTTTCTAGTGTTGGTTTCTTTCTCACCCACACTAAGGTGTGTAGATCCGAAAGTTGAGCTTGAAAACTTGAACATTGTGTGGTGACTTGAAGTGGCCGAAAGTTGTATGTTGTTGATAACCAAAAGAAAATCGGTGGTTGTGTGTTTATGTGCTAAAGAAGTTGATGAAGTTTGTTGAAGTGTTCATCTTTTGAACTTGTTCGTCTTGTTCATCTTGTTGTGTGTTCAAGTGGAAGACAAGCTATAAAGTGTTGTGAAAGACTTGCACCCATCACCTTTTAGTCTTGTCAATCACTTTCCCTAATTCAAGGAGCCTTGTTTTGTGGGATTTGTCAACCAAACCCCACTTTCTTGAGTTTGAAAAGGGTGAAAGACTACAAGATTTTATTTTTCCCACCAAAAACACTTTTCAAACTATAACAAGTTGTGTGAATATTAACATAAAGCAAAAAAAAAAAAAGAAGAAGAAGAACGTGTGGAACTATTGCATGCTGCCACGTCACTATAAGCTCAACTTAGGGTATTCTTTGGTTGCTAATTGTTGATCCTTGGTTTCCCTTACTTGGTCCTAGAACTAATTAACAAACTAGTACCTTCCTACTAGGTTGTCAACTAGTTCCTTGAACCGTTTGTTCGTGTCAACGATTATTTGAGTGCTTTTATTCGTTTGAACGAATTGCTGATTTTTGACTCTAGTCCGGCAATAATTCTTTGAGTCTTCAAACAAGAATCCATTCCGGATAAGAGCTTGCTCATACCTTAGAAATCTCACGGTTACTAGCCAATTATACAACACTTGTGGAACACGAACTTGTGGTGAACTAAAGCGGATAATACCTTGACAATGGAAGGAGCTACGTCTCATAATGCGGATACTAATGCCCTTGATTCTATGAGGGTCACTCTTGAGGCCGTTACCCGGACACTTGAAAGATTGAATTCGGAATTTGGGGCCGTGAGAGGAGACTTGGCAGCAATAAGGAGGGAAGTGTCGACTATTAGTGGGAGATTAGAACAAGTGGAGAGCCAAAGGAACTCTCGTCCTTCTACTCCTCTACATGTCTCTACCAATGGTCATGATAGGACCTCCTCCGCAACCATCACCCCCGAAACAGTCCACCAAATGCTAAATGCACCCCAAGCTCCACTAAATACCCCGAGCCAAACTACCTATTTTCCTCCAAACCGAGACTCCACTGGACCACTACATTTTCAAGCCCCTCCAATTCCACAAGAGGGATTTGGACGCCAAGTATCTCCACTAAATCCGAACCCTCCATTCCAAGCTCCATTAAACCAAAAACCGCAAATTCCAAATCCTCCGAATCAAAACGGCCAAGGCCGACCAGTCCACTTTGAAGGATACGGTAGAGAGGAGTATGAAGGAGATGGAACCTTTGATGATGCTTATATGAGGGAGGAGGAGTTAAGAGGGGGTCGAGGAGAACCTAGGAGATACCGGGGGTATGGAGATAGGGGAAACCGACACCAAGAGAGAGACGTAGGCATCAACACAATCAAGTTGAGCCTACCTATCTTTAAGGGTGAAAGTGACCCCGAGACCTACTTAACTTGGGAATCGGCTTGTGACAAAGTTTTCCAAGTTAATGAAATCTCGAAAGAAAAGAAGAGTTGCTACGCTATAGCTCACCTCGAGGGCTATGCTAACACTTGGTGGGAGTATGTTAAACGATTTGGTAATGAATTAGTGGATGGGCAGCCACCACCTTGGTATCGGTTGAGGTATTTGATGAGACAACGGTACCTTCCCGAGAGATATCGTCATGAGTTGACGAGTTCCAACAACTCATGTTGAAACTTGATCATCGTGGGGAGCAAATCAGTCACGACATCATCCGGTTCAAGTTTGGATTGAACAAAGAGATCTCCACTCACTTGACCCTTCACCGATTTGAAACCATTGACGGTATATTCCGAGCGGCCCTAGAGATTGAAAGGGAACTTAAGGAGAGATCAACCTTCAAGGCAAGGGTACAAACCCCCTTGGGTTGGCCCAAAAACAAGGACCAACCCGGCCCTACGAAGCTGCCCGAGTCCAAAATAGTCCCTAAGTTTCCTCTGAAACCGGAGGCTCATAAATATCCCAACCCAAAGGGGTTCCAATGCTTCAAGTGCCAAGGTTGGGGGCATAAGGCCAATGAATGTCCGAACCGGCGCAATGTGATCCTACGAGAAGGGAAAGTGTACTACCTTGGTGAGGAGGTGGTTTCCGAAAGGGGGGAGGATGAGGCCGAGCCTCAAGATGGAGAGGGGGCTGAAAATGGGCCGAATGATGATGAATTAGAGGGTAGTGAAGATGTCTATCCACAAGAAGGGGAGTGTGTGGTACCAAACTTTGTGGTTAGACGTGTCATGATTAGTAAGGTGGTGGATGACCCGAGTCAAAGGGAAAATCTATTCCATACTAAGTGTCTCGTAAAGGGGAGTGTGTGCACTTTGGTGATTGATAGTGGTAGTTGTACAAATGTTGCGAGCCATGCTATGGTAAATTTCTTGAAGCTACCAACTACACTACACACTAGTCCTTACAAGCTACAATGGTTGAACGATTGTGGTGAATTGAAGGTCACAAGGCAATGTGTGATTCGGTTTAAGGTGGGAAACTACCATGATGAAGTGCTTTGTGACGTGATCCCAATGCAAGCATGTCACTTGTTGTTTGGTAGACCATGGCAATATGATAGGTCCACTAAACACGATGGGAGGTCCAACCGGTATACGCTTGAGAAGGATGGCCGAAAGGTCACACTTCACCCTCTTTCACCCTCCCAAGTAAATGAGTGGCATCAAAAGATGAGAGAGTTAAAGGGAAAGGGGAAGGAACCCGAGAAGGGAGAAAAGGGGGGATGCCGTAGGTGAGGAGGTAGGGACATCCGAGGCTGTCCCAACGCCAAGGGAGATGGAAAACGTAGTGATGTTGTCTAGGGGAAAAGAACTCTTCGTGGACCATGATGAAAACAAGCCGATGCTACTTTTGGCCCATTGTTTTAATACTAACCCCACTAATTCTTCCATTTCCCCTTTGATTTCTTGTGTGTTGCAGGAGTATGAAGATGTATTTCCTCAAGAACTTCCGCAAGGATTGCCCCCACTTCGGGGAATTGAGCACCAAATTGATTTGGTGCCAAGTTCACAACTTCCAAACAAACTGGCCTATAGGAGCAATCCTATGGACACTAAGGAGCTTGAAAGACAAGTTGAGGAGCTTCTCAACAAGGGATACATCAAGGAAAGCATGAGTCTGTGTGCTGTTCTGGTGCTTTTGGTACCAAAGAAGGACGAAACTTGGCGCATGTGCGTCGATTGTAGAGCCATCAACAAAATCACTATAAGGTATCGTCATCCAATCCCTAGACTAGATGATATGTTAGATGAGCTCCACGGATCTTGTTTGTTTTCTAAAGTGGACCTTAGGAGCGGCTATCACCAAATTCGCATGCAACCCGGTGATGAGTGGAAGACCGCATTCAAGACCAAATTCGGTCTATATGAGTGGCTGGTCATGCCCTTCGGCCTTACCAATGCTCCTAGCACGTTTATGAGGCTAATGAATCATGTAATGAAGCCTTATATTGGAAAGTTTGTGGTGGTTTACTTTGATGATGTGTTGGTGTATAGTAAGTCTATTGATGATCATGTAATGCATTTGAGATGTGTGTTTGATGTGCTCTGAAAGGAGAAGCTGTATGCCAACATGGAGAAGTGTTCTTTTGGTGTTGATAAAGTTATATTCTTGGGTTTTGTCGTGAGCTCAAGGGGTGTGGAAGTGGACGATTCCAAGATAGACTCTATTCGAAGTTGGCCGACCCCTAAAACTATTGGAGAAATCCGAAGTTTCCACGGGTTGGCAAGCTTTTATAGGAGGTTTGTCAAAGGATTTAGCTCCATAGCAGCCCCCTTGACCGAGGTAATTAGAAAGGACGGACCCTTTAAATGGGGTGATGAGCAAGCTAGGGCTTTTGAGGCCTTGAAAGCTACGCTTATCTCGGCGCCTCTATTGCAATTGCCCGATTTTGATAAGATGTTTGAATTAGAGTGTGATGCTAGTAAGGTTGGCATCGGGTCTGTTTTGATGCAAGAAGGTAAGCCCGTTGCTTATTTCAGTGAAAAGCTCAAATGGGCAACTCTTAATTACTTGACTTATGATTTGGAGTTGTACGCCCTTGTTAGAGCCTTAGGAAATTGGCAACATTATTTGTGGCCTAAGGAGTTTGTGATACGAACGGATCATGAGTCGTTGAAACACCTTAAGAGCCAAGACAAGCTGAATAGGCGTCATGCTAAGTGGATTGAGTTCATCGAGACTTTCCCTTATGTAATTCATTACAAAAGGGGGAAAGAAAATGTTGTTGTCGATGCCTTGTCTAGGAAGCATGTGCTTGTTGCTACCTTGTCTTCGAAGTTGATGGGTTTTGAGAGCTTGCGGATGTTGTATCCCGAGGATCCTACCTTTGCTCCTATTTTTAGGGAATGCGAAGAGTGGGGAAGGGACCGTTGGCTTAAGGAGAATGACCATTCCTCCTACTCTCGGTTCGATGGGTATTTGTTCAAAGGGAGGAGGTTGTGTGTTCCTTCTAGTTCTTGGAGGGAATTATTTGTGAGGGAGGCCCATGACGGAGGCCTCATGGGTCACTTTGGGGTAGACAAGACCCTCGGCATCTTAGAGGAGAACTTCTATTGGCCCAAAATGCGCAAAGACGTCACTAAAATTTGTAGTCAATGCGTGGCCTGCCGGAGTGCGAAATCTCGTCTCCAACCTCAAGGGTTATACACCCCACTCCCTACTCCCCTTAGGCCTTGGTTGGACATTTCGATGGATTTTGTTTTGGGGCTGCCAAGGACTAGAAAGGGCCGAGATAGCATTTTTGTTATTGTTGATAGATTCTCTAAAATGGCTCATTTTATTCCATGTGCTAAAACCGAGGTGCTCCTAGTGTAGCTTCATTATTTGTTGAACATGTTGTAAAGCTTCACGGGGTACCGAGGACTATTGTGAGCGATAGGGACTCCAAGTTCCTAAGTCTCTTTTGGAAGTCCATGTGGGGTAGGCTTGGAACGAAGTTGCTTTTCTCCACGTCTTGTCACCCACAAACCGATGGCCAAACGGAGGTAGTAAATAGAACCTTAGGGTCTATGCTACGTTCTATGGTTAAAGGTAAACTGACTTCATGGGAAGATCACCTTCCCTTGGTGGAATTTGCATACAACCGGGTAATACATTCGAGCACGGGAATGACTCCCTTTGAATGTGTTTACGGCCTGAATCCCCTTACCCCTTTAGATCTCACTCCTTTGTCTAGTGATCTCATGACCAGCTTAGATAGGAATAAAAGAGCCGAGGCAATAAAGAAAATGCATGAGACGGTGCGGATCAAGCTTGAAAAGAAGAACCAAGAGATTGCAAAAAGGGTAAACAAAGGGAGAAGGAGGCTTGTGCTTGAACCCGGAGATTGGGTGTGGGTGCATCTTCGAAAGGATCGGTTTCCAGCTCAAAGGAAGTCCAAATTGCTGCCAAGGGGCGATGGTCCTTTTCAGGTACTTGAGAGAATCAATGACAACGCCTACAAGATTGACCTTCCACCGGAATATCAAGTGCACAACACTTTCAACGTTGGTGATCTCTCCCTCGTGGATGCGGTTGAAGATGACCAAATGCCGAATTTGAGGTCAAATTCCACTCAAGATGGAGAGGATGATATGGTTAGGGCAGCCTCCACAGGTACACGGCCTTTCACACGAAGCCAAGCTCGGGAATTACAAAAACTCCAAGCTTTGTTCATGCAAATGGTCGTGTGTGAGTTGGTGATTGAACCGGCCAAGGACCTAAATGTTTTTATGTGTGGAGAGAGGTCCTAAAGTTTAATAAACTACTCTCCAAGGTTGGCACAAGAAAGCAAGGGCGGATGGGTCACTTTACCCCTTTTGGTTGTAGTATAAATAGAACATGTTAGAGAGATATCCCTTAGTTTTTGAGATCTGATTTTGTAACCTAAAAACACCAAAACATTTCCTCTCTCTTCACTCATTGGAGCCGCCCCTAGTATCTCACAAGTAGAGGGATACTTGTGTTGTCTCTTTGGCTAGAAACAAGGGTTTTGAGGTTGTTGAGTGCCTCTTGGTCCTCGTAAGAACTTGGTGTTTATATTCATTAGACTTAGGGTCCTCTCTTGATGTTAGGGTTCTTAGTTTCTTGAATGTTATATGTCAAGTTATCTATCTTTCTTTATCTTGTTGTTGTTGTGTTGATTTTGTTATCTTGAAAGTCTAGTGAAGCCGTGTGGGGCTCTTTTCGATTCACTAGCATTTGTTATCTATCTTGTTGTTCATGTGTTGTGGGTTGAAAAACCGAAACTAAAACTTGTTGTTCTTGTATTGTTGGACTGAAATCCGAGCCTACTTGAAGCTCTTGGTGTTGTTGGTTTGATTTTTGTATCACTTTTGAACTGATAGGTGAATCCCCCCCCCCCCCCCCGAGGAACATCATTCAGTGCCCTCTTCCCCAATTCTTTAAAAATGTCAAACTTGCCTCGATCTAGAAAATCTAATTGTGGGACCTTACCCCATCCCCTTTCAGATCCCAAGTCATATTACTAACCACTTCTGTAACTTTTTCTTCGTAAATACTAAATGTAAGGAGGACCACCTTATTTGGGGTCTCACTGGTAATGGCCTCTTTACTAGTGCCAGCGCCTACTCTCACCTAGCCAAAACCTAGACTAAGATCACTCATGGAACCTTTCAGCATTTCAAATAAATTTGGAAGGCACCATGTCCCCAAAAGATCATGATCTTTTTTTAGTTGGCTTAGCACAACCGTCTCCCCAGCAGTTTCACCCTCTCCAAAATAGGACTCAACATTTCAGTTATATGTCATAGTTGTAACCACCCCTCTAAGGATATCATGCATATTTTCTTCTAATATCTCCAATCCTCAGACCTCTAGAACCTCGTGATCATGAATGAAAACCATGACAATCTGGAAATTAACCACTTTTACCCTGAGAACTGGCAGACCACCTGGAAGAAACTTTCTAAGAAACCTTTTGACCAACTTCTCTCTTGGTATCAACTTCTCCCCTTCTTTCTCTAGGCTATTTAGAATAACAGGAATAGGAACCTCTTCAACAATAGGAGGGACAAGGATGACTTTAAAAATGTCCATGCTAAGGATGTAGACTATAGCCATATCATTACTAACCTCAACCCTTCAACTTGGATCGGGACTATCCACATCAGATGGTCTCCTCCAAGAGTTGGACACTTTAAACTTAATTCTGATGGCTCTTGTCTGGGTAATCCTGGCAAGGGAGGAAACGGTGGAGTAATTAGAAATCATAGAGGGGGATGGATCACGGGATTCTCCAAATCCTTCCTAACTACCACCAATAACAAAATGGAGCTCATTACTTTAGTAAAGAGACTTACTATAGATGAGAGGGAAAATCTCGTTCACCTGGAAATCAATATTGATTCGAAAGAGGTCATTCTAATGCTAAAACAAGGGAACCTTCATTATAATGCTCTACTTGATGAATGCAGGTTAAGACTAAGAAGGCTAGGATGCCCTCCAATCTCACACTGCTATAGAGAGCGAAATGGGGTGGCCGCCTCACTAGCCAAGTTCGGAGCAGCAGTAGGTCATCATCAAAACACCCTCCTTTTTTAAGTTCCATCGGTGTGTGCTCGGAATTCACTTTGGGAAGACATAGCAGAAACTTTTTTTAACGCATATCAGGAACTGTAATATGGAAACTGAAACGAAAAATCCTAATGTCTTTGTTTTGAACCCAGACTAGTTCTGGGGCTTGTAACAAACTTATTTTTACTCATTTTACATTTAATGCATCTCTTCCTTACCAAAAAAAAAGATAGTCAATTATATTTTTTAAATAATTTAAGTTTATAATTATTGAGATTTATAATATTTTTTCTTCAATTCTAATTTAACTGGAACTAATATAATTTCGACAGTCAAACATTTATATTGCATCTTTAAATTTTTTAATTTGTTAATTATTGTGATTTATAATATTTTTATGTATTTTTTTAAATATATAACAGATTAATTTTTGTAGACATTTTAAACTGTTAACTATTATAGTTTATAATACCTTTCATGTAATTTGTAATTAATATATGTTACTCTCCTTATCCAAACTTTTATGGTATTGATAGTTAATTATATATTTAAAATAATTTAAGTTTTTAATTATTGTGATTTATAATATTTTTTTGCCCATTCCAATTTAAGTGAAACTGGTATAATTTTGAGAGTCCGTCAAATATTTTCTATCTTTTAAATTTTGTAAGTTGTTAATTATTGTTATTTATAGTATTTTTTACGTATTCATTTGGTCTCAATTTATGTGACATAAATAAAATTTAGATAATCAATTATATTTTTAATATATATATTTTTAGATATTTTAAGCTATTAGCTATTGTAATTTACAACACTTTTTCGGCACTATAATTTACTATTTTAAGCCATTAGCTATTGTAATTTATAATACTCTCTCCTTGTTTAAAATTTTATGGCGTTATGGTCAATTATATTTTAAAAATAATTTAATTTTTTAATTATTGTGATTTATAATACTTTATCTTCAGTTCATATTTAAGTGACACCGATATAATTTGGAGAGTTAATCAAATATTATGATTGAAGTAGCGAAGCAGACATGTCTTAAATGACTCATAATAACAAATTACAAGTGATATAACAAAATTTCTATAAAAAAATAGCTGTGAAAAAAATTTAAGTGAGTCTCATATAAGACGTCAAGTTAATATAAAACATCAAGAGTTAATTTATCATTTTATGTATATTTTATTTTTCATATTAAATGTTATTAATTTTTAATATTTAAATGACTTATAATAATTAGTTAGGGTGATATAGTAAAATAACAATTTAAATAGCTAAAACAGACATGTGATAAATGTCTATTTTTATTTTTCTTACTAAATATTATTAACTTTCTAATAATAAAATAATTTATAATAATTAATTAGGGATGATATACTAAAATCACGGGTAGAAGCAGCTGAAACAGAGATGTCATAAATGTTTATTTTCTTTTATTTATTACATGTCATTAATTTTTTAATACGCTAATGACTTATAATAATTAATTATGAGTGATATAGCAAAATCATGGGTTGAAGCAGCTGAAGTAGACATGTCATAAATAACTATTTATTTTTTTTATTAAATATTATTAATTTTTAAATGTGTAAATGATTTATAATTATTAATTAAGAATAATATAGTAAAATTACAAGTTAAAGCAGAGATATCATAAATAGTTATTTACTTTTTTTAATTAAATAATATTATCTTTTTAATATATAAATAATTTTTAATAATTAATTAAAATTGATATAGTAAATTACAAGTTGAAGATCTGAATCATGTGAAACAAGCAGGGAGGATAACGGTGTCCTACCTGCTTGATGGCACTTATAAAAAAAAAATAAAGACAGTGCGGGAAGAATCTTTGTAGGGCTTCAAAAATCCGCTTTGAATGGTGTCCTACCTGCTTGATGGCACTTATATATAAGAAAAAAAGAAGTACAGACTGTGTGGGAAGAATCTTTGTAAGGCTTCAAAAATCCACTTTGAAAAATTGTATTGTTTGACTACCATAAAACAACCTATTTGTCATAAACTCATATAATATCTATATTTATAATCTATATTTTTAATATAATAATAATAATAATAATAATAATAATAATAATAATAATATATTAAAAATATGAAGACTCATAGAAAGGTAATTTAAAATTTTTATTCTTTACTAAAATTTTTTACTTTAGATAAAATAATTTTTTCATCATTTTTTGAAATAATTATTTAATTTAGTTAGGTTAAGTAATTTCATTTTCTTTGCATATTTTACGGAATAACTTCTTAATTTTCCTTCCCTATTTTAAGAATTAGAATTAGTTTTGATGTGAAACTCGTCTCATAGTTTCATTAGGGTTTCCTTCCATGTTTTAGGGATTACATCTTATTTGACTTGAATATAACTACACCTAACGTGATGGTCCTTTTACTATTTCCTCTTATTAAAAAAGCAGTATATGAGAAAATCAAATCAAAGGTAGCTATGGTTTGCGGTAAATTTTTTAAATTTTTAGTTTATTCTTGAAGTTATATAATGTCTTTTTCTTTGTGGGAATTCACTGTCGTGGTTTGTAAGATCTTAATTCAGGGATTATTAAGTAAATAAGTGAGAGGACATAATTGTGAATCTTGTATACAACTTAAGCATAGGATACATTTAACAAGAGCCTTTTTTCAAAACCTAGTTCTCAGTGTCACTCTCTTATCCACATCGTCATTCTTTTAGTGTAGGTGGCTCGTACCTCGACATTCCTTATGATTTGAGGTAAATTTAGTATATCTTTTGTTTGATTTTGACGTTATATGTAATTTTTTTATATTTTTAATTTGTTCTTTAAGTTATGTAATATATAATTCATTATGCATTTCTATCTTAATATCATACATTGATGACTTATTGTTAAGCTTGTCATCATTGGTCATTTGTATTTTCTTCCATCAGATAATTTCAAGAATTGTTCTTTATGATTGGAGGCAAACTTACTATATCTTTAGTTTGATCTTGAAGTTATAAAAAATAGTTTCTGGATCTAAATACATTTAGATGTGCGTACTTGATTGAGTTTTGTGTTTTAAAAATTCTATTTTAAAAAATAATAATAATGTACAGTTCAAAAATGACAATTATATAATTTAAGTAGGTGTTTGATAGTTAACTAGAGTTTTGCAAGTATTAGTTATGTATCATTGTAACAACTTGTTTTATTTTAATTTGTCATCTTGATGAAAATTTTTCCCAAAAACACAAAGAAAATTGAATAGTAATAGCATGATTATTCTTCAAGAACAAAAAATAGAAAGAAAGAAGAGAAGGAGAAGTTTTAGAAAGTGTTTTTTTTGGTGGGGGGGGGGGGGGGGTGGATTATCTTTTGTTGTTGCTGAAAGGAAAATGTAAGAAGTATTATAGAGATGAGAGAAAATTTAGATTTTTATCCAGGTCATATGGCCAATTAATAAGAAATTTTCTGAACAAATTCTATAATATATATATATATATATATATATATATATATATATATATATTTGTTTGTTTTCAATTGGTGTGGTGTATTTATGTTGAAATTGATTAAATTTAAATTTGTGTTAGAAAATCTCATATTAGAGGTAAATTACATGGTATATTCACCTACTAAATATTGTATCATGCATGTAAGACACACATGCATATGTGTATGTATGTATGTATGTATGTATGTATATAAAGAGGGCAGAATACATCGTCAAACCCCTCAACTTGGCATCATCTTTCACTTTGGCACCTCAAGTGAACGTTGCTCACTTTTGGCACCTTAAGTAGCCATAAAGTATGTCACTTTGGCACGTTTTGCTGATTTGGCACATTGTGTATGTTGCACACACTTTGAGCGCGTGGACAACTTAAATTTTACTAATTTTTTTTTCTTCTTCTCC
The DNA here is from genome assembly GCA_030864225.1 of Capsicum baccatum var. pendulum. Classification (NCBI taxonomy): domain Eukaryota; kingdom Viridiplantae; phylum Streptophyta; class Magnoliopsida; order Solanales; family Solanaceae; genus Capsicum; species Capsicum baccatum. The sequence continues at coordinate 171,119,613 of CM061550.1, forward strand.
TTCTTTTTGATCTTCTCCATTTTTCTCCATTAATCACTCATGCAACCATGGCTTCTTCCTTAACAATAGCCAAAAATGGTGGAGAAATAATTTACCATCACTTTCTTCTTCTAATTTCTATAAATCCATAATTTTCCGCCACTCATTTTAGCTCAATTTTTGCCTCGATTTTATTCAATAGTACATCATGTTTTTTTCATCCAGACTGACCCTTGAAGACAATTTCAATAAAATTTTTGCCTCAATTTCCTTCAATTGTTGACAATTCGATTGTGGATATTTTCTTCAATTGTGAAATCTCAACAATTTTTTAATAAAGTATGTTTAAAATCTTGAGTATTCTTGATAGATTTTCTCCAATTGTTGACATTCGATTATGAAAATTTTCTCAAATTATGAAATCTTGATATATTTTTAACAGATTACGTTTGAAATTTTAACAGTTTTTTTTTTTTTGAAAAAAAATCGATGGCGTATTTAATTGAAGGTAATTCATAAAGAGAAGATTTTGGTTGTGGGGGTTGGTGGGGAGTGGGCGGGGAGAGGAGGTGAGTGGTGGGCATTAAAGAAGATGACTGAGGGGGAGTTGGGGGGGGGGGGGGAGGGGGAAGGGGTGGAGGTGGAGCGGGTGGGTGGGCTGAAGAAGACACATTTGATGGGGGGGGGGTTAATTATAATCCTTTTTTCTAATAATATTTGGGTTAAAAATGTCAAGTGTTAATATTTAATTGGCATTTTTTTATTTTAGTTAAAATTAGTTATTTAAAATTTGATTTTGGAGAGAAATGACAAATGTCCACATTTTATTCGTCATTTTCCACCTCATTGGCGCGTGTAACACATGCATATAATATTAATTTGCTGAATCAGCAAAACGTATTAAAGTGACACACTTTATAGCTACTTGAGGTGCCAAAAGTGAGCAACGTTCACTTGAGGTGCCAAAATGAAAGATGATGCCAAGTTGAGGGGCCTGACGATGTATTTCGCCTATAAAGAGAGAGAGTGAGAGAGAGACACAATAGAGGTAAATGACATGGTATATTCACCTAATAAATATTGTATCATGCATGCAAGACACACGTGTGTGTTTATATATATAGATATTAGTTTAACGTACGTATTTTGCATGTGTGTCTCACATCAATTAATAAAGCTATATATAAGAAGATTAAAATCATTTTTGTGCATTCTTGATATTTTATCAATAATTTAGAGATAGAATTTATGTGCTTTTAATTGTCTTTTCAAAAACACTTTGAATATTCACAATGAGAGTTTTCTCCATCTAAAATGTCACAAACACGTACGCAAATTGGAACTCAAGAGATGTCACAAATCATCTTTAAATTCTAGTTCATGTGAGAGTTGAGATTATTCCTACGATAATTAAATATATGTGAATATATAATTGTTACCAAAAAAGTAAATACATGAAAGATTTGAAATGGATTCCCCTTACTATACTCTTTTCAATCATAGGTTATCACGTTCAATTTACCTAATAACATCACATTCAATTTACCTAATAACATCCCCTGTGTTCCGAAGAATAGATCTTCACGTAAAGATCATTTTTTATAATACAAAGATAAATTTAAAATATTAATAAATTTAATCATTATTACAAGGAGAAAAGAGATATGAAAGTCGAACTCTTACGGAGATAAAATTACAGGTTGTAATTTGCATTTTTTTGACAGTTACAACTTACCAATTATGTCATCTTTGGTTATTACATTAACGTGTCTCGTACCCTTCGTTTTGAGTTGATTTACTAATGATGCTAAAGCAAACAAAAAAAAAACACCAATATAGTTTAAAAGAAATCACATAATCAAAATTATAGTGATAATATATTGGACCCCAAATTAATGAATTAAGTAATATCTTAAAAACACGCAATAATCAGAAGATAACTGAAGAAACATTAAAAAAATAAATTCAAAGAAGGAAAAAAATCGAATGATATATATGTGTATTTAACAGGAAAAACTTATTTATTTAATCTAATCGGATGACAATTTTTTTTATTGTAGAATCTTTTAAAGAAAGAAAAAAATTCAAATGATGTGATGGTCTTCACATAGATCCCAATATTTTCAATGAGTTCAATGGTTTTTTAAGTGCCATAAATCTACCTATTGGAATGTTGAAGTTACTGTGAATGACTGATGACGGTGGTCTTCCCTGAATGAACGCAAATTAGAAGATTAAAAGATGTCAAGTAATTCTTTTTTGTATCATTTAGCTTTTTATCACGTCGATAGTACCATGATCCTTTGTCAAGATATCCCCATGCCAAATAACATTATAATTCAAAACTATAGGAGACTTTGTTTCCTCTGGAAGTTTCAAACCCACAAGTTCAAATTTGAAAACTTTCTTGTTTTAGATAAATCCTCAAAGTCGTGGTATTGAATGAAGTCATAGATCAGGGCTAATGCTCATTTTTATTTTCATCATGAGATTTAAAGGCCTTACTTTTTTTTTTCTCAATTGACGACACCAGATTTTTCGATGCTATAGCAGCCCCAGAGCCGGGTCTATCAAAAACACTCTCTACTTCATCTGAAAAGGTGATATGATTTGCACACACTTTACCCTTTCCAAACCTTACTTTGTGGGAATACATTTGATATGTTGTTCTTATCGAAGTAGCTTCCTTGACTCCTTGTATAGTTCCGTTCAAACACCTGATCTGGAGAACAACAATCTCATCTTTCTCCATGCTATCAATGCCTTAGACTCTTCTCTAAAAAGATTATTTTAAAATTTACGAACCTCATAACCACGAACACATAATTGTCCATAATTTTATATGAGGTTACCAAATCTAACCTACAATACATGTAGCTTTTTATACCATAAATCTTTAATTTGGACTTCACAGTGTCATCATTGTATTTGTTCATAACTGTGTTAGTTGACTCTTGACTCCACGAAGCCAAAATAATCATGTACTCTTATGCTTTATAGTAATATCACTAATTGTTTTTATTAAAGGAAAGCACATAAAATAGAGTATTTCATTTGATTCGACAATACTTCTACTAACCTTATAGAGCCAAATCCTCGACCTATGTGTCATGTCTTATCCAATCACCTCATTCCATTCTTGTCCTAACTCTACCTCTCCTAATATTTTACTATATTCAACCTCTCACACTTTACATGAGATATTTGTATGTCTACTCTTCATATTCCCTAATCGTCTCATACTATAGAGCATTAGGAGAGAACACAATTTTGTATTGATTACAAAAACATAAGATAAAACTTTCAACTTTAAAAAATAATGAGAGGACAAAGTATTTGAATACAACTTTTTTGAAATAAATTCATGCTTGAATTTGAGCAACCACTTTATGAATCATACTAACTGGTAAATAACCAAAAAACATGAACAAATGACTTAAGAGTTTCGGCTAACAAATTACAAATCTTTCAAAATCAAACAATTTTATGATATATTTTAGTCACAATTCTTGCAGTATGATCTAAGCACTTTCTGCAAATCCAACTTGTAGATTATCAAAGTCAAAAGCAGTGTGGTATGCTCTCAAGAATACATCTCCAAGAATTCTGTGATATCAAAATTTGTAAATTACTATCATGGACATCTCATTGCAAGTGATTTTATTAGTCGAGATGACAAAATATGGAGTAAGTGACATCAAAAAAATATTTTATTTGTTTTACCAGAAGGGACATCGTGGATGCATATCTAAAGTTGTAAAACCGTCAAGACCGTAAGTACTGTAGTTATCTTTGACTCCGATAACATTTTACTACCAAATTTTGAATAGAAAGTTCGTGAAAGATAAAGAACAGGTGCCTAGGATAAAATAGCTTTTACCATGCAACGATGTATTGCCACGTTGAACTTGAAAAAACTCATCTCTATACCCCACAAGAAGTTTGTTTATTAGTTAGCGAACTTTGTTGTGTACAATAAAAGAACTTTCACAAAAACTCCTCAAAGACCAACCCAGTATCAATCTACCACATGTATTAAGTAAGGAAAAAGTAGATAATAACATAATAAAAATTACAACAAAACAATTTGATAATTGAGCTATCAGAATAATACGATTAAACTTAACCTTTACAATAAAAAATCTTCAAAGATTAACCGAACATTCATCTACAACCAACATTAAGAAGAAAAAAATATATATACAAAGAGAATTGAAACTATAACAAAACAATATGATCTTAAGCAAAAAATTATTATGAACATAATCATATATATCAATAATCAAACACAATAAAATTAAAAGAAAATATCAAGCACAGTTGTAATAAACCACACAAATTCATAATAAAATCAAAATTTTTACGCTTATCATCCATAACTTCATTTTAGACTAGGATATCACAGATTTTTTCAATTTCTCCACATGACTATCACCACCAAAAGCAGATGCTGCTTTGAACCCCATTAAACTCAATCCTACTTCAAAGGTCCCTAATTAAAATATTAAGCAGGATTTTATATTTTCATATATTTTAACCGAGTTTTTATGGATTCTTTTTTCTTGAAAAGTCACGTAACCAAAAAATAAAATAATACCTTTTTATTTTGGAAAATTGAACTGACCTTTTCTTTTCGAAAAACTTACGTACCCAAAAACAAAATCAAAATAAAAAATATACTATAAATTTAGCAGTTAGCCCAATAAACTCTAGACTAGGATATCACAGATTTTTTCAATTTCTTCACATGACTATCACCACCAAAAACAGATGCTGCTTTGAACTCCATTACACTCAATCCCACCTCAAAGGTCTCTAATTAAAAATTTAAGCAGGATTTTAAATTTCTATATATTTTAATAGAGTTTTATGAATTCTTTTTTCTTGAAAGGTCACGTAACCAAAAAATAAAACAATACCTTTTTATTTTGGAAAATTGAACTGACCTTTTCTTTTCGAAAAACTTACGTACCCAAAAACAAAATCAAAATAAAAAAATATACCATAAATTTAGCAGTTAGTCCATAATACCTTATTCTATTATTATTTTTTATATATATATTTATTGTAGTAAATACTAAATATTATAAAATAACAGTATAAGTAAAGGAAAGTGTGAAAAGACGATTTTATCTAAAACAGAGACTATTAATAAAGGATAAAAAGTTTAAATCTCTTTTATAAGGATAATCTATGTTACTTTTTAATATTATAACGCACTACTACAAACTATCAAACCATATTATCAGTTGTAAGAGTAATCTATGTTACTTTTTAATATTATAAATTCCACATTAATAAAAGGAGACTTAATTATATAGTCATTTAACTGACCTAACAATATCTAAAAATTAAAATAGCAATAACAATGTATATAATTTAAATTCATAAACATCAAGACGATACAAAGGAAGTAAAAATTAGTGAGCTCAAGTGAAATAGAAGTAATTATTTTATTTTAGACTATAATAGATCATTGTGATTTGGTTCTTCTCTAAGACACTTATAAAAATGATTTAAACTTTTTATTTTTCATTAAAGTTTCCGCAATGGACAAAATCATCTTTTCACTTATTTTAAAAAGAAGTCCTAAAATATATCGTAAAAGGAAAAAATATATTTTCCAAATAAAAAAGTCCTAAAACATATGATAAGAGAAAAATAAATGGTAAAAACAAATTATTTTATTTGTATTAATTCTTAATTTAGCCAAAAAAATTGTTTTGGGTAAAATTTTCATCCTCCCTACGTGAGTTAGAAGATAAAAACTAGCATAAATAATTTGTTTAGTAAAAAAGAAACTACCATAATTGATTTTTATTATTTGTTACAAAGGTAAGAATTATACATAAATACTAATCTGTATTAAATCCTAATATTATTATATTCCAAGAAAAATTCTAAAGAAATTCTCCTTCAACAACAAAGTGGGAATTTTTTCTTAGAAACCTTTTTCGTACTTTCTACTAAATTATAAGTCCTTTTGGGGTTATAACAATGACTTATTTGTTATTATAAGTCTAAGAGGAATTCAAAATTTAATATTTTTTAAATTTTTAAAAATACATTGAAAGAAATTATTAAAGCTCTTCCTTCCCTCTTGTACTTTTCTTTTCTATGTATAGAATTTTTTATGGGAAAATGCTCTGTTTTCATAGTGAACTATACACAAAATTATTGAGACACATCCGAACTTTAGGAGGGTCCTATTACCTCCTGGACTAATTAAAACTGTATTTTTGGCAACCTTAGTGCCTACGTGGCACATCACTAAATCCACACATTGAAGGTCCACGTAGGCACACGTATGTGCCATGTAGGCACTAAGGTTGCCAAAAATACGGTTTTAATTAGTCTAGGGGGGTAATAGGACCCTCCTAATGTTCAGATGTGTCTCAGCAATTTCGTGTATATTTTAGGGTGAAAACAGTGTATTTTCTCTTTTTTTTTGTTGGCTTTAGGTTGTTCTTTTTAAAAAAAAAAAAATTAGAATTCAATTTCTTAATGTCAAAAAATTTTAATGCTAATATTTAATTTGTTTTACATTAATTTTGTATGTATTTTAAAAGAAATATGACAGTGATAATATAGACATAATCAATGAACAAAACTTTGACGACAACTTAGTTAATGCTACGTACCAAGCAAAAAATACGGAGAGACTCCAACTAACCCACCACAATCCATATCAATTTGCTACTTACGTATTTTTTTTTCTCTTGAAAATAATTTTCTCTTCTTTTAGCTTGAAATTTGTTGGCTGTTTTTTTCTATTAAAGATTCACTTAAAAATCTTGGTGGCCAAATTGTTATCTTGTGCTTTACTATAATCCTTTACACTATTGTGAATTTGTTTTAAGTAGTTGCTTATATTACTATGTTTATATTAATGTAGTTGTTATTTTTTTAATATTTAAAATTTTAAAATTAACTGAAATAAATAATTATTAAATTTTACGTTTAAATAATCAAAAGCTTCACGTTCCATTAATTAGTATAATAAACTTTGGGAGAGTACTAATATGTTCTTATGTGGTATTTGATGTGACTTTTGTTTAAGTTTTGAAATGACCTAACAGACAATGAAATAGATGAAAATCATGAAAAAATTAAATTCAAGTTTCTGGAGGCACAGAAAAATTGTAGGCATTTTTTCACAAAAAAATGGGGTTGGTATCACATTTTAAGAAATATTTTTAACAAAATCTTACCTCGTCTCAGTTATTGTTGGTTTCTCGAGAACATTTGGGTTTTAAAAACAAATAGAGACATGTTCAATCACTAGTGAAAGGGACTGTTGCTTTATATGCCATGACTGCATACCATTTCTATGTTGGTTGCTATTAGAGTAAGGAGAGAAAATTGAAGGAAATGTGTCATTTAAGTCTTGAATGAAGGATTTGTGATATTGACCAACTTAAAGGGTCAAAATAATCAGGAAACTTGATTAAGTTAATTGTGGACTTGATTAATATTTTCAAAACTTTCTAATCTTTTCAAAAATATAAATCAACCCACTTTTAAAAATACAAATCAACTCACACCCCTCTCCCCTTCAAATTATCAACCGTCTCTCGCTTCTTTCTCTCTCCCTAACCAATAGTTCTGCAAAATTTCTCCCTTTAATTTCCGGCGACTTCAACCTCCAGCGAAAAATAGTTAGGCGAGTTCCTTTTAGACTTTCAACCAACAATCGACGTGACAACAGTGTTCTTTGGTGAAAACAACTTTGAGTTTTTTGTCGTCTCATTTCTTCTTTCACAGGTAAAAAATTATGTCTTTTTAGTTGTGAAGAAAAGAAGAAAGTTGGGCCAACTTCTCTTCTAGTATTGGTTTATAATTTCAATATTTCTTGCTTAAATTTGAAATGTGGACTAAAGAAAACCCTAATTTCTGGCATTTCTTCTCTATTTTTTCGGTGTGAAATATAATTTTTTGTTGTTATTGTAGTTCTTGTTGTCGAACTGTTGATTCAATTTGTTAGTGTTTGTTGAGTTTTTTGAAGTTTAATTTTTGTTGTTTGTGTTTGTACAAATGCAAAATAATAATGTTCGTGATTTTTGGTCACCATTGATGATCTTAGTGTGTATGTGTTGTGTTGGTGTTGCTGTGTTGATTTGTTATTTTTCTTGGTAAAAATGGTGTATTTGATATTAAACGGTGATAGTGTTGTTATTTTATTGAACAAAATCCTAGTAATTTTTTTCTATAATAAATGAATTATCTGATGCAACAGATAATCTATCTGATGCAACAGAAGAACCATTTGATGCAACAGATGAACTATCTGATGCGACAGATTAAAAATTAATATAACAGATGAAAATATGTTGTGATGGATGAAATTTGATGCAACAGATTAAAATCTAATGTAATAATAAAAATCTGATACAACAAATAAATAATCTAACAAATCATTTATCTTTTGTGACAGACGAATCTTCTGTTTGGAAGAAACCTAAACAATATTGACAATTGATAACAGTTCCAACAGATAACTCATTTGGCAATAGATAAGTGATCTATTTCAACAGATGAGTGATCTGTTTTTATTGTTTCCAACGAATTTCTCATTCGTTGCAACAAATTAGTTATATGTTTCAATAGATAACCTACCTGGTGCAACAGATGAGCGATCTATTTTTACTGTTTTTAATGGATTACTCATCCATTGCAACAGGTTGATTATATATTGCAACAGATAACCTACCTGGTGCAATAGACGGAATGATCTATTTCAACAGATAAGTGAGCCTTTTTTATTATTTCCAATGGATTACTCATCCATTGCAACAGGTAACATACTTGGTGCAATAGAACAGTCATTTGTTTCAACAGATGAGTGATCTATTTTTGTTGTTGCAATAAATTACTTATTCATTGCAACAAGTTAGTTATATGTTACAATAGATAACCTACCTGGTGCAACAAATGTGTGATCTGTTGAAACTGTTATTTTACCATTGTATATTTAAGATATACTATTATCCTTTTTTAATGATGCATTAATCAATTATAATCTATTTTATGTTCCTATTATTTTTAGATTATATAGCTTCCAAAAGAGAAAAAAACGAATCAAGTCCAAGTAAAGAAACAAGTGAAGCAGCTAGGCTACATCCACCACTCTATAAGCTTGCTTTACAAATATTATCTCAATCAAAAGCAGAAGATAATGAACATAAGGAAGATGAATATTTCAAAAGAGATGATCCAAATGCTAATAGCCCTTCCACTGAAGAGTTGGTCAAAACCTTCAGAATTGATAGTTATCCTGTAGAATGCAATGCAATGGTGCCACAAATTTAATGGGTGATTTCGTGGTTAAGTCAGCCATGTAAAAATCTTTTGACGCCTTCAGAAAAATAATTCGAGAACAAAATTTAGAAGCTTCTTTCAAAGACAACTGCTTTGGGCAATATCTTGACTTGTCGAAGGACAACAATGCTCGTTTTTGAATAAAAATGTATATGATTTTCTCAAGCGTAGGTTTATGTATGAAAACAAAGATAAGATGGATGAGGTGTGGATCAATTATTGTGGTATGTCTGTTTGTTTTGGTTGGAGGGAGTTTGCCATAGTTACTGCATTAAAATGTTATCCTCCTTCTCCTTCTTAAGTTATTCCTATTCTAACCCAAAAAAGCACTCTACACACCTAAAATAGGCAAACACAAGTCAAGTGATCATGATGACCTAGTGTCCCTTGTTGGTCCAAGCTTCAAAAACATAAATTTTGATAGAAGCGTTGAAAGGTAAAAGACTTTCAAAGAAGCACAAACAATTATTGTACTTGGTTTGGTTTATATATAATATTATTTAGGGAGACATTAACAACAACATACCACTTGGTTTGATAAAGCTCTCCGAGGATCTTGAGGCATTTAACTGCTATCCTTGAGGTTATGAAAGCTTCAAAACGACTGTCAAATATTTGTTGACTCTGTTAACGCGAAAGACAGTCAACTTATATGGCTTTCCATGGGATTTCATGGTAAATATTTATTTTATTATGACATAATTCAACTTTTTTATTCAATAATGCTTTTGATTTATTGATGTTATTTTATAGTTTCGGGCATTTAAAGTCATTCCTTATTTGAGACAACAAGTGAACTACCAGGAAGAATTTTCTTGTCCAAGAATCCTGAGATGGTTGTCGGCTAAAACTGATAAAATTATAAAATTTCTTGATCTCTTCAACCCCTCAAAGGAAGCAGTAAGTCTAATTCTAATTAAATTTTTATTTTAATTAATAATTTTTTGAAATTATTTTATCATCATTCTAATATATGTACTGATTTATTTTAGATTATGAATCTGTGGATTGTTCCGACCAATCGAGAGTTTAAGATGACATTTTTCTTAGTTTACAGTCTGTACAAACTTTATCAAACCCTAAGGTCATTGATAGAATAAAGAAGGAATTATTTGAAGCAACAACTATCACAAGAAAAATAATTTTGGAGGGTGGTCTTGTTGTTGTTGATGATGGTAGTGGTAGTGGTGCTGCTGTTGGGGAAAATGATGCTCTTCTTAAAGTTTTTAAAACAACAAACCATTATGATTATGATCATGTTGTTTATATAGACTGTGCCACTTCTAGCGAATGTTCGACATGCAAATGTCAAGACTGCAAGGTGAAATATGATGGAGTGATTAATGCTATTAATAGATTAACTGCTTCGGTAAAGAAAATAACATCTAAGAGGGGTGTCATTACATCAAAGAGGATTTCATATCTATACACTCCACTAGAGATCAAGGTGGCTAAAAGGATAAGGAAAGAAATTTATAAGGCGTCATCAAGCATCGAACAAAGAAAAATTGCAACTCCTTTGTCTTTGTCTTGCACCTTTGATCATTGTACAAGGGTCACAGGAGAGAAGCTTAAGCCGAAGAAAGTAAATGTATATTATCTATTCCAACAAACAAACAAACATTATCTATTTCAACAGATGATATATCTGCTGAAAATTATCAAACATATATATGCATCTGTTGCAACTATCATCTAACTTGTTGCATCATATGCGTTAACTATTATGACATATGTCCATCTGTTTCAACAAATTAAATAGGTCTTTGTACTATTTTAATTTGTACCAACAGATGAGTCATATGTTACAACATATGAGTCATATAATGCAACAGATGAGTCATCTACTTGAAATTATCGTACATATCTGTTTTACCTATTCAAATATTTATCTCAACAGATGATCCATCTAATACAACAGATGGATAATCTGTTGTATATCTCTGATTAGCATTGATAATTCTGGCTTTCTAGGTGGATGTCACAGTAGAAGCTACTGCTGAACACATAATATCACAGTTGATAATCCATTAACTGCCTCTATGGAAGAATAAAAAGTAGAGCCTATCGGTTTGGGAGAACGGAAGAATTACCCCTTTGAAGGGTTCAACATCTCGGATGAGGCTTGAAAAAAACTATCAAAGTTGATCAACGACTATATAGAATGGATTGTCGATGGGCTGTTAAAGCAACATGCCAGTTGGTACATAAATTATTTTTAAAGATATTGATTTATACAATTCTTGTTGTAAAAACATGACATTAACACATATAAATCATGTAGAAAACAAAATGACAAACACTATAAAGTAAACGAATCGAGTTTTGGTTTAGATATGTTCGACTTTGTTATTACATATTTCAGAATGAAGGATTGGTTCTATTTGATGCTACGGCCCCAAACTTGCTGGAATAATGAGGTTTAAATGTCATACATATTATTATTAACTAATACTTTATTTAATTGCATCTGTGTATTAATTTTATTGTCACGTAATTTGAAATGTTTGATAATATGTGCAGCACATCAATGTCATCTTGTACTATTTTTGAAAAAAGGCCAAGTTACAAACACAAGAACAATACAAATACACGACAGTCAATTATTTGTACAAAGTTTACATCAATAATGCCGACATAGGTTTTCTCAATAACAACCAGAAGTTTTCCGAAATGTCGAATGCTTAATCAACATCATAAAAGATTTTAACATTCCAGTTGGCTTACCTTGACATTTAATCGATGAAGTGTACATACCAATCAATTATGGTGATGAATTCTGTTGGGTGTTGGTTGTCGTCGTTCTAAAAAAAAAGCGCATTCTAATTTATGACTTGATGTTGCGGAGGAGACTTTCTGGACCGTTGTCTGAGATATGAAAGCTAGTCAAAATATTGCCTACTTACCTTGATATAAGTGGATTTTAGACCAAAAGGTTCGTACTGATTGCTCGACGATTGAAGCATACCGGGATAAAATGAGTAATCCATTTGATGTATAATATGTTGAAGGAATTGATCAATAACCCATTGATATCCTGTAAGTATCATGATTTAGTTTAATTTCATAAATTTCACAACACTTATATTAATTGCAAGTTATGGATTATCCATTTTTTTAAAATACAGGGATTGCGGTCTTTTTGTTGCCGCTTACGCCGAGTATTTGAGTGATAGATTACAAGTACCAAATGATAGACTTGATGTTGTATTACTCCATAAAAGATATGCTGCTCTTTCATTGAAATAGGGAGAAGTATAAGCACAGAAACCGTATGCAAGCGACATTAAAGATCCACAACGACCAAAGCCGAATTTCATTGCACCGGATGAAGAACAACTTGTTCATATTAATTAGATCTTTATAGCTTGAGTCTATCAAAGTAATAACCTCTCCTTGAAAATTATTGGCACTAAAGGTTAAATTGTTAATTTATTTGTAGAGTAGATCATTTGTACCCAAAATAATTTTCTTACATTTCATTTATTTGTTGAGTTATTTTATGTAATTTCTAAAGGCTTTAATTTATTTTATGTTGTTTATGAATATAATTTAATCCTTAGTTTTGAACTTATTAATTGAAATAGAACACTAGATTCAAATATCACAACAGATAATACATCTGTTGCAATAGACGACATATCTGTTGGAAATTATCAAACAAATTTAGACATATGTTGCAACATGTAGATCATCTGTTGGAAATATCAAACAGGTCTTCCTATTATTTTGATTTGTTTCAATAGATTACCTATTAGTTGCATTGAATAGACTATACGTTGCAAAAAATTGTATATCTGTTGTAATAGATAGACTGAGAAACATCTGCATAATGCAACAGATGACCAACCCATTGCAACAGATAATTAATCTGTCACAACAGATATTCTATCTGTTACAACAGACAGATAATCTGTTGCATTATAAAAAATTCAACTTTCGTCAAACATAAAAAATTCCACTACATATAAAGTGAAGTGGCTTGAAATAAAAAATTGTTAAGGTGTTTGTCTTTGTACATCTTCTTTATACACGGGCTCCAAGCATCTAGTTAGTACCCCATAAGCCCAGACCTCTTGCACCTTTTCTATAACGGTGTCATACAGATCGGCTATTTTTGTGCCAGTCAGCAAACATTCGATATATGCAAGCGTGTACGGCCCACACGTGGCACCAATTTTATTTTTCTGGAGGTCCATGTCCTTGTTTCGACTATCAAAACCCCATACTTTCTTCTTCAACACTTCTGCTGGTAAATGATCCATCAGTTTACTTTGCCTCAAAAAGTAGCTTGGGAGCAACTCCAACAGTGGTTGCATATGGGTAAAAAAATTACAGTCGTCGAAGATAGGTAAGTTGTAGTCATAAACCTTAATCTTTCCCTCCTCGAGAAGTATCTCAACAATAAGAAAATGTATGACTTTCACATTCATGATTGCAAGAATTCTCTTTGCCTTGGTACATCTCTTATCGTGTGGATATGGTCTCTTCCCTCTAACATATTTAATTATATCTTTATCTTATTCATACGTAGAAGCTAACCAATCAAATATCGGGATACTGAGAGTTTTAGCTAGCCAAGTGAACTCATTGTACCTATTCTTGAAATTATTGTAGAAGTTGTGGTCCATTATCTTATCGGCAGGATCATAAGTATCTGGGTATGCTAATTGCCTGCCCTGCATGAGGCAGAGAATTTTATCAACTTACTGTGATATAAGAAGATAATTTTTAAATAGGTTAGTAATTATAAATAAGAAAAACATAGTGGAAAGATACAACGGATGGTCCATATGTTGAAGAGGGTTCTCTGAATCTTTTAACAAATTACCCAACTAACGCTACTTATACAATAGATGTTTAATTTGTTGCAATAGAACCACCACCATTTGCACTAGAATACCCAGATATTGCAAAAGATTACACATCTATTGCGTAGCTTCTTCTTCATGGAGTAGATTAGAAGTCTAGGTTAGAAAAAGCAAACTTACCTTGTCCACGTACCACTCACGCATATTTTTCATACTCTTGAAGTCTTGGGCATCAAACATATGCATGGTGTATTCTTGTGAAGATTTTTTATTCTTGGCATATGTGGTGTTTTGCAGTTCCTTCCTCTCTTTATCGCCAAGTGTCACGTATATGTCCACCTATTTTAGTAGCCCCTGAACTTCAACAAATTTTGGAGAGGGAGGAGTTGCAATTTTTTTTGTTTTCAGACTGGAGAGTATTTGGCTAATTTTTCTTTTTTTCCTTCGAACCTCCACTTTAGGAGTGTATGGATCCCTCACCTTCTTGGATGGTATGACATCCCTTTTGGATTTCAATTCCTGAGTAGCTTCAGCGATAGCCTCTAGTTTTGTAATGAGTTTATCCTGTCTGTCCTTATATACTTTGCATTTGCAATGAGAATATGAGGGTGAAGAGGGGTGAGAAGGACCACTGTAAGGGTGGAAGGGATTGGTGTAAGGGTGAGAGGGACCTTTATAAGGGGTGATTTCAAACGTATTTATTTTTTATTGATCATCAACATGCTTATCATCATGACTGGTAGCACAATCAACATTGGGATGGATACCACCAACATCAACAACTCCACCACCAACACCCCCAAAAGAAGCATTCAGATCTATTACAGTAGGTTGATCATAAAGAGCTTCAATATTAGGCTGACCTTGCCTAACTGCTCTTCTTATGGCTATTTCTCCAGCCAATTCCTTCTATGTTAACTCCACCGTTGGGTCTGCTATTGTATCAACAAGACCTAGAGTAATAAAGAAAGGCATCCCCAACTCCTGCTCAATAGGCATGATCCAAGGATACACAACCTATAAAAAAGACAGATATACTTAAATCATATAATAATAATTTGCAGTCAGTTAGGTTACATGTTAACACAGACAACTTATGCAACAGATGATCTATCTATCATAATAGTTGATCTGTATGTCACAACAACTTAGCAATATATTGTATAAGATTACCCATCTATTGCATAATTTGTAATAGATGGGTAATTTATTGAGTCGGGTTCAGAGAAACAGAGTAACATATGGTTAATCTGTTGCAAAATATGGATTATCTATCACAATAAATTATCCATCTGCTGAACCAGTTGTAGTAGACGGGTAATTTATTGCAATAGATGACCCATCTATCGCAACAAATGACACATCTATTTCAATATCTTTCTTTGAGTCAAATTATTTTAATTGAAAGAAGACGTACTGCATCACCCAAAGGGTTAAAGAAATCAGCCTCCTTAATTATTATGCTGCTCTTTACAGCTAACCACCTAAGGATCCTTGGATGGGAAACCTCATTCGGGTAATCCTTGACCTGCTTTCGGAAGGGAGGAATGGCTTCAAATGCCCAAGCCTAAAATATGTAAAAAGGAAGCAAGCAAAAAAATTCATAATAATTATTCAATATAAAATAATGAATGAGTAGACAAATAGTGATTAAATTTACCATAAAAGCTCAAGAAAAGCCGTGTATAGTGATCGTCTTTATGGATAGTTTTGTCAGTAAATATTTGACAGTCAAGTTGTAGTTGTCATATCCCTAGAGATAATCGTTGAATTTCTCAAAATCCTCAGCAAGCGTTAAAATATCATATTCTCTGATTTTCTTGACATCTCTTGCCAATATAACGAAAAGGGCAAACCAAACTAAGTTCAGTTGTTCCCTGTACTGCTTTGGTATGGTTTTATCCTTAAGATCTTCTATCAAATTCATTGCTTTATAGCAACATCCAATAATATCCAACAACCCATCTATTTGATGGTAGTGGTTTCGTTGTCCTGTTTGCCTTGGACCTTTTGTGGGGTATTTACTTGATGAGAGGTTCTTCTGGATTATCGCATCTTAAGCCTGTCACTATGGCAAACACTTTCAAGCCAAAATAAACCGGCATGCCATAGTAGTTGATCCAGATTTCATCCATCTTCTTGCCATCCTCCTTCGAATCTTTATCATCCCCCATGTACTTTATCCTGTGCTTGAGAAAATCATATACCATACTTATTTAGAAACGGACAGTGTGGTCCTCAGACAACTCAAGAAAGCATCCAAAGAAGCTTTTCTTAAAAAGTTCATCTATGTTTTTATTCTTCATAATATTCCTAAAGTCATCAAAAGGTTTTCCAAACTGACATTTAAGTACAAGATCACCAGTTAGTTCTGTAGGGTCATCTATCGACATCGCAATTTGAAACCTGTCAATACTAATAATTTTGATAGCCTCATGTTGGGATTTTGATCTCAATTCCTCCTCAATTTTATTTTTCTCACCAGCCTCTATATACCCTTTTTCACCTCCCTTTGTACAACTTTCCTCAACTTTATTTTTCCCTAAGTGAGATTGTTTAGGAAGTTCCTCCGTATCCATCTGTACTATAGCCTTTTTTGTTGGCTGATTAGAAGGTTATCCACTTTCAGTTTCTTTTCTTTTGGGAGCCATCTTTTAACTACAAACATTATAAAAATAAAAAATACATTACATTAGATGTTTGCATAATTTTTGTAAAAAAGGTAAGTCAAATCTCAATAAATTATTATACGCTACATTACAAATAAATACTCCAACGAATAACCCATCAGTTGGAATTGATGGGGAATCTGTTTGAAGACCTATTTAATAACTTCCAACAAATGTTCTACCTGTTACAACAGGTGGACTACCAAGACCACCACCAACACCAACACCAATGCCACCAAGACCACCAATACCACTACCAAGACCAGCAACACTAATACCATTGCCACTAATACCACTACTGACACCAACACCAAGACCACCACCACCACCACCAATGCCATTAATACCCACACCAAGGCCACCAAGACCGCCACCAATACCAACACCAAGACCACTGACACCACCACTAAGACCACCACTACCAAAACCACCAACAACAGCCACCAACAACACCACTAACACAATCCAATAATACCATGACAGTCAACAAAATACTGCAATAAAAACTAGGGTTTTATCGAGTTCTTTCTATGTTTTTAGCAATCAAAACTCAAAATTATTAAACCACTCTCAAAGATATTACAACTAAAAGTCTTCTTTTTAAAACATTAACTAAAACCCTTAATTCTTAGAATAAAGAATAAATGTAGAACTCTTCTCAAACTCTATTACCTGTGAAGACAGAGAAAACAATGGATACAAGCGAGAATGGAGTCAAAAATAACAACTATGTGGCTGAAAATAGGAAAAAAATCGATCAGTTTTAAGGGTTTAAGAAATAGTTGAGTAGTTTTTGTCTGTATTATTGAAAGAGAAAGAAAAGAGTGAGAACTCAAGATTTAAAATGATGAAACATTTTTTCCACAAATTGATGATTTGTATGAGTTGATTTTTATTTTTAAAAAAGAATGACAAGTTTTAAAATTGTTAATTTGATCCGAATTGATCTTAACTATTTTTTAAAATTGTACAAGATATGAATCATTCAACTCAGAGTGATCGATCGACGACTTGGGTCGGGAGGAACTCAATACCAACATCATGTAATTGCAAAGACTCAATTGAAGTTGTAGTTGACCCTATGTACTACCCTAGTTCTACATAAATCAATTTAGTTATTATCTTAACATTAAGTTGATAAGAATCTTTTCAACTCAGAGTGATCGATCGACGACTCAAGTCGGGAGGAACACAATACCAATATCATGCAATTGCAAAGACTCAATTGAAGTTGTAGTTTACCTTATGTACTCATCCCTAGTTATAGTTAAATTAATTTAGGTATTATCTTAACATTAATTTGATATAAAATATTTCAACTTAGAGTGATCGATCGAAGACTCATCGAGAGGAATGTAATACCAATATCATGCAATTGCAAATACTCAATTAAAGTTGTAGTTGACCCTATGTACTCATCCCTAGTTATAGCTAAATTAATTTAGGTATTAGCTTAACATTAATTTGAAATAAATCATTACAACTCAGAGTGATCGATGGATGACTCGAGTCGGGAGGAACGCAATACCAATATTATTCAATTGCAAAGACTTAATTGAAGTTGTAGTTGACCCTATGAACTCATCACTAGTTATAGCTAAATTAATATAGGTACTATCTTAACATTAAGTTGATATGAATCATTTCAACTCAAAGTGGTCGATCGATGACTCGGGTTAGGGGAATGTGTTACCAATATCATGCAAATGCAAAGACTCAATTGAAGTTATAGTTGAACCTATCTACTCATCCATAGTTCTAGATAAATAAATTTAGGTATTAGCTTAACATTAAGTTGATATGAATCATTTCAACTCAGAGTGATCGATCAACGACTCGGGTTGGAAGGAATGTAATACCAAATATTATGCAATTGTAAAGACTCAATTAAAGTTGTAGTTGACCCTATGTACTCATCCCTAGTTCTAGATAAATTAATTTAGGTATGATCTTAACATTAAATAGATATGAATCGTTTCAACTTAGAGTGATCGATCGACGACTCGGGTCGGGAGGAACATAATATCAACATCATGGAATTTCAGAGACTCAATTGAAGTTATAGTTGACCCTATGTACTCACCCAAGTTATAGTTAAATCAATTTAGGTATTAGATTAATATTAAGTTGATATGAATTATTTCAACTCAGAGTGATCGATCGACGACTCAGGTTAGGTCGGGAGAAATGCAATACCAATATCATGCAATTGCAAAGACTCAATTAAAGTTATAGTTGACCCGATGTACTCACCCCTAGTTCTATATAAATAAATTTAGGTATTAGCTTAACATTAAGTTGATATGAATTATTTCAACTTAGAGTGATCGATCGATGACTCGGGTCGGAAGAAACGCAATATCAACATCATGCAATTACAAATACTTAAGTGAAGTTGTAGTTGACCCTATGTACTCATCCCTAGTTCTAGCTAAATCAATTATAAAGAAATCTATTGAAACAGATGACTGAGCTGCTGGAAATTTTCAAATAGATATTGAGATTCGTTGCAACAGATTACCTGTCTGATTTAATTATCAAATAGACATTTGCATCTATTGCAACAAATGATTGAGTTGTTGGAAATTTTCAAACAGATATTGTTATCTGTTGTAACAGATGACATATCTGTTTGAATTTTTTTTAATTTTAAATCAATCTTTTATCCGAAAGAAGAAAGATAAAATACTACTAAGGCGGTAAAAAATATTTCTTAGATAACTCAAAAATCTTCTCCTTGAGTAGTCTTATGTTGTCTTTTCAATGTCACCCGTTTTCCTCGTTCCCCTCAAGTTATTAATGAATATTAATGACCCTATGTACTCATCCCTAATTCTAGCTAAATCAATTGCAAAGAAATCTTTTGCAATAGACGACTAAGTTGTTGGAAAATTTCAAATAGATATTGAGATCTATTACAACAGATTACCTATCTGATTTAATTATCAGATAGACATTTGTTTCTGTTGCGATAGATAACTGAGCTGTTGGAAATTTTCAAACAGATATTGTTATCTATTGCAACAGATGACGTATCTGTTTGAATTATTTTTGTAATATTAAATCAATCTTCTGTCCGAAAGAAGAAAGATAAAATACTACTAAGGCGGTAAAAAATATTTCTTGGATAACTCAAAAATCTCCTCTTTGATTAGTCTTAGCTTGTCTTTTAAATGTCACCCTTCTTCCTGGTGCCCCCAAATTATTAATGAATATTTAAACTCATCTCTAGAATTATCTCTCCTTCAGCCAAAAATTTATTCATCTCTCTTCGTTTTCTTGTTCTCCTTTTTAGGGTTATCACAGTCGTCTCCTTTTTTCTCTTTTTTCTCTACTCTTTCTCATAAGAATCCATTCAGATCTCAATCGATCTATATCTTTTCTTGAATAAAATTGTTGTTTTTATCCTCTTGTTTTTGACATTGCAGGTATGGTTAACTATTACTCTTTAATTCTCATATTCTTCTTTGCAAGTTATTTAAATTAGTTATTTACATCTATTTTTTAATTTAATTACCCTTTACCCGTATCATATTTATTTAAAAAATTTGAAGAAAAGATTACTTTTAAGTCTTGAATAAACAAACTATTGTTTTTATTAAAATATGTAATAAAAAATCATCTGTTGGGAGAAGTTTAAAAAAGCCTTGTTGGCAGTATCGATTTTTTATATGTAGTTTGTTTGTTTCTTTGTTGTTGATATTGTTATTAATGTTGGTGGTGAGGTTGGTGTTTTGGAACTTGTAGTGTGGTGTTGTTGATGGTGTTGGAACAAATGATGTTGTTTCTTTGTTGTTAATGCTATTGTTGATGTTACAATAGACGGAGCAACTGTTGGAACAAATCAAACCACTAGCAAGGTTGGTTTGACGTATTCCAATAGTTTACACATCTGTTGTAACGGACTCCACATTTGTTGCAATAGGCTCCGCATCTGTTATAACAGATGTACAATCTATTGAACAAATGGGAAGTTGTTGCAACAGATAGGTAGTATGCTGCAACAGATGGATAATGTTCTTTCTGTTCTTCTCTTGTTTGACATCAATTATTTTTCTCTTATTTGTAGATATAAGAAAATGCAAGTTGATCAAGTTTTCCCCGACCAACACAAGAGGCTACTACTATAAAAATGAGTTCGGAGGAATAAGGTACTTGCAGATGGAACTACTTCATATGTGGGAGGTATGTATTATTGATAATATTATCTTGAAAACACACATATAGTACACTGATTTTGTGAATGCTACTTTTTACCAATTAGACATTGATCATTCAAACTAGATATTTGTAATTTTATAGTTAAGTTTTAAAAGTCCAAACAGATAAGGCCAAGTGACCATGAATATGGTTCTGATACCCTGTTAAGATTTAATAACGGTTGTTGCTCATGTATATGTGTCAAGCTTTGTGAAATGACCAAGTTTTAGTGGAATTGTAAAAAGATTCGATAGCGATTAGACTAACTTTTAGGGTGCATTGGACTCTAAGAGGGCCTTCGGAGCCTCCCACTGCTTTAACCAAGAACGAAAATCAATATAGTTATTGCCCTCGCCCAAATTTATATGGTTGGGTTGCTCAGGGTGATGATTACATTTCATAAGATGCGGTAGGAGAATACCTATGCGAGAAAAGGGGAGTTGATGAAGATTATATCATCTGAGAACTAATTGAAGCGAAAACATAGGATATGAGGGAATTTGTAGCGAATATAGCCGATGAAATTGACTTAGAACACGAGAAATCTAAATCAAGTGAAAATATGAAAGTGTATCCAAAAATAAAAATTTGTGTATCGTCTCTATCAAAGTAAAAGAGTACAGGTGGGCACTATTTTAGGGAGCTGCAACTAGATAATGTAGTCGGGATGATCACCTATAGAGAAAATAATGGAACACCAAGAATGCAGCCTTACGGGAATCGCGGATTAAAATGATGTATAGTAAGTCAAGAAAACTTTCCCCAAGAACAGTTGCAGTTAAAATAAAGAATCTAAGTGAAGGCAGAAATTTTGAATTTTGAATTGCATCCCATGCCTTCTTATTTGTGGTTTCGATTAGGCCTACTACTATTGACCTGATCAGAACCATAAATAAGAATGAAAGACAGATTGAGTATCATTACTTCCTTATCCATTTAGATATAATTGTTTGTGTTTTCTTGCCTTAGCATGCTTTTAAAATATCTTGGAGAAGATTAGAGGCTTCTTTTAGTATGTGAATCCTGATAATTTTCAAGCTTGCCTCCAGCTTGTTAATTCGGTATTCAAACTTTTCATTACCGTCTTTGAAGTTAGTATAGAGTTCTTGGACTTTTGTGAGATCGTCAATGAGTGAGCTCATCAATGAGAAACACTTCCTTTGAAGTTGAGGCATTGCAAAAGGCCTTTAAAAGGCTTCCAGAACACTTTCTTTAGAAAGCTTAAATGATACGTGGAGGGTTGCTATGTTTTTTTAGGTGAACGTGTTGATGCACACTTAAGAAGTGGACCTAACAATTTAATAACTCCCTTTTATCGAGTGTTGTTCAATGCAACTTGCTCAACAAACCTTCAAAGGATTTGATAGGTCAATTAGCCTGAAATTACGTAACGTTTAATCTGAACTGATTCGACCAGGCCTATCAAACATTACATAACTCCAGGATCATTACCCTATCATAACTTTTTCCAGAGTTAGTGCACAAATCAAACGAACTCAATCTCTCAGCCTTTCTACTGATGACTCTTCTCCCATATGGAGGATAAGATAACTGCTATGCAAAAGTCTATACCGTCGCCAGAAATTCTTTCCATAGCGAAAGTCTTGAGAAGTCTTGAGAAAGCATGACGAGATCACAAAAGACCAAAAACTCTATACTAACCTCAAAGACAACAAAGACAAGCAACTTGAATACCGAATCAGCAAGCTGAAGACAAGCTTGAAAATTATCGGGGTTCACATACTACAGGAAGCATCTGATCTTCTCCAAGATATGTTGAAAGCATACTAAGGCAAGAAAACATAATCAATTATATCCATATTTCTAAGGAAGTAATGATACTCAATCTGCCTTTCAATATTGTTTGTGGTTCCAATCAGGTCAATAACAGTGGACCTAATCGTTACCATAAATAAGAAGGCATGGGATACAATTTAAAATTCAGAAATTGCCACCTTCACTTAGATTCCTTATTTTAACTGCAGTTGTTCTTGGCATAAGTTTTATTGACTTACTGTACATCCTTTCAACCCTCGGTGTCCCTAAAGCTACTTTCTTGGTATTCTATTATTTTCAATATAGGTGATCATCCTGACCATGCTACATAGTCAAGCTCCCTAGCAAAGTGTTCATCTGCACTATTTTTCTTTGAGAGAGACAGAAGACAAATTTCGTCTACTAGATACACTTTTATATTTGCACTTGATTCAGATTTCTCATGCTTTAATTTAGTTTTATCGACCAGATTCGCTAGAAGTTCCTTCCTATCCTATGTTTCCTCTTTAATTAGCTCTTAGATGATATAGTCTTTCATCAACTCCCCTTCCCTCGCAGGTATTCTCCTACGGATCCTTCTGGCTTATAATCATCTTTTCGAACAACCCATCAATATAAATCTGGGATAGGGGAATTTCTATTGGTTTTTCGTTCTTGTTTGATGCAGTGCGAGGCTTCGAAGGCCTTCTCAGAGTCTAATGCACACTTAAAGTTAAGTCCAATTGCTATTGGATATCTGCACTAAAACTAAATATTAATACCTTCTCAAAATATGAACGCATAAACATGAGACACAATCGTCATTAATTCGTAACAGGGTATCGACACCATATTCTTGGGCCCCTCGACCTTATCAATTTGAACTTATCAAACTTAACTGTATAATACAGAATCTTGTTTGAATGATCAATGTTTAATAGGTTAAAAATTGTATTCACAAAATTATTGTACTTTATGTGTGTTGTCCTAATGACCATATCAGTAATACATAACTCCCGCACATGAAAGCGGATCCATCCATCCATCTAATGCACCTTATTCTTTCTAGCCCATCTATGACTTAATTTGAGTAAATAGATGACTAACCTGTTACAACAGATGACACATCTATTAAATTATCAAATAATTATAGACATCTATTATGACAGATGATCAATCTGTTATAACATATGACTGATCTATTAGAAACAATCAGACAGATACATCCATATGCAACAGATTGTCAATATTACAGTCAGTCCTTACCTCGTATGCATAATACTCTACCATTATAGTTTAGTTATTCAGACTAAGTATAGTTCAATATTACATGACCAAGTATTCAGCTATCATCCATTCAGATAATCAGATAAGTTAGTAAGTTTATGCACTCGTGCTCAACACCCATGTGAATATTTTCATTAGTCTCAGGTGTCGTGTTGTACTAAGGTAGAGAGTATAGCTGAGAGAGTATTCAAAGGACAAGTCTAATCTTGAAAATTTATAGTCGCAGTGCATACGTCTTAGTTACTTCATCTTAGATGATGATTCATAGGCCTCGACTCATATTACATAATTTTAGCCAGGATGTGATTTTCTTATTCAACTATCTTATTCATCCATGCCAAGTCTCCTTGATTCCTAAAGCCACTAGAACTTTATAGAAACAGTGTCAAAGAAAGGCTCTAATCGAATATAAGTTTTGAGCATGAGTTATCTGCAAAACCAACGATTCATTTTAGCATTTTGGCGGACAATGTTCGCATGGTTGGGTTTCCCATCCTCACATCTAGTTACACTATCCAAAGTCTCATGAATGTAACTATTCCAAGATCGAACAACCATGTGGTTGCGAGTTCATCTTAGTAAAGGTGTCATGCCTCAGTTTTAAAACCCCGATATGTAGTAACAATTCAATTCGTAGGTGCCCTGTACATCATATCAGTTTTTCCTCAGTATCTCAGCCAAGTCAGCATTTTTCAGGGGACACAATTTCCCAAGGTAGAGATGCCCTATAATTTTCGATCTTTCATAACCTAAACCTTACATCTTTTCTTCATGTAAAGAATCCAATTTGGAGTTGTGGGTACTCATAGGTGGATCCTCAAGTTCCAATCTCAGCCATAAGACATGTATTCAGGGGCTCAGCCCCATTCATGATATTCAGTTCCTGTATTATATTTTAGGCTCAGTTATGTTCTCATGTTCCTTTTTATGCGTATTCAATAAATGATCTCGAATTAGAGATTGGTGAAATTTGTATTCTTGAAAATATCTCCTATGAAAGGAGTGAAGAGGTTTGGCAAGAAGGGGAAGCTCAGTCCCTGATATGCTGGTCCTTATTGAATTCTCAGCCATTTCGCAAAGGTAGCTTACGAGCTCGAGTTACCTTCATACTTAGCTTTAGTACATCCAACGTTTCACGTCCCCTTGCTAAAGAAGTGCATAGGTGACCCCACAATTGTAGTCCCTATAGAGGGTATGGACATTCAGAATAGCCTCTCTTATAAGGAGATTCCAGTCGAAATCCTTGATTATTAGATTCCCAGACTGAGGAACAATGACGTCCCTCTAGTCAAAATTCTTTGGTGGAACCAGTTCATTGAGAAGCATAAGTAGATATGAAGACCAAGTATCTTCACCTCTTCTCCACAAACTCAGACTCAGCCAAAGGTAACAGTTTTTCCTTGAACTTACTTAATTTCATGCTTAGATTTCCTTTATAAACTTGGTATCAGTTACTATTGCATATCCAGTCATACATTCATGAGTCCATTCAGTCAAATATTCATGCATTAGATATGCATGTTTAGTATAAGAGACTCAGCTTATCAGCAATCCCAGCCATGTACTCATGCATCAGATATGCATGTTCAGTATGAAATTTCAGCATATTAGTTTTGTCAGTCAAAAAATCATGTTACAGTTGTACATGTCCTGTATCTAAATTTAGTCTATCAGTATTCTCAGCTCAGTCAGTCTCATTTGAGGATAAATATTCCCAAAGGGGAGATATTATAAGACCCCACAAAATTCTAAGCTTAACTCAGTCCTTTAAAGCTTATTGAGGGGTCCAAGACTTAGCAAAATTTTTAGGTAAGTATTCAGACTTAGTGTTATTTTAGCCTTCGTAGGTTGGAGACTCTATTTCACGACCATCATGACCTTAAAGTAATGATTTTTAGGTTGAATTATGATCAAGAATATCAGTGGGTGTTCCCGAACAAATTTCAGATTTTTTGGACTTCATTTGAAACACATTTGAAAACTCAAACCAGTGGATTGACGCAATATCGATGCGCTGCTCACCCATTGCGTCAATGAATATTTTTCCTCCAGATCCAAGTGAAAATTCCAGTGAACCGACCTAGCGCGTTGGCTATCGCATCAATGCCAATAATGCGGCGCGTCGATTTGCACGTTGCTAAATTAATTTTCAATCATTAAAAAGACGCGTCCTCAAGGGTAATTGGTTTTTCCCACAGTACGTCAGCCCTCAAAACACAAAATTAAGACCCTTTAGAGGCAAAATCCATTCATCTTTCTCAAAATTTCTCAAGAAGCAAACCCTAGGATCTCCAATTCAAGATTCAGCCTTCAAGAACACTCCATCATTCTTCTCAAATTTGAATACCAAGGTATGTGAAGTGTTCATCCAAGGGTTTTCTTTCACCCTTGGAGTTCAAGAAACTCTTTCTAAATACAAGTTAATTGATTTCATGGATTTCATGTTGGATCTTAAATGTATTAATAATTATGATGTTAATGGTGATTTAACTCCATGATTTGTCCCAAGTTTTATGCAAAATAGTTTAATTGAGAATTTAATTTTGTGAACTACATGTCAAACTCTTGTAATGCAAGCCTTGGAAATAGCCTTTGGCAAAAATGCAAGGTAAGGTTGCGCACGATACTCCCCTGTGGTGGGGCCCTTCCCCGGACACCGCACATAGCAGTAGCTTTTGTGCACCGGGCTGCCCAAACATGTCAAACTCTTCAATTTCAAGTTGAATATAGAATCCATGATATTACTACATATTTATTAATATGTGAAATACTCATGCTCCCCACGTGTTTGTCAAAATGCTTATGTGATTAGACTAGTCCAAGCACAACATGTTATTGTGTGATTTCAATCATGCACAAGCTCATGTATAACAAATTATTTGACCAAAGATGTCTAAGCGAATGCATTATTAGCAAGCTAGTGCCATTATGCTACTAAAGTTATGCAGTGATTTACTTTTCATGTTATCGAGTCCTGAGAGCATTTAATACCCAAAATTTATCTACTTACCTAGAGCCAGTGTCAGTTATAGAATAGTATCAGTCTTATCACAGTCAATGGTTCAGTAATTAGTTCAAAACTCAGTTAGTAATCAGTTCAGAATCTAGTGAACTAGTCCATCCAGTCAGTTAACATGATCAGTCACAGTTTAGTCCAGCCTAGAACAGTTTAGAATTCAGTCCAGTATTTGTTCCGTTGGGAGTAGGATTCAACACCAAGTTGTAACACCCTGATTTTTTGAACTGAAACACTACACGGTGCTTATGACCTCGAAGGACCACAAGCTAACTCATGACTGATATCTGTACCTATACACTGCATAATATAACATGATAATGCAGAAAAAGTAACTGAAAGGCCATAAGGTTCAATACTGAACAAACATCTGATAACACAATGTCTGAAAATGGTATAACAATACCAAAACAAATCTAAAATAATTGCCTAACATGTTGTAGTCTGAAAGCCTCTAAACTCTCTAAATAAGGAGTTAATGAGACATGTCCCCAACTAACTCTATCTACTGAAATAAACTGGAAACTAAAATAGTAATGTAATTATCATATCCTCGAAAGATGAGGACTCACTTCTAACTCTAACCACTGATACTAGAATCTACTGCTATTTGGAGCTCGTGCCTCTAAACCTATGGTTTAAGAGACCATAGCGTGAATGCGTCAGTACTTTGAATATACTGGTATACAAGTGAGGCAGGCTAAATGCATGGGGTTCATATGAATGAACAAATATAACTGACTGACTAACATGAACGTGAAAATGCATACATGACTACATAACTATAACTAAGATCGTGTTGGGACTGAATACTATATTACTGAATACTGAGGACTGATACTTTGCTACTGATGCATGGATAACTGTGTATAACAGTTCTGATTATAAAGAACTATTCTGGTTTACTGTATCTGACAGTCCTGAAGCTGAAGACTAATTATATATGTTCTGGTAATAGATAACATGAGTGACTATGTCTGACAGTCTTTAATCTAATGGAACTAGTTGAGTTTCGCATTATATCTGAGTAACTGAATCTGAGATCAGTCTTATCTAGTGGGGATCTCTGAGTATACTGATTATAAAAAAGATTTGACTTAGTCTGAGATCAGTCCTAGCTAGCGGGTGATCTCTGAATCTGATTATGCTGCTACTGATTGACCATAGTTGAGATCAGTTCTATCTAATAGGTGATCTCGTAGTCTATTTATAATGACAAGGATTGACTATATCTGACAATTCTAAATTTGTTTTACTGAGTTGAATTGGCTGTATCTGATAGTCCTAATTTCTGTAACTGAAACTGTGGGATGTATTCATCTAACCGACATGCCCCATACTAATCTAACTGGGGTCCAACCTATAACCCCAGCTGGAAGGGTGTCAGTACCACGCCATTGGTAAAGACAACTGTAATGGATTCAGTCCTAATCTAACGGGTAACCCCTGAGATCAGTCCTATACATTTAAATAAGCTAATGGGTGATCCCTGAGTATGTCAGTCCTATCTAATGGGTGACATCTTGTACCTACGCTGGATACGTAGTTCTAGAGCTTAGGATTGCTTCTAGGGATCTCAGTCCTGTCTAGCAGGTAAGTGCCCATCCTTAGTCTTGCTCGGTGTTGAATCCTACTCTTATCTGAAAGATACTGAACTGAACTAATTGGCTAAACTAAACTGAGATGATTAACTGAACTAAACTGATACTAGTGGTATTGTCTAGCAGACCTAAACTGAATTTACTGAGTTTCGTTGACTGACGAAATGTACTGAGCTCTGAGGAATAACTAAGAATATTGAAGTTACTGAGATTGACTGGAAATACTGAGGTTACTGAGATTACTGAGCTACTGAAATTACTGAGATTTCTGAGATTTCTCGAGTCACATGATTGACTGAGTTCTATGGATCATAGCTTGACTGAGGAGATAGTGAAAACATGACATGGCTCTAGGCACACAATTAAATGTTCAGGTACAAGTACCCCCAGGACTTGATGAGAAAAAACTGACATAGCATGGCTTACTTGAACACATGACCAACAACATAATTCAGAATTCATATATTGAAGCACTTCATCAAACTTGTGATATGCATAAGCTTGTACATACATGGGGATTTCATGATATCATACTAGTTGGGCATTGTTCCTTTATCTAGACATTTAATCATACACATAATAGGCATAGAATGTGTAAACAACATTATACAACAATCAAACGTCATGATTTATCTCTAATTTCATCATCCAAGGGTTTTAATCCTAGGTTTACATGAATCTACATCATTGCTAATCGATTACATATGCAATTTATCACCAAACATGGATTAGAATGCAATTAGTCATTATCAACATGAACAAGAGCAATCCAATCATGAAATTCATAAAGAAAATCCATAACTTGAATTTAGATAAGAGATTTTTGGACTTCATGGACGAAAGGAGTCCATGAATGTACACTAAGCATACCTTAGCTTATGATTCTACGAAGATTGACAGAGAGATTCTTGAAATTTGACGGTGAATTTCTGTGGAATTGAACCTTCTATGAAAACCCTAAGGCTTGTTCTTGAGAGTTTTTTTAGAGTAATTGAGCATAAGCTGTTGAATTATGGCCAAATCTCGTGTTATAAGGCTTATATAGGGGAAATTGACCCTTTTAACCCTAGGACACGTCTTTAATTTTTGAGAAAATTTCTCGGTTTTCATCCTTGGTGCGACGCGCCACTATCACGCCAAGTCACTGAAAAGTGACAAATAGGAAATTACACGGTGGCGCGATGCGGAGCTATCGCCTTACCACCTTTTCTATGACCTGGAAGTTTGGCACAATGAGCCACTATCATGGAGCAACACTAGAAATTGACAATTTTTATATGAGCTATCTCCGCGATGTGCTGAAGGTTCAGGTGATACACTGTCTCACTAAAAAGGCTCTAACTCTTCACCCGGGTGTCGGATTTGGGTAAATTTGGTATCGATGGAAAGCTTATTCGATTCCCCACATGATAAAAAGTGAAAATCTTGAAAATAACACATGTACAAAAGTAGATACATCCTTCAAATAAAGCTTCTAACATTCTTGGGGAAACTTTTCAAGCTAGGAAAGTACGGGGTATTACAGAGTGAACCCAAGGATGGGGACTCACCTACCAGTAGAGGGTATGATCCTTAGAAGCAGTCCTTGTTTTATAGAACTATGGCCAGCGTAGGTTGAGACACCAACCTGCCAGTTGAGGGTTGATGAGGTATCCTACCTGCCAGTCGAGGGTACCACCATTCTTATTCAGAGCACCTACCAGATAAGGGTAACTCAGCTTGTCTTTACCCGTGGCATGGTACTGACACCCTTTCAGCAGAGATTACAGGTTGGACCCCAATCAGATCAGAGAAGGGCATTTTAGTTAGATGATTATCTTCCACAGTCTCAGTTTTTGTCTTCAGAATAGAGCTCAGTTCAGTTCTACAGAAATCAGGACAGTCAGAAATAGTCACTCAGTTAAATATGAAACTCAGAATAGTTTCACAGAATTAGGATTGTTAGATACGGACGCTTAATTAATAGTAATAAAGTATCAGTAAGCTCAGATATCAGTAAACCAGTGATTCAAAACTCAGTATTTAATATTACCATAACCTAAGTTACAGTTTATATATTCATGCATGTACTCTCATTCAGTTATACTCATGTTACTCAGTTAGTATTGTTCATGCAAATGAACTCATACATCTCAGCCTACCTCACTTAGCATACCAGTACATTCAAATTACTGACGCATACCTTTCTTTTATGCTATGATGTCTTATATCATGGGTTCAGATGCACGGGATCCCGATCATACTTAGCAGCCTGATCCATTAGCATCAGATTAGTAGTGAGTCCTCATTGTTCGAGGACAAATTTATTATTTTAGTATTTCAGAACCCATCTTATTTCAATAGTCAGAGTTAGTTAGGGACTTGTCCTATCAACTCCTTATTTAGACAGTAGGGGTTTTTCATACTAGAGTAATTTTTCAGACAGATGTTCAATTTACAGTATTGTTTTCAATATTCAGTAATTGATTTTTAGTTACGAACCTTATGGCTATTTCTGCCTAAATTCCATATTTCACAATATTATTATTCAGTTAATGCAGAAGTTACCAGTCTTGGGTTAGCTTGTGGTCCTTCGGGATTATAAGCACCGTGTAGCATCAGGGTACAAACTCGAGGAGTTACATAAGGCCTTGAAATAAGAGCCTTACTCAACCCGTCTACAACTAAAAAGATGACTTCCTTGCCTTTTTCTTTGGGTAGACCTTTAATAAAGTCCATGATGATGTCTTGCCACACCTTGGTCGGTATAGGAAGGGGTTGCAAAAGGCCAGGGTATGCAACATTTCATGCTTGCATTTTTAGCAAGTATCACATTCTCTCACTACTTTATAAACCAGCTGCTTTATTTTCTTCAACTAAAAATCCTATTGTAGTCTCTTTAGAGTGGCTGAAATGCCTGAGTGACCTCCTGTAGAACTATCATGGTAGTAGGTTACTAATTTCCTTCTCAAAGTTTCATTATTTTCCACCAATATTCTATCTCTTCTGCTTAATATCCTAAAATAAAAACCATAATAATGGTTCACAGATGCAGCAGCTTGAGGTTGTTAGATCAAGTCCTTGAGGTGAGGGTCCTTCTCCCAGGATGCTTTAACATCATCCATAATATCCGCTTGAACACAAGAAATACTATATAATTTGACAAATTCTTCCCTCCTAGATAAAAGCATCAGCTACAATATTATCCTTCCCCTTCTTATAGGCAATAGTATAGTCATATCCAAGAAACTTGACTAGCCATTTTCGCTAACTAGGGTAGGTTATTCTCTTCTCCAATAAATATTTCAGGCTATGGTGATCCATTTGGATGATGAATTTCCTCCCAAGTAAGTAAGGACTCTACTTCTGAATAGCACTCACTAGAGCCAATATCTCCCTTTCATACACAAAGAGAGCTTTGTTTTTATCAGACAAACCTTTGGTAAACAAGGAAATGGGTCTTCCCACTTGAGCTAACACTGCACCAATACCCTTACCTGAAGTATCAGACTCTACTAAGAAGATCTTTGAGAAATCTGGTAGTGCAAGTATGGGAGCATATGTGATCAGTTTCTTGAGTTTCTCAAAAGAATGCGCAGCAAAATCACTCCATCCAAAACTTTCTTTCTTCAGGAGATCAGTTAAAGGTCTAGAAGTAGAGCCATATCCCTGAATGAATCTTCTGTAGTTACCTGTAAGATATCTATAGTCTATGCACATTATCCAGCTTCCATCTTTCTTTTTCACCATTATAATTGGTGAAGAGTATGGACTAGTGTTGTCCCTTATAACTCCAGCAACCAAGAGGTCTTCTATCATTATCTTAACCTTTTCTTTCTGAATGGTAGGATATCTATAAGGTCTAATTTTGATAGGAGGAGTTCCCTCTTCGAGTACTATCCTACGGTCATGTTTCCTTGGTGGAGGCAACCCTTTAGGAACTTCAAACAAGTCACTATAGTTATCCAATAAGTGTTGTATATCAGGTTGCTCCTTTGTGGTTAATCCCTGTTCATCCAAATTCCAAAAACAACGACCTTCCCTAAAATCAGATGAGAATAATCCTACAGACATTATAGAGAGTTTAGCAGGCTTGGCCAATAGTTTCTCCATTTGACTATAAGACCCCATAAAAGTTTTAATTCAATTCAGTCCTATATAGCTTGTAATAAGGGGTCCCAAACTTAGGAAAATTTAGCTTAGTGTCAAGACTTAGAATCATTTTTAGCCTTTATAATTGGATGATCTTAATTATGATTTTTCCAGCCTTAGATTTGCCAATTTTTAAATTGATTCGTGATCAGGGATGTCAAAAGGTCATAGTAGGTGAGTTTTGAAATTTTTGGACATCGTTTGAGTTGTGCTTAGATGGCCAAAACAGCAAGCTAACATGATCTTGACGCGTCGCGTTGGCTATCGCGTTGACATCATCGATATGATGCGTCAGCTATTACATCAATACCATTGATGCAGTGCATCGGTCATCACGTCATTGGGCACAGATTGTGTATTAAGTTACGAGTTTGTGGGGGTAATTAAGTCATTTTCCTCCCACATTAATGTAACACCTCGAAATATTATCTCGAGATGCCACACGGTGCCCAAGGCTACACGGTGCCTCAAGCTAACCCTTTAAGCCAAAACACTACCCTTGGGTTCCAACACAACAACATACATGCTACACTAAGGATATATATATAAGTACATATCATATCACATTGCACATGGCACGGAATATCGTTACACTATACATATATAGAATGTCTATACACAAACGAACCAAATAATACACTAGTCTGACATAGCCTCTATACAGCAAAATCAACGAGCCATTGGGACAAACCCCCACTGACTCAACAGGCCAAAGGGATCACCAAACAACAACACCAAAACTAGCAACTTGGTCCTCGAACCATAAGGACTTACCACTGAAGTAACGTAGATGTGGCACTCGGATATCACTGTCGCGGCTGCAGCTGAGTACCTGAACCTACATCATGGTAAGAATGTAGCCCGTAGAGAAATATGTGGGTCAGCATAAGATACGTACTAAGTATGTGAGGGCGCATGCAGAATATAAATAATATCATAAATTTTGACAAGCTTAGAACGTGTTAGGAAATCCACCACAACATCACAAGGGTCTATCATAAAGAGTAAATCAAATCTCTTTCTCATTTATCAAATTATATCAATTTGTGGATTCTTAACTCAACATATTTTAGCTCAAAACATTTTAATCTTCCTCAACATCGACAAGGTATCAATGCATTGAACCATAACCGACTCGACATTTGGACAAGGATATGAAGACTCAATACATAATATTTTCAACAATTTAACTCATCAAAACCATCTGGAAAATACCAAGACTCATTGCAACTTCAATATCAACATTTATCAATTTTCCACCCAACTCTCATTTAAAGGTACTTGAGACATCAACCCATAGTAGGGATATAGAATTTCCAATATCAATTATAAATTCATAATAAGGAAATAGTGGAATGATAGTATAAATCAAGGCTTAACAAATTAAATCATCATACTCTCATAATCAAATACTTTTTGGACATAATTCCATCTCAACATCATACACATATCGGATGACATAATCCCATAGCTCATGGATAATAATATAAGATATAAAATCATATTTCCAATTCATGGTAAAACATGTAAAATCTCATGTCAATGTAATTCAACAAAAATACCGGGCACAAGATCGAAAGGATAATCTTGTTCAAAGCTCCACATACCTAAAAATGAAAGATGAATATGAACTTCCGACTCTGGAACTTTATTCACAAAAATAAAGGGTGCTTCTCGAAGACCTTAACATGATCAACTCGAATCCCAAATCAATTTGAAATTTCTACGGTTCAATCAAGAGAAATAGAAAGATGAAATTTGGAGTAGTAGGATTGGAGTTTGAGCCTTAGGAAATTTTGGAGAAAAATGAGTTATTGAATGTTCTTAATGGACTTAAATCCATGGTTTAACCGGATGGATTGGAGTGGGAATGACCAAAATACCCTTAAAAATCAAATAATGTTAAATCTATCCTTTGGTGGACTATTTTGATAGGCTGAAGTAGATCGACCATAACTTTTTTATCTGATAGAAAAATTGGATGAGACCAATTTAATTAGAAAGAGGACTTTTAGAGCTTTCTGTTGATATATAGTAGCTCACCCATATCATTATGTACAAGGAGTTATGATCGTTTGAAGTTAACCCTAAAATTCGCCTAGCCTCAGTATTTTTTTCCTGCACATTTACTGTTCACCACTATTCACGGTTAGATTGAAATGATCATAACTCATCGCTCGAGTGTCCATTTTGGATGATCCACATATAGTTGGAAAGATTATTCGATGATCTACGTGATGACGGATCGCATATCCAGAAATTCCACACAGAAAAATTATTAATCACGATAAAGAACAAAATTCAACACATTTTCGTTCGAGATCTTAACAGAAATTTTTTTTTGGGGCATCACAATTAAACCCCCAAAACACAAAATTCAGCCCCTCAATAGGTAAAATACACTCACTCATTCACAAAATTCTCTCAAGAAATAAACCCTAATTTATCAGGCTTAAGATCAAGTTCCAAGAAATCCCCAATAATTTTCATGAATTTTGTCACTCAGGTATGTTAGATGTTCATCCTTGGGTTTCCTTACACCCTTGGAGTTCAAGAACCCTTTTTAAAACTACAAGTTAATATATTCATGATTTATATGCACAAGTTGGGTTGTATTCATGTTTGTGTTATTGTATGGGTTTCAATTCAAGATTTAATAATAAGTTTCATGAATATAAGATAACATGTATGTTGATTGATGTAATTCCCTTGTCAAAACCCTTAAAATTAAAAGTTTAAGTTGTAGTCATGATGCTCACGTGTTTTTCATTATCATGTGCATTAATTATGCTCCCCAAGTGTTTGATAGAATGTCCATATAAATTGAATAGTGTAATCGTGACATGTTAGCATGTGTTCTCATTCATGTACAAGTTCATGACCTCCAAGTATTTGACAAAATGTCTCAGTGAATGAATTGTGACAATTGACTATTGCCATGCTTTCAAGATTTGCTATGTTTTATCTACTATGTTATCGAGTCCTGGGGGTATTTATTACCCAAAATATAGTTGTTTACTTAGTTGCAGTAGTTATAGAATAGTCCCAGTAAAGGTCAAGAACAACAATACTCAGTCAGTTAACAGAACTCAGTAAACTCAGTCTAATTCAGTCAGGCAACACGATCGGGGTCAATTTAGTCAAGATTAGTACAATCTAGTGATCAGTGTCTTTCAGTTGGGAGTAGGATTCAGCATCGAGCTAGCCTAGGGATAGGGGCTTAACCGTTAGTCAGGACCAGGTCCTTAAAAGCAATCTCTAAGTTACAGAACTACATAGCCAGCGTAGGCTATGAGATGTCACACGCCAGTTTAGGATTGACACTCTCAGGGATCTGTCACTAGTTTAGGATTGATCTTAGGGGTCATCTACTAGATTAGGACTGACTTCATGGCCATTTTTAGTACCAGTGGTATGGTATTAACACCCGTCTAACTGGGGTCACAGGTTGGACACCAATCAGCTCCGACTAGGGCATGTCGGTTAGATGAACACTCCCACAGTTATAGCTTCAATCTCAGTATTTAGTAAAGAACTCAGTCAGTTCTACAGAACCATGGCTATCAGTTATCAGTTACTCAACCATCATCTTTCAATACTCAGTTTCAGTATAATCTCAGATACACGATGTATACCTATATACGCAGCATTGCATATTTAATAGTTATAGTTTTTCATGTACTCACGTCCAGTTACTTCGTGATGTTCATTCAATCAGTTATAGTCTCATGCATATAAACCCATGTACATCAGCCTTATATCACTTAGCATACCAGTACATTCTACGTACTGACGCATACTCTCTCTTTTGTGCTATGATGTCTCGTATCATAGGTTCGGACACTCAGGTTCCTGACCGTACTTAGCAGCTCAGGCTATCAGTAGCAGTTATAGTGGTGAGTCCTCATATTTTGAGGACAGAGTTTATCTATTTTAGTATTTTAGCAGTTCAGTAGTTATTTCAGTCGAAGTTAGTTGGGGGTTTGTCCCTTCAACTCCATATTCATACAGTTAGAGGCTTTCAGACTAGCATAGTCAGTCATTCAATTTTTAGATGTTATTATCAGTTATACTCAGTTATTATTTTAGTATTTTGAGAGCCTTATGATATTTTTCAGATTTATTCCGCATATATATGTCAGTATTATGTATTGTTATCACACCAAGTATTAGTCATGGGTTATCTTGTGGTTCTTTTGGATTGCATGCACCGTATGACGCCCAGGGTGTAGTCTTGAGGTGTTACATTGACCTTGCTCTATCAACTTCGAAGCAAGGGGTTATATACCCCTAAGTAAGACCTTCTGATCCTTATATTTAAATTCCATCTTCAACTTCATAAAGTTTCATAAGATGTCACCCAAAGTAATCAGAAACTGGACACCTAACACCATGTTGCAGTCGCCAAGTGGCAAGGTGAGCATATCAGATGTAAAATGAACACCTTGCATCCTATATTCGAACCCCTTGCACATAGAAGTGCTATTCATTTTTTTTTCATCAGCTACAAAAATAGAGAATGGTTTGACCTTAATCATGTGGCACCTCATCCTTTTTGCAGTTTTAACATCCATAAAATTTTGGGTGTTTCCAGTGTCAATAAGTATCTTAACCACCTTGCCTTTTACAGAACCATCCACTCTCATGGTGTTAAATATTGTTTTGAAATCCTGTACCCCCGTAAGAGCATGTACAAAAACAAGAGCTGATATGGCACCCTCTGAATTGCATTCAAAAATCAAGTCCTTTCGTACACAAAAATTTTGAAGGGTCAAGTAAAACATCACCTTCTTCAGTGACCAGCTCCTCTACCATAGGCTCCTCTACCTCAATAGAGAACAATTGTCTTTTCTTAGAACATACATGACCGGGAACATATTTCTCATCACAGTTGAAGAACGGGCCTTTAGCTTTCCTATCTTCCATCTTAGTTGGTGACAAAAACTTAGGATTCTTATAGGTTGGTTTGCTACTGAGGGATGGAAATTTTGAGTTTTTGGAAAATTTTGGTGGAATCTGGGAAATAATAGAGCATTA
Source organism: Capsicum baccatum var. pendulum (assembly GCA_030864225.1). Classification (NCBI taxonomy): domain Eukaryota; kingdom Viridiplantae; phylum Streptophyta; class Magnoliopsida; order Solanales; family Solanaceae; genus Capsicum; species Capsicum baccatum. The sequence continues at coordinate 171,157,417 of CM061550.1, forward strand.
GATGGTTGGTAATTGGTGAATTGGGACTGAAACTTCTGATTATTTCTTAGAGTATGAAGAATTGGAGTAGTTCTTAAAGCTTCTTTCTGGACTAAAAGTGTTTGCTCCTGAATCTTGGCTAAACTCATAGCCTTTTGCAGTGACCTAAGGATAAATATCTTAACTGGTAAACCAATATCTTTCTTGAGACCTCTCAAAAAACAACTGACAACATACTCCTCGTTCAACTCCACCTTAGTCAATAACTCATCAAACACATCAATAAAATCCTAAACGGTAGTATTTTGTCTTAAGTCCTTCAAATCCCCCATTGGATCATCAAAAAGCTCGGATCCAAATCTAGCATACAAATTACTAACATACTCCTCCCAATTAGGCCAATCCCTAGTTAACCTAGTTTTCATATAAACTTGATGCCATTGTAAAGCTTTACCTTCAAGACGACATGAGGCCAGCTTCACCTTCGAAGTTGTGGGGGTCTCATCCACCTCAAAGAAATGTTCACACTGGTACAACCAATCGCGCAAGCCCACACCATAAAATTTTGGCAATTCTCATTGCTGACTTCGAGTGGGTAACTGGTAACCATCATCTTCTTGTGCCCTAGCAGTTTTAGTCACCCTCTCCCCGTCGGCGGCGACTTGATTTCCTACTGATGCCAGCACAATTCTCTTGAATTCCTCCATTGAAGCTGCCAAAAAATAATAAGAAAATAAATGATAAATACTATTTATAACCATAAAAGCATGATTATTTAATTTTAATAACTGATCGTGACTTTTCACAATCTTTATTTTTAAATCTATTTTTTTAATTATTTATTTATTATATAATAAAAAGTCTCAATATTGGATTAATTAAGGTATATGATGATTGTTAAAAAAAAGGTGAATAGTCATGAATTTTTATCTAACACATTCAAAACAGTTGATGAATCAAATTTTTCATCGGTTGAGACTGATGAATCAGCTGTTAGAAGGAATAAAAAAATTCCTAAAACAGATGGTCGATTTGTTGCAACAGATGGGTTATCTGATGCAACAGATATACAATCTGTTGCCACAACTCAATAAAAATAGTTATTTATTTATTAAAGAAATGGTTATTGAATAGGTGAAAAGTCTTCAATTTTTTATTAAGAAAAAGGTTATTTAAATTTAAGAACTAACTAATAATAAGCTGAAAAGTCATGACTTGTCACAATAATAAAAAACTCACCAGCTTGATTTAATTAAGTCATTTCTTTTCACAGAAAACAATAAGGAAATAAATGATAAACACAATTTATAATCGTAAAAAATAATTATTTAATTTGAATAATTGATGTTAATGTTAAATAAGCAACAAGTAGTGACTTTTTGCCATTTTTATTTTTGCATCTATTCTTTTAATTTATATAATAAAAAAGTCATCAAATTTGGATTAATGATATGATGATTGTTAAAATAGATTATATGTTGCAACAGATAGATAATCTGATGCAACTGGTTGTCGATTTGTTGCAACAGATGGTATATCTTTTGTCACAGATGGGTTATCTGATGCAACAAATATAGAATCTGCCATCACAGCTCAATAAAAATGGTTATTGGAAAGAATTAATTAATAATAATAAGCTAAAAAGTCATGAATTATCACAATAATCAAAAAGTCAGTCAGCAACTTGATTTAATTTAGTTTTAACTTTTCACAGTAATAAAAAAGTCACCAGTTTGTATGTAATTAATAAATAGAGGTGAACAGTCGCTCCTTTTTTTACTAACTCATTCAAATTCAATCCTCTATAAATAGGCCCCCCCCTTACTCATTCATTCTATTACACTATTTATTTCTTGTATCTTATCTTTTATATTACACCTTCAACCACTTTCTCTTTCCTGACTCAGGTAAGTTTTTTCTTTTGCTTTTTGTGTAAATGTACCCAATTGGGGGTAAAGCATGGTTTTGGTGCGGGCCGCGAGAGCGGTACCAAATCGAGGCAAACTTTGAATACTAGATATGACCTCAAAATAATATACGTTGTATTACATTCGGATTCTTTTCTTTACTTTTGTTTTTACATATTTTGTCAATTCATGTGTATTCTAGATATGACTGATCCAGTGTGGGATGTTGCTTTTTTGCAAGACACCATGTGAGAACTTCAGAGACAGGTTCATGATCTGAGTGGGAGTTGGACGCAGTGAGACCAAGGATGCTCCGGGAGATCCGTAGGCTGAGGAGGGCCCTCCTGCTGTCGGTTGAAGATTGGCAGGCTAACAATAATAATAATAATAATAATAATAATAATAATAATTAGATTATTTTTTTTATTTTAGCCTATATATTTTTATTTGTTTTTGTTTGGTAAAAAAAATTATGTTTGATCGACTTTGACGTTTTAATTCTTATTTAATTTTTATTATGTCTTTCTTATTCTCAAAAAAATATGTTGACGATTAAGGAATAATTTGAATTCAGTTGCAATAGCAAGAATTAAAACATATTGGTTTTCTGTTGGGTTTGTGGCTAGAGCTGTATTGTGTTGTTCCGAACATATTTCTCATCTGTTGCAACGGAATAATTATCTGTTGCAATAGATAAATGGTGTGCTGTAATAGATAAATCTTTTATTGCAACAAATTACTCATCTGTTGCAACAGATGAGTAATATGTTACAACAGATAACTAGTCTGTTGCAACAGATAACTCGTCTGTTGTAATAGATTATCAATTTGTTCGATTCATGTTACGGGCACTATATGACCATAAACATGAATCTAACATATGAGTCTTCTGTTGCAACAAAATACTTATCTGTTGCAACAAACTAAGTGATCTGTTTAATTTGTGGGCTGTTATATTGTATTCATGAATGAGTTTTATCCATTGTTGAAAAAATAGCAGTAGCAGTGTACCTAGATGACAAATTCAACTAAAAAATATAATTTTACTTTCCAAAGTCACTTATGAAGTAATGACAAAGAAGAAAGTGATGTACAAAATAAAATTTCACCTAAAAAATTGGTCAAGTAGTAGCAGTAGCGGTAAAAACAACAACAATGATCGATAAGAAGAAGATGAAGATGATAATGAAGTAGAAGATGATGATAATGAAGTAAAAGATGATGAATAAAACAACATCAATAATGAACAAGAAAAACTGTGAAGAGAGAGAAAACAATAATAGATGAAAAGAGAGAGAAATACATTTTTTCCCTTCATTTCCCATTATATTAACTAACATTTGGATCAAAGTATAAATTTAAGAACTTGTGGGTTATTTTTACATTTCTTCAATATTTTTAATCCATAATAAAGTAATTGTCACCTCCACTCAATTATTAAGACTTGAGTCATGTACACCTCATTTTTAAACTCTTTTATTATTTCTAGCTCAAAGCCCCAAGTAAGGAGTTGAAAGAGTTCAAAAGGAGCAATAAATGTTTAAAAACAATCAAGGAAATAGAAAACTGCATGGCTCATCTCAAAATAAATGATCTAAGTTTGGACCATTTATCATTGAATGACCTGTCGGCGAAAACAATATCCATACCTAGCCATTTCAATTCTAAGCTATTTAGCGTTAACCTTTTTTTAAATTATTATTTTCCTTCTTTTCTTCTTTTTGGTTTAGCTCCATTTTTTAACCTCCATTATTATTTTTCCTTCTTTTCTTATTTTTGGTTTAGCTCCATTATTATCATCATCATCTTCTTGTTCTTCTTCGGCTAAAAGAGTTGCTTGTCCTCCTTTAAAAATAAATAAATAATACAATTGTATAGTTTCTTCTTCTTCTGCTAAAAGAGTTGCTTGTCCTCTTTTAAAAATAAATAAATAATACAATTGTATAGAAACTATACAATTAATATATAGAATTCGTATTTGTATAAAAAATATATGAAAATGTATAGAATGTGTATAGAAATGGTATAATTATTGTGTAATTTTTGTATAGACCGTGTATAGAAATTGTATAATTTTTTGTATAGAACATGTAGTTAAATAATTATTGTAGCTAATTTAGGATGTGTATAGAAATTATATAGATATTGTCTAGAATATGTATATGTATATGATGTGAATACAAAACGTATCATTATTGTATAGAATGTGTATATGTATATGATATACATAGAAATCATATCATTATTATATGAAATATGTATGTGTGTGGGTGTGGATGTCTATATATATATAAGTATATATAAGCGAGATGTGCATAGAAATTGTATCATTATTGTCTAGAATATGTATATGTCTAGAATGTGTATAGAAACTATATTGTTGTATAAATATGTATATGAATAGAGAGAAGCAATTTCAATGTTATAAAATTATAATTAATTGTTAAAAAATAGAATTTAAAAATAATTTTTTTAGTAAAAAAAAAAAGAGTAGCTAAATTTTGAAAACAAAAAAAACGATGGGAGGAGGGAGCTAGCAAATTGGCTATAAAATGGGAAATTGAATTCGTCAGTTATGGGATTTGTTTAGGTTGTAGTGCCTTTTTTGTTCTTTTACCAAAAATCAAATGAGACGAAACATCCTTGACCAACAGTTTAAAAGTTGTTGGTGGGCCAGTGACTTGTAAGTCGTTGTGGGTCCAACGACTTCCTTTAATTTTTTATTTATTCTCAGTATTTCTCTATATAAGTTTCTTCATTGTATCTTATTTGAGTTAAGCCTTTCTATTTCAATTCCTTGTTTTATTAAATAAGTTGTAGAAGTTATGTTTTTGTTGAATAAAAGATGAATAAGGATTCAATAATAGTGAATTTTTATTGTGGTGGTCATGTTTTATATGAAGTCGATTTTGTAAGATATAGTTGATCGACTGTAGATGTACAAGTGTATCTATTATCTGTTAAATATTAGAGATTGCAACGTCTACTAAAAAACAAAATGGGTATGAGTAATTCGAAAGATGTGGTGGCTATCACCGGACAATATTCAATGTCTTTTTTCAACCAATGGAGTTACAACGTATGGTGAAACTTGTATTTGGAGTGATGATTTTTGTCTTTATTTTCTCCGTACAGTTGAAATTTTTTATAATCGCATTAAGTTAACGAGTCTTGATATGTATGTGTCAATTAACATTGTCCTATTATTCAAGAACCCACCGACAATGAGTTTGATCTCTGTGATACTACATATTTACCGAATTTGAATGTTGGTTCTTAAAGGGGTATAGTCCAACAACAAACAATTGGAGGATTTTAAGAGGAACTAAAATGATATAAATAACTTGATTCAAACAGTGGAATCACGTGCGTTGCATTTGCTTGATGCATTGGTGCTTGGGTAGTGGACGCCTCTCTTGTGTCATTGTAAGAGATAGGTGATTGTAGTGTGTGGTGTTAAGGATCCAAGAATATCACAAGTTTTTGGGTTCTTAAGATTATACCTCCATTTTTCTATCTACCTATCTTTATTTCCTTGTAATCTTTGGTTCTTATGTTAGTATAATTCGTGTGTGTTCTCGTCATTGTAACCGTGTGTTGTTGTTATTGTTATCTTGTTCTTCATCTTATTGGTTAAATCTAGTTTGGGTTGGCTGCCTTGATGTAATAAACACCTTCTAATCTCTTTATTCTTTTCTAGTTAGTGAATCCGAGAGGGGTCACCAAAGAGGTCCTCAGTTTCTAAGACTTGTGGACTGTTTTGGTGTATGTTTTAGTGTCTTCTTAGTCTTTCTTGTATCAAAGTATCAATTACCCCAGAAGTTGTCACGTTTTATTCATGGTACACATGAACTTTGAGTCGTCTTAAGTATCCCCCTCCCCTCCCCCACCCCCAAACTTGTTGTTTTAGTACGTCGCGTGACCCTTTTTGGCCTGCGTGAAAAACGTGTGATTTCAAATTCCACACGTGCGTGATGGAGTTAAATATTTGCCAAATCAACACCTTCCAACCAAAAAAAATGAAAACTCTATTTTTCTTTAATTTTTTCAAAAACTTCAAAGCTTCTCTATCTTTTCTTTCTATTTATTATCTCTCTTCCTTCATCACTATTAGAATGTGTAAAAAAAATCAATTGCTTCTATGTTACCTTCTTAAATTAGAGATGTGTATCGATCAATTCAGTTTATTTTTTATATTATCCGTTTAGTTTATCGGTTTTTAATTTTTCAATGCGTTAAATCAATAATCAAATCAATAAGATATTTTCTTATTGATTTTCAATTTATCTATTTTTTTCCTTAATGATTTGATTTTCGATTTAATCGATAAGAAAATATTCATAAAATAGAAAAAGTAGTAACTAACATGAAAATAAATTGAATTTTAGTTGCAACCAAAATTCTACTTATATATTTAGATAGAAGTATCGATTATCTCCCCGAACTTGTCACATTTTATTCATGGTACACCTGAACTTTGACTAGTCCTAAGTACCCCCCCCTCCAAACTTGTTCTTTTGCAATATCGTGTGACCCCTTTTTGCTGATGTGGCAAAATGTCTGAGTTCAACCTCCATCAGGCGTGCGATGGAGGTATTTTTTTTTGCCAAATCAGTATTTTCAATGATAAAAAAAAAACAAAAAAGATCCATTTTTCTTTATTTTTTTCAAAAAATTCAATTATTCCTCTCCCTATTTATTATCCCTCTTCTTCATTACTTCCAATCTAAAAAAAAAAAAAAATCATCCCTTTATTAGTTTTGTAAAACTCTAGTTTATTAATTAGTTTATGAAATAAAAATTTCATCCGTTTATTAATATTGTAGAAATTTCATTTATTAATCTAAAAAAAAATCATCCATTAATTAATTTAATCTAAAACTTCAGTTTTCATTCCTACGAAACTCCCATTTTTTTAATTTTAATTATATATATCATATGAGTTATTGTAACTAAAAAATTTTACTAAATATCTAATCATATATTTTAAACAATATTAATAAAACAAATACTAAAGAAACTAAGACACATACTTATAATAAATTTAGTTACATTAGTTATCTGTTTTTAATCCCTAACGATTTGATTTTTGATTTAACCGATAAGAAAATACTGATAAAATAGAAATCGAATCATTAACCCAATATTTTTTTTTTACAAAATCATTAAAAAATCATTAACCCAATAACGATAAATCAATAACACTTTTATCGGTTCGATTTTTGTATATCCCTAACTTAAATTACAATTTCTTAATCCATTAATTATAATAAGAGACATATTTGTGCATTAAGTCTCCTCAAAGTCCTAATCGAAACACTAATTGAAAACTACTATGAAACACTAACCGAAAAATAATAATTTCATATTATGAAACACTAACCGGAAAAAAATAATTTCATATTTTTAACACACAAAAATTAGTAAATTTTTAGATAATAGCTTACTTCATCGACGTAAATTATACCTTTCACTATTTTGGAGTAGAGTAGAATTGAAAAATGTAATTTTTTTTATTGAGAAATCGGATAATTAAGGGTAGAAATGGGTTATTTTTTAATATAGGATAAATATAAGGAAAGTTAATAGTATTATCCACGTGGATAGCCACATCAGCGTGTTTTTTCCACATGTACGCGTGCGTATTACACGCTATAGACTGTGAGCCAAAAAGGGGGTGAGATGTACTAAAAGAAAAAGTTCGAGGGTACTTAGGACTAGTTACAGTTCAGGTGTACCATGAATAAAATGTGACAAATTCAAGGGGACAATTGAAACTTTTCTCATATGTTTATATATATATATATATATATATATATATATATATATATATATATATATATATATATAAGATAATAATTTAGTATAATCTTATTAGGTTATTGGTTTACCCAATAATCCAATAAAAAAACTAAAACTGAATCAAGAACCCAATATTTTTTTTTTATAAAATCATTAAAAAATTATTAATCCAATAACAATAAATCAATAACATTTTTATCGGTTCGATCTTTATATGCCCCTAACTTAAATTATGATTTCTCACTCCATTAATTATAATAAAACAACGTATTTGTTCATGTGAGTCTCCTCAAAATCCTAATCAAAATGGTAATCAAAAACTACTATGAAACACTAACCAAAAAAATAATCTCATATTTTTAACACAAAAACATAGATAATTTTTTAGATAATAGCTTACTTGATCAACGAAAATTCAACCTTTCACTATTTTGGAGCAGAGGAAAACTCAAAAATATATATTTTTAGAGAGAAATTGAATAATTAAGGGTAGAAGTGGGATATTTTGTGATATAGGATAAATATGAGGGAAGTGGATGGTATTTATCCACGTGGACAGACACATAAGCATTTTTTCCACATATACGCGCGTGTTTTACACGTTGTGGTCCGTGGGTTAAAAAGGGTCATGCAACGTACTAAAACAACAAGTTCGGGAGGGTACTTAAGATGAATCAAAGTTCAGGTGTACCATGAATAAAACGAGAAAACTTCAGGGGGTAATTGATACTGCTCTCAATCTAATAAGTGCATTTGCCAACTTATTTTAATCCATGTACGTAGATGTGTTTCGGTTGTAGATAATGTAGCCTACGCGTCAGGAACCTATAATCAAAGAGAAAAGTCGAGTTTTCTTCAAATAACCTATTTAGGAGATGTGCAAGTTGAAAGGAATTCACATTTATTTTCAATGTTGTATAATAATATTGAATAGCTTTTTCGAATCCTAAGCATAATGCATGAAGTTTTGCTTCAAATAGGCTTAGGGTAAAGAACTTACAAATCCTAATAGCCACTTACCCTTAAAATTTCTAAAAATTTACTCATTATAAATGCTATGTTTAACTCACTATCGAAGGTGCCATCCGTGTTTAGCATAACAGAGTGACATAGAGGGGTTACATACACAAATAGCTGAATATCCTAACAACTTGAGTCTAAAAGGAAAAAGAATATCAATTCCCTTAAATCATGTTCAATTGAAGATTTCATTTTCGAATAGAAATGTTTTTGTAATGAATTTCAAAAAATAAGAGTTTCTCTTTAATTTTCTCTCTCTTCTATTCTTTGTCCTCGCTTTCTCTTCATGTAGGCACACGTATGTGCCACGTAGGCACTATTGTCCACGTAGGCACATGTATGTGCCACGTAGGCACTAAGATGGTTTTAATTAGTACAGGGGGTAATATGACCCTCCTAAAGTTTGAGTTGTATCTCAGCAATTTCCTGTATAGTTTAGAGTGAAAACAGAGCATTTTTTCTATAAAATACATAACTTTTTTATGACATCAATACATAAACAACACATAGATACATTAAAAATATTATCATTTTTCTTTGAAAATAAATATACAAATTCATTTATTTGTTATGAAATATATATATATATATATATATATATATATATATATACAACTGTAATTTAGGCTTTATTGACATCAAATACGCATATAACATATTTCAGGTATTATTCACATACATAATACTAACTATTTTTACGACATCAAATACATATACAACACGCCGATCAATTAAAAAATTGTCATGATTTTTTGAAATACATATACAAAATTTATTTATTTATTACAAAATACATATACAGACTTTATTAACATCAAATACATATACAACACCAGTAAATAGACGTCAACCTTCCCCTTCCCCTATTATTTCAATGACATTCATAACCACAAGAATCCATTTCTTTATCATTCTCTTTTCTCGAGAACTGCCATTAATGTTGAAGCTCCGACCTTTGATCAAACAGATTTTTTTCAGTGAAATTCAATCCACTAACTAACTTCAATTCCTCCAAAAATGTCTCCGACTTTGAAGGATAACAAATTCATTAACTCCAACAAACAACCACAACAATCATGAACCGTTAATAACCTTTCATCAAATCAGCAGCGATATCTTCTCTGACAACTCTAATGATGTTCAAATCTAATCGAAACATAATTAAGATCAACGAAATTAGATAAAATAGAGTGAAAAAAAATAATGTGAAGAAATATAATAGAATTTGAAATTGAAAAAATAGGAGAAAATTTTAAAAAGTAAGAAAGTAAATAAATAAAAAGGGGGATAAATACTAAGTCGTGAAAGGAAAAAATTACTCCTTATAAATGTAAAATGTGGTTATAACTTAATCCCATTGAAAATAATGTCCTTTTTTAATTCCACATAATTTTTTAAAAATATTACTATTTAGCTTAATTATAATTCTAATTTGTTAGTCCGTATACTTTTTTCTATAAATAAAATTGTTTGACTTTGACTTCTATCATATATCTCTCTATAATATATAAGTGATGATTTTGACATATGAGCTTAATGTCAAAACAATAAAAAAGAATAGCATTTTGGTCATGGAAGTATAAGTCCATCAAAGGACATTTTTGTGATTTCATGCCATATGCCGATGAATTGCTACAACTTTATTACACGTATGGAAATTACACACCCTCCATCAAATACGTGTTCTTGTCTCCCTCTTTCTCATCTCTGTGATGTACTTAATAAGCATACAAAAATAGCAATCAATAGAGCAAAAAAAATTGTTGTTGGTGTGCCTGCCCTCTGCTGGGTATGTTTCTTTAGGCCAATTAATTTCAGCATTCTCAAATTTTTACTATCCGCTTCTATTTTACAATTCCTTTATGTATGCAATGAAGTGTAAGCTTAACGAGGGTTAAGGTTAGTTTCTGTATTGTGAAAAAGTGGATTTGTTTGGGAATTTTGAGTTGTTCTTCGCAATTGAGGTACTGGGTGTGTTTTGTTTGACAAACTTTTTTTTATCCCTTTTTCTTATGGTTTTAGGAGATTGACAGTTTAGTTAGGGTTCAATTGTAGTGAGAATAGTGTTAGGCCCTTTTATTTTGGTTTTGAGAGATTTGTACCTTAATTAGGGTTCAACGTTAGTGAGTTAGCATCTGCATCGTGAAAAATTGAATCTTTTTGGAAATTTTGAGTTGTTGTTGGCAATTAAAGTATTGTGTCTGTTTTGTTTGGAGGACTTTTTTTTTTTTTGTATTTTTTGGCTTATTAATTTTACATGATTTTGGATGTTGTCGATGTGAGTTCAATTGGAGGAAGTATATTTTTTTTAGTTAGTTTAAAAAAAATGACCTCTTTTCTTTTTTGACAATACTTTAATTTCAACTTTTCACGTGGCATCTTTAGGATCATAAGATTAAAGGGCATTTTGGTATATTTGATACAACTTTAATTTAAAGCCACAAGATTCAAAAGTCTTCTTTATTTTCTTAAACTTTGTGCTATGTCAAATTAGGTTTTTTTTTTTGAAACAGAAGGAGTATTTTTTTTAAATAATTTAAGTTTTAAATTATTATGATTTAAAATAATTTCTCTTCTATTCTACTAATTAAAAGTTACAGAGTAAAATTATTATAAAAAGTATTTATAAAAAGAATTAAGTGGGGTCATATAAGATGTCAAGTTAATTTAAAATATCAAACATTAAATTATTATTTTATATCTATTTTTTTTAATCAAATATTATTAATTTTTTAATACTTAGATGACTTATAATAATTAATTATTGGTGTTATAATAAAATCACGATTGAAGCAATTGAAACAGTCATGTCATTAATGTCTATTTTACTTTATTTATTAAATATTATTATTTTTAATACATCAATAACTTATAATAATTAATTAGGGGTGATATAATAAAATTACGGTTCAAGCAGCTGAAGCAGGCATGTCGACCATGAGCAGCCTGTTTCAGCGGCTTCATTGTCACTTATATTATATAGGAGAATTACTTTTAAAAAAATACTTGAGAAAAAAATTAATAGGGTCTCATATAAGTCATTAAGTCAATTTAAAACATCAAGAGTTAATTTTCATTTTATGTCTATTTTAATTTTTTTATTAAATATTATTATTTTTGTAATTCTTAGGTGATACAGTAAAATTATGGTTGAAGTAGCTCAAGCAGACATGTCATAAGTGTCAATTTTATTTTTTTCTAATTAAATATTATTAATTTTTTATTATGTAAATGACTTATTAATATTTAATTAGGAGTATAATAATTAACTAGGCGTGATATAGTAAAATTATAATAGAAGCAGTTGAAGCAAACATATATTTAATTAAGGGTATAATAATTAATTAGGGGTGATATGATAAAACTGTGGTTGAAGCAGCTGAAGCAGACATGTCATAAATGTTTATTTTATTTTTTTATTAAATATTATTAATTTTCTAATACATAAATAATTTATAATAATTAATTGGGGTAATATAGTAAAATTATAGTTAAACCAGCTGAAGCAGGCATGTCGACCTCCTGCCTGCTTCAGTTGCTAAACTTCCTCTTATTATATACAGTAACTAGATACAAAGGCTCGTGCCAATGTAAATTATTTTTTTACCACAATTTATTTTACACAAATAAAATTATATAATTAATCATATTCTTAATATGTGTAGATATTTTGAGCTGTTAACCATTATAATTTTTAATACTCGTACTTTTTTATTTAATTTTTAAATAATATATGTTACTCTCCCTGTTCAAACCAACCCAGGGTGTTTCAGAAATCTTTTAATATCATATTGTGATTGAGTATCAATAATCAACATCAAGTTATTCAAGCTCAAAATCTAGTGAAGCACTACTTGGAGGCTTTTCGAAGGGATTTTTAGCATTGGCGTCAGATAAGTTAGGCTTACCCTATCTTTAGATTGAGCTTATTTGCGATAATTGTGTGTGATTATACTAGTTTTGGACAGGTATTTGTAGTTTACGTATCATTTAATATAGATATCATTCCCTGTTTATCTGGTTAAGGACCTAATCTAGTAAATTTTGATTTTGTTATCTTTTAGTATAATGTAATTTTTTATTTTGTTATCTTTTAGTATAATGTAGTATTTATGAGCTTAGGATGTGGTAGTTAAGTTGTGATCTTTGAATCATCTCTTTCTAATTAAGTTACACAAATAGTTATTTAAATGTATTTTAAATGCAGTTTAGGTCAGCATATACTTTATTTCTGTCATTATTGTGAAATTTGGCATGTTGTGGCATCAGTTATAGTATGATTAAGGATTTAGTTTTACAGTTGGGTATAATTACTATGAGTTTTGGTTCGAGCTCTATATCTAATTGTGATGTGTTAGGAAATCTGGTACAGATTACTGTTGTTCTAGCAGTTGTGGTTTCTCTGAGTTCTGGTTCGAGTCCGGCATTTAATTATGAGTTCTATTGTATATCATGCATGTGGCCTCTTGTTATTATCCACTATTTCTGGTTCAAATCTAGCATATGACCTCTTGTTATTATCCACTATTGTCGGTTCGAGGCTAGTGTCTGGCCTGTCATTACTACCCATTGATATGAGTTCTAGCCCAAAGCACATCTAGATGACTACTATGGTTGTCTTGGGATTGGTTCAGTTATGGATTATTTATGTTTATCTTTTTTAGTTATTTCTTGTACGTTTCACTGGCTTATGAGGGTACGGTTGGGTTAATTGTCTTCTTCAGTGTGCCTAACGGGCTTATGGGGACCCAGTTAGGATATGTTTGGTTTGCCTTTTATTACTGTGTTATTTATCTTTCTGTATCGCTTTTGCTATTCCTTTATCGTATTTACATATCTCGATTATTTCTTTACCTTTCTATCCCCATTTACTGTTGACTTAGACCGCACCCTCAAATTTTAGTTATATTTTTCTGTATTGAGCTCAGTCGATCGATGATGCCTACCGAGTATCCGTTACTTTGGTATTCATACTATACTTCTGCATCTTTACCCTGATGTAGATCCGAGTACTAGAAGTCGGTGTTGGCGTGATTTCTATTTTCCTATACTGATTCAATGCATGTTGAGCTTGTCATAGTCCGAGGTTGATCCTTCTCTATCTATTCTAATTTAGTCTTTTGTACTAGACTGCTTGTATATATTGTGTATATTTTGAATTTTATCTAGTACTCGTGGTATATTTTAGTAGTGGTTGTAGTACCGACCTTATCAGATCTTGGGAGGGATTCATTTATATATTTTGGTCCTTTTCCTTCTCTCGTTTTGATATATTTTATATATGTTTCCTTTCTGTTTATCACTTATTATTACTACTATCATCATTATATGTGATCTTTGTTGGTTTCGATTTGTTAGCCCGTTATTTATCGTTCCGGGCTATGGCTTGGCTTTTAAGATTTGAGAAATTGGATCGTGACAAATAAGTCATTCTCTCTCCAGTGGTAGACCTGATACTGATTATGAAAAATGGAGATAGAAACTCATGGTTGTGAAATTCCAAGGTATTTTGTAATATGTTTTTCAGTTGCATAGTTTAAGAAATGTTTTTGTTTTTCGTTGTTCTCTGTCTTGAAGAATGGTAAAATTATTTCCATATAAGCATAAGCTGAGCACTTCATGATATTTTGAGTCCTTCGTGAAAATCATGACTAAGCTATTGCTTTTTATATATGTATATATTCATCGGTTGTAAACGTTTTATTCCTATTCTTTCATTTTCATATAGAAACTGGTTATTAAAACACTTTAAAACTTCGTAATTTTATGCGACGGGTTTCAGTTATATGACTACGCATTTCAACTCTCAAGCTAAGGATACATTATATTTTGTTATTTATGTAAATAAAATGTACATAACCCTTTGTAAAATTTGTCTCCTTGACGAATACGATAAAGAAAATAGTTTGTTTTATGTATTGATGCATTACAATTATTCTTTTCATACAGCATGTTGGGCTCGTGTTAACATGGCACCAACCCCCTAGTATATATATATTGCGCAAATAGTTTCACGAACTTCCAAAATATACAATTGCATTTTATTATTATTACTCCATATGACATGAGCTCACCTCACCGGCATTATCACAAGTTCTATTTTTTCAATAAAATAAATTTCATTAAAATTATTCTCTATTTTAATATATAACTATATCTATAATATATTAAAAGTGTGAAGGATCTTAAAAATATTGTTTGAATTTTTGCTCTTCATTAAATATTTTTGTTTTAGACAAAATCATCTTTTCACTATTTTTTTCTAACATTTAAAAGTTAAAAATTAATTAAATATATTTATGGTAAAATATTTTTTTTATTAGAAGTCATCAGCATTTCAATATTTTTTCTAATTTAAGAATTAAAAATTAATTAAATATATTTATGGTAAACCTTTCCTTATTAGAAGTCATCAAAATTAATGACAACTAATACTTTTTTCATTAGTTTAAAAATTCTAAATCAACTAAATTTGATTTTAAGAATATTTAAAAAATCTAGAAATAAATATAAAACTATTAGAATAAGAAAAAGAAAAAATGCTCTGTTTCCACCCTGAGCTATACACGAAATTATCGAGATACACCCAAATTTAGGAGGGTCCTATTACCCTCTGGACTAATTAAAACGGTATTTTTGGCAACATTAGTACCTACGTGGCACATCAGTGAATCAACACACTGAAGATCCACGTACGTGCCACGTAGACACTAAAGTTGCCAAAAATACGATTTTAATTAATCCGGGGAGGGGGGGGGGGGTTAATAGGACCCTCCTAAAGGTCGGGTGTGTCTCAATAATTTCGTGTATAGTTTAAGATGGAAACAATACATTTTCTCTAAGAAAAATTTAAGAAGTACCAGATTTTTAAAAGCTTTAAGTACGTAATAAAAATGTAATCAATGATTTAGTTAAGATTTCATTTTAAAAATAAGAAAAAATTTTAAATATATAAAAAAAATAACTTAACACAAATATGGTTCAAATTGATTCGTCTCTTTTAACCTGTGACAACAAGAAAAAAAAAGTAATATATGACAAACACAAAAGTAATGAGCCATCAACCACTCGAAACTTTTGAGGGTAAAACATATATGTGTATATGTTTAGGTTTACATTATTATATTAAAGTGTGAAAGATTTTTGAAAAGTGATTTGAACTTTTACACTTTATTAAAAATTTCCGCAATAGGTAAAATTATTTAATTTTAAATAATCAAATTTTACACTTCGAGACATGTACGGTTAAACTAGTAGTATTAAAAATGTCGGCAATCATTTCTCATATCCCTTTTGATTCTTTCAGTTTCTAATTTATCAATGTATATTTAGCTCTTTCATCTCTAGACTCGACAATATGATACAATAGACTCGGCAATATGATACAATAGACAGGTCCGTGCTAATACATGTCCAATATATATATTATTAATTTATATGATACAAATAGAGTCTAGATAATTAATTATATTTTTATGATTGTAGATATTTTAAACTGTTAATTATTGTAATTTATAATACTTTTTGTGTAATTTTAAATAATATATGTTACTCTCCGAGTTCAAACTTTTGTAGCATTGATGATTATATTTTAAAATAATTTAAATTTTAATTATTGTGATTTATAATATTTTTTATTCTATTTCAATTTAAGTAACACCGGTATAATTTTGAGCGTCATCTAATTAATATTGTATATCTTTTAAATTTTTTATTTGTTAATTATTATGATTTATATTATATTTTTACATTTTTTTTTTGAAATATACAAAAAAGGAAATCAAACTTTTGTGGAATTGATAGTCAATTATATTTTAAAAATAATTTAAATGTTGAATTATTGTGATTTATAATACTTTTTCTTTTATTCAATTTAAGTGACATTAATATAATTTCGAGAGTCAAATAAATTTTTAAATAATATATGTTACTATCCTTGTCCAAACTTTTGTGTCACTGATAGTTATATTTTAAAAATAATTTAATTTTTTAATTATTGTGATATATAATGCTTTTTCTTCTATTTCAATTGAAGTGATAATGATATAATTTCAAAAGTCGGTTAAGTATTTTATATCTTTCTCATTTGGGCGTTTATCCTTTATTATTTAGTAGATAATATTTTTACTTATTTTTTTTAAAATATACATCAGATTAAGAAAAAAATAAATAAATTAAAACGAAGAAAAAAGAATCAATGAAGAAGTGCCGAAGCAGACAACAGGTCAATCTGCTTTGGCACTTCCTTATTTGGGCCTTTACCCTTTATTATTTAGTAGAATATATATACATTGTGTTTTTAATTCCCATTTTTGGTTCATTTCATTTATGCTACCATCTATTTTTTAATTGAATTTTACGAAAAATTATGCTACATTTCAAATAAAGGAAATGAATACTAATTCTTGTTCTTTTGCTCATTTGAGTTCAACATTTTAAACCGTTTGCAGTTTTGAGGTGCAATCATCGTAAAAAGCGAGTTATTTTACGCATTTCATTTCAAGTAACAATTTGATTGTGCAAATTAGACTTTCAAACTGTAGTTGTGATGCAGATTAGTTGAGACTTTAACAAGAACATCAAACATCAAGTGAAACTTAATAATAAAAAAATCTTTTATCTAAAGACACAAACAAATGTTTAAAGAATCTTCTATAAAAATAATGTCATGTTGTATCCAATTAATTTATTTCATCAATCACATGAGTAGATACTAGTAGAGTAGTCGGTAGCTCAAACATTGTTCAATTAAACTTCTCCTTTAGGTAACGGTGAATATTCTAAGCAGATAATGATGTTTAGAAGAGTAATCTAATATGAGGTTATGACAACTAACATATAAAGAACTAGCATTTTACAATAAAAATATAGTTTATTGATTATTAATTAATTCATATTAATATATATAATGAAGGAGAGTAGTCTAGCTGGCATTTTGAGAATTAAAATTTTACAACAAAAATCTATTCTATTGATTATTAATTAATTCATAGTATTTCCATATATATATATATATATATATATATATATATAATAAAAGAGAGTAGTATAGCATGAGGTTATGCCAACTAGCATATGTAGAACTAGCATTTTATATCAAAAATTTATTTTGTTGATTATTAATCAATTCATACTTATTCTATATTTATTTCATATTTATTTATATATATAATAAATGAGAGTAGTCTAGCATGAGGAATTGTCATACCAAAATATGTACATAATTAATTTAAATAATATAAATAATATTATTTAAATAAATTTTTTATGTATCATTGCAATTAAGTAAATCAAGAAAGTATTTTACATGTATAAAAATCGAGTTTAAGCTATTAAAATAAGCATTCCTATTTATCAAAATTGTGTTGAAAATCAACTAAAATTTATATATTCCAAAAGTTTCCTAAAGTTACGCCACATGATTGTCATGAAAATTAATTAATGTTTACCTTTATTTTTTCAATAGTTTATATTTATATTTTAAAAAATAATCATATTTATTGAGAAAATTATATAAATAAAGAGTAAATATGCTATCTGAATTTGAAAAGTAAAATCTGCAACTCTTTATGATCTTCTTAGATTTTTTTCAGATGAGCATTGTCACACAAGAAAAGACAGTAAAAAATTTATTGCTTACTGCTAAGTGAAGTAAATATAAAGGATATCAAATCAAATATGCTTTGGAGGAGATTTGAAGATTTTTCTTACCAATCAAAAGGTTCTTAGAATATAATATGTCCAAAAATAATTTATCAATTAGTGATTACGCAATATTTATGAAAAAAATTATAATTAAGAATTTCTGTAATAAAATAACAATACAAAACATGCTATATATTTGGAATGTTACTCTACAATGTAATGATAGAGTAGACAAAGAAGTGGTTTCTCTTTGTGAATTGCAGGTTAGGATTGACAAAAAAAATGGTCAAAAGCCCCCCCAACCTTTACCCCAAATCTAACTACATACTTATACTTTGCGGGAGTCCTATGACCCTCCTAAACTATTTTATAATGAAATTACTACCGCCCCCCCTCGAATATTTTAAAATAGAATATCTACCCGTCTAAAAGTTCATACCCAGATTTATTTTAATTTGTGGTCTACACACACTGCCACGTGTCATTCCACGTAATTCCACATCATATTACTTTTTTAACTATAAGAAATTAATTCCACATCATATCCCATTCAATCTTCTTCTTCTTCTTCTTTGGCTTCTTTTTCTTTTTCTTTCTTCTTCTTTATCTTCTTCTTTTTCTTCAATGGTTTCTTCTTCTTCTTCTTCTTCAATGGATTCTTCAATGACTTCTTCTTCAATGGCTTTTTTTCTTCTTCTTCTTCAATGGCTTCTTCAATGAATTCTTCTTCAATGACTTCTTCTTTAATGGCTTCTTCAATGGCTTCTTCTTCTTCTTCTTCAATGGCTTCTTCTTCTTCTTCTTCTTATTCTTCTTCTTTTTTTCTTCTCCTTCTTCTCCTCCTTCTCCTTCTTCTCCTTCTTCATCAATGGCTTCTCCAATGGATTTTTCTTCTTCTTCTTCTTCTTCTTCTTCTTCTTCTTCTTCTTCTTCTTCTTCTTCTTCTTCTTCTTCTCCTTCTTCTTCAGTGGCTTCTTTAATGGCTTCTTCAATGGCTTTTTCTTCTTCTTCATCATCATCTTCTTCTTGTTCTTCTTCTTCAATGGCTTCTTCTTCTTCTTTTTCTCCTCCTCCTCCTCCTCCTTCTTCTTCTTCTGTAATGGCGTCTTCAATGTCTTCTTCTTCTTCTTCTTCTCCTTCTTCTTCTTCTTGTCCTTCTTCTTCAATGACTTCTCCAAAGGCTTCTTCTTCTTCTACTTCTTCAATAACTTCTTCTTCTTCTTTCTCTTCTTCTTTTCAATGGCTTCTTCTTCTTCTTCTTCTTCTTCTTTTTCTTCTTCTTCAATGGCTTCTACTACAATGTCTTCTTTTTCTTCTTCAATGGTTTCTTCTTCTTCTTCTTCTTCTTCTTCAATGGCTTCTTCAATGGTTTTTTTTCTTCAATGGCTTCTTCTTCTTCTTCTTCTTCTTCTTCTTCTTCTTCTTCTTCTTCTTCTTATTCTTTGTCTTTTTCTTCAATGGCTTCTTCTTCTTCTTCTTCTTCTTCTTCTTGAACGGCTTCTTCTTCTCCTTCTTCAATGTCTTCTTCTTCTTCTTCTTCTTCTTCTTCTTCTTCTTGTTTTTCTTCTTCTTCTTCTACAATGTCTTCTTTTCCTTCTTCAATGGCTTTTTCTTCTTCTTCTTCTTCTTCAATGGATTCTTCAATGGCTTTTTCTTCTTCAATGGCTTCTTCTTCTTCTTTTCTTCTTTGTCTTATTCTTCAATGGCTTCTTCTTTTTCTTCTTCAATGGCTTCTTCTTCTTCTTCTTCAATGGCTTATTCAATGGCTTCTTCTTCTTGTTGTTGTTCTTCTTCTTTTTCTTCTTCTTCTTCTTCTTCTTCTTCTTCTTCAATGGCTTCTTCTTCTTCTTCTTCTTCTTCTTATTTAATGGCTTCTTCTTCTTCTTCTTCAATGGCTTTTTTTTTTTCAATGGCTTCTTCTTCCTCTTCTTCAATGGCTTCTTCTTCCTCTTCTTCTTTAATGGCTTCTTCTTCTTCTTCTTCTTCTTCTTCTTCAATGGCTTCTTCTTCTCCTTCTTCATCTCCTCCTCCTTTTCCTCCTTCTTCTCCTTCTCTTTCTCCTTCTCCTTCTCCTCCTTCTTCTTCTACTTCTCCCTATTCATCTCATTTTTCTTCTTATCATTCTCCTCCTTCTCCTTCTTCTCCCCCTTACCCTCCTCCTCCTCCTCCTCTTCTTCTTCCCATTTTTCTTCTTCTTCTTCTTCTTCTTCTTCTTCTTCTTCTTCTTCTTGTCCTACTCCTCCTTCTCCTTCTTCTCTTTCTCATTCTTCTCCTTCTCATTCCCTTTATTCTCCTTCTCTTTCTCCTCTTTATCCTTTATCCTTCTTCTTTACTTTCTTCTCCTTCTATTTCTTCTTCTCTTTCTCCTTCTCCTTCTGCTTCTTCTTCTCCTTGTCCTTGTCCTTGTCCTTCTCCTTTTTTTCTCCTTCTTCTCTTCTCCTTCTTCTCCTTCTCCTTATTCTCCCCCTCCCCCTTCTTCTTCTCTTTCTCTTTTGCTTACTCCTTCTCTTTTTTTCCCTCTTCCTTCTCTTTTTCCTTCTCCTTCTCCTTCTCCTTCTCCTCCTTCTCCTTCTCCTTCTTCTCCTTCTCCTCCTTCTACTTCTCCTTCTTCAAATTTTTCTTCTTCTTCTTCTCCTCTCCCTCCTCCTCCTTTTTCCTGCTTTTCTTCTTCTGCTTCTTCTTCTTCTGGTGCTTCTTCTCATGCTTCTTCTCCTTCTCCTTCTTCTTCTTCTTCTTATCCTTCTTCTTCTCCTTCTTTTTCTACTTCTTCCTCTTCTTGTCCTTCTCCTCATCCTTCTTCTTCTTCTTCTTCCTCCTTATCCTTCTTCTCTTTCTCCTTCTTCTCTTTCTTCTCCTTTTCCTCATTCTAATCCTTCTCCTTCTCCTTCTTCTCCTCCTTCTCCTCCTTCTACTTCTTCTCCTTCTCTTTCTCTTTTTCCTTCTTCTCTTCCTTCTCCTTCTCTTCCTTCTCCTTCTTCTTCTCCTCCTCCTCCTCCTCCTCCTCCTCTTCTTCTCTTCCTTCTCCTTATCTTCCTTCTCCTTCTCCTTCTCTTCCTTCTTCTCCTTCTCATTCTTTTCCTCCTCCTCCTCCTCCCCCTCCTCCTTCTCCCCATTCCCTTTTTTTTTCTTCTTCTTCTTCTTCTTCTTCTTCTTCTACTACTAGTACTACTACTACTACTACTACTACTACTACTACTACTACTACTTCTCCTTTGTTTTCTCCTTCTTCTTCTCTTCCTTCTCCTTCTCCTTCTCCTTCTCCTTTTCCTTCTCCTTGGCCTTCTCCTTCTCCTTCTCCTTCTCCTTCTCCTTCTCTTTCTCCTTCTTCAATGGCATAATGAATCATATGAATCATAGGTAATCTTATTAAAATCAAATCAACAATTAATGTCCAAAAATATTTGATTTTCACCAAATTCGACATTGTTTCAACATTTAAAATTCAATGTCTATCGGCACTGGACAGTGACAGCGCCAGCAAAAATTTAAAATTTCGATGACTTTATTTTTTCTATGAATTAACATTCTCAATGTTAATCAATTTTTTAGGAGCTAAGGAATGATTCTAACTCAAAAATTAATTCAAATTTTTTAATCTAAATTGATTCAAGAAGAACAAGAAGAAGAAGAATTAAAAATAAATTTTTAATAAATTATTTTTGTTCTCACTCTCTTTTAAAGAGAGTGAATGGCACTCTCTTGCCATGTCAGCGTTGGGGAGGGGGTAATAATTTTATTTTAAAATAGTTCAGGGGTATCATAGGACCTTCGCAAAGTATAAGTGTGTAGTTGGGATTTGGGGTAAAGGTTGGGGGGCTTTTGACCGTTTTCTCATTGACAAAAGAAATAAGTTTTGTTGAGATCTTTCTCTGTTTGTATGTGCAATTGAATTTAACTTAATAATGAAATATTATTTTCTTGATGTGTAAAATAAATTATTTATGCAAGTTTTTGCATTTTTTATGTAGATAGTTATAGAATGATTTCATAGTAATATATATATGTGACGAGGAGAAAAAAAGATAGAGAGAATTTATTTTTGCATTCCAGAGGGGTTCTCCTTTCTCTTTTCTCTTTCCTTTATCTGTAAATTTTCACCTTTCATTTTTTTGACAATCGGAGAGGCAACAAGATGGTGAAGAAGATGAGCGCAAACAAATATTACATGAATTTCAAGCCATAGGATCCGAATCAGATCTAAACTGATCAAAGAAGAATCTACAATAATCTTTCTTCTTAATTTGAAATTGAAAATGAAAAAGTATATGTTGTTAATTTTATTTTAGATTTGCTTAATTTTAGAGTCGAATCGAGGAGTTGAAAAGTTGAAAGAAGCGTTGGAGATCGAATAAATTATTATTGTTGTTGTTGATTTTGCAAAGGAAGCTCTTTCTTTCTCTCTTGTTTTTTCTTTTATGTTTTTTGCTTCAAGAAAATTTAGTGCTTAAGCTTATTGGTGTGGGTTTTTTTTCTAGAAAAAAAGAATGAAAAGAAAGAAAGATATGGCAAGGGTCAACAAAAAGATGATAAAAGCAAAAACAAAACTGAGAAGCAGGTGGAAGGGAAGTAAAAAGAAAAAGGCAGGGAAGTGCAAAATGAGAACAAAGAAGAAGAAATAGAGTCAGAAGAGGTAGAAGAAGAGAGATGGTGTGAAATCCAAGACAACAACATATCAGAGCACAAGTGGTGTAGATGGGGAATAAGTTTGAAGCACTAGAAAAAGAAAAGGAGAATGGGATAGTAGAGAATAAAAATAAAGCCCAGACAATTAGTACTAATCAGAAGTCCAAAGCAGGTGATCACTGTGACACCCCTTTTTTACTACCAATAGATCATTTTTAAGTTTCGAAAGGGTTTTTATTATTATGTGACAAAAGGTGAAAATTGTTTCGAAAAGGATCTTTTACATTTAAATTCAAAGTTGCTACTTGACATAAATTGGGTGTGCCAAGTCACCTTTGGAAATCCTTTTTCAAAATAGTTTGACTCTAAAACTGATCCACGAATAGAGATTCCGGCTAAGGAATTCTGTTGACCGAGGGGAAGGTGTTCGACACCCCTCGATCCCGTGGTTCGACCACGGTCTCTTGGTGGAGCATATCGGCTAATTTGACACTATAAAATGTATAAACCACAGAAGCACACAAAACAAGCAAACAAACAAATCAAAACAAAATTCAAAACCAAAATAATGTCCAGTTCGAATTATATAATCCCAAAAATAGAAAAATGCAAAAATGTAAATCCTATTCTAGACTAATCCTAAACTATGCTCCAATGCCTTACCCGATGGCTCGGGCCTTGATCACGAGCCTCATCTACGTACATGATACTTCGGGTCATTCCGTGAATAAATCAATACAAGTCCCTCGGGGCATTCCCTGGTTAAATGAATACATTTCCAAATGTAAGAACTAAAACTAAACCATTCAACTCAAATTCCACATTCAAACATGCAACAAGAAAACTTATTCCTAAATTTTGCTTACCCGAACCTACATTCGCCTATCCATTTCAACATATCATAATTCTATCACATTCCAACAATATTCATGCTCATTACGAATTAAAAAAAACAATAATAAATCAAAGTTAATCTAAATTCAACTTTTTATCAATTTGTCAATTCCATCCCCAAACAATCAATTTCAATTCTCAAAAGAGATACCATTTCACCAAACCATAATCAAGCAAATCAACCACGAGTCAAAATAAGCATGCATTCATCACCAACAAGGATCAAATAACACACAATATTCAATCCAACACTAAATATAATAAACAATGAAATAAAAAGAGAAAGAGAGTAGAATTGGACCGCAATTTGAAGCTTTCAAACTCAATGTTATTCGAATAAAGAAAGTCCGCACCCGAAAAAACTCGAGCCCAACCTTAACACCAATAATCCAACTCGACAATGAGAAATAATGACCGTTCACCGTCATTTTTCACCGACACTGTTCACCGTCACTGTTCACCGTCACTGTTCACGCCGTTATTGTTCATGTCGTTACTGTTCACTCTATTACTATTCACCAGCACGATTTATGCCGGACTCCCATTGTCCAGACCCTTTTTCTCTCTCGATTTTTTTTCTCTCGCGCGATTCTCTCTCTCTCGTTTTTTTGTTATTATTATGAAGAAGATGATGATGAAAGAATGAGTCTCCCCCTTTCTTTTGTTATTTTGTCCATATATAATAGGCTTGGATTTGTTATCATGTGGGAATTTCGATGGGTCCCACATATATTCTTTCTTTGTGGACAAGAAAAGGAGGGGGAGGATCATATGGGTGGATGGTGGGGTAGTGGGTGAGGTGTTGTCTTTTAATTGGATAGGTTGTTAGGATAATTAAAACAAAAATAAAAAATTGTTAGGAAAGTTGTTAGGGATTGTTATTTTTTTGTATTTTTGTGGGGTATAATCACATGGATAAGGATGCATGGTAAGGTGAGCTAAAAATGGATAAAATTGGACTTCGGAAGGGATAAAATTAGGTGTGTACAATCACATTCCTGTGATTTCGAGTTCAAAGAATAAAAAAATGGAGATCCTCTAGTGCAGTGACAAAGTTCATAAAAAAGCCAAGAGAGAAGAATCTACAAGTGAATAGATTGGAGAACGAACAAGAAGAAGAAAATGTTAACTCAGAATTAAGCAAGCAAAAGACAATTGTCTCAATCACAGGAGAATATGAGCAGGAATGTACATCAAATGAGACATTAGAGCAATAAACCTTAAAGAAGAATGAGGTAGTAGAGAATGAGGCAGCAATATAATAAAAGGATAGACTAGAAGAACGTCATAGCCAAGAGGGCAAAAAAGTCCCAACGATAAGAAAAATATCAAAACAAAAGAAGATGGATAAAAGAGACGCAGAGGAAGACATCAGCAGGAAAGAAGACATGTCCCCAAGACAAATAAGTCAACTTAAAGTTAGGACAAAGAAGGTACAAAATTCAACATCTCAAGCTTCTATGTTCTAATAAGGAGAATGGTAGCGAACCTCAACAACTCTAACCAATTATTAATTAAGTATTATTTTTGAAATATCAGATTTGTTAGAACTCAGAAATCTTTTGAGAGACTAATAATAGATTTAAGAAGAAGGAAGCATTATATATAAAGCTCTTTTTGAGCCTTTTCAAAGTCCAACAATGATAGAGGAATGTGGAAGAAAGTTAGGAATATAAAATGCTAGAGTTAACAATGCAATCAAGATTTTTATTTTTTGGGATGGGGAATGGGAGGAGTAGGAGACTGCAACCTTCATTCAACATATGACCATTAAATTCAAACTAAAGGTTCTAATAATTCATTCAAAGTAAGTGTTGTCTATGCCAGAAGTAGTGCTTTAGAGAGATTGGAGTTATGAAAAAAATTAGAGAAACTAGCAGTCGATTCAAATGATCCATGATTGGTAGAAGGTGATTTTAACACTATCCTAGATGAATCCAAAAAAATTAGAAGCCTTACCAATCACTAAATATGAGATTGCAGATTTTGCTCAATATATCAACTCATGTTCATTGAATGAGCTAAGTTTCATTACTAGTTAGTACACTTGGTGGAATGGTAGGATTGAAGAGGCATGCATTTTTGAGAGAATTGACTGAGTCTTTGGCAATAATGACTTTATGAATTTAATCAGGCTTACCAGACAGTGAAGTGCACCATTTAATCAGGCAAGGCCCAGATCATGCCCATTTACAAGTTAATATTCATCCCAGGATCAAATTATGAGACCTTTTAAGTTTCTAAATTTTTCTATAAGATTTTCATTAGCTTGCAGAAGAGAATTGGAAGTTGGAAAGTGATGCAGGGTGCCCCTTTGTTATATTTCATGAAAGTTAAAAAAGGTAAAGTCTGCTCTTGCTCGATAGAGCAAGAACACTTTTGGTAATGTTTTTCAATAGGTTGCTACTTTGGAAGACATTATCAAAGCAATGGAGGTGCAACTGGAGAACTCCTCATCCCATGAGAATAGGGCAGCAAAGCAAGGCAAAAACTGATTTGAAAAGGTATTTGTATAGAGGGGAATTCCAGAAACAAAAATCAGGCATGAGGTGGTTCAAGAATGAATAAAAAAATATCGAGTTCTTTTAGTATTATGTTAAATAAAGAAGAACGAAGTTAAATGTTTTTAAGATACAAACCAGACAGGGGGGTATAATCACATCAACCCAGAATATTAGTGAAGAGGCAGTTGCAGTTTTCATGGAATAATTCAAAGACACTCAAGAAGAGAATGATTTTTCTATGGTACAGTGCATCCCAAACCTCATTTCAAGGGAGCAAAATGGAGCGCTGCAGAAGAGGCCCACAAAATATGAAGTCAAACATGTGATGTTTTCCTTAAATGAAGATAGTGCAAATGGTCTTGATGGTCTCTCAAGGCAATTTTTCAAAAATATCTGAAACATTATCAAGGAGGACATCACTACCATGGTGAAATCTTTCTTTTGTGGCCAATAACTACCTAGGTATATTTCTCATATCAAAAAAAGAGTGACTAATTTTGAGGATTCACTACAAAAAACAGTAATATTGACGGAGTTTATTTACGAGGGTTATTTTAATTTTCATAAAAATATATGAAATATGGGGTTAAAAAGCTGTCGTTAAAATTTGTAAATTTTCGAGGTTTTTAAACCCCGCTATAAATTGGAGATTTTAAAGCCCTGCTATTAATGGAGAAAATATTTTTTCTTTTTTTTTAATTGGCCAAATATTTTTCCTTTTTTTTTAATTGGGCAAACCATTTTCCCTCTTCGCCAAAATAGATTGACAACTCTCACTTTCCTCAAATCTAACCAGTCTGAAGTATGGGCATCTGGCTAGTAAAATGGGTTCAGAGTACCTTGCAAAACTATTGTCAAAGTTATTTCTTTAGTTCTTTTCATGTAAACCGTTCTTAATTAAGCTAAGTAGAGTTCATATTCAGATTGCTTCCATTTCAGCACTTGGAACAATTTATCAAGGCAAGAATACCAAGTATCACCTCACTTATCAATAAAAACATAGATGAACTTGAAGCGGAATTGGACCACCTTGGAAGGCCTATTGCTGTTGATGCAGGCGTAAGCTCTGACTTCTATATCTCTCATTGCTACTGTTGATTGAATGATTTTTCTTTATCTCAGTAATTGCTTAGTGAATCTAGAGTCTGTGTAAATTATGATATGATGGGTGTGTGTATATACTAATTTGAAGCAATAAAATTCTAAAATGATCTAAAAGAGAGAAAAGAAAAGTGATGTCCACATCATGTTTGATAAAATGCACTGTTGAAAGTTGCTTTAAGAATGCAACTGTTTTTTCTTTTTTTCTCCAGCTTTTCTTTTTACGTACAAATCCTAGTTAAATTAGGAGTTCTATCTTTGGTAGGAAACTAATTAGCTATTTTAATTTTGATAGAAATAAGTTGTTTCTTTGTCCTATTTTTAATTGTAATAGCAACTATTTAAGTTGCTAATTTGATGATCAATACAGATGGATTTTACAAGAAAATAATCAACCGCTCTGCGTATTCTCTTCTTTAAACTCCCATCTCTGTTTCTGCGGCTAGCTTTTCAATTGAATTCCTGCGTTGTTTCCCTTTAACGGTTTTAAACCAACAATTGGTATCAAAGCTTTAATCTTAAGGGACTTGTGAGTATTTGCATCAATCTGATCCAGTGGATACCAAGAATGGAGAAGCAAATTTTTCTTAAATGGCACCACCAACTTTCGATGGAGAAAGTTATCAAATCTGGGCAATTAGAATGCGAATATATCTGCAAGCTTTGGATCTTTGGGAAGCTGTTGAAGATGAATATGAAATAGCTCTCCTGTCAGACAATCTCATGGTGGCGCAGATTAAAACTCTCAAGGAGAGGAAAATGAGGAAATCAAAGGCAATGGCATGCTTATTTACTGCAGTTTCATCTAATATCTTAACTCTTATCATGTCTCTGCAATCGGCGAAAGAGATATGGAATTATCTCAAGACTGATTATGAAAGAGATGAAAGGATTCGAGGGATGCAAGTGATGAATCTGGTACGTGAGTTTGAGCTGCAAAGGATGAAAGAAAGTGAAACCATAAAGGAGTACTCTGACAGACTTTTTAATTTAGCAAATCACATCAGATTGTTGGGTTCCACTTTCAAAAATTCAGGGATCATTGAGAAAATCCTAGTAACGACACCTGAAAGATTTGAGGCTACCATAACAACCTTAGAAAATACTAAGGACTTGTCCAAGATAACCCTCGCAGAGCTCTTAAGTTCTTTTCAAGCGCAAGAGTAACGACGTGTTATGAGACAAGGAGGAGATGTCGAAGGTGCGTTACCAGTCAAGCATCATGATGATGGACGCTCTAAGAAGAAGAATAATAAGTACCATTCAACTGATGAAGAAGGTGCAACGCACAACAACAAAAATAAAATAGGTGGTTTCAAAGGAAACTACCCTACTTATAAGCATTGCGGCAAGCTCGGACATGCACTTTTCAAGTGTTGGAAAAAGCCTGATGCTAAGTGCACTAAGTGCAATCAACTTGGGCATGAAGAGATCATCTACAAAAACAAAACTCAGCAGCAAGATGCAGAGGCTCGAGTTGTTGATGAACAGGAAGAAGATCAACTCTTTGTCGCATCATGTTTAACAAGCAGTGTCTCAAGCGAGTCGTGGCTGATCGATAGAGGATGCACAAATCATATGACTTGCGATAAAGATCTTCTTAAAGTTTGAGGCATACTAAAACTACAAAAGTTAGAATCGGCCATGGTGGTTATATTCCAGTAAAAGGAATGGGAGCCATTACAATTGAAACACAATCGGGCACTAAAACAATTTATGATGTTCTTTATGTACCCGATTTGGACCAGAACTTGTTAAGTGTTGGTCAGTTATTAGAAAAAGGTTTCAAATTGTATTTTGAAGATAAAAACTGCTTGATCAAGGAAACATCTGGACAAGACCTATTTAAAGTCAAAATG
Organism: Capsicum baccatum var. pendulum; assembly: GCA_030864225.1. Taxonomy (NCBI): domain Eukaryota; kingdom Viridiplantae; phylum Streptophyta; class Magnoliopsida; order Solanales; family Solanaceae; genus Capsicum; species Capsicum baccatum. The sequence continues at coordinate 171,186,751 of CM061550.1, forward strand.
AGAGACAGAAATTTCTCATTAAATCCATTGGAAGAAGAGTGTGGATTTCACCTGTTGTGTGTGGATCCACCTCTGCTAAAAGAAGACATTCCACCTGATGATGAAGGTTGGCTTTATCCTGGTTGTGATTTCAAAGTTGACTGCATTGACTTGCTTAATGATAGTCAAGGAACAGACTTTTCCGTCACTAACAGCTGGGAGAAAGTATCCCAAGGAAGCTGTTGCTGCTGCGTCTAGGGAGAAGCTAGATGATATTTTTGGACTTTGATCTGATGACTCGAAGGATGATGACATCAACACTGGAAATCCAGATGTAGCAAAAAATGATTTCAAAGTTGAGGCCAGTTCTGATGAATCTACTGTTAAAGTATGGGACTTCACAAGCTGCCAAGAAGAGCGCTCGTTATCTGATGGAAAAGATAATCTTGTTAAACTTTGGGATGCCATGTCAGGGAAGGAGCTTTCGTCATTTCACGGGCATAAGAATACCGTTCTGTGCGTGAAGTGGAATCAGAATGGTAACTGGATCCTTACTGCTTCCAAAGATCAAATTATCAAGCTTTATGACATAAGGGCTATGAAGGAGCTTGAGTCGTTCCGTGGGCATCAGAAGGATGTGATATTATTGGCCTGGCATCCGTTTCATGAAGAATATTTCGTCTGCGGAAGCTATGATGGTTCAATATTTCATTGGCTTGTGGGGCATGAAGATCCTCAAGTAGAAATTACAAATGCACGTGAAATTGGTGTTTGCGATCTTTCATGGCACCCAATTTGTTAGAGAAAAATGATCAGACAACAAAGTTCTGGTGCAAAAATAGGCCTGGAGACTCCGCTCGTGATAAATTCAATTTAGGACAGCAAGGTTTGGGTGATCAAAACAATGTTCTTGGTCGCATGCCTGGTAATTTTCCAAGTCTTGAGGCCCTCTCAACCCCTGGAGCATTTGCCTCCGGTATATTAAAAACTGAGGGTACAATACCTGGAGTTGGAACTGCAGTGCCTCTGTCTATCCCATCACTTGATTTATCACCTCAAGGAGAACAGAAGACTTCGGTGCCAGTTTCAATGCCTTTAGGAGCTCCTCCTCTTCCTCATGGTCCACATCTATCTCTTTTTGCAAGTAATCAACAACAAGCATATAAAGAAAACATGCAGCAAGTTCAGCAGCAGCAGTCACTACCTCAATAAATGACTTCTCTTTCTCTGCAACCTTCAAATTTGCCACAGCTAGAGGACCTGTTCACTAAGCCACTTCCAATCAGCAAGTTCGAGCTTCTAAGGATTGGTGTTTGCATTTCATAAAGCAAGGAGGAGTGTTGAAAGTTGCTTTAAGAATGCAACTGTTTTTTCTTTTTTTCTCCAGCTTTTCTTCTTACGTACAAATCCTAGTTAAATTAGGAGTCCTATCTTTGGTAGGAAACTAATTAGCTATTTTAATTTTGGTAGAAATAGTTTGTTTCTTTGTCCTATTTTTAGTTGTAATAGCAACTATTTAAGTTGCTAATTTGATGATCAATACAGATGGATTTTACAAGAAAATAATCAACCGCTTTGCGTATTCTCTTCTTTAAACTCCCATCTCTATTTCTGCGGCCAGCTTTTCAATTGAATTCCTATGTTGTTTTCCTTTAACGGTTTTAAACCAACATGCATGAATGAAAATTGAAGTAATGAAGAAGAAAACCCTACCAATCGCGTGGCAAAAAATATCACAATGTGATGGATAGAAATATTTAAAAATATTACTCTTGTAAATTGCAGCAAACAATATTGCAATCGTGATGCATTGAATGTTCTGAAAAATATTAGCCACTGTGATCATGATGTAACATGATGCTATCGTGATGAAGGAACTGGAACTGTGTCAAACATAGTAGCTTCTCACTAATCTGTCTGATGCCTATGCTACCTATTTCTTTGATCAAATTATGTGATAATACATTGCTTTACATACCTATATACTTATTTGACATGTTTGCTTCTTTCTAGGTATGTAATGTTTGAAATGGTTGAGGAATTAAATTCTAACGTTTCCCAAAAGTGGACCATATGTTGGATGATGACTACTCTGATCAAGAAACCTTCATCTCACTCAAATGTACAAAATTGTATGACCGCCTCATGACAAACATTTTAACAAGGAAAATAGGCAACCTTTGGAGAAGGTTCAAACCCATTGGCTTAATTTTTATAGGATATTGGTTGATGGTTATTGCATGTGTTTCATTGGGGATCCAATTGAGAAAAGTTTTCAAAATGTAAAAGAGTTCTATGCTAATGTTGTCTATTTCAGGCTCAACTGTATACTATTTTTGAACTTTGTCGTTCTTTTGATAAGATATTTAAGGAGCATCTAGATGGAGGGTAAGTGGATTTTTTTTCCCTTTATTTCCAAAATTAGGGAAACTAGGCCAAAGAATGTGCTAGTTTGCCATATTGTGGTTATTTTCTCTGAAGTGTTAGAAAATGTGCCTGACCCACATTGATGTGCAAGAGTCTCTAAATGGGTTTAATTATATTTGTTTACTCATTTCATATCCTTAAGGTTTGTCGGTTGGACCTTTTGGATTCATTTGCATGACGTTAGTACCGAAATTTGGAAAGCTCATCTCTCCTGACATGTTTTGTTTGCACCTACCTTTTCTCTTTTAACTCAACTTCTGTCTATAGTACTTCTTTGTTTTTTGTTTGTTTGTTTGGGTGGGGGGGTTGTAGAGTGGAAAGATGATTTTTGTTAAAGGGTGAAAAGAGACCACCAAATCTAACTTTCAGTATCGTAAGTACATCAAAAAATCAAAGAAACCATAGTGGAGAACCATAAAGCACAAGAAAATTTGAAACACAAGGAGGGCTTTGGAAAAGGGTGAAAAGAGATCACCAATAGAACTCAAGGAATTGACAACACATTTCAGTAGACATGTCACACACATCTATCTTGTCTGTAAGGATAACCTTGCTTGTACTGATTCAAGATGAATTTCCAGTTTATTGCTCTTGACCTAGACTTTATTTAACATGTATTTTCTCTTTTTGGTAATCATTCAACCTGGTGATGATCGAATTTATGGAGTTTTTGACAACCAACTACCTGCTGCTTTGAGAAAACTCCCCTTTGACCAATATCTCTCTGTGCAAAATGTGAGGAAAGTTGTTTCAGAGGCAGACGGTTACCAGCCTCGCTTGATAGCACCTGAGCAAGGTTATAGATGACTGATTAAGGGGGCCTTAAATTATTTTAGAGGCCCAGCTGAAGCGTCTGTTGATGGTGTAAATAACCTTTCAAAATTTATCAGTGTCAAATCGTGATTGCTTGTTATCAACAGGAGTAAATATTATCTTTTATCACAATTTACCTACATGTTTCAAATCTTTTCTTCTTTTCAACACTTACGTGCGCAGTGAAAAGGCATCATATAAAATGAAACAGAGGGAGTAGTTCATATGATTCAATGTATCATCTTGCACATACCAGCCTTTGTTATTATCAGTTGCAGGTGAGATAGACTATTGTGATCAATATATACATGGCTGCGGAGCTCATACAGACTATGGAATGATAACTATCTTAATGACCGACGGTGTTCCTAGACTTCAGGCATGTTACAAAGAGTTGATTTCTCATGTGGTCACTCAACTAATAGTTATTCTCAAATTAAGATAATAAATATTAGTTGAGTGACTAAACAACAAATCTACCCATATTAAAAATGTCTAGTTGATGCGAAAACAGTAAATGCATAGAGTATTGATAATTCTAGCATTTCATCTGTATTCTGCCTTTTATCAGGTTTGCAGAGATAAATTACAGAAACCTCAGATTTGGGAAGATGTGTCTCTACTGAATGGGTACGTAAATGAGCCATATACTTTACTGAGTTTCTTTAGGGGTTGTTTTGTTCGCATATATCACAGAGTAACAAAGCCAGAACAAGAACGTTATTCGGCATCCAACATCCTGTTAACAACATATTTGCTTCTCCGTATTCGTTCAAATGCAATAGAATTTCCATTCTAACCGTTATATATATGTACCAAGTTAAATTAGGACAGTTAAATAAGGTTTCATTAAGGTTCTTTTGTTAATGGTTTGTTGAGCTCTGAAGCTGATAGAAGGTTGGTAATGGCAATGCCCTCAATTTTTAATAAGCATAGGAGGCGGCGGGCAGCTCTATTAATATTTTCTTGGTTCTTCATGGTTTTTACCAGCATTATGATACTGATGTTTCTTTTCTAAATTATAAATAGATTAGTTAGTAGGAGCGTCATAGTCTCCACTCAAAGTGGCTTTCCTTATGTCTATTGCTTGATTATCTGTCGTGCTCCTCGTTTTATATTATTGCTTGGTGCATTTAATCTTCACTAAATCATTTGAAAGTTTCTCTCATCTTTAATGCATATGGCCTGCTTCTACATCTTGCTTTTTTCTTGAATCATGTTGTTCCTGTAACTCTTTAACAACAGAGAATTGGAGATATGGGCCGCAGAGTCAGCTATGGAGGAGGGAAAAGTTCATTGGGATACTTATTTGGAAGCGGTGAGGCGCCAAAATCAACCACGACAAATGCACTAGTTGTTCAAAGTGAAGGGCCGACAATAAATAAGGAGCCAGCTTCAAAGCTTGCTGGTTCTGCTGCAGTTGACGCTACTAAGCAAATTCCTGCTGGTATTCAGAGCACCGCTTCGAGAAACCATTTTGGGTCAGATGGTCAAAACAAAGGCAACTTTATCACGGTATTGCCTTCGTGTTAATTAGGATGATGTCTTTGAAATGACTTTCTAGTTCATTTTTATTGTTTGCTGTAGAAATATTTTGATCATTCAAGGTAGAGTAACATAAATAGCTTGCTTTCTCACCCTTCACAAATGAAAGTCTGGTAATTCCGAAACAATTGACAATCACGACTATGCTTAGGTATAATCATAGATAACTTCAAAGTTCCTTCTTTTAATCAATTTGATAGGATGATAACTTTATTCAAGGGAGCTTATGATTAGTCATCTATTCAAGTACCTATCCGACCATTCAATTTTGAAAGTTTATTGTATTCAGTTATATAAACACCTCCTACCTGCTATCTTGATTTTTCTGTTTTTTTTTTGGAAGAATAAGTTTGAGAGATGTGCAAGGTGTAGTGATCTTAAATGATGTGTGTGGACTGAAAGGAAGGAAACGTATTTTGATGGAATCTCTACACCAAATCACTCTTTTAAAGCTAGATGTTACCTGCACGTTGAATGGTACTTGGATTCCTAATTTGATATTACCTTTATGTTGAATGGTACTTAAGTTTCTAGTTTGATTAACTGATTGAGTAGTTTGAAACTGTAGCATGGAGTAGTTGTTGATTGATTTATTTATATTTATCATGATGTTTTTTTTAGTTGTACGCAGATATAAATGTAATAAGGACTGAAAGTTTATCTGATTGGTTTTTATACTTTGTATTTTTATGTAGCCAAGTGATGCGGCTAGTGAACCCATTTCGCCCATGGATGCAAGGAGACCATATGATGATAATGATCCTAATGATAGTCGTTGATTTCATTGCAAATTGTCTTGGATATTCAATTATGATATGTAATTGTGTGGTTGGAGTGAATCTTAGAATATTGAAGGTTTTGTGTTTAAATTTGATTTTGGAGTTTGAAGATACTAGTTAATGTTGAAAATTTGAATTTTGAAGATGCTAATGTTTAAAATTTAATTTTGAAGTTTAATGTTCAATGTATTTTTGATATGCTTGTGAATTACAATATTTAATTAGTCATATTGTGTTAATGATATATGAATTGAATAAATATTGGATTGTAGGTTATGCCTAAAGGAATAATGAAATTTGAGCTAAAATTAAAATTTATAATTTGTTATTGCAAATTAAAAAATAAAAATTGCGGAAGTTTTAAACCGCCGTAATTTTTATTTAAAAATTGTGGAGGTTTTAAACTGCTGCAAATTAATTATGGCAGTCGAAAAAAATTATCGCAAATTATTTGTGATGGCTCGTATTGTGGAGATTTTGGGAACTGTTGGAATCGCAATTTGTGGGGTTTAAAATCCCCGCAAATCTTAGAAATAACTCCCGCAATTTGACCCATTTTTTGTAGTGATTGTAAGATCAATCAACCTAAGCACTTTCTATGACAAAATAATGCATGAGATATTGGTTGTTGTCTAGTCAGCTATTATTTTACCTAACCAATCAATTTTTTTGGAAGGGAAGAGCATAACAGAAAATATATTGTTAGCTTGGAAGATCATAAGACATATTAGCAGGAGAAACCAGTTGCATAGTGTGGTTGTAAACTGGATATGACTAAAACTTATGATAGAGTCTAATGGTTCATTCTAACCAAAGTTCTAAGAGGTTTTGGATTCTCTGAAAGGATCATTGACATGGTGGTGAGCAATAACTGGTATACAATGCTTTTAAATGGGCAACCTTTTGATTTTTTCCAATCTTCTAGAGGGTTAAAGCAGGAAGATTCTTTTTTCCTTCATTTTGTTTATTGTAGCTGCTGAACTCTTGACAAGAAGCTTAAAAAATCTCTTCAGATACCCATACTTTAATGGATATAAGATACCAAAATGGAGTCCAAAAATTAATTATTTGTCCTATGCTGATTATGCCATTCTATTTTATTCTAGGTATCCTTATTCTATGAGAAAGATGATGAATGTGCTAAAACAATATGAACATATTTCAAGTCAAATGATTAATATTGATAAGAGCCTATTTAATTTCATGAGAAGGTGCTGATCGGATTTGCAAACCAGATAAAAAGAATTATTAGTGTGAGACAGGGCACGTTTCCTTTTACATATCTAGGTTGTCCTATTTTTTATGGGAGAAAAAACAAAGGACATTTTGAGAATTTGCTTAAGAAGGTTATGAAAAAAATGTTCACATGATAAAATAGGTTGTTACTGTTTGGGAAAAGACACATCCTTATTGTACACGTGTTACAATCCACGCCAATTTATTTTTTGTCTGCTAGAAATCCTCCAACTTGTATGATAGATCAGTTACATAAGATTTTTGCAAAATTCTTCTGAGGTAACATAACTGGTGCTCAGAATATGCATTGGGTTGCATGAGAAAAGATGTGTTATCTTAAAGAGGAAGATGGAGTTGATTTTAGATCTTTACATGATACATCAAAGAATTTATTTACTAAATTTTGGTGAAATTTCATTACATAAACATCATCTATGTGGAGCACATTTATGTGGAATAAATACTGTAAGCAATTTTATCCTATCATAGCTCAAGGATATGGGGCTTCTCATGTATGGAGAAAAACGACTATAGTAAGAAAAGAAGTAAAACATAACATATGATGGCAAGTAATAGCAGGAAATTCCATTTTTGGCATGACAGTAGGACCAAAAAAGAGGCTTTGTACTATATGGAGGGGGATAATGCTATTGATGAAGAGCTAGAGGTTAGATCATTGTGTGAAGAAAATTCTTAGAATAGATAAAAGCTCATGTCTAAGGTATCATACGAGATGTCCAACTTTATAATTAATAGTATTAATCCTCCTTCAACTAAAATAATGATATCTAATGGTGGATGAAAAATTCTCGAGAAAGATTCACTGTGAAGTCAGTATGGAAATTGATGCGGAAGAAGCATGAAGTGAGAAAGGATTATGAATTAATCTGTCCTGAAGGAATTTCTCTGAAGATTAGTTTCTTTATGTGGAGGGTATGGAAGAGAAAAATTGTCACTGATGACAATCTCAAGAAGATGAATATTAACATAAGAAATAGAAAACCATGTCCCACCTTTTTCTAATAACCCATATAGCTAGTAGGTTATGGCGGAGGTTTGCTATTTATGCCTGGATAAATATAAAAGGGATGCATCTACGACATCTCATTATTGCCTGGTGGAAACATGAGGCTCCATCAAAGCTAAAAATGATATATAACGCAATTCCAACATTAATCATATGGGTGATATGAAAAATGAGAAACAACAAAAGGCATGAAGGAAATGCCACTTTCTCAAGCATGGTGAGAAAGTTAATCAAGATCTTGTAGGGGGTGCGGATTAGGAGCGGTAACTTTACTAGATGATAAATAGTTATTAAGTAAATAACTATTTATTTTTAAGTAAATTATTTCGTGTATATTATTGGTTGGTTTAATTTTCATTTTTATTCTCTTGACTTAAGATGTTTTATTAATTCATATTCTAAATTAGATATTATCATAATTAAATTATCTAATGTTTTAGGATTTTCGTTAGTACTATATAATCTTTTGTATTCTAGGTATGAACTATATAGTTTAGTTTCGATATCTTTTAATGATTTATTCTTTTCGTAAGATGTATTCATTAATTTGTGTAGTTTATTATTTTATCCTATTGAAATTTTAGCAATTTCTGTATAGTATTTTATTCTAACTTTGCTATATTCAATGCGTAGGTTTATGTTCTTTATCTGATTAACTAGTATTTGTTGTTCATGTATAGGTAATTTTCCATCTGTATTAAGTAATTTTTCGTATGTATTAAATAAATTACTATCTGTATCTTCTTTTTCTAAGGTTAATTTTATTTTAAGTAATTTTTCTTCTAGTTGTCTTTTTTCTGTTTCAAGTTGGTTTCTATAATTAACTTCTTCATATATCCAATTTTGCCTTTCTCTAATTTTTTTTATATATTCTAACATTTATTTATTCTGAATTATATCCATCTGAATATAAGTAATATTGATGTTCATAATATATGTGTAAGTTTTCTATACTGTTTAATAATTCTTCCTCTTCATAATCTTGTAACTTTTTCCATATTATTTTCTTTATGTCTATAATTTCTAAGTATATATAAAACAAGTATTTTAATATCATCTGTCATTTAAGTTCGATTAAATGTTTTTTCATAATATTTTCTAGTTGTTTGTTTTAGTCTAAGTAATTCTTGCATATTTTTATTAAGGAATTCTATATATTTTATATCGTTAGTTTCCATGTATTTGTCTAAATTTGTTTTCATTTGTTTTTCTACTAATTTTATATATCCTTTTCCCCAAAATTCTAGATATATGTGATTTATCATAGTTGATGTGTATGTAGGTATTTATAAGAGTAATTAGGTAAGTGTGGTATGTAATTTATTCTAGCTATATAATCTTTACCGAGTATTTTTTCTAATATGATTTTCCTTATATCCATTATTCCTATATCCTTAATCACATACAAAATAAGTATTTTAAATTTATCTACCATTACATCAGATAAATAATTATTCATTTTCATAAAATTGCTATTTTCAAAATATTCCCTTCAATCATGTACATAACAAAATATGGTCATCTTAGATTACTATATACTAGATTATTCTTAAATAACATGTTCTTCGGTCACTATTAGCATGGTAATCTGGATATTTTTTCCTTAAACAACGCCTTCACTCTGGTTACTCCCCACCACGGCTTCTTGCCTTATTTGTTTCACCTTTAGGATGTCATAGTTCTTAGAGATTTTTCTCCTTTTTCACTTTGCTAATAAACTTCTTAACATATTATTCTTCGAATAATTCTACTATAAACTAACTAACATGAATTTATTTTATCATACCATGATTGTTGGGAATTATGAATTTAGCTACTCATAATCATAAATAAATATACCTGTTCGGGTAGGTTTGATATTTCTAAACTTTGTTCCTCCATAGCTTTTTTCATTGAAATATACCTGTTTTTTAATCATTAAGCAAAAGATTTGTGGACAAGAGAGAGTTTTTGCTTCAACACATGAAGGCTTGCCTTCTCTGCTGCCGTCTATGCCTCTATTTATAATGAGAGAATAAATAATTTACATGGTTTCTACGTATTCTGATGTTACAAAAAAAAAGGCTATCCTAATATATCTTTACACGTTTACTCTATACGTTTGTCCTAAAAAAACCAATAATGCTAAAGGCCAATAAATGAAACAAGAAAAAGTCAAAAAGGCTATAATAAAGTTATTTACATGATTCACGTATTTCATACTTCAAAGTTAGCTTTTTTTTTCTCCATATGTCGTTTTCTTCTTTTAATGCTTTGTCTTTTTATATTATTGCTCCGTCTCCTTTTTATCTTCTTGTCGTATCTGTTGATTTTTTTATCTTCTTTCCAGCTGGCATGCTTATTTTCTTGATTCTTTTATTCTAGGCGGACTTCTGGGATAATATTATCTTCTCCATTATATCTCAAACATTGATGGTTTGGATATTTGTGTCCAATTATCTTGCAATATCTTGTCAATAATCCGTCTGAAATAAATCCTCTCTTAATTGCTCTTGCAGTAGATTGTTTTTCTGGGTTAAGTAATGTCATTATCTATTGTCTAACACTTTCATATCTGCTTGTCGTAGTTCTTTTGAATTTGAATAAATCATTTGATGATCTCTTGAATAATAGCTCCATATTGGGTTTCCATTAGTATAATTATTTGCTAATTCTTGAATAATTGTGGCTAGTCCCATGAGTCGTTTATTTGCGTAGAAATCAGGTATCTCAATTCTGGGTATCTCTGGCTGCTGCACAATATCTTTCGGTATAATCATATCTCTGGTTAATCCTATTTTTACAACTTGTATAACTGGTTTTATTTCGTTGTGTAATATCTCTGCTGGTGTAGTATAACACTTTATATAAAATAGATTTCCTTTGGTTATGCTTTTATAGGTGGTGAATATTTTATGTAATTCTTCCATAGTTGTTAGTTCTTCTCCGTCTTGGGTATATATGGTATTTAATAATCCATAGTCAAAACAAGTTTTTATTAAGCTTAGGTTGATTTTGGGTAGTGCAATTAGCTTGTTGTAACCTTGTAATTTTTGGGTTATATAGTTTGTGTTTAGTTCTTTGATATCTGTAGCTCTGGGGTTAAGGTTTAGAAAAGTTTGTACTCTGTAGATATTTTCTATGTATTTTTGGGTTGTATAGTTGTAAACATCTTTATCTTGGTTTTGACTATCTCGGTATGTGGTAATTTGTGGGGGTATAAACAAGGGGTCTTTTTGTGTTTTTGGTATAAATGGTTTCTCAAATATCTTATTCATATTCATGTTCTGATATCTTTGTCTACTAACTCCTCTTCTTGTACCTGCAATTGTAGATTAATAAACGGTATGGTTTTTATGGAGTGTCCCAACATCTCCTTCTAGATCTGGAATTTTAATGTCTTCCAATCAACATAGTTCTGCACACTGCTGAGTTAGTTGATTTGCAGATTTAGACTTCAGTTTAACATCATTAGTCTTTAGTTTTTCTATTTCATTACCCATGTGAGTATAATTTATCTAAAAACGGCATTCCTAAAAGTAAATCTTTTGATGTTAGTTCATAATTATAAATTTCTTCTATTATTAATATCTTATCCCATACTTTTATTTTTACATTCCTAGCTTTATAAGTAATTAAGCTTTCTTCATTATTAAATCCTTTAACTATTATTGTTGTTTTTAATTTATCCCATTTACTTTCTGGTAAGCAATTATATCTTCATAAATTAGCTTCTGCTCCTATATCTATCATAGGCGTAAAATATCTACTGTAATATCCTTCTACTACTATCTTCATTAATACATATATTTTCATTTCATGTTAAGGCTCTTCTTAAGAATAATTTCTCTCTGTTATATATTATGGTTAATTGTGTATGTTCTTCATATATCCAATTTTGCCTTTCTCTAATTTTTTTTTATATATTCTAACATTTATTTGTTCTGAATTATATCCATCTGAATCTAAGTAATATTGATGTTAAAAGATCTGTATGAAGAAAGACAAAAAGAAAAGGAAGAAAAAGATAAAGAACAAAAATTACTAAACGAAATAAATCAATTTAAAGAAAAATTAGAAATAAACAATAAAGAAATAAAAAACAAGGAATTAGAAATAAATAATGTAGATGTTGAAGAGACAGATAATTATGATTCAGAAGATAGTGAAACATATACAGAAATATTAACAAATACAAAAAATTTAGAAACCAATTAAAAACAAGAAGTACTTAATGAAGAAAAATTAGAAAATATCAACACAGAAATAAATACTCTTGATAAAAAAGAAAATAAAAATATAATACCTAGTATATCAGAAATAAGGAAACCTACATATTATAAGAATAAGTTTAAAAGATATAATCTAAAGAAAGAGTATGACAAATGGGCACCAAAACAAATAGTTAATAAAAATTATAACTTTTTAGACTTAGATTGTGTAATAGATACAGAAAAAATAATACAATTATGGATAGGATATATGACAAAACAATTATTAGATAATAATATAAACGTAACAGATGCACCAGAATATATAGAAAGAACACTAATAGGAATAGTGAAATTATGATTTTCAAATTTAACTGAAAATAGCAAAAAAATATTTAGAAGAACTGATAAACCTATAGAAGGAACATCATCAACAACAACTAAATTAACACCTATAGAATTATTAAAAAAATATGAAACAGCTATAAAAGATGAATTTGGTAGTATGACAACAATAGAAGAAGAACAAAATAAAGAAAAAGATACAAATAGAAATTTAATGTTAAAATTAGCAATATATAATATGTGTTACATAGATGAATATACTTGCGCATTTAAAGAATATTATTATAAAGGAGCATATAATATAGAAGAAAATAAAGAAATAAGAAAATTATATTTTAATAAATTACCTGAACTATTTAGTTCAAAAATAATAAAGAGTTGGGAAGAAGCAAAAATAGTAGATACTCTAGGAGCAAGAATAAAATTTTTATAACAATGGTATAGAAACTTATGTGAAAAATATAGAGAAGAATTAAAAATGGAAAAAACATTGATAAGAAATTTAGCATGTTGCAAAGATAAAATAACACCCCAATTCGGATGTGAAGAAAGATATTATAAGAAAAGAAAAAGACATAAGAAATATAAGAAATATAAAAAATCAAAATATAAATATAAGAAACCAAGAAAATGATATTATGTAAAAAATTATAAATACAAAAGACCATATAGAAAGAAGAAATCTATAAAAGAATGTACTTGTTATAATTGTGAAAAATTAGGACATTTAGCTAGAGATTGTAAATTACCTAAAAATTCAATAAATAAATAAATATCAGAAATAAAAATAGAAAATACAGAATATATGCAGATAGATCATATAGATTATGAATTAGAAAGTGAGGATAGTATATATGAAATTTCAGAAAATGAAACAGATAATGAAATAGATAGTGAAATAGATGAATCAAATGACTGAAGAAGGTACACAAACGAATCAAATGACTGAAAAAGATATAAAAATAATAACAAAGGAAGAATATTTAAATGATGAAGGAACAGACCAAAAAATAATATTTGACAGTAACCTATTTGATGAAATAAAAGGAAAAGAATTAGACTTAAGTGCAGAAAAAATATTTAAAATACCAACAATAAAAAATATATTTACTAAGAAAAAAAAAGAATATTATGTAGTAAGCCAAAAGGAACATATAATAGACTGTAGATATGCAAAAAGTAAAGCTAGTATAACACTAGTAACAAAAAGAATAATTAGTAAAGAGATAAACGATATAAAAAGTAGAGACCCAATAAAATATGTACACCTTGGAGGTACAGAGATATTAATAAAAGCATGTTTTAGAGAAGGAATAGATACACCAATAGAATTATATTTAGCAACAACAAACCCAGTGTATTCCCACCTAGTGGGGTCTGATAGAATTATATTTAGCAGATGATAGAATTATAAAACCTATAGAAAAAAGCATAATAACTGCCATAAAAGGAAATTTAATATACCAAAAATTTAAATTTATAATAAGTGCAAATTATTCAGTAGCAGTAACAGATAAAAATATAGATAAATCATTAGTATTATATTGGAAAATATCAGGAATAGAATTAACCCCAGGAAGTAAAATATTTACAGTAAGATGCAAAAACTTATATGTATTAACAACAAAACATAAAATAACAGAAAAAATAAGATTAACAAAATACAAATAGAAAGTCCATTCGAACAAATTGTAAAAACAATAGATAATAATGATTATAGCTATAGAGACATAGATATAGAAGAAAATTTAGAAATAATAAATGATAGAATAAGTACAATGAAAAGAATAGCTTATGAAAAACCAGACTCATCAAGCTCATAAAAAAGAACAAGTTATGAAACAAGTTCAACAGATAATTTAAACCAATATTACATAACAGGAAAGGTAAATGGAAAATAATATTTAATACTCTTAAATACATGACAAGAAAAAAATTATATAGCAAATATCTAGTAAAAAATGAGGAAATAAAAACTGATAATGATATATGCCCAGATCTACCAAGAATTTTAATAAATATTAAAAATATAGCAGAAAAAGAAATAATAATAGGAATTGGAAAAATAAAAATAGAATTTGAAGTAAAGGAAGAAATGCAAAAAACAGACATAATATTAGGAATAAAATATCTAGAATAAGTAAAACCATATAATAAGAACATACACAATTAACCATAACAAATAACAGAGAGAAATTATTCTTAAGAAAAGCCTTAACATGAAATGAAAATATATGTATTAATGAAGATAGTAGTAGAAGGATATTACAGTAGATATTATACGCCTATGATAGATACAGGAGTAGAAGCTAATTTATGTAGATATAATTGCTTACCAGAAAGTAAATGGGATAAATTAAAAACACCAATAATAGTTAAAGTATTTAATAATGAAGGAAGCTTAAGTACTTATAAAGCTAGGAATATAAAAGTAAAAGTATGGGATAAGATATTAATAATAGAAGAAATTTATAATTATGAACTAACATCAAAAGATATACTTTTAGGAATGCCGTTTTTAGATAAATTATACCCACATATAATAACTAGAACAGATTGGTGGTTTACAACACCATGTAAATAGAAAGTAAGAGCAAAAAGAGTTAGTAATAAAATAAGAAAGAAAACTGATTGGACAGAAAGAAGTGAAAAAATTACACAAAAGTTAGAAAATATAAAAAATAATGAAGATACAATAGAACTAGTCGTATTTTCGATAAATAAAACAGAAATAACTATATTTTCAATAAATAAGATAGAGATAATTAAGAAAAAATTAGAACAATTATATAGTGACGATCCATTAAAAGGATGGAAAAAACATAAAACTACTATAAAAATTGAATTAATAGATAAAAATAGCAAACCATTAACATATAATTTTGACAATTTAAAAGAATTTAAAATGCATATAGATGAATTATTAGAAAAACAATATATACAAAAAAGTAATAGTAAACATAATAGCCCAGCATTTATAGTAAATAAACATAGTGAACAAAAAAGAGGAAAAAGTAGAATGATTATTGATTATAGAAATTTAAATGCAAAGACTATGACATATAATTATCCAATACCAAATAAGACATTAAAAATAAGACAAATACAAGGATATAATTATTTTGGTAAATTCGATTGTAAATCAGGATTTTACCATTTAAAGTTAGAAGAAGAATCTAAGGAATTAACCGCATTTACGGTACCACAAGGATTTTATGAATGGAACGTATTACCATTCGGATATAAAAATGCACCAGGTAGATACCAACATTTTATGGA
The DNA here is from genome assembly GCA_030864225.1 of Capsicum baccatum var. pendulum. Taxonomy (NCBI): domain Eukaryota; kingdom Viridiplantae; phylum Streptophyta; class Magnoliopsida; order Solanales; family Solanaceae; genus Capsicum; species Capsicum baccatum. Next base: position 171,202,371 of record CM061550.1, read on the forward strand.
TAGTTATTTTAAACAATTACCTAATTGTATAGTATACATAGATGATATACGATTATATATAAAAACTAAAGAAGAACATTTAAAATTATTAGGACAATTTACAGATATAATAGAAAAATCGGGAATAAGTCTAAGTGAAAAGAAAGCTGAAATTATGAAAAATCAGATAGAATTTTTAGGAATACAAATAGATAAGAATGGAGTAATTAGTACTAACAAAAACGTTATTGCAGATTACATATGAAGACAAAGCTACACAGACTAATATAATAGAAGACGATGCTTTAGAAAAGATACTCAAAACCCTAACTACGCTTTCAATGAAAGTAGACAGTATGGTAATGAAATAGAAAAGCTAAAGACTAATAAAGTTAAACTGAAGTCTAAAGCTGCAAATCAACTAACTCAGCAGTGTGCAGAGCTATGTCGATCGAAAGACATTAAAATTTCAGATCTAGAAGGAGATGTTTGGACACTCCATAAAACCCATACCGTTTATCAATTTACAATTGCAGGTACAAGCAGAGGAGTTAGTAGACAAAGATATCAGAACATGAATATGAATAAGATATTTGAGAAACCATTTCTACCAAAAACACAAAAAGACCCTTTGTTCATATCCCCATAACTTACCACATACCGAGATAGTCTGAACCAAGATAAAAAAGTTTACAGCTATACAACCCAAAAATACATAGAAAATATCTACAGAGTACAAACTTTCCTAAACCTTAACCCTAGAGCTACAGATACCAAAGAACTAAAACACAAACTATATAACCCAAAAATTACAAGGTTACAACAAGCTAATTGCACTACCCAAAACCAACCCAAGCTTAATAAAAACTTGTTTTGACTATGGATTATTAAATACCATATATACCCAAGACGGAGAAGAACTAACAACTATGGAAGAATTACATAAAATATTCACCACCTATAAAAGAATAACCAAAGGAAATCTATTTTATATAAAGTGTTATAATACACCAGCAGAGATATTATACGACGAAATAAAATCAGTTATACAAGTTGTAAAAATAGGATTAACCAGAGATATGATTATACTAGAAGATATTGTGCAGCAGCCAGAGATACCCAAAATTGAGATACCTGATTTTTACGCAAATAAACAACTCATTGGACTAGCTACAATTATTTAAGAATTAGCAAATAATTATACCAATGGAAACCCAATATGGAGCTATTATTCAAGAGACCATCAGATGATTTATTCAAATTCAAAAGAACTACGACAAACAGATATGGAAGATGTTAGACAATGGATAATGATATTACTTAACCTAGAAAAACAATCTACTGCAAGAGCAATTAAGAGAGGATTTATTTCAGACAGATTATTGACAAGATATTGCAAGATAATTGGACACAAATATCCAGACCATCAATGTTTGAGATATAATGGAGAAGATAATATTATCCTAGAAGTCCGCCTAGAATAAAAAAATCAAGAAGATAAGCATGCCAGCTGGAAAGAAGATAAAAAAATCAACAGATACGATAAGAAGATAAAAAAGAGACGGAGCAATAATAGAAAAAAGACAAAGCATTACAGGAAGAAAGCGACATATGGAGGAAAAAAAGCTAACTTTGAAGTATGAAATACATAAATCATGTAAATAGCTTTACTATAGCCTTTTTGACTTTTTCTTGTTTCATTTATTAGCTTTAAGCATTATTGGCTTTTTTAGGACAAATGTATAGAGAAAACGTGTAAAGATATATTAGGATAACCTTTTTTTGTACCATCAGAATACATAGGAACCATGTAAATTATTCATTCTCTCATTATAAATAGAGGCATAGAAGGCAGCAGAGAAGGCAAGCCTTTATGCGTTGAAGCAAAAACTCTCTCTTGTCCACAAAAAATATTTTGCTTAATTATTAAATAACAGGTATATTTCAATGGAAAAAGCTATGGAGGAACAAAACTTAGAAATATCAAACCTACCCGAACAGGTATATTTATTTATGATTATGAATAACTCAATTCATAATTCCCAACAATCATGGTATGATAAAATAAATTCATGTTAGTTACTTTATAGTAGAATTATTCGAAGAATAATATGTTAAGAAGTATATTAACAAAGTGGAAAAAGGAGAAAAATTCCTAAGAACTGTGCCATCCTAAAGGCGAAACCAATAAGGCAAGAAGCCGTGGTGGGAGTAACCAGAGTGGAGGTGCTGTTTAAGGGAAAAATATCTAGATTACCATGCTAATAGTAACCGAAGAACATGTTATTTAAGAATAATCTAGTATATAGTAATATAAGATGACCATATTTGTTAGGTACATGATTGAAGGGAATAGTTTGAAAAGAGCAATTTTATGAAAATGAATAATTATTTATCTGATGTAGTGGTAGATAAATTTAAAATACTTATTTTGTATGTGATTAAGGATATAGGAATAATAAATATAAGGAAAATCATATTAGAAAAAATATTCGGTAAAGATTATATAGCTAGAATAAATTACATACCACACTTACCTAATTACTCTTATAAATACCTACATACACATCAACTATGATAAATCACATATATCTAGAATTTTAGAAAAAAATATGAAAAATATACAATTAGTAGAAAAAACAAATGAAAACAAATTTAGACAAATACATGAAAACTAAAGATATAAAATATATAGAATTCCTTAATGAAAATATGCAAGAACTACTTAGACTAAAACAAACAACTAGAAAATATTATGAAAAAGTATTTAATCGAACTTAAATGATAGATGATATTAAAATACGTGTTTTATATATACTTAGAGATATAGAACTTATAGACATAAAGAAAATAATATGGAAAAAATTACAAGATTATGAAGAGAAAGAATTATTAAACAATATAGAAAAGTTACACATATATTATGAACATCAACATTACTTAGATTCAGATGGATATAATTTAGAATAAATAAGTGTTAGAATATATAAAAAAAAATTAGAGAAAGACAAAATTGGATATATGAACAAGTTAATTACAGAAATCAACTTGAAATAGAAAAAATACAACTAGAAGAAAAATTAGTTAAAATAAAATTAACCTTAGAAAAAGAAGATACAAATAATAATTTATTTAATACATACGAAAAATTATTTAATACAAATGGAAAATTACCTATACATGAACAACAAATACTAGTTAATCAGTTAAAGAACATAAACCTACGCATTGAATATAGCAAAGTTAGAATAAAATACTATACAAAAATTGCTAAAAATTCAATAGGATAAACTAATAAACTACACAAATTAATGAATACATCTTACGAAAAGAATAAATCATTAAAAGATATCGAAACTAAACTATATAGTTTATACCTAGAATACAAAAGATTACATAGTACTAACGAAGATCCTAAAACATTAGATAATTTAATTATGATAATATCTAATTTAGAATATGAATTAATAAAACATCTTAAGTCAAGAGGATAAAAATGAAAATTAAACCAACCAATAATATACACGAAATAATTTACTTAAAAATAAATACTTATTACTTAATAACTATTTATCATCTAGTAAAGTTACCGCACCTAATCCTCACCCCCCTACAATTGGTATCAAAGCCCAGTTATTTAAAAAATACAGAAGTAGCATATATGTTTGAATTTAGATTGGATTTACTTGAGATTAATTTATATTGATTGTACCCGAGGTTTTGGAATTTTTTTCCCAGGATAAAATAGCTTTCAATCCAACTATAGTGGTACCTCAAATAATTGGATTCGTCGAACTCACTCAACGATTTGATTGATCACAAGGAATGTTTTGAAGATAATAAGAGTTTGTATTTCAAAATTTTTTTCATACCAAAACCTGTGGATAAATGCAGGTTTATATAGCCATCAAGTGCCCCTTTTGAAAGGTGGCAATGGTTCATCCGAAAAGGTGTATCCTTTGGAAGAGTCATGTCTGTTCATTCGAAATATTGTGTCTTTTTTCTAAATAGACACAACTATCTGAACAGTCACTCTTTTTCTAAAACAATGTCTTTTCATAAAGGGCTGTGTCCCTCTATTTTCCATTTACACTAATTGAACCCAACAATCCCCCACATGAATGGAGAATGACTATTCTTTGTAAAGCTTTACGGATAAATATGTGATCATCAAGCAAATACTGATTGCATCAGGATAAGTGGGTTTCCCTTTGAAATTTTTGTAGTGAACATGTATTGGATGCACTTGGTCAATCGGTAGATTTGATATCTTTGAATCGTCGACCTTTAATGTACACCTAGACAATACATGTCACACAACCAACCTTTTACCGTTTATGATTCTCATGGTTTTATTCTTTTCAGCCATGAACATGTCTCGGTTTCATGAGAGCTTAGAGAATAGGCCTTTAATAAGATTCTCCATGAAGCGTCTTCCACTTCGCCCTCACATAGGTGATTTCTAAACGTTCAATCCTATAGATTAAACTATTTGGTCAAATCTGCCAAATTTAGATAATCATTAAAAGACTTTTCACCTTACGTATTATCCTTGTTTACTAAATATTTTTTACTAGAGCTACCGCCATGCTGACTTGTCATAGGCCTTAAACCCATTCCCTTGGAAGTTCTCTCAACTCCTTCTCTAGATAGACCTTTTGTAAGTAGATACGACACATTATCCTTTGACTTCACATAGTCAACAATGATAATTCCACTAGAGAGGAGTTCTTTAATGATATTATGTCTCCATCTTATGTGACAAGATTTACCGTTGTACATCATGCTCCCTGCTTTACCTATCGCCGCTTGGCTATCACAATGTATATATACTGGTGCCACTGGTTTGATCCAATAAGGAATATCTTCCAAGAAATTTTGAAGCCATTCTGCTTCTTCACCATCTTTATATAATGTGATAAATTCAGATTTCATTGTAGAGCGAGCAATACAAGTCTGTTTGGATGATTTCCAAGAGATCGCTCCTCTATCGATAGTAAATAATATCCACTCGTAGATTTTACTTCGTTCGATCCGGTGATCCAATTTGCATCGCTATATCCTTCAAGTACGATAGGATATTTATTATAATGCAAAATGTAGTCTTGAGTGTATTTAAGATACCCCAAAACTCTTTTCATTGCCATCCAATGAGTTTTATTAGGATTACTCGTGTACCGACTCAACTTACTAATAACACATGCTATGTCTGGTTGTGTACAGTTCATTATATACATTAAACATCCTAATACCCTTGCGTACTCCAATTGTGAGTCACTTTCACCTTCATTCTTTTGAAGTGCAAAGCTCACATCCAATGAAGTCTTGACAATACCAAATTCCATATACTTGAATTTGTCAAGTACCTTTTTGATATAATGAGACTATGACAATGCCAACCCTTGTAGAGTTCTATGGATTCTTATCCATAAGATCACATCCGCAACTCCAAGGTCTTTCATATCAAACTTGATTTCAAGCATCTATTTTGTTGCATTTATGTCTGAAATGTCTCTACTGATGATCAACGTACCATCCACATATAAATACACAATGACTTGGTGATTTGAAGTGTCTTTAATATAAACACATTTATCACGTTCATTAATTTTGAATCCGTTTGCCAACATGGTTTGCTCAAACTTTGTATGTCATTGCTTAGGTGTTTGTTTTAGTCTATAAAGTGACTTAACAAGTTTACACACCTTATTTTCTTTCCCTAGAACCACAAAACCCTCAGGCTGTTCCATGTAAATTTCTTCCTCCAATTCTCCATTTAGGAATGTGGTTTTCACATCCATTTGATGAATTTCAAAACCATATACTGCCGCCAAGGCAATTAACATTCAAATCGACGTTATCCTTGTTACCAGCGAGTATGTATCAAAGCAATCAAGACCTTTTTTTTTTGTTTGAAGCCTTTTACTACAAGTCTTGTCATGTATTTGTCAATAGTACCATCCACTTTCATTTTTCTTTTAACGATCTATTTAGATCCTAAAGGTTTTTTTCTTGGAGGAAGATCAACCAATTCCCACGTATGGTTGCTTAAGATTAAATTAATCTCACTATCGACTGCTTCTTTCCAAAAGGATGAGTTCGAAGACGTCATCGTTTTCTTAAATGTCTGAGGCTCATTTTCTAAGAGAAATGTTACAAAATCTGATCCAAACGAAGTTAACGTTCTTTGACGTACACTACGTCTTGGATTCTCATCATTATGTACATTCTCACTTGGTTCATCTCGAGATCGTTTAGACCCTCCAATAGACTGTTCATGTCTAGTTTTATACGGATAAATATTTTCAAAGAATTCAACATTATCTGATTCAATTACTGTATTTTTATTAATATTCAGATTTTTGAATTTATGAACCAAAAACCAACATGTTTTACTACTCTTAGAATATCCTATGAATACCCAGTCCACCGTCTTAGCTCTTATCTTAACCCTTTTAGGCATAGGAACTTTGACGTTTGCTAGACACTCCCACACTTTGAAATGTTTCAAGTTAGGTTTCTTTCCTTTCCATTTTTCATAAGGAATTGATTGTGTCTTACTATGTAAAACTCTATTGAGTATTCGGTTGGCTGTAAGGATAGCCTCTCCCCACATGTTTGCGGTAAACCTGAACTTATAAGTAAGGCATTTATCATTTCCTTCAAAGTTTGATTTTTTCTTTCCGCAAATCCATTAGATTGAGGTGAATACGGGGCCATAGTTTGATGAACAATTTCATTCTCTACACATATTTCGGCGAAGGGAGATTCATATTCTCCGCCCCTATCACTTCTTATCATTTTTATCTTTTTCTCTAACTGATTTTCAACTTCAGTTTTATATTGCCTAAACGCATTTATTTTAGGCTTATATTGCCTAATACGGGGCCAACTGATTTATTTATGATTTACTATTATTTTATATAGATACTGATATTTGCTTAGAGTGTTGATCATGAATGAACTATGGGAAAAAGGTTAAAAATATCTTTCTATTTTTATATATTAGTTAAATTTATCCTTCGTTATTTTTTGATCAATTATACTCTTACTATTAGCAAAGTTAATAAGAATATTCTTCATTTTAACACTTTTCCACCAAGGCAATGTGAGAGCTTACATGACATGACATTTGGGTGAGGTGGCTGCCCAAGCCACCTCAACACCATTTTTTTTCTTTTCACGTTAAACTTTTTTCCTTCTATTTAAATAAGTTTGATTACTTATTTAAAAAATAAAATTGAAATATTCAAAAATTATTTTTATTTCTCTTCCAAATAGGAATAAACTAGGAATAAAAGTATTTTTTTTGAATAATGAAATTTATCGGTCATCTGAGTGGGTATTCTATGAAATCTCTTCAACAACGTTGACAAACATAGCAGGAAGGTTACTGGAATTTTTGCTGAATCGAACAGAACTTTCCCACCTTTTAAATCTAATATAAGAAATCCCGTTTGAACGGGGATCTGAATCGATTTTGCGAAACATAGTTGCAGCCAACACTGCTATTAGGATTGAAAAATATGTTCCAGGAACACAAAATATACGAAGAAGAACACAAATATGAAGAATTAATAATTTGAACAATGAACATAGAGTTAATTGTATGAAACACACATGAAACATTTTTTCAAAAATGATATTTTCTCCCTCTCCTCTGCAAGATTATTATGAGATTGTATGCAAATAATATTAGTGAATATGACAATCCTATTGAATTTTGCACTAAATAAATAGTCAAGATATTCTTCTATAAAGCAAGAAATATGAAATTTGATCTTATGGTAAATAAAACAACTCTTTGAAAAATTATTGTAAAAACTTTTCACATAAAGTTTCTGTAAAAGATATGTTAGAAATTCTAGAAGTTGGCTTAAATAAAATATGAGGTAACCAAAGAATGAAAGAGCACAATCTTTCATCTAAAAGACACTTTTTCTTCAAAAGATACCTCTTTTCTAAAAGGACAACTTTTCTTTAAAAAAACTTATAATTATTAATTTAATTTGAACACAAATCTGAAAATCCACTTATTTAAATATAAATTAGGACACAAAGATCAAGTTGTGTTCACACATAGAGTAATGTATCTTTCTATTTGAACAGTACCTTAGTTCAATGTCACAAAATAAAATCAAAATTTTACATAGCATAATAGTTTTGAACGTGTTATTCCTGTGATAACATCAGTGACACTACACGCATACAAATTTTATTCCCGCTTTTCATTCAACATGCATAGCACTTTTATGTTCATGTGATATCTAAAATTCATAAACATTTGTGAGAGCAAGTCTAACTCCCAATCGAAGCAACACCACCTCTATGTTCCTATATGTGAAGTTGTTTCAATGTCTTTGTCATATTTGAGACACATGTTCCTTGAACTGAACCTCATTAAGATTATTAGAAATCAACCCTCCAATCTATGATATCCAGTACTAGTATATCTCTTACTTAATACTGAAACATTCACGTATCAATAACTTCTTGTCATGCTTTGAAGCCGTAACTATTCATTTCACAGTGTCGAGTAGGTTTCTATTATTGATTGTTCTACTTAAGGATTTTTAATATAATTATATAAACTTGAAGTTGTATTCAATAACGTCCATTTATGAGTTTAGTAAATAGATTAGTCAAATTCATTAGGCCCTAATGGGATTGAAGTCATTCCTTCTTGAATTAACTTTCTTACATAATCATGTCAAGAACTTATGAATTTTGACTTTCTATATATATCTATATATACATATACATAATATGCTCAAGCTAATATAGTGGCTTGACTGTCACAAAATTGAGCTCATATTTTGCAAAATAAATGGATTTTCTTAAAATCCCTCAACACCCAACTCCTTTCCTTGCTTCAACTAAAACAATTTTATTTCTTAGTTTCAAAAAATTGTACCTCCTCAGAAGGTAACATCGCTCGTGTGGTAAATATTTTTCACATATTCGATACCAACTTGTATTGGTATATCCTTATAAGAAGTATGAAACTTAGATTTTCGTGAATCTTTAGTTCTCTAAATAAAATCAAGAACTTAGCTACTAACCCTTTCAATAGCACTTATTTACACAAGTTAAGCTATGAAATGGTAGAATGGTGGTTGCTAAATGGAATCCCACTAGTCAAAGATTTAAACTTGAAAAAGGCACTACTAAATTGATTAATGAAGATAAAGTGAAAGATATGATGAATAACAAAGAGGTTATCCTACTAACTGTTTTGATAAACTTTAAGATGATGACGAGGAAAATGCAAGAGATGATATGGATAACAGGTGAGAATATAGTCAATAAGGAGAAGGTGAGTAAGGTAGAAACAGGTTCACAAGAGCAATAATATGACAAGTATGATAATGTCAAAGAGGATGGACAATTACAGTTTAATGACCCTCTAGATCATTACCTATAGTTTTATGATTTTTCAATATTTAGAGTTTTTCTATATCCGACAAGTCATTTATGACTTGTTGGGACTGATAGTTTGGTCATCGGGTAGTTTGTTGTTTATTAGAGTCAATTTTCTACTTTGGAGTTTTTACTATTGAGAATTGGGTATCAGATCTAAACTTTATTTACACGTTCCCAGATTCTAATTCTAACAGTTTTGTTAGATTTGAAATATTAATTTTAGGCTAAAAAGACCTTTAGTTAGGGTTCAAAGACTTTTCGACTCATTATAGGCTATTTGGTGAAATTTGGTTAAAATGGTCCTCTAAGTATGGGACTCATATTTGATTGAAAAAACTTTAGATGGAAATTTTAATAGTGTTGTTATATTAAGAATTCTGAATTTGGTAGGGTACCACAGTTCATTTGTGTTCATGGCATTTCAAATGAATTTTGAGGGTCCAATAAGAGATTTGACACTTAATTTTATATTGCAGCATTGCTGCTGCTGGCTAAGAAATTGCCTTTTGCATTTGTAGTACCATGTCCCCTTTTGTGAAGGCCAAGATTATTGGCTACCGCAAACACAATCCCTTTGCTACATTCACAAAGGGTTATCTTTAAATTGGCTCGAGTTTTCTCCTTTGCGTTTTTGATAAAACGACTTTGTTTATGAAGGGTGGTTTCAATTGACTATTGCATTCACGATGGGTCTCTACATTCACAAAGAAAGGACCCCTGAATTTTATTTAAGGTAGGAACCCAATTTACCTTGTCATTTATTATACCCCCAATTTTTATAAACCCTACAAAACTTAGATATTGGTGGGTGTTTGACCCTTGGGTGTAGGGTGCGGGCTAGAGATATTTTTGGGGGCTGATTTCTCGTCTTTATTTTTGTAAGTGTCCGTTAAGTTCTTGATTAATCTCCCTATTTCAATTCAAATACCTAGTTTACTTTGTGGGGTGATTTAGGGCCTATTTCTACTCATATTTTACCTATTGTTGAGGGTAAATGACCCTTAAACTTAGAGTGACGTTTTGATGGTTTCAAATTTGTGATTCTGCAAGTGTACCTCATGTGGGATTTTTAGCTTGAATTTTGATTCAAAGAATTTATATGCAATATAGGTATTGTTACTCTCGTATTTATGTGTAGATTATTATATTGATAGTATGTCATCTTGCCGAGGCTTCTCAAAAGGGAGAATCTTTGATCTAGTAGACTTTATCTAGATTTCGATGCTTTTAGGTAGGCTATACCTATCTTCCGCTTATATTGAGTTTAATTATGATATTATGCAAGATTTTGGTAGGTACTTACGACTTGGTTGATGATTTAGAAATTATGAGATTTATTAGATTAAAAAGCATTTTTTGTAGGTTTCGGCCCATCCTTCTCCTCAATTGAATTAAATTGATATATTATGACTATTTTAGGCCTACTTAATTGATGCGACACGACTGGGGGCCTTGTCATAAAGGGTGACCCAAGTACGACCGGGGTCGAAGACCAGCCCCGTTACCCAACTTAACCTCCAGCCGCCTGTCCTGAGTTGGCTGAATTTCGAGCATGTAACAAGATAGTGAAACAGCTCACATGAAGACTCTGGGAGAGGATCACAATTGTGACTGTCCCAAATGAGTCCAATCATCCCATACCAACAAACCAACCATACCAAACCGATACCAAAATAATGATCATAAATCAGGCCATAATCAAAGATGTTCCAAAACATAGTATTATTAATCCCAAAATGAAATATGATGGAACAATGAGAGATTATGTCCGATGATGCCAACCTCAATACTAATACAAATGCTAAGGCTGAAACCTACACCAATCCTGCCCATTACAAACATAGTAGTACCACAAAGCCTCTGACCAAAAGAGTAGTAAAATCTAGTTGGGACATGCTGTGGTACCCCAAACTTTCTTTAAGTCAAATCTAGTCTCCAAAAAAGTTATTGATGACTTCCTAAATGATTAATATTTAAATCAGATAGAATTTCCCCAATTTTGACTTTTTATCATGTGGAAAATTGAATAAACTTTCTATCGATACCCATTTCATCAAAATCTAGTATCGGGGTAGAAATGTATGGCTGAAATACAGCAAACAGTCAAAACTGCCCAGGTGAGACGGTAAGAGCTGACAGATCGTCAAGCTAGCGATGGACCATCGCCTATGCCGTTGCAGCGGAGACCGTGAGTCCACATTCTACCCAAGGGCGATGGCTCAGGCCGATAGACCGTCGAGCTAGCGATGGACCATCACCCAAGCCGTGGTAAGAGAAAAAGTGAACCCTTATTCTTCCTAGGTGCGACGGTCAGGGCTGACGGACCCTCAACCCAGCGACGAACCATCACACCCACCGTCATATATTTTATTCAGTTATTTTAAGTCATTTTAAAAAAAGGGCTTTTCGGTCCTTTACCACCATAGTGCCATCATGGAGAAACAAGTCAAATGATAAAATCCAATCACATTTTTATACATAGGAATATACGTAGATATATATTATATATATTTGTATAACATACTGAAAAAGGGGATAAGGCTTAGTATACATCTTTGAAGCACCCAATCATGAGACATACCGTGAAGAACTCCAACCTTCCACCCTTATAGTTTAGAACTTTTGAAATTCTCAGTTATATTAAGTAAGAAGACTCTAACCTTAAGGTGTCTCATCCTAAATAACAAGTGGACACTAACCAAAAGCCATTTTATCTTACATGGCAAGTGGACTCTAACCACAAGGTGTCTTATCTTACATGGCAAGTGGACTCTAACCACAAGCCGTCTTATATAGCAAGTGGAATCTAAACACAATCCATATTATATATAGCAAGTGGACTCTAACCACATTCCATCTTATATAGAAAATGGACTCTAACCACAAGCCATCGTATTAGGCAAGTGGACTCTAACCTCAAGCTATGTTATTAGGCAAGTGGACTCTAACCACAAGCCATTTAGACTATTTCTTTAGTAGACATTGGGACTCTATCTCTACTCATTGTCTATATAATGACATCCATTCTATTCAACACTTATGAACTCTAACCCATTTATCCAACTTAAGCCACCAAGTCTACAATTCAACACCATATATGACCACATGGTCTTTATGAAACCATTTATCAATCAATCACTTAAATGGGAAAATTCCTTAGCTCATACCACAATTCAAACCCATTTATGTTTATCAAGACCTTTACAAAACATTCATTCTTCATTAGCATTCTTATACAAAACTTTAGTTCAAAACACAATTCAATTCCATGTTTAGGGACTCTAACCCTTTTAGCCATCAAACCACCGAAGTCATCAATTAACTCATTACATGGCCACTAAGGCCTTTACTATACCATTTACCAACCATTCATACTTATTAGGCGATTTACCTAGTTCATTCATATTCATTTGACTAATGTCATAGTTTAAAACACCATTAGCATGTGACTAGTTATTTCTCGTAAACATTATCACAAACACCTTGAGGGCATACTTTTACCAAGACCAAAACCAAAGTAGAAATCATCAAACTTAGGGTTAATCATGACCCATTTTTTAAACCACAATCAAAAAGGACCCATATGTGCAAACCGTTACAAAAAACATGTATAAGCAAAAGTAAACAATACCCAACACTATGCATCAAAACCCTCAACATTTACTTTCAAAACCACCATTTAAAAGTCAAAATTATTGTTTAAAACTACATGATATTTTGGTACTAAAAATAAGGGAGGTGTCACATTCCTTACACAAGATGATTCACGAAAAGAACTTGACCCTTTTCTTGCCTCTAGATGAACACATGTGGAACCCTAGCCTCCAATCTTCAAGAGAGTTTGAGAGAGTATTTGGAATGTTTGATCCATCAAATAAGTGTTATGAGAGGCCACAACATGCTATATAGTGTGGGGACTTAAGGGTTTTTCGGTTGAAAATGTCTAAAAATCTCTCAGCTTAAAAGATTAAAATCTACTTGCAGGTGGGTACAACTTCCACACCTAAACCATACCTTAGGGTGCCACTAGTACCCATGAGTCGTACCTTGCCCAGAATGTCCAAAGCACAAGAAATTTTGCAAGGGCCAAGTTTTAGGGTGTTTCATTCTAACCCACTTAGGATCATTCATCCTTGAATAATGGGTAAGGTAAGCACAAGCACACGTTAACAGAACATAGAACATCAAGATAACCTTTAATCAAGTTAGATAACAAAGACATACAACAAGGATAAGAAATATGCCATGATCATTATTCAATCAACCAATTACTCAGTTGACTTTTGGACTCAAACCCATTATCTATCAAAACACTTACTCAATTCAAAGTTTAGGGACTTGAAACCATTGCCTATCAAAGACATAAATCAAGTTAAGAATATTAACACACTCTTCAAGCATGAATTTTTGAAACGGAAAGCAAATGCAGATACTTGGGCTTCATGTCCTCTTCCACCTCCCAAGTAGATTCCTTGGCTTTTGGTTCCTCCATAGAAACTTCACTGAAGCCACCTCTTTCATTCGCAGCCGGTGAACTTGACGATCTAAGATTCTCATCGAAACCTCCTAATAGGCAAAAGAGTCTGAAATACCAACATCCTTTAAGAAACAATGAAGGATCATAATATCGTATGGATTGAACTCGTGCTGTAGATCAAGTCCATTTCAACTTGCACTTTCCCATAGACACATCACTACAAGAGCCTGAATCTATCCATACGCTACTTCCACATTAAAGCTTATTCAAAGTAAGAAGGAGTAAACTTAAGCCATGGGGATCTATTTCTTACATCCATCTGTGGACACCACTCTGTCCCATCACTACCGCCAAGTATCATGCCTCATAAAAATTCTTAGATACTCGACACAAATATTGGTATATCTATCAATGACAACATTCAAGACTACCAACCTACCTCCACAATTCTCTCATTGCTATTAACATCAACATCTAGGATTGACACTTAGTGTCTATCAACCACCATGCCCTACCTAACAAAGCACCCCCATGGAATAAAGTACATGGCCCACCCTACAAGGAGGACACCCAAAATTCCTTATTTACCCATCGATAACCTATTATTTCCCAGGGAAAACTATCCCCCGTTAAGCATGCAAAAATGAAAACACTCTACCGGAACCATTCTAGAAAGAAATAATAGAAATTGGATAAGTTTCTAAGACAAGACCAATCCACAACTCAATCTCATCACCGAGTTACTTGGAAGGTCATCAAGGAGAACCTCAGGGCATTCATTAACCACAAGAAAAGATTCTAGAGAAGGGACTTCCAAGTTAGGATCATTAACTCAGACCAAATGATACAAACATCCTTTGGAGATCAACTTTTGGGATCTAAGATAGGAGATGAACCTCCCCTCAGGCACTAAGGAACCCCCTTCCCCTATAATGACTGGCTCATTAGAGAATTTAAACATGACCATACGAGTCTGACATTCTAAGAAACCATAACACGAATGCAACCAAACCATTTTCAATAAGACATCAAAGTCAACCATATCTAATCCTATCAAATCTACTAAAGTTTCTTTACTATCAACTGCTACCACACCCCCTATATAGACTCTCATGACAACTACAGAGTCTCCTATCTGGGTAGAAACAAATAAGTAATCCGACAGACACTCAGGACCAAAACCAAAGTGAACAACCACAAATGGGGTCACATAAGATAGAGTGAACCCTAGATCAAGTATACAATACACATCACATGAGAAAAGTTTCAACATACCCATAACATCCGGAGACACCTCTCACTCCTGGCGAGTAACAAGTGCATACAAGCGATTTCGGCCAGTGTTAGTACTAGAAATAAAAGAAAAAATAGAAACAGTATCCTTTGGTGTAGGAGCAGATAAAGTAGCAATAGGTTGGCCCAAGAATACACTAGAGAAGGGCACTCTCGCTGCATGGGCCCAATTTGACCACATCTAAAACACTTGTTCCTCCCTTTCTCATACTGAGCACGATGATGCTGACCATAAAATCTACAAGGAGGGTAGGTCTTGCTGATTGGACCCCACTAGCTTGATATTAGATACCTTGTTCTCTAGAAGCATCACCACTTTAAGAATGTCTGTCTCCCAATGATATCGAATATGGAGCACTAGCCATGTAATAGGATTTAGGACTCACCTAATTCTTTCTCTTAGACCACTTACCACCGAACTGCTGGCCTCTACTTTGTTTAGAAGACTGAGACCTCTTACTTTGCCTTTCATCAAGCTCAGTCTGTTTCTTTTTATCTCCCTTCACTTATTGCATATACACAGCCAACATAGAGATATCTATGTCTTTGATCAACAATGCAGCCTTACTTTTAAGGACCAATTCATGAGACAGTCCCAAAGTAAACTTATGCATTCTAGCCCTCATGCTAGAAGCTATCTCAGGATTATACTTAGACAACTGATGGAATTTTAAGGCATACTCCTTGACAGAAATACTACCTTTCTTTAAATTCACAAACTCTTATCCTTTTGCTTCCCTCAACTCTTGAAGAAAGAAATGGTCTAATAAGGCACTAGAGAAATCCCTCCATATGGCAGAACTAGTATCCTCACCTTTCAGTTATTCCCACTCTTCGTACCATGGGTACACCACATGTTTCAATTGATAGAAATCTAACTCAATACCTTTAACCTCCGAAGCATGCATAATTCGGATGATACTATCTATTTCATCAATGAAACTTTAAGAATCCTCCTCAACCTATACACCCGTAAACATAGGAGGGTGAAACCTCATAAACTGGCCAACCCTTGTGGCCTTAGAAGATGGAGCATCAGGAACACTACACTCGAAATAAGAAGCTACCAACTGAGTCTACATATTGATAGAGAGACATAACTCAACATTAGTAGCATCCCCTTGAAGTGACTAAAGAGGAGTGTCAATCTCAAATGTAAGGTTAGTGAGGGTAGGTGAAACCCTACAAGGACAGTCTGATGTCACGAACCTTGACCGGGACTGAACTCCAGAAGTTGGATAAGCTCCGTCCACATTGTCCTTAGTCTAGATAAGAGAGCTTGCCTGAACGTCAGATCACCTTGGAGGTATGAACCGAAAGATAAGCAACCAAAATTAGAGAAATCCAAGACCTTAGACTCTATATCTCAAGATAGAACCACAAGAAAGGGAAACATTCCTAAATATCTCATAGCCCCATTCTTATAGGTGTGGCACGCTCCATACCCATAAAAGAGAATCTACTTGACATGGATTTTTGGATACATACCTGACCATGAACCTAGGCTCTGATACCAACTTCACACGACCCAAAACTGGGCCTTGTCGTATGGGAATCTCAAGTAAAAAAGGACCAAAGATCGCCCCATAACCTAAGCTAACCATCATATTAATCCAAAAGTGTCATGACATGACCCAATCCAGGGCCTTGTCGTAATGGGCATCCCAAGTCCATCTAGGATAGGGGACTACCCCCGTTACCTAACCTAACCTCTAAATATACATACCCTGAGTCAAATGCATTATGAACGTATAACAAGATAACATTTATTATGATTACAAACTTTGGGACAGGTCTATAATCGTGACTAACCTAAATAGGTCCGACCATCCATTACCAACCAACAACCATAACCAAACTACTATAATAACAAAGTCCCTGTACATAATATAAAATAAAAGGATGGAATAATCATAAATTCAGTCAAATGTTATCATCACTAATACCAATGCCACTACTAAGGCTGACACCAACACCGATACCACCTATTTCAACCCATAGTAGTCACACAAAGCCTCTAATAAAAAGAAAAATAATATCTGATTTGGACATGCCCTCGATCATATCCAAAACCAATATCAATAAAATGACCAAAGTACGTAAAGACATCTATGATATGAAATGGAGTCTGTCAGAATATTAAAGCTTACCACTTACATCTAATTACTAATCTCGAATCTGATCACAAAGAAGAAGGAGTAGAATAGCCGGCCCCTTCATCACGTAGAGATACAACCGCCTGAAGATAAGTTAGCAGGTGAACTCTAGCAAGTACTCAGGATAAGGATAAAATAATGCCAATCTTTAAAACCAAGTAAACTAACCATATGAATTCACAACCATACACACACACATACATATATATATATGACCATACTAGGAAGAGGTAGCCGGGTTTAGTATGCATTTAAAACTATTAACTTGGGTATGTGTAGCTTAACCATCCTAGAACCACCCACAGGCTTATAGGTCTAGTATAACCCCCTGAACGAGCCCCGATGCATGTAGCCGTATGAACTGGAGATACCATAGGAGTAGAGAATTCCTATGTACCCTTTTGCCATCCATGATATATATACAAGTGTTAGGGGATTCTCGTGCACCCCTTATGTATAGGGATGCCATGCCTAATCCTCATGTCGGCAAACATGAGTTTTAAGTGTTCGTCTTTTCGATTCACACCTTTACGATTAGCTATCACACCTTATTATTATTACCCAATTTAAACCATTACCACATAAGTAAGACCACGATTCCATTTGTTATTAACCAAGTCTATAAGTAGTGGCATTGTCATACTAACTATAGCTTGCAAAAAATGTCTTTATCCAACCTTTTTAAGTAGAAGGGATTCCCATGTACCCATAGATTACATTATTGAGTTGACTAGGAGGATTCTCGTGTACTCCACAAGTAGTTCATTATTAAGTTTGCTTAGGGGATTTCCTTGTACCCCATAAAGCTTTCAACTAGACCAACTGTAACCACCATGACCTTACCATTTAACTATTCCAAACCATTTAAACCATTTAGGGTTCTAAGTTAAATCATGCAATAGTTTCATTAAAAGTCCAACAATAGAGTAAAAACATTCTCATAGGCATTTTATCAAACATTTTAGGGGCATAAGTGTTTCTAAAACCAACTAATTACCAATTTACCATTCCCATGCAATCTATTGTCAAAATCACCATTAAAGCATGTAAATCCGTAAATTAAAACATGGGAAAACCATAAAAAAATATTTATAACCAAAATCCCCAATATATATTTGTAAATCCAAAACCATTCAACAATTATGCTATGAAAATAATCCATAAAATATGCCTTTCGTGGGAACTAACAATGAGGGAGAAGTATCTTGCCTTATATTATGAAGATGATGGAGAAAAATCACCCGTACAAGCCCCAAATTAATCCTCAAGATGACACCCTAGCCTTACTTTACCCAAGAACCGTAGAGAGAATTCGAAAGAGTTTCTAAGTGTTTAATCAAAGAATATTAGGGTAAATGATGTCCCAAAAGAATTATAAGTCACGGTGCCTTATGATTTTAAGTAGGGAAATGTCTAGATACAACTCACTTAAACTGTATTAAAATCCTGTAGGAGGGTGTAACCACCCCATACCAGTCGTACCCTAGTATAGGAGTGGTACCCACCGTTTGTACACTAGGCCTCCCCTTGGACCACAACACTGTCCACCATACGACCATCCAAGCCAAGTTATATCCAATGATATGACCTATTCCCTTAATCCGTACCCATCATAAAATGGAAATCAAAGAGAATTTGGACACTGTCCACTATACGAGTAAATGGTTCGAGTCATTCCCTAACTTATGGCTCATGGTGAGCCACTCGTACTCAGATCCAAGTTAATTTCCTAAGTTTAAGGTTAAGTGAAGGAGAAACTAAAACATATGAACTGTCACCCACCATACGACTCATACCCACCCAAGTCGTATCCATTATAGAAACCAATCCAACTAACCAACCAACACTAATTAGCATACTACCAACATATACTAACTGTACCCCATCGTACAACTATACACCCTACTCATATGATGTCCAAAACTAAAAATTTAGGAAATTTTCTAAGGTTCCAAAACCCAGGGTGTTAGTCTCCCCTACTAGGATTATTCATCCCTAAATAACAGACAAGGAAGTATAAGCACGAGTCACGTGCATCATTAAACATTAATCCAACCTTTAACCAAGTTAGAAAATAAAGATGCAAGAATATATTTGAACCTTTAACTAAGTTATAATACAAAGATGTGATCAAGAAAACATACCTTCCACATGAATATATAAAGCAGAAAATAAATGCGGATACCTTGACTTTATGTCCACTTCCGCTTTCCATGTAGCCTCTTCCGTATAATGGTTCTGCCATAGAACCTGCCGATCCAAGATCTCAACCAAGATCTCATCATAAGATAGCGAATCCGAGATATCCAATTCTTCCAGTGAAACAACCGAAGAAGTATCACCAACACATTTTCTTAACATAGAGAAATGAAAAACTGGATGAACAGAGCTCAACTAGAAGGAAACTCCAATTCATAAGCAATATTACCAACTCTCTGAAAACCATATAAGGACCAATGTACTAGGGATAGAGCTTCCCTTTTTTCCTGAACTGCATTACTCCATTCATGGGAGACATCTTTAGGAACACCCTATCCCCAACCTCAAACTCTAAGTCCCTATGCCTCACATCTTTAAAGGACTTTTGGTAACTCTGGGAAACCGTAAGCCTATCTCGAATCACCTTTACCTTCTCTATAGCCTGATAAACCAAATCCAAGCCAAATATATCCTTCTCACTATGCTCGAGCCATCCAATAAGAGATCTACACCTTCTACCATATAATGCCTTAAAACGGGCCATTCCAATGCTAGAATGGTAGCTAATGTTGTATACAAGCTCTACCAATGGTATATGATCAACCTAATTTCCACTATAATGAATCACACATGCACGAATTATATCTTCCATTATCTGAATAATCTTTTCTGCTTGCCCATCCATCTGTAGCTGAAAAGCAGTATTCAGACTAAACATAGTAAACCTCTTCTGAAATGACAGCTAAAAGTGAGATGAAAACTACGTACCATAATTTGAGATTATCAAAACTGGTATCCCATGAAGCTTTACAATCTTATAAATATACAACCTCATATAATCCTTAGCAAAAAAGCTAGTCCTCATTGGCAAAAAATGATCCGACATTATCATACTATCCATGATGACCCAAATAAAATCAATTAATTCTGAGACCAAGGAAGGCCAGTGACAAAATCTATATTGACCACCTCCCATTTCCATTCCGACAATTCCATTTCCTGATACAAGCCACTAGGCCTCATATGCTTAACTTTTACTTGTTAACACAGTAAAAAATTAGCCACAAATTATCCACATCTTCTTCATACCATTCCACTAATACCTCTCCTAGAGATCATGATATATTTTTATCGAACTGGGATGAACAACATAGCGTGATTCATGCATCTCAGCTAATACCCTTTCTCGCAACCATCAATATCAAGAACACATAAACTCTCTTGGTATTGTAAGGTACCATCACCATTGATCTCGAACACCATTACCTTTTGCCCACCTGCATCACCCTTGATTTTCATCAAGATAGAATATAGCATTTGCTTCTCCTTGATATCTATACCAAGAGATGATCGAATCACTTTCAACACTATCACACTACCATCCTTGAAGTCCAAAAGGCGAACTCCATGATTAGCCAAGTGGTAAATTGTCATGACCTAAACTAGGCCCTGGCCATGATGAGCATCCCAAACTATGGAGGCCCGAACACTCTTCTACATCCGGTGATCATGCACTATACTAACATAATAAAGAAAAGATGCAGATTTATAATAAATGAAATCATGGTCATATTTAGAATTTTGTTGAACAATACAAAAACAAATTTATCAACACCTAGACCACATTTGTTTCAGTCTGCTAAATCTCTAATATATACGAAAATGAATAATAACCATTTGAAATAGGGACAGCCCCCAGTGGACCTAAAGCAAAATAAATGACAATGACATAAAGGAAATAGGCCTTCCAAAATAGAGAAGGCTCACCAACTGCATAATTCACCTCTGTCTGAAAAACTCTACAGCTTATCAAGACTTCTGGACTGAGCCTCAGACTCTGACATATAGGGGATCTATACAATTATACTGGTATGTGAAACAACTTAAAATAATATGTTTTTATACAAAATAGATGAGAGCATTTCATAAAGTCAATAATCATGATATGTAAGAAAAAATACATGGGCATACTTTAGTGAACTCCAAGGCACTTCTTTGAAAACATGACTCACTCTTTATATTAATCCTAAGATGTCTGGTACCCCCTACATTTCTATGATCCAATGTGATATATGGAATCCCCCCTTAACTCGGCGGCCAAGCCTCCAATCCAAGTATGCCGCAATGATTGGAGTCCTAATTTCTATTCTACTATAGCAGTGTCTCAAGGATAAGTATATATTGGCTCTAGCCAATTATATCACCCGAATTAGTAAATTTGGTTATTCTGGTGATGAACCCTTATACTTAAACTCCTTCTTTGGGTAACCATTTACCTCTCTTTAAGCCCAATTTTAGTTCTTTAAAATCATTTGTTATGTATTCAAAACATTTATCATTTATTCTATTAAGGGCATACTATCATCGTGTATTGTCATACCCTGACTTGCAAGTCCATATCATATCAAATTCGCTGCCCATCATACTTCAAACATACACATGACCACCCAAGGTTCATGATGTCACAATAGAGACATCACTTTGAAATCTCAAGAAAACTTATGCATTTATTATCTCTTTGCAAGATTCAAAACATGTGGTGGTCATGTTAATTTAATCAATCACATACAATTCCTTTTCTTTAAAGCAAGTATATAGTTACAACAAGAAACTCCCTCTCCTCATCTATAAACCATGTCAAACACTATGATATTGAGAAGATCATTTTCAAACATTGAACTATGCATTTAAAATCATTCACAGTAAAATTATGAACTTTAGTTTGCAATAAAAGAGGGATTCCATACTCATTCTCTCAATCAAATCTTATAAAATACATGAATTCACACATATATATATAGTTACAATTCAATTATCATGAAAAGTAATTCAAAACAATATGTATTTCAATCAAAACAGTCCCATGATGCATAATCTTCGAAAATCATATCATATACTTCATTATAAATCATAATTAGAGATTTTTAATCGTGATATAAAATGTAAACTCATGCCCAAGGTTTTTAGAGTAGTCCCACATACCTTAGTTTACTTAGGAGAAAGAGTGGCATCCAAATCAAACTTTAGTTCGTGGAATTCTTAGCTTGGAATGATAAACTCTTGACCTTAGGAGAAGGAACTAGGTTTTTGCTTTTGGTGTAATAGGAGTATTTTTTGATGAAATCAAGCCTAATATGCTTAGATTATCATTTAATATGATGTTTAGACGAATTAGGGTAAGGGAAAAGAACTATTTGCATTTAAAAATGCGGATAAAAATAATGCAAAGCTGGGCCCCCTTCGCATCGCAACCCCTAGAAATAGGGAAAAGGCTTGCGTCGCGACTCCCAGAAATAGGGAATAGGTTTGGATTGCGACTCCTAGAAAAGGGAATAAGACTCGCGTCACGGGCCTATCACGAGACCTTACTATTTTGGACCTCTAAACTCACCCTTGCGCTAGTCTAAAAATTTTGAAATTTACCCGGGATATACCCTTGACTCCCCCGATCATGAATCAACTTACAAATTAAATTTTTGAGGCCAGGAAGGTTGAAATTAAAATCCTCAAAGATTAAGAGCTCAAAATATGACTAATTCCTACTTACACTTAGGAAATTTTGAAGTTACTAGCTTCTCATATATGCTTCTAGGTGATATCAAGTCAAGAAAACTATGGGGCATTACATTATCCCCCCTTCGGATTATTCATCCCCGAATGATGATGCAGGGCACAGGTAAACATGATTTATCTTAGCGAATAGAAGATAAAAAGAATAAGATAAAGATCGTACCTTCTATTTTGTCATTCACCGAATAAAAAAGATTTGGGTATCATGAATGCATATCGATCTCTAACTCCCAAGTAGCCTCCTCAATTTTTTGATTCCTCTATAGCACCTTAACCGAGACTATTTCCTTGTTTCACAACTTCTGAACTTGATGATCCAAAATGGTAATGGGTTCTTCTTCATATGAAAAAGAGTCTTTCACATGGATTTCCTCTACAGGCAACACTAGGGATGATCTCCAATGCACTTTTTAACATGGACACATGGAATACTGGATGAACGGAACCAAGACTTGCAGGCAATTCTAACTCATAAGCGACTCCGCTTATCCTTCTCACAATCTGATATGGTCCTATAGAGCGAGGACTCAGTTTACCTTTCTTCCCGAATCGCATGACTCCCTTTATAGGGGAGACCTTTAGAAATACCCAATCATCGATCTTAAATTCCAAATCCCTTCTCCTAACATCGGCGTAGGATTTTTGACGACTCTGGGCGGTCTTAAGACATTCTCTGATGACTTTTACCTTCTCCATTGCCCGATGAACGAGATCAGGCCCAAACAACCGCATATCACCCACTTCATACCACCCAATTGGTGATCTATATTTTATCCTATAAAGTGCCTCAAAAGGTGCCATCTTAATACTTGTATGGTAGCTATTATTATAGGGGAACTCTATTAATGGCAAGTGATCCACCCAACTAACTTTGAATTCAATTACATAGGACCTTAACATATCTTCAAGGGTCTGAATAGTGCGTTTAGCTTGCCCTTCCGTCTGAGGGTGGAACACCGTATTTAGGTTCACTTGGGTACCTAAACCCCTCTGAAAAGATTTCCAAAACTGTGAAGATAAAAGCATACCTCGTTAGGATATAATAGATACAGGTTCCCCATGCAACCGAACTATCTCCTCAATGTATAGCTTGGCATAATCATCTCCCGAATAAATAACCTCACTTGCAAAAATTGAGCTGACTTGGTCAGCCGATCCATAATTACCCAAATGGAATCATACTAGTTTTGGGACTTCAAAAGTCCTGTGATGAAGTACATAATGATCATCTCCCATTTCCACAAAGGCAAAGCTATCTCTTGGGAAGTACCACCTGGCCTCAAATGTTCTACTTTAACTTATTGTCGATTCAAACACTTAGGAACAAAGTCAGCCACATCACACATCATATTATTCCACCAATATATAGTTTTAAGATCATGGTACATCTTTGTAGAGCCTGGGTGAACAATATACCTCAAAGTGTGACCCTTATCAAGGATTGTTTTCCATAATCCATCCATATCTGGCACACATAACCTACCCTGATATCTCAAAATCCCATCACCACTAATTTCAAAAAACATCACCTTTTGTTGACCTATATCTTTCTTAATCTGTATCAAGAAGGGATCCTCAACCTACTTCTCCTTAACTTCTGCACAAAGGAATAATTTAGCTATTTCATGCACAACTACCTCTCCATCTTAGGAATCCAGGATTCACACCCCTAGATTTGTAATCCAGTGAATATATTTCACCATCTCTCTTTTTCCTTTCACAACATGTGAAAGACTGCCCAAACATAATCTGCTAAGGGCACCGGCCACCATATTTGCCTTTCTCGGATGATAGTGCAGGCTTATATCATAGTCCTTCACAAGTTCCAACCAACGCCTTTGCTTGACATTTAGCTCTTTCTACGAGAAAACATACTTCAAACTTTTGTGGTCAGTAAATATATTAATATGTACCCCATAAAGATAATGCCTTTATATTTTTAGTTCGAACACCACAACCGCTAACTCCAAGTCATGGGTGGGGTAGTTTCGCCCATGCACCTTCAACTTCCTAGATGCATAAGCTACCACCTTACCATGATGCATAAGTACACAACCAAGTCCCACTCGAGATGTATCACAGTATACGACAAAACCATCTGTACCCTTAGGAAGAGTCAAAACCGGTGCAGTAGTCAAACTGTCCTTCAACTTCTCAAAGCTATTCTCACAAGAGTTCGACCATACAAATTTCACCTTTTTCTGCGTCAACCTGGTAAGTGGAGCATCTATCAAAGAAAAACTCTCTACGAACCTTCTGTAATATCCTGCCAAACCCAAGAAGATCTGAATGTCTGTTAGAGTCATAGGTCTGGGTCATTTTCTCACTGCCCCAGTCTTTTGGGGATCAACTTTAATTCCCTCATTAGATACAATATGCCCCAAGAAAGCAATATCAATAAGCCAGAATTCACACTTGGAAAATTTTGCATATAATTTATGATCTTTGAGGGTCTAAAGAATGATTCAGATTTGATTGGCATGATCCTCCTCACTCTTAGAATAAATAAAAATGTAATCAATGAAACTATGTCAAACAGGTCTAGAAACTGATGGAACACCCTATTCATTAGGTCCATGAACGCTGCAAGGGAGTTAGTCAATCCAAAGGATATGACTAAGAATTCATAATGGCCATATCGGGTTTGAAAAGCTATTTTGGGAATGTTAGCCTCCCTGACCTTCAACTGATGATACCCCGAATAGAGGTTTATCTTTGAAAAGCACCTACCACCCTGAAGCTAGTAAAAAAGATCATCAATCCTAGGAGTAGGGTACTTGTTTTTGATAGTGACCTTATTTAACTGACGGTAGTCTATAAACATATGAAGGGAACCATCTTTCTTATGCACAAAGAGCACAGGTGCACCCAAGGGAGAAACACTAGAAAGGATAAAGCCTTTATCAAGAAGATCTGCTCATTGTTCTTTCAACTCTTTCAATTCAGCAGGAGCTATTCTATAAGGAGGAATAGAAATCGGATGGGTGTCCGACAATAAATCAATAGCAAAATCTATCTCCCTATCAGGTGGTATCCCTGTGAGATCATCGGGAAAGACTTCTGGGAATTCATTAACCACAGGGACAGACTGAAGAGAAGGACTTTCAATATTAGAATCTTTTACCCAAATAAGATAATGCAAAAAACCCTTTGATATAAGTTTATGGGCTCTGAGGTAGGAGATGAATTTCTCTCTAGGTGATAAAGAATTCCCCTTTCATTCTATTATTGATTCATTCGGAAAAGAGAAAGTAACCCTTTAGGTTCTACAATCTAGAGTGGTATAACACAAATGGAGCCAGTCCATTCCTAGAATAACATCAAAATCAACCATATCAAGCTCTATAAGGTCTGCCATGGTATCACGGCTATAAATGGACACAACAGAATCTCCAACAGGAGTGGAAATAGAGAAAGGTTCTGCAGTAACTTCGGGCTCAAACCCAAAATCGACTGCCATATATAGAGTCATATAAGATAAGGTAGATCCCTGAACAAGTAATACATACACATCACAGGATAAGATTCACAACATACCCGTGACTATATCTGGTGAGGCCTCTTCCTCCTGGCGATTGGACAAGTAATTCAACCGATTGCGTTCGCTTCTGATAGCTGAAGTAGCACCTTTTGGAGGTGTTGGTGGCGCAGAGGAATTAGGTTAGGATCTAGTACCTCCCATATTTTCTCTAGAAGTAGGACAGTCCTTTTTGAAATGGCCTGATTTATAGTAATTATAACACACGCGCTCACGATAGATACACTTTCTCAAATTGTTCCTCCCACAGTTTCCGCAATGAGGATATGGCCTATATGACTGAGCTACACTTCTTTGTGACTGAGTGCCTTGCACTCTCGGTCCATGACTAGGTTGGAAATTTTGAAACCGCCGATGAGCTAGAGGTATGGGCACTGAGGCGCTGGCTCAGCCTGAGCATCACTCCTGAAATTTTCCTTCTTCCACCTTGCACTCTAGCACCAAGTCATCCGAAAGACCGATGCAAACTTCCTCATATAGTCTCTTATGTTTCCTGCCAACTAAGGAGCATAATAGGATAGTTGATTGAATTTTAGAGTGTACTCCTTGACACTCATCTTCCCTAGCTTTAATTTTATGAATTCTTCAGCCTTGGACTCCCTTAACTCCTGAGGAAAGAAACGGTCCAGGAAGGCTTCCACAAATTCACCCCACACTAAAGGATCTGTATTCTCACCTTTCAAATCTTCCCACTCATTGTACCACTGATTCGCTACTTCCTTAAGTTGATAACCTGATAGTTCAACCCCTTCCACAACATCCACATGTATCACCCTAAAAATCTTTTCCATTTTATCCAAAAACTCTTGTGGTTCCTCCTTTGCCTTTGTACCCATAAACTTAGGTGGGTTCAGTCTCATAAACTAAATCACCCTAGTAGTCTCGGATACACCAGATGTAGAACCCACATCCTCTGACTGTCAGGTCTATAAAGCTACTAGCTTTGCAATCATATGCATTGACTGTCTAAACTCAGTATTCAATATCTCTCTCTCGAGAGGTTGGGTGTGTTAGTACCAGACCGAGGAGCCCTAAGAGCCCTAGGTGGGCTAGTATAAATGGGAGGGACTCCCTGAGTAGCTACAAATTCAGAAGTATGAGCCTTATTGCGTGTCCTCATCCCATGGGTGGGACGGACCTCGTCGGTTTGGGTGTTCTGATCATTGAAGTGACGTGGAGGCATGATACCTTTTCTGAACTATAATAGACCAGTGATCAAGGGATATTCAGACTTAACAACACGAACTAAATCACAAAGAAGGGAAACATTCCTAAACTTCTAGTAGCCTCCTGCCTATAAGTGTGGCGTGTTGCACACCCATAAACAAGACTCTACTCGATGTGATTTCACAGACACCCTGGGACCATGAATCGTGCTCTGATACCATGTTTGTCATGACCCAAACTAGGCCCTGGCCGTGACGAGCATCCCAAACCATGAAGGCTCGGACACCCTTCTATATCTGGTGATCATGCACTATACTCACATAATATAGAAAAGATGCAGAATTATAATAAATAGAATTATGGCCATATTCAGAATTCTGTTTAACAATACAAAAAGAAATTTATTAACACCTAGACCATATTTGTTTCAGTCTGTGAAATATCTAATACATACAAAATTAAACAATAACCATCTGAAACTGGGTTAAGGCCCCACTAGACCTAAACCAAAGTAAATGACATTGATTGAAAGGACATAGTCCTTCTGGAACAGAGAAGGCTCACCAACTGTACAATTCACTTCTGTCTGAACAAACTCTATAGCTTATCAAGACCTCTGGACTGAGCCTCAGACCCTGAAATATAGGGGGTCAATATAATTGTACTGGTATGTGAAACAACTCAAAATAACATGTTTTTATACAAAATAGATGAGAGCATTTCATAAAGTCAATAATCATGATACGTAAGTTAAAATACATTGGCATACTTTAGTGAACTCCAAGGCACTTCTTTGAAAACATGGCTCACTCTTTATATTAATCCTGAGATAAATGGTACACCCTACATTTCTACGATCCCAAAGGTATATGGAATCCTCCCTTAACTCGGAGGCCAAGCCTCCATTCCAAGTATGCCACAAAGATTGGAGTCCTAATTTCTATTCTAGTATAGTAATGTCTCAAGGACAAGCACACATTGGCTCTTGCCAAATATATCACCCGAATCGGTAAATTCGGTTATTCCGGCGATGAACCCTTACACTCAAACGCCTTCTTCAGATATCCATCTACCTCTGTTTAATCCTAATTTTTGTTCTTTAAAACCGTTTATTATGCATTCAAGACATTCATCATTTATTCTATTTAGGGTTTACTATCATCGGGTATCGTCATACCCTGACTTGCAAGTCCATATCATATCAAATCCACTGCCCATCATAGTTCAAACATACACATTACCACCCAAGGTTCATGACGCCATAATAGAGCCATCACTTTGAAATCTCAAGAAAACTTATGCATTTATCATCTCTTTGAAAGATTCAAAATGTGTGGTGGTCATGTTAATTTAATCAATCACATACAATTCATTCTCTTTAAAAAAAGTATATATTTACAACCAGAAACTCCCTCTCCTTATCTATAAACCATGTCAAACACCATGATATTGAGAAGATCATTTTCAAACCTTGAAATATGCATTTCAAATCATTCACAATAAAATTATGAACTTTAGTTCGCAACAAGAGAGGGATTTCATACTCATGCTCTTAATCAAATCTTATAAATTACACTAAATTCATATATATATATATATATAGTGACAATTCAATTCTTATGAAAAGTAGTTCAAAACAACATGTATTTCAATCAAAATAGTCCCATGATGCATAATCCTCAAAAATCATATCGTATACTTTATTATAAATCATAATTGGGGATCTTTTATCTTGATAAAACTTTTAAACTTATGCCCAAGGCTTTTAGAGTATCCTACATACCTTAGTTTACTTAGGGGGAAGAGTGGAGTCCGAATCACACTTTAGTTTGTGGAATTCTAGGCTTGGAATGATAAACTCTTGATCTTAGGAGAAGGAACTAGGGTTTTGCTTTTGGTGTAATACGAGTATTTTCTGATGAAATCAAGCTTAATGTGCTTAGATTATCATTTAATCTCATGTTTGGATAGATTCAGGTGATGGAAAAGACCCATTTTCCCTTTAAAACACGAATAAAAATAATGCAGAGTTGGCCCCCTTCACGTTGCGACCCCCAAAAATGGGGAATAGGCTTGCGTCACGACTCCCAGAAATGGGAATAAGACTCGTGTCGTGGGTCTATCATGAGAACTTACTAGTTTAGATCTCCAAACTCACCCTTACACTAGTCCAAAATTTCCAAAACTTACCTGGGATATACCCTTGATACCCCCGATCACGTATCAACTTACAAATTAACTTTTTAAAGTTGGGAAGGTCAAAATTAAGATCCTCAAAGATTAGGAGCTCAAAATGTGACTAAGTCCTTATTACACTTAGGAAATTTTCAAGTTGATAGCCTCTTATACATGCTTTTAGGTGATATCAAGTCGAGAAAACTCTAAGGCGTTACATGAATATCCTTCACCAACTCCTATATCTCCTTATCCATATGACCTAAACTCCCCATGGATAACCTGCTAAGAGCATCAGCAACAACATTAGCCTTACCTGGATGATAGTGAAGGCTCATGTTATAGTCCTTGAGAAGCTCAAGCCATCTCCTCTGCTTGAGATTAAGATCTTTCTGAGTGAACATATACTGAAGGCTCTTATGCTCATAAAAGATGTCCCTAAACACTTCATACAAATAGTGCCACTAGATTTTCAGTGCAAACACCATGGCTAATAATTCCAAATCATGGATAGGATAATTTCTCTCATGCACCTTCAACTGCCTAAGAGGCATAGGCAACTGCCTTACCATGCTGCATAAAAACACAACCAAGTCCCACTCGGGACACATCGCAGTAAACCATAAATCCATTATTGCCTTTAGGCAAAGTCAAAACCGAAGCCAAAGTTAGCTTATCTTTAAGCTTCTTGAAACTACCTTCACAAGCATCCGACCAAGAGAACTTTACCTTCTTTTGAGTCAACTTAGTCAATTGGGCCGCTAACATCTAAAAAATTTTCACAAACCTCCTATAATACTCAGCCAAACCCAAGAAGATCCATATGTCGGTTAGAGTCGTGGTTCAGGATACTTTTTAACCACCACTATCTTTTGTGGATCCACTATGATCCCCTCACTAGAAATAATATGACCCAAAAAAGTAACAACGTTCAACCAGAACTCATATTTAGCGAATTTGGCATACAACTTCTTTTTTTTAAAGATATGCAACACCACACAGAGGTTATTATTATAATAATCCTCTCTCTTAGAATATACCAGGATGTCATCAATGAACACAATGACAAAAAGATCTAAAAACTGACAGAATAATCTATTCATCAAATCCATGAATGCCACCGGAGCATTGGTCAAACCAAAGGACATAACCAGGAACTCACAGTGCCTATACTGATTATGAAAAACTGTCTTAGGGATATCCATCTCCCTAATCTTAACCTGATGATTACCAGACCGAAGATCTTTCTTAGAAAATAATTTGGCACCTTACAACTAATAAAACATGTCATCTATCCTTAGATGAGGATACTTTACTGTCACTTTATTCAACTTTCGATAGTCAATACACATCCAAAGAGAACTATCCTCCTTACGCATAAATAATACTGGTTCACCCCAAGGGGACACACTAGGATGGATGAAATCTTTATCCAGAAGATCCTTATGTTGCTTCTTGAGTTCCATAAACTCAGCTGAAGCTATTCTATAAGGAGGAATAGATATTGGACAAGTGCTCAGAACCAAATCAATCCTAAACTCAATCTTTCTATCTGACGGAGCACCGGGAATATCATCTGGAAAGATCTCAAGAAACTCATTCACCAATGGAACCGAATGCAAGTAAGAAACTTCCAAGTTAGAATCGTTAACCCAAGCTAGATACTAGAGACACCCTTTAGATGTATAGCACGAATGTAACTTAAAGACAACCTTACAGGTTAAGGAACCATCCTCCCACTCAATAACTGATTCACCAAGAAACTTAAAGACAACCTTATGGGTTCGACAATCTAAGGATACATAACACGAATGCAACCAATCTATCCCCAGAATAACATCAAAATACCCCATATCTTTTTTGAAAAAATCCACTAAAGTCTCCTTACTACCAAAAGATATCATACCCCCTATAGACTCTTTTAGCAACCATAAAGTCACCACCAGGTACAAATTGAAAATATATCCAAAATAACCTCAGGATAAAAACCAAAATATACATCCACAAATGGGGTTACATAAGAGAGAGTGGATCCCAAATCAAGTAAATAATAAATATCCCCAAAAAAGAGTTACAACTTACCAGTTAAGACATCAGGTAATGCCTCAGATTCCTGTCGAGTAGTAAGAGCATACAATCTATTTTGGCCTGTGCTAGTACCAGAAGAAGAAAAAGATATAGAAGCAACACCATTTGGTGCAAGAGCAAATAAAGAGCCAATTAGGACTCTATTTGCTCCCGTAGTTACCTTACTAACTATATAATTTCTAAGAATATAGTCTGGCTAACCATATTTAAAAAATATGTCCCTTCCCTCATCACAGTATCCCTGATGTAAACGACTATAGAATCGGTAAGAAAGGTACGATAAGGCTATCTAAGCCCCACTTGCCTAAGATTAGGAACCTTATCTCAGAAAATTATTTCCACCCTGATGTCGCCTATCACCCAACTACTTCGAGTAAGGAGCACTAGCTGTGGAGAAGAAACCAGAACTCCCTCACTTCTTCTTTGGCCACTTACCACCATCCCGACCATTTTTTTGTTAACCACTACCTTGATCAGAGAACCTAAACTTTTTACCCTGCCATTCACCTATCTTAAAATTCTTCCTTTTTTCTTTCTCCACCTGTTGCATATGAACTACCAACCTAGAAATATCCATGTCCTTGATCAACAATGTTGTCTTGCTCTTTAGGATCAAATCCGAAGACAGTCATAAAGAAAACTTTCTCATCCTGGCCCATCATGTCAGACAATAATTCTAGAGCATACCTAGACAACTAGTGAAATTTCAAAGCATACTCAATGACCAACATCTTGCCCTATTTCAGATTAACAAATTCCTATGCCTTACTTCCCTTAATTCTTGAGAATAAAAATGGTACTAGAAAAGCATTAGAGAAAGTCTCCCATATAGAAGACTTATCAACCTTATCCCTTGCTTGATCCCACTCTTTGTACCATTGGTACGCCACATCATTTATATGATAGGTAGCAAAATTCACTTCTTCCACATTTGTAGCCCACAGATCATAAAGATTTTTTCCATCTTATCTATAAAACACTGAGGATCCTTCTTCACCTTAACACCAATAAAGGTTGGAGGACTCATCTTCATGAACTGGCCTACCCTTATGGCCTCAAACATTACAATACCTGATGGACCACGCTCAGCCTGAGAATATAACAATTGAGAAATCATTTGAATCAACTGACAAAACTTTGTATTTATTATGTCTTCTTGAGGACGACTAGAAGAAACGTATGGAACTCTAGAAACATCAGAGACTGTACCCTTATATTGATTATGGATCCCCTGAGTTGAGCGTGCCCATCAATATCATCCCTAGTTGGGACAAAGGAGTTTCTTTGTATATCAGGTCAATGAGGCATAATCTAAAAGGTGAACAAACCAAAATTAAAGAAGATTCCAGGGCTTAATCCCCAAGATTTAAAATAGAACACAAAGAAGAGAGGCATTTTCTAAATGCCTTGTAGCCTCTCTTTTATGAGTATGGTGCACTACACATCCTTAAAAAAGACTGTACTTGACATGGCTTTGTGGACTCCCAATTGACCATAAACCTAAAGCTCTGATACCAACTTGACACGACTCGAACCAGGGCCTTGTCGTGATAGGCATACCAATTCCATCTAGGATCGGGGACCAACACCATTACCTAACCCAACCTCCAAATATGCATACCCTGCGTTGGATGAATATTAAACATATAATAAATAGCATTTATTATGATTTCGAACTCTAGGATAGGTATATAACCATGACTAACCCAAACAAGTCCAACCATCCATTACCAACCAACAACCATAACTAAACCAATATAAAAACAAAGTTCCCATACATAACATAACATAAAAGGATGGAACTATCATAAATTTGACTCACACCTTCACGGTTAGCTATCACACCCCACTATTATTGCCTAATTTAAATCATTACCACATAACCAAGACCACCATTCCATTTGTTATTAACCAATGCTATAAGTAGTGGTGTCCTTATACCGACTAGCTTGCAAACTATATCCTTAGACAATCTTTTTAAGAAGAAGGGATTCCCATGTACCCATAGATTACATTATTGAGTTGATTAAGAGGATTCTTATGTACCCCACAAGTATTTCATTATTAATTTTGCTTGGGGATTCCTGTGTACCCCACAAGACTCTTTCAATTAGACCAACCATAACCACCATGACCTTATCATTTAACCATTCCAAACTAACTAAACCATTTAGGATTCTATTACAAAGTTAAACCATGCAATAGTTCCATTAAAAGTCCAACAATATAGTAAAAACATTCTTGTAGGCATTTTATCAAACATGTTGGGGGAATATTGTTTCCAAAATCAAAACCAATTACCAAATTACCATTCCCATGCAACCGATTGTCCAAACCACCATTAAGCCATATAAATCCATAATTAAAACATGGGAAAATCATAACCAAGCATTTATAATAAAACCCCTAACATATATTTGAAAACCCAGAACCATACAACAATTATGCCATGAAACTAATCCATAAACATGACTTTAGTTGGAACTAACAATGAGGATGAAGTATCTTGCCTTATATTATAAAGATGATGGAGAGAAATCACCTGTACAAACCCCAAATTAATCCTCAAGATGAAACCCTAGCCTTTCTTTACCCAAGATCCTTAGAGAGAATTTAAGAGAGTCTCTAAGTGTTTAAGATTAGAATATTAAGGTAAATAACGTCCCAAAAGAGTTATAAGTAATAGGGACTTAAGAGTTTAAGTAGGGAAATATCCAGATTACCCCCGCTTAAATTGTATCAAAATCCCGCAAGAGGGTACTAGTTGAAGTACTCGATCATGAGATATGGAGTGGAGGACTTCAAATTTCCACCCTTATAGTTTAAAATTGTTGAACTTCTTAGTTATATTGAGTAAGAGGACTCTAAACTCAAGCCTTATCATCTTAAATTGCAAGTGGACCCTAACCACAAGCCGTCTTATCTTACATGGCAAGTGAACTCTAACCATAAGCCATCTTATCTTACTTGGAAAGTGGACTCTAACTACAAACCATCTTGTCTTCCATGGAAAATGGACTCTAACCATAAGCCATCTTATTTTACATATCAAATAGACTCTAATATTAAGCCATCTTATCTTATATGGAAAGTGGACTCCAACCACAAGCCGTCTTATATAGAAAGTAGACTCTAACCACAAGCCATCTTATATATAGCACGTAGACTCTAACCATATTCCATATTATATGCAAATGGACTCTTAGCACAAGCCATTGTATTAGGCAAGTAAATTGTAACCTTAAGCCATGTTATTAGGCAAGTAGACTTTAACCATAATCCATTTAGACCACTTTTTAAATCAAATTTGGGACTCTATATCTACCCTTTGTCTATATAACGACATCTATTTAATTCAATACTTAAGGATTCTCACCTATTTATCTAACTTAAGCCACCAAGGCTAAAATTCAACACCATATATGACCACATGGTCTTTATAACACCATTTATCAATCAACTACTTAAATGGGCCATTGCCTTTGTTAACACCGTAATGTAAATCCATTTACAGTCATCAAGACCTTTACAAACCTTTCATTCTTCATTAGCATAATTCAATTCCATGTTTAGGGACTCTAACCCTTTTAGCCATCAAACCACCAAAGTCATCAATTAACTTACTATATAAACAACAAGGCCTTTATAATATCATTTACCAACCATTCATACTTATTAGGCCATTGCCCCAGTTCATTCATGAAACACCTTAGTTTTTAGACCTTACAAAATTTCATGGAATTTTGATCTCCACACCCTATAGGACTCATGGGTATGATTCGTATATTGGGGTTCGAGTGGTATGGTCTAATCATATACTGGCACATGTAGGTTGGTGGGATGGATTTTGGTTACTAGAATGGATATGACTTAAGGGTATGAGTCGTATTGGTGGTTATAGATTGTATGATTCCTTTACTTAATCTTAGACTTGGTTACTTAGGTTGGCTCTGAGTACGAGTGGCCACCATTAGCCGTAATCCAGGATACAAATCATACCAGGGACTCGCATGATTACAATGTTCATTCCTCTTAGTTTTTATTC
Organism: Capsicum baccatum var. pendulum; assembly: GCA_030864225.1. Lineage (NCBI taxonomy): Eukaryota > Viridiplantae > Streptophyta > Magnoliopsida > Solanales > Solanaceae > Capsicum > Capsicum baccatum. The sequence continues at coordinate 171,238,481 of CM061550.1, forward strand.
TACTAAAAATATGGGTCATAGATACAAATCATATATTGTGGTTACGACTTGCTTGGATGAGTCGTATACTGGACAATGTTTGGTCTAAGGGTGGAGTTTCAGCTTGCGAGTGGTGGATATCGATCATATTTAGAGGGTACGACTCATGAGGATCAATTATATCCTGTGATGAGATTTTTGTGCAACTTAACTGGGGGTATTTTGGACATTTACCTACTTATCGTATAGGGTCCCACAATTTCTAACCTTCTCGGGAGGTTATTTACCCTATTATTCTATTTATAAATACATAGAAACTCTTCCCAAACACTCCATAATTCTATCAAGAGCTTTTGGGCAAGGGGAGCTAGGGTTTCAACTAAAGGATCAATTTAGAGCTTGTCTTGGTGATTTACTTCTGTCATCATCTTGGTTTAAAAAACATTCTCTTCACTCATTTTTAATTTTACTTATAGGCATGGTTTATATGAATATTTATATGGTTTTACTATTAAATGATTTTGGCTTTCAAATATGATTTGGGGGCTTTGAAATTAAATGGTTGGTTATGGTTTCCATGAGTTGTAGCTTTCCCAGAATGTCAAAACCACAAGAAATTTTGCAAGGTCCAAGGTTTAGGGTGTTTCAAATTAAATTTAGATTATGTCATATATGTCCTCAGTTTAGGTCTCTTTGATGAATCCATTCTTATGATACAATATTATTCAATCCACATCAAGTGACAAAGTTATGTATAATATTCTTTCCTACTTTAGGTACTCATGTTCTATCACTTTAGTGACCCTCTTTATGTTAATGTAATAGTGATGAAAATAGATAAACAATGGTTTAGATGGGAGAGAGTAGATGTTCCATAGTATGGAAAAATGTTGTATGTTTGTTTTATCCAAGGTTATAAGTATAAAGGAATATTGAGGAAAGGCTTTGGTATATGTCATAGTTAGTTGAGAATTCTAGGTGTGTCTTCTTGGGGTTAATTAATGCTATTTATATTATATAGGTATTAGAGAATATGGGGAAAATTTCTAGATGGGTTGGTTTCCTAGAAGTTCATATGTGGTTATAATGATAGGCTTGAATGTCATGTTGGTATATAAGTTGATGAATGTATTGTGTGCTAGTAAATTACTTATCAGAGCTCAGAGTTAGTTGTTGAAGAGGTAATGAGTATTATTCTTGAGATGGAAGCTCTAAAAATACATAGGATTTTGAATCCCATAGATTAATATTATTGTGTTAAGTTTCATACCTTGTGTCATTGAGATAGGCTTGAACACGGTGGGACTATGTAGTTCAACTTAGAATTTTATAGGATTAGTCACCTATACCCATGTGAAGGTTATAAGTTGCATTGCATAAAACTTAGTACTTAAGAGGAAGAGTATAGTTGTGAAAAATGTTTGAGAAGTATTGATAAGCCTGAAAGTTAACAGTTGCAGTGCTTAAGATAGAGTAGTCCTATTCTAGCTTCTATTCTATATGCTATATTTCATGTTATATAGTTGTAGCCATGTTACAATTATTTATTCAAATTCCATACTCAGATTATGCCCAAAATTCTTTCCCTCGATTGTTATTAGAAGTTATAATTAAGAGAGCTTGAGAAAACTTTTATTTACTTCTTGGTAACTCTTGGAAATCTTATCGAATTAACTATCACTTCATAGTTCTATATGTATGGTCGTGTCATGAATATTTCAAGTGAATTCTAAATTCTCAGCATGAATTAACTCTTTATAGTCAATCAACTCAAAAATTAGCTTCATGATAGTAGTTTTATCGTTTCAGCTCAGTTATTTCCTTCATTAGTAGATATGTCATGTCAACACTATTCTATAAAATTCCTATGTATGTGTACCTATTTCATATATATTAGCTGAGTCAGTACCTTATCAAGAGGTGATTCTAATTATGTGACATGATCAATTTTAAAAATTTAGTTCCAAGTTTTTTATCTTATAGTATAGTAGTTTCATATCTTAGCCTAGTGAGGCCATGAGATAGTAGTTATTCCTTCTCGACCCTCATTTGAGGGTGAATGGTCACAAGGAGGAGATAATGTTAGACCCTAAAATTTCTATGATTTTTTATACCTCCTTTTTGTTTAGCAGTGGATTCTGCATTAAATTATGACAGGAATGATACTGGAATCATTAAGAAGTGTTTCAAAATTTTTGAAATGTATTTAGGGTAATTTTCGTACCCCAAACCAGTGAGGTTTCATGATAAAACCATGCCATATTCTGAGCATGCCGCGATAAGAGCATGCCATGCCCTTGGGGTGCGCGGTAAGGGTGTGCCACACCCAAGGGTGCAGGAACACCAATTTTATTTTTTAGTTTGGGATCTAGGAATTTTTGGTCTTTTACCTATCAAACAACTTTTAAATCATATATAACATAATTCTCACCCTTATAACCCATATTAAAATGACTCCTTTTCTCCCGAACCCTTAAGAACACAAAAGAAAAGTTTTCACAAAATTTAAGATTCCAAGGTTTCAATTTGGGTTTCCCTAAAAAATTCACTGAGTTTAGGTATTTCGGGTTTGAACAAGGATAATCTTTCATAATTGTTTCCAAAAGTTGAGTTTTTACATAAGTGTTAAAGAATTGATAACTAGGGTTCATACCCACTTTTCATATGCTTTGAGATTATGATGTTTTCTTATGAGTTTTATTTTATTTATCACAGGATTGTATACATATGTTTTGTCCATGAAATTAATATTATAAGAAGAGTTTTAGCATTTTGATATTAGGATTCATAAGCTGACAAATTTACATGATTTTCAACATGATTCATCTTGTTTTACCAATAAAAGTATGCGATTTTCAAGCTTATTTAACTTTATCTACGAAAGTGATTTCAAGAATTGAGTTATGACATTTTCATATGAAGTTTCCACGATTTGACAAAAGATTTGAATTTGTACATTGAGTATTCAATATAAAAGAAGTTCTAGTTTACTAGTTTGAGTTTCAAAGGCATTGCCGTATAATCACAGTTTCATTTTTAATATGAGATTTCAGAAAAGCTATGAAGTTCACATAAGAAATCAAAATTTTTAGATAGGAATAAAAACATATTGTGTTTTCAAACTTATTAGCTCATATGTTTATTTTTAAGCTGAACTTCATAGATAGCGTATGAACAATAATATGAGTTGTAGGAGTAGTATCTAGACCTTGAGGGGAATGTGGGTTCACCGCATCCTAGTTCCTAGAAACTATGTGCTATCATAGGTTATTTCATCTTGTCCAAATGGGCATGTAGCTTGTCCTAACGGGTATGCCATTTATATTATTCAAATGGTCTAATCGAACATGTTTAGGTGATCACCAAAATTTGCCTTTATACCCAGACAAATTATATTAGTCCTTTTGATAAGGGTTTGAGTCATTGGACTCCATCTTGCTCCCATGATTTATGGAGGTTACGAGAATATCCCACAGAAATGACAGTTTCAGAAACTAAGTGTAGTGACTCACCCAATTTATCAGATTATGCTTTGTTATCATGTTTTTTGATATTTCAGTTTTAAGTTTATTTTAGTATCTTGGTAATTATATTTACATTTAGAATGCATGTTTTATGATTATGCATTGTTTCAGTTTTACTTATTGCATTTAATCCATTTACTAAGTACATTCCAGATACTGACCATGTATACATCAGCGTGTCAACATTTAATGTAGATATTAGTTGTAGCCTGCAACATCATGATCAAATAGTTCATATCATCCTACGAGCAGGTGATGACTTCTCTTTCTTTGTGGACTCCAATCAGTTTATAGATTTAGTATTTTATTTCTATTTATTGGTATTAATTAGGGATAGTTGGGTGTCATGTACTAGCTACCTATAGTCAGTGTTAGTAGAGGATTCGTAGACAATCAGTCAGAGTTGATGTATTCAGTTTTAGTTTTCTTTTGTATAACTAGTGTTGTAATATTTTAAATAGTATTGTATTGAACAAGTTTAGCTAAAGACATCTCTTTCGCTTATTATTTCAAATTTTATGTCTTTTATTCAGTTGCTCATGAATTATGCAGTATTATGATTTATCTTGGGATCACTTATCATTTTAGGCATCGTGTGACATCCAGGGGGTAGTGTGGAGGTGTTACACAAAGATCGAAAATCAGGGAGGGGGAGTGAGACAAAAGGAAGGAGTTAGCACATACCACTTACCATGAACCCTTACAAGTACATCGATCAAATGAATTTTATTCAGAGAAGAGAGTAGTATGATTATTTCTAGATTTTAGGGGAAGTAAGTTATTGCTGGAACATCCATCAAATAAGAGAGAAGGGATCCATTATGATCTAGTTCTAACCCGTACAAAATCCCCCGCAATTAGAGCTCTACATAATCTAGTAACTCATTAACTAAAAGGCGAATGTGAACAATCACAATATTCACAACAAGGAGAAACATTAGAAGATAAGAAGGAGGAAGTTAATAAAAAAAGAGTTTCAAGTGTTGAAGAATGCAGATATTGCACAAGAAACATGCTCAAAAACCTTCAAAGGAAAGTTAAAAGGGGAGACGCCTATGGGGGTTAATCCCAAAAGGAGTGTGAAATCAAGTTTTAAATGAATATGAAAACATTGTTTTGGAATGTGAGGTTTGTAAGGATCCAAAATTCATTCCATAAAATTCAAATATAATATAGATCGCATAAATTTTCCATTATTTTACAAATGGAGACTTTTCAAGATTTTAGTCATGTCCGAGATACAAACGAAGGTTGGGGATGCATTATTCAGACTATAACCTAAGTGGAAATATATGGATCTTTATTCAGTAAGACTTTCAGGTAGAGGTCATCTCAGATTCAGAACTACAATTGTCTTTAAAGCTAAATTTTTAAGAAACTGGTCATTGAGTACTTGCTACAATGGTGTATCCAAAGTGTAATGCTAAAGAGTACTTAAGCTTACGGATGATATTTATTCTATCAGTGCTGGTACTAGATTGCCTTGGATTATTGGTGGTGAATTTAACGTCATCTTGTATAATGAAGAAAAGATAGGGGGCTTTCCAAAGTAACCTTAGGAGTAAGAAGATTTTGATTTCTATTTAATTCTTGTGATTTGTTAGATCTCAACTTTAAAGCTAGTCCATTTTCTTGGTGGAATGGTAGAGCAAGTGATGAATATATTTTTAAAAAATTTGATTGACTTTTTATCAATCAAATATTTTTGGGTATGTTTGGGAAAGTAGAGTTGGATCATTTAGCTAGAACTAGCTCTGACCATGCCCCTTTGTTGCTCTTATGTGATAGTCAATCTAATTATGTAAGAAAACCCTTCAAATTTCTCAAATTCTTGTCAAAAGATTCAGATCTTCAGCAGATGGTGAGGTCTAGTTGTGTCTGATGAGCCAGATATCTTCATTAGTCTCAAGCATAAATTGCAGAATACTAAAGCTTCTTTTTTCTAGTTATAGTAGATAATAATTTGGAGATATACAAAAATAGCTTATCGTTATAAGTGAAATTTTCAACACAACGAATATCTCCTTGATGAAAATCCTACTACTATGAATAAGCTGGTATTGCAAAGGGCTCAAGCTGAATTGAAATAATACATTCATTTGGAGGAAAAGTTCTAGAGGCAAAAACAAGCATAAATGTTTTCTTAAAGGGGAAAAGAATACCAAAGTTTTCCATTGCTTAACCAATAAAAGAAGAAAAAGGTTGTTTATTTCTAAAATTCTCAAGGAAGATATATTTGGGCTGAGGGTACTAAACAAGTGGTAGAGGAGGTATTGGTATTTTTTCAAAACTAGTTTTTAGATTTTGTTATAGATGTTGTGCGTTTGTTGTTGAATCACATTCCAGCCTTAGACATCGAGGATCATAATAACTCCATTAATATGTAATGACCTAATTTTGGTGTTTTGTGTGAAATATTTAAATATGTGTAATTTGATCATTTTACCCCCCTTGTCATTGCGTTATGGTTTTTGGGGTATGGTGATGATTGACATGGCTTCCAATGCTTTTAATATGATTTGTGGGAGATTATGGTTTTTGATGGTCTTAAAGGATTATTACTTAACTTCGGTCAACATATTTTGATCTGTGTATTAGATGGTGAAATGGACTGCATCAGCAAATTTAAAACATCAGTTTTAGGTTTGTAACATGGTTGGTGTGGTTTTATGGCTTTTGTATCTCATTTTGGCCCTCTATTCAGAAAGTTGTGAAAATAAGTTTCAAAGGTCAATTCTATGAAAACAACATTATTTTCAAAAATCTGATGTCTCTATTGATTCAGAGCATCAAATTTGATAGGTTAACATACTTTATTTGCATTCTTAGGATCTCAAAAGAATTCAGAGGGGCCGTGGAGACTTGAAAATTTTCTAAATTTTGCTGGTGCACCTCCTAGATCGTGCTCCTCTAGAGCGCCATTTTGACCACTTTGGCAGTGGTTGCTAAAGTGACACTTGGACGCTTTAGCGCTGGGCACTAAAGATCCACTTAGTCTCTTTAGCAGCCTAACTACCAGTTGGGTAAGGGCATTTTAGCGGCCTTCATCCGCTTAGGCAGAGTGCGGTAAAGTATCCTTTGTCCGCTTTAGCAGACTGGCTCGCTAAGTAAGTACCACTAAAGCGGTACTTGACTGCTTAAGTGGTGACCACTAAAGTGGCCATTTGTTCTCTTTAGTGATACTTGGTACCTGGGTATATAAATTCTTCTCATTTTCTTTACCATTTGTGAGACTTAGAGCTTTGAGTTTTAGGATTCTTAAGCGATATCCTTCATTTTCAATCTTGGGTAAGCTCCAAACTCCTATTTCAACTACTTTTCTTTGATTATTATCGTTTAAATCTTGTTGAAACTCGAATTTAATGGTGGTATTTAGGGATTTTGGCTCGGAAGGCCCAAATTAGCATTTTTGATTCAAACCCCAATTTCAACCCGTTTTACACTTAGGTTTTCTCCTATGAGTTTTTTTAATCTTGAGAAATAATTTTCTGGATTTAAATTCTTGTTCTACCTTTTTTTTGAAAACCCATTTCAAGAGTTCATTTTGACCTTGATTCAAAAGTGTCCAATATGGGTATTGTTGGCTTTCTTTTGAGTCGTAGATTCTATATTTGTGTGTTCAGCTGATTTTTGGTTTGTACATAAGGTGAAAGCTCAGTGATAAAGACTTATTTATTCTAGTTTTGACATTCGATGTAGGTTATGAATTAACTTTCTTCAAACTGGCTTGGGTAGTTAATAATAATGTAAAAACATGCTATAGGTATGGTGTTGTATCATGGAAAATGTGCTTAAGTGATTTATGTGACCATGTGAGGGGCCTATGTGGATAATATTTGGTAGTTTTGAGATACCATTTGCTATGTGTGATCGTGTGCTGTCTTGTATGATGTTGTTGGCATGGTATTGATATATGTAATCTTGACTGCACTCTTTTTGGTGTGAAAAAGCCTAGATGTTATGATTTATTTGGTATTGATGACATTTTCTTACATATTTCACTTGATGGTTTATGGATTATATTGGATTATGCATGGTTGTTTGATTTGAGTGGATTTTTGGCTCACATGGTTGGATATTGGATATTCTCATTTTGGTTACTTGTGAGCATTATATCCTAATATCATATTATTTCATGAAACATTGGTACCATCGTAAAAATATTAGAAATATTTGTTTTTTCTGACAGAAAATATGATATCTTAAAAAACCTCTACCGATGTATGTGTTGGAGAGGTTATGGATATTGGTATTTGGATATTGGTTGAATATGGGTTGACAAACCACCCATAGGTAATACCTGAGGAGCAAAACTCGGTAGGTGTATACAGAGTTTATGCTATGACTTCATGCATCATAATCATCATCATCATCATCTTTATTGAATTCCATATATATGGTGCTTATTCTGTGTTATGTTTATGTTATTGTTGCGATATCTGTCTATTTTTATTATTTTCACTTACTTGTACGTGGTATAAGTGTATCTATACACTATTGTTATATGTGTTTATAGTAGATCTATTAGTGGAGATAGTATGATCTATCATTTGGGATATTTCCTTATTGTAAGTGACATGCCCATAGTTTATATTTATATGCTTTATTTTCTACTTTACTCAATTGGCCTATGATACCTACTGAGTATAAATAGACAATATTATCCCAATTTCACCCTTTCAGTGCAGATCCAGGTACAAGTATACCACATGGATAGTTGACTCTGGCGACATTTTAAGTATATTCGAGGTAGTGGACGTCCTATGCTTCAGGAGTAGGCCTATTACCTCTTTCTATCTATTTTCATGTCTTATTTATTATTTGGAGATAGAGTTTGATACTTTTTGGACTATTATTGTATCTTTTACATTAGAGATATATTTAGTAGTTCTTACACTGTGACCCCAAGTTTTGGGATTTGGTTTGGTATCTTGATTGTAGTTCTACTATTATCACGTTTGTATGGTTCGACTTTGCTATAAAAGCCTTACATTGGGTTTTGGTATTGATTTCCCTTCTTATATCAGTTTGGGTGATAGCCTTACCTGTCAAGTCTTGTCGCAACAAGTGCCATCATGACCCATAGTTTTTGGGCGTGACATAATGTTATCCCTACTGGAAAGAGATAAAAAAGGTAGTGTCTGATTTAAATTGGGAGAGTGATAGTTTGCCTAATGGGTTTGCTGGGTAGTTTTTCCAAAGATGTTGGGATATAGTACGAGATGATATTATCAAAGTGGTACATATTTTCTTTGTGGGTAGAACTTTGTCCAAATCCATTACTCATACTAACTAGCTCCTTTTGTCTAAAAAAGATATTCTCCAATTTTTCCTGACATAAGGCCAATAAGTTTGAGTAATTTTTTAATTAAAGTGATTTGAAGATTTGTTCTTGATAAATTGGAAAATGTTATGCCTACTCTAATTTCAGGGAATCATTTAGGATTGTAAAAGGCAAGAACATCACTGAAAATGTGCTTTTGGAATAAGAGATTATTTCTAACATTAAAATAAGGGTAAAATCTACTAATATGGTGATCAAACTAGATATGGCAAAGGCTTATGATAGGGAAAATTGGCACTTTCTGATTAAAGTGCTAGAAAAAATGAGTTGTGATAAAAATATGGTGGATAAAATTTGGAGACTTATTGCAAACAATTGGTATTCTATTCTTATCAATGGTCAAACCCATGAAATTTTTTTCATTTTACAAGGGGAGTAAAGAAAGGGGATCCGCTATATCCTACTTTATTTATATCATCAACAAGGTTTCACTTAAAGATTTAACTGCATTATTTTAAAAGGCTGATACTAGGAATTATGTTATGCCCAATTGGAGTGAGAATATTAATCACTTTACATATGTTGATGATACCCTGTCATTTGTCTCTATTGATAGGAAATCATTGATGTTATTGATGGATGGAATAAAGAATTATGAGGCATAATTTGGGTAGTTGATCAACAAAGAAAAGAGTGCTTTTCTTGTTTATCACAAGATTGCTCATGCCCACATCAGGGAGGTGAAAGAATGCACTCGTTAGAGGTAAATTCCCTTTAATTTATTTGGTTTTCCCTATTGGAAATGCTAAGAAGAAAAATGTTAATTTCATAGAATTAATGAAGAATATACATAACAAGTTACAACCCTATAAAGGGAAGATGCTTTCATTTAGGGGTAAGACAATGTTGATTAACAATGTTTTGAACAACATTCCTATCTATTTATTGTCTACCATCACTCATACTAAGTGTACTATATATGATTTGAGTAGAATCTTGGCTAGATTTCTATGGAATTTCAAGGAGATTGGAAGAAATAAACATTGGGTAGCTTGGCCTGATATTTGTATCCATAAAGGGAAATGAGGCCTGGGTTGTAGGTCTTTGTTTGATATATCTAAAGCTCTTTTCACTAAGCTGTGATGGATCTTTAGGACTAAAAAATCTTTATGGACCAATTTTATATGGAATAAGTTATATAAGAAGGTGGGGCCTCAAATGGTAGAATTGAAAGAAAGATCATTAACTTGGAAGAATATGCTTGAGGTTAGAGATAGATTTGATCAAAAGATATGGTCGGAGCCTAAATATGGTCATTTAAGTGTCTAGTATGACAATTGGACTCAACTAGGTGCAATTCATTATTATATACCAATTAACAATACCAATGAGCACCAATTGGAGGATGCGAGTCAACTGTACTCTAATAGGGGGTGAAATCAAGATTAGTTGAAACAAGCTTTCAATACAGAGGTGTACAATCATATGATTAAAATTATTCCCTTTGGGGTAATTTGAGAGAGTTAGACAGACCTTGGTTGACATGACCTGAATTGGGGCTTGTCGTAATGGGCATCCCAAGTCCAACCAGATTGGGGACCAGCCCCATTACCCAACCCAACCTCTAAATGCATGCCCTGATTCAGATGAATTCCAAACATATAACAAGATATCATTTATCACAACTCTAGACTCTTGAATAGGTCCATGACCGTGACTAACCAAAATAAGTCCAACCATCCAATACCAAACCAATAACCATATCAAACAAAAAGAAAACCATACATCCTATACAAATGAGTTCCAATCCAAATATATATAATTCAAAACATAATAGAATGGAACAACAATAAATACAGTCAAACGGTATCATCCCCAATACCAATGCCAATACTAAGGCTAACACCACTACCGACACCGACCCATAGTAGTTCCACAATACCTCTAACCAAAAGTAAAACAATATCTGGTTGGGACATGCCCCAACCATAGCCAAAACCAATGTCGATAAAATAACCAAAGTATGTAAAAACATTCATGGCATGAAATGGATCCTTCCAGAATATGGAAGCTTACTATTTCAATCCAACGGAGTTGATTACAAATTCGATCACTAAGTGGGTGGAGTAGAATGGCCGATTCCTGCATCGCATGGCGATACAACCCCCCAAAGATGGTTTAGCGAGTGAATTCTAGCATGCACTCAGGATAAGGATAAAATAATTCCCAACCTTTAAAACCAAGTAAACCAACCTTATGCATTTACAACCATACACACACACATACATACACATATATATATCCAAACTGGGAAATGGAACTGGATTAGCATGCCTTTAAAACCATTAACTTGGGTATATGTATCTTAACCATCCTAGAACCACCCAGGGCTATATGGTTCCAGAGATACAATAGGAGTAGGGGATTCCTGAGTACCCTTCACTCTCCATGATACATATATCCAAGTGTACTTCGAGGATTCCTGAGTATCCCGTAAGTATCATATATGGTTGCCATGATGAATCCTCAGGTCGACAGACATGAGGTTTCAGTGTCCTTCCATTGGACTTACACCTTCATGGTTAACTATCACACACTGCCATTATTACCCAATTAAAACCATTACCACACAACCATACCACCATTCTATTTATTATCAACCAAGGCTGTAAGTAGTGGTATTATCATATCGACTATAGCTTGCAAGTAATGTCCTTAGCCAACCTTTTAGAGATTAAGGGATTTTTATGTACCCATAAATTAAATTATTGAGTTAACTTGGAGGATTCCAATGTACCTCACAAGTAGTTCATTATTAGGTTTGCTTAAGGGATTCCCTTGTACCCCACAAGGATTTCAATTAGACCAGCCATAACCACCAAGACCTTACCATTTAGCCATTCCAAAATATTTAAACCTTTTATACCATTTAGGGTTCAATGGTAATATCCAAAACAAATGAAAAGAGATCGGGGTTGATAGGTAAAAGTTGGCAAGGAACTTGATCCCCTAAAAAAATGGGTAAAGGGGAAAGCAAGGAGGAATTCCACTATGGAAAGAAAAAGGGCAGTTGAAATGAAGGACCCTGGGGAAAGCATTTTGGTGTCCAAGTGTCAAGTCCCGAGGGCTTGTGTCTAGCCGAAAGCTTCCTTTTTAGAGTGAAATAAATACCGCGACTTTGATCCTGCTCAACAAAAGCATGACACAATAAATCAACAAATCCTAAAGTTATGTCTCTTTAACCTTCAAGTATTCCTACTAAGGTATTAGAGTGAATATGATCTGCACCAGACATATGTAACACCTTTGATAATACCCAAAAGTAGATAACATAATTCTTTTGTCTAGCAATAACTGCATGCATTGCATGGTGGATGTGAAGAAGTAGACCATTATCTCAGTAATAGTTTGATTGCTCAAATTATGGTTTTCGATTGGATTGGTTATAAGTCTACCATACTCTACCATACTTTAGAGAAAAGAATGCATGTTTATCTAGACACTGAGAAGGAAGGTCAAACCTAATTCGGTGTCAACACTTGTCCAAAACTTTTTATACAAAGCAGAAAAGGACGTGGCCAAAACTTATAAATATCAGCGTGGTCGCTCATAGGGACATAATTATCCTAAAAGGTGATAGTCTAGGCCAATTCATAGATAGATCTCATTACCAAGTTATACTATTCAATAGTTCAATGAAAGTCAAATAATTTAACCAAAAATATTCTCATAGGAATTTTATCAAACAAGTTGAGGGCATAGTATTTCCAAAGCGAAAACCATGTACCAATTAACCATTACCATGCAATCAATGTTCAAACCACCCTAATAATATGAAAACCATAATTTAAAGACATGGGTAAACCATAACCAACCATTGTAACCAAATCTCCCCCAGATATATTTGAAAACACAAAACCATACAATATTTATGCCATGAAAACAATTCATAAAACATTCCTTTAGTTGGACCTAACAATGATGGAGGAGTAACATGCCCTAGATTAAGAAGATGATGGAGATAATTCACATTCGTAAGTCCTAAATTGATCCTATTGATGAAACCCTAGCCTTTCTTAACCCAGGAGCCTTAGAGAGAATTTAAGAGTGTTTTAAGAGAGTTTGAGTGATTGCAAATAGGTTACATGATGCCCTAAGAGTGTTATAAGTCGTGGGGCCTTAAGAGGTTAAAGAGGAAATGTCCAAATTGCCCCTAACTTAAATTGTATAAAAACCCTATAGGATGGTATGAACAACCCATACCATACCCTTAACTCGTACCCTTAGCCTCTCATTGGATCCCAACACTGTCCAACATACGACCACCCAAGACAAACCGTACCCAACCATATGAATAGTACTCTTAAACTGTACCCTAGGCAGAATATAATCAGCTAGGCTTAACTTAGAGCAACATATGATTGACACCATACATTGGTACCCTAACATATACATTGTATGTTCCAACTATTCCTTGGACACAAAATAACCAACCCACACTGGTCACCATATAACCAAGACCAACCAAATGGTACCCCATCATACAAGAAGTACCCTTAGTTGTATAATGTCCAGAAGCCAAAAAATTGGGAAATTTTCTAAGGGTTAAAACCCAGGGTGGTTCAGTCTCCCTTACTAGGATCATTTGTCCCCGAATGATAGAAAAGGTAGTACAAGCCCGAGTTACACCCCAACATAACCATTCCAACCTTTACCTAAGTTAGAAAATTGTAAGAACCCGCAAAATTCTTATCTTAATTCAGTCCTTTAACATTGTTAAGGGGTCCTAGACTTGGAAAATTCTAGCTAAGTACACAGACTTAGTGTAATTTTAGCCTTCAAAAATTGGAAATCTTATTTTGCGACCTTTACGTCCATTAAATGTCAAGAATGTTAGTAGGTGTTCCTGGACAAGTTTTTGATTTTCTGAACTTCGTTTGAAGCACCTTTGGGATCCTAAACCAGTGAATAAATGCAATCTTGACACGTCACGTTGACTATCACATTGATTAATGTTTTCCCCAGCTTCCAGCGTCCAATTCTTATGAATCAATGCAGACTCGACGCGGCGCGTTGGCTATCACGTCGATAACAATGACGCGGTGCATCGATGGTTCAGTTTACAGTCATTAAAAAGCCGCGTCCTCAGGGTTAATTAAGTCTTTTTCACATGCCCTTTAGCCCCGATAACACAAAGTTTAACCCTTTTTAGCAAATTATATTCATTCTTTCACAAGTTGCTCAAGAACAAAAACCCTAGGTGAATTAAATTCAAATTCAAGGCTTAAGACTCCACCGTTAATTTTCCAGAATTCACTAAGGTATGTGAAGTGTTCATCCATGGGTTCCTTCCACCCTTTGAGTCCAAGAAACTATTTTAAAGCTCATGTAGAGTGATTTTATGATTTCTATGATTTGAATTAAAGTGTATTCATGATTTATTACAAGATTCATGTTGATTTAATTGATATGTGTGCTTTATCATGTGAATTCATCTTGAAACTCTTGGAATTATGTAATTGGAATTGAATCATGATGTCATACGGTTAGGGCAGCCTCCACAGGTACACGGCCTTTCACACGAAGCCAAGCTCGGGAATTACAAAAACTCCAAGCTTTGTTCATGCAAATGGCCGTGTGTGAGTTGGTGATTGAACCAACCAAGGACCTAAACGTTTTTATGTATGAAGAGAGGTCCTAATGTGTAATAAACTACTCTCCAAGGTTTGCACAAGAAGCAAGGGCGGATGGGTCATTTTACCCCTTTTGTTTGTAGTATAAATAGGACATGTTAGAGAGTTATTCCTTAGTTTTTGAATGCTGATTTTTGTAACCTAAAAACACTAAACCTTTCCTCTCTCTTCCACTCATAGAAGCCGCCCCTATTATCTCACAAGTAGAGGGATACTTGTGTTGTCTCTTTGGCTAGAAACAAGGGTTTTGAGGTCGTTGAGTGCCTCTTGGTCCTCGTAAGAACTTGGTGTTTATATTCATTAGACTTAGGGTCCTCTCTTGATGTTAGGGTTCTTAGTTTCTTGAATGTTATATGTCAAGTTATCTATCTTTCTTTATCTTGTTGTTGTTGTTGTTGTTGATTTTGTTATCTTAAAGTCTAGTGAAGCCGTGTGGGGCTCTTTTCGATTCACTAGTATTGTTATCTATCTTGTTGTTCTTGTGTTGTGGGCTGAAAAACCGAAACTTAAACTTGTTGTTCTTGTGTTGTTGGACTGAAATCCGAGCCTACTTGAAGCTCTTGGTGTTGTTGGTTTGATTTTGTATCATTTGGTATCAAAGCAAGACCGGTTGTGTTCCAACATAACCCATCTTGGGCTAGTTCACGGCTTAAACAAACTACACCAAAAAGAAATTCTGAAAATCTGTCCATTAAAAGTTGAAACCAAGAATGATGTTGTATGTTTAGATCTAGGTGTTATTTTGCTTGTTTAGTGAGTTTCTAGTGTTGGTTTCTTTCTCACCAACACTAAAGTGTCTAGATCCAAAAGTTGAGCTTGAAAACTTGAACATTGTGTAGTGACTTGAAGTGGCCGAAAGTTGTATGTTGTTGATAACCAAAAAAAAAATAAAATCGGTGGTTGTGTGTTTATGTGCTAAAGAAGTTGATGAAGTTTGTTGAGGTGTTCATCTTTTGAACTTGTTCACCTTGTTCATCTTGTTGTGTGCTCAAGTGGTAAGACAAGCTATAAAGTTGTTGTGAAAGACTTGCACCCATCACCTTTTAGTCTTGTCAATCACTTTTCCCTAATTCAAGGAGCCTTGTTTTGTGGGATTAGTCAACCAAACCCCACTTTCTTGAGTTTGAAAAGGGTGAAATACTACAAGATTTTTATTTTTCCCACCAAAACACTTTGCAAACTATAACAAGTTGTGTGAATATTAACCCAAAACAAAAAAAAAAAAGAGAGAAGAAGAACGTGTGGGACCATTGCATGTTGCCACGTCGCTATAAGCTCAACTTAGGATATTCTTTGGTTGCTAATTGTTGATCCTTGGTTTCCCTTACTTGGTCCTAGAACTAATTAACAAACTAGTACCTTCCTACTAGGTTGTCAACTAGTTCCTTGAACCGTTTGTTCGTGTCAACGATTATTTGAGTGCTTTTATTCGTTTGAACGAATTGCTGATTTTTGACTCTAGTCCGGCAAGAATTCTTTGAGTCTTCAAACAAGAATCCATTCCGGATAAGAGCTTACTCATACCTTAAAAATCTCACGGTTACTAGCCAATTATACAACACTTGTGGAACACGAACTTGTGGTGAACTAAAGCGGATAATACCTTGACAATGGAAGGAGCTACGTCTCATAATGTGGATACTAATGCCCTTTATTCTATGAGGGTCACTCTTGAGGCCGTTACCCGGACACTTGAAAGGTTGAATTCGGAATTTGGGGCCGTGAGAGGGGACTTGGCAGCAATAAAGGGGGAAGTGTCGACTATTAGTGGGAGATTAGAACAAGTGGAGAGTCAAAGGAACTCTCGTCCTTCTACTCCTCTACATGTATCTACCAATGGTCATGATAGGACCTCCTCCGCAACCATCACCCCCGAAACAGTCCACCAAATGCTAAATGCACCCCAAGCTCCACAAAATACCGCAAGCCAAACTACCTATTTTCCTCCAAACTGAGACTCCACTAGACCACTACATTTCCAAGCCCCTCCAATTCCACAAGAGGGATTTGGACGCCAAGTACCTCCACTAAATCCGAACCCTCCATTCCAAGCTCCATTAACCCAAAGACCGCAAATTCTAAATCCTCCGAATCAAAACGGCCAAGGCCGGCCAGCCCACTTTGAAGGATACGGTGGAGAGGAGTATGAAGGAGATGGAGCCTTTGATGATGCTTATATGAGGGAGGAGGAGTTAAGAGGGGGTCGAGGAGAACCTAGGAGATACCGGGGGTATGGAGATAGGGGAAACCGACACCAAGCGAGAGACGTAGGCATCAACACCATCAAGTTGAGCCTACCCATCTTTAAGGGTGAAAGTGACCCCGAGACCTACTTAACTTGGGAATCGGCTTGTGACAAAGTTTTCCAAGTTAATGACATCTCGGAAGAAAAGAAGAGTTGCTACGCTATATCTCACCTCGAGGGCTATGCTAACACTTGGTGGGAGTATGTTAAACGATTTGGTAATGAATTAGTGGATGGGCAGCCACCACCTTGGTATCGGTTGAGGTATTTGATGAGACAACGATACCTTCCTGAGAGATATCGTCATGAGTTGCTCGCTAGATTATATGGCTTGCGGCAAGGAGGCAAGAGTGTGATGGCCTATTTTGATGAGTTCCAACAACTTATGTTGAAACTTGATCATCGTGGGGAGCAAATCAGTCACGACATCATCCGGTTCAAGTGTGGGTTGAACAAAGAGATCGCCACTCATTTGACCCTTCACCGGTTTGAAACCATTGACGGTATATTCCAAGCGGCCCTAGAGATTGAAAGGGAACTTAAGGAGAGATCAGACTTCAAGGCAAGGGTACAAACCCCCTCGGGTTGGCCCAAAAACAAGGACCAACCCGCCCCTACAAAGCTGCCCGAGTCCAAAACAGTCCCTAAGTTCCCTCCGAAACCGGAGGCTCACAAATATCCCAACCCAAAGGGGTTCCAATGCTTCAAGTGCCAAGGTTGGGGGTATAAGGCCAATGAATGTCTGAACCGGCGCAATGTGATCCTACGAGAAGGGAAAGTGTACTACCTTGGTGAGGAGGTGGTTTCCGAAAGGGGGGAGGATGAGGCCGAGCCTCAAGATGGAGAGGGAGCTGAAAATGGGCCGAATGATGATGAATTAGATGGTAGTGAAGATGTCTATCCACAAGAAGGGGAGTGTGTGGTTCCAAACTTTGTGGTTAGACGTGTCATGATTAGTAAGGCGATGGATGACCCGAGTCAAAGGGAAAATCTATTCCATACTAAGTGTCTTGTAAAGGGGAGCGTGTGCACCTTGGTGATTGATAGTGGTAGTTGTACAAATGTTGCAAGCCATGCTATGGTAAATTTCTTGAAGCTACCAACTACACTACACACTAGTCCTTAGAAGCTACAATGGTTGAACGATTGTGGTGAATTAAAGGTCACAAGGCAATGTGTGATTCGGTTTAAGGTGGTAAACTACCACGATGAAGTGCTTTGTGACGTGATCCCAATGCAAGCATGTCACTTGTTGTTAGGTAGACCATGGCAATATGATAGGTCTACTAAACATGATGGGAGGTCCAACCGGTATACGCTTGAGAAGGATGGCCGAAAGGTCACCCTTCACCCTCTTTCACCCTCCCAAGGAAATGAGTGGCATCAAAAGATGAGAGAGTTAAAGGGAAAGGGGAAGGAATCCGGAAAGGGAGAAAAGGGGGGGGATGCCGTAGGTGAGGAAGTAGGGACATCCGAGGCTGTCCCAACGACAAGGGAGATGGAAAACGTAGTGATGTTGGCTAGGAGGAAAGAACTCTTCGTGGACCATGATGAAAACAAGCCGATGTTACTCTTGGCCCATTGTTTTAATACTAAACCCACTAATTCTTCCATTTCCCCTTTGATTTCTTGTGTGTTGCAGGAGTATGAAGATGTATTTCCTCAAGAACTTCCGCAAGGATTGCCCCCACTTCGGGGAATTGAGCACCAAATTGATTTGGTGCCGGGTTCACAACTTCCAAACAAACCGGCCTATAGGAGCAATCCCATGGACACTAAGGAGCTTGAAAGACAAGTTGAGGAGCTTCTCAACAAGGGATACATCAAGGAAAGCATGAGTCCGTGTGCTGTTCCGATGCTTTTGGTACCAAAGAAGGACGGAACTTGGCGCATGTGCGTCGATTGTAGAGCCATCAACAAAATCACGATAAGGTATCGTCATCCAATCCCTAGACTAGATGATATGTTAGATGAGCTCCACGGATCTTGTTTGTTTTCTAAAGTGGACATTAGGAGCGGCTATCACCAAATTCGCATGCAACCCGGTGATGAGTGGAAGACCGCATTCAAGACCAAATTCGGTCTATATGAGTGGCTGGTCATGCCCTTCGGCCTTACCAATGCTCCTAGCACATTTATGAGGCTAATGAATCATGTAATGAAGCCTTATATTGGAAAGTTTGTGGTGGTTTACTTTGATGATGTGTTGGTGTATAGTAAATCTATTGATGATCATGTAATGCATTTGAGATGTGTGTTTGATGTGCTCCGAAAGGAGAAGCTGTATGCCAACATGGAGAAGTGTTCTTTTGGTGTTGATAAAGTTATATTCTTGGGTTTTGTCGTGAGCTCAAGGGGTGTGGAAGTGGACGATTCCAAGATAGACTCTATTCGAAGTTGGCCGACCCCGAAAACTATTGGAGAAATCCGAAGTTTCCACGGGTTGGCAAACTTTTATAGGAGGTTTGTCAAAGGATTTAGTTCCATAGCAGCCCCCTTGACCGAGGCAATTAGAAAGGACGGACCCTTTAAATGGGGTGATGAGCAGGCTAGGGCTTTTGAGGCCTTGAAAGCTACGCTCATCTCAGCGCCTTTATTGCAATTGCCCGATTTTGATAAGATCTTTGAAGTAGAGTGTGATGCTATTAAGGTTGGCATCGGGGCTGTTTTGATGCAAGAAGGTAAGCCCGTTGCTTATTTCAGTGAAAAGCTCAAAGGGGCAACTCTTAATTACTCAACTTATGATTTGGAGTTGTACGCCCTTTGATACAAAATCAAACCAACAACACCAAGAGCTTCAAGTAGGCTCGGATTTCAGTCCAACAACACAAGAACAACAAGTTTAAGTTTCGGTTTTTCAGCCCACAACACAAGAACAACAAGATAGATAACAATGCTAGTGAATCGAAAAGAGCCCCACACGGCTTCACTAGACTTTAAGATAACAAAATCAACAACAACAACAAGATAAAGAGAGATAGATAACTTGACATATAACATTCAAGAAACTAAGAGCCCTAACATAAAGAGAGGACCCTAAGTCTAATGAATATAAACACCAAGTTCTTACGAGGACCAAGAGGCACTCAACGACCTCAAAACCCTTGTTTCTAGCCAAAGAGACAACACATGTATCCCTCTACTTGTGAGATAATAGGGGCGGCTTCTATGAGTGGAAGAGAGAGGAAAGGTTTAGTGTTTTAGGTTACAAAAATCAGCATTCAAAAACTAAGGAATAACTCTCTAACATGTCCTATTTATACTACAAACAAAAGGGGTAAAATGACCCATCCGCCCTTGCTTCTTGTGCCAACCTTGGAGAGTAGTTTATTACATATTAGGACCTCTCTTCACACATAAAAACGTTTAGGTCCTTGGTTGGTTCAATCACCAACTCACACACGGCCATTTGCATGAACAAAGCTTGGAGTTTTTGTAATTCCCGAGCTTGGCTTCGTGTGAAAGGCCGTGTACCTGTGGAGGCTGCCCTAACCGTATCACCCTTGTTAGAGCCTTGGGAAATTGGCAACATTATTTGTGGCCTAAGGAGTTTGTGATACGAATGGATCATGAGTCGTTGAAACACCTTAAGAGCCAAGACAAGTTGAATAGGCGTCATGCTAAGTGGATTGAGTTCATCGAGACTTTCCCTTATGTAATTCATTACAAAAGGGGAAAGGAAAATGTTGTTGCCGATGCCTTGTCTAGGAAGCATGTGCTTGTTGCTACCTTGTCTTCGAAATTGATGGGTTTTGAGAGCTTGCGGTTGTTGTATCCCGAGGATCCTACCTTTGCTCCTATTTTTAGGGAATGCGAAGAGTGGGGAAGGGACCGTTGGTTTAAGGAGAATGACCATTCCTCCTACTCTCAGTTCGATAGGTATTTGTTCAAGGGGAGGAGGTTGTGTGTTCCTTTTAGTTCTTGGAGGGAATTATTTGTGAGGGAGGCCCATGACGGAGGCCTCATGGGTCACTTTGCGGTAGACAAGACCCTTGGAATCTGAGAGGAGAACTTCTATTGGCCCAAAATGCGCAAAGACGTCACTAAAATTTGTAGTCAATGCGTGGCCTGCCGGAGTGCGAAATCTCATCTCCTACCTCAAGGGTTATACACCCCACTCCCTACTCCCCTTAGGCCTTGGTTGGACATTTCGATGGATTTTGTTTTGGGGCTGCCAAGGACTAGAAAGGGCCGAGATAGCATTTTTGTTATTGTTGATAGATTCTTTTAAATGGCTCATTTTATTCCATGTGCTAAAACCGAGGATGCTCGTAGTGTAGCTTCATTATTTGTTGCACATATTGTAAAGCTTCACGGGGTACCGAGGACTATTGTGAGCGATAGGGACTCCAAGTTCCTAAGTCTCTTTTGGAAGTCCATGTGGGGTAGGCTTGGAACGAAGTTACTTTTCTCCACGTCTTGTCACCCACAAACCGATGGCCAAACGGAGGTAGTAAATAGAACCTTGGGGTCTATGCTACGTTCTATGGTTAAAGGTAAACTGACTTCATGGGAAGATCACCTACCCTTGGTGGAATTTGCATACAACCGGGTAATACATTCGAGCACGGGAATGACTCCCTTTGAATGTGTTTACGGCCTGAATCCCCTTACCCCTTTAGATCTCACTCCTTTGTCTAGTGATCTCATGACCAGCTTAGATGGAAATAAAAGAGCCGAGGCAATGAAGAAAATGCATGAGACGGTGCGGATCAAGCTTAAAAAGAAGAACCAGAAATTGCAAAAAGGGTAAACAAAGGGAGAAGAAGGCTTGTGCTTGAACCCGGAGATTGGGTGTGGGTGCATCTTCGAAAGGATCGGTTTCCAGCTCAAAGGAAGTCCAAATTGCTGCCAAGGGGTGATGGTCCTTTCCAAGTACTTGAGAGAATCAATGACAACGCCTACAAGATTGACCTTCCACCGGAATATCAAGTGCACAACACTTTCAACGTTGGTGATCTCTCCCTCGTGGATGCGGTTGAAGATGACCAAATGCTGAATTTGAGGTCAAATTCCTCTCAAGATGGAGAGGATGATACGGTTAGGGAAGCCTCCACAGGTACACGACCTTTCACACGAAGCCAAGCTCGGGAATTACAAAAACTCCAAGCATTGTTCATGCAAATGGCCGTGTGTGAGTTGGTGATTGAACCAACCAAGGACCTAAAAATTTTTATGTGTGAAGAGAGGTCCTAATGTGTAATAAACTACTCTCCAAGGTTGGCACAAGAAGCAAGGGCGGATGGGTCATTTTACCCCTTTTGTTTGTAGTATAAATAGGACATGTTAGAGAGTTATTCCTTAGTTTTTGAATGCTGATTTTTGTAACCTAAAACACTAAACCTTTCCTCTCTCTTCCACTCATAGAAGCCGCCCCTATTATCTCACAAGTAGAGGGATACATGTGTTGTCTCTTTGGCTAGAAACAAGGGTTTTGAGGTCGTTGAGTGCCTCTTGGTCCTCGTAAGAACTTGGTGTTTATATTCATTAGACTTAGGGTCCTCTCTTGATGTTAGGGTTCTTAGTTTCTTGAATGTTATATGTCAAGTTATCTATCTTTCTTTATCTTGTTGTTGTTGTTGTTGATTTTGTTATCTTAAAGTCTAGTGAAGCCGTGTGGGGCTCTTTTCGATTCACTAGCATTGTTATCTATCTTGTTGTTCTTGTGTTGTGGGCTGAAAAACCGAAACTTAAACTTGTTGTTCTTGTGTTGTTGGACTGAAATCCGAGCCTACTTGAAGCTCTTGGTGTTGTTGGTTTGATTTTGTATCATGATGCCTACATGTTGTTTTAGTATTATGTGCATATATTGTGCCCCACAAGTGTTTGATGAATTGTCCATGTAAATTGAATAGTGAAAAAAAAAGATATCATGTTAGCATGTGTGCAAGTGTTTTCTTGAATCATCAAATAA
Organism: Capsicum baccatum var. pendulum; assembly: GCA_030864225.1. NCBI lineage: Eukaryota > Viridiplantae > Streptophyta > Magnoliopsida > Solanales > Solanaceae > Capsicum > Capsicum baccatum. Next base: position 171,261,120 of record CM061550.1, read on the forward strand.
ATGAATGATGACTAAGTAGTTAGTTATCATATCTCAAGATTATGCCATATTGGTTAAGCTTATGCTATCGAGTCCTGGGGGTATTTAATACCTGACAATTTAGCTGCTTGTCTAGAGCCATGGTTAGTCACAGAGTAGAATCAGGCATGTATCCATCAGTAGAATTCAATCAGTTACAGAACTTAGGAAAACTCAGTGAACTCAAAATCAGTCCAGCTCAGTTAAGTAAAATTGGTTCAGTTCAGTTATACAGTACGATTAGTAATAGTTCATCTAGTCTAGTATAGTTTAGAATTCAGTCCAGTGTCTATTCTGTTGGGAGTAGGATTCAACATAGAGTGAACCCAAGGATGGGGACTCACCTGCCAGTAGAGGGTGAAATCATTAGAAGCAGTCCTTACATTTCAGAACTACATAACCAGCATAGGTTGAGACATCAATCTGCTAGTTGAGGGTTGATGAGGTGATCTACCTGCCAGTTGAGGGTACCATAATTATCATTCAGAGTACCTGCCAGATGAGGGTGACTCAGAACTTGTCCTTACCCGTGGCATGGTATTGACACCCTTCCAACTGGGGTTACAGGTTGGATCCCAAATCAGTTAGAAAAGGGGCATGTCGGTTATATGATTACTTCTTACAGTCTCAATTTCAGATTCAGTCTCAGTATAGAACTCAGTTCATTTCCGCAGATTTAGGACTGTCAGACAAAGTCATTCAGTTACCAATAATTTAGTATTAGTACACTCAAATATCAATTAATCAGTTTTCAAATTCAGAGTTATTACGATCTCAGTATAGTTTCCATATTCATGCATGTACTCTCATTCAGTCATACTCATGATATTCAGTTAGTATTGTTCATGCATTTGAACCCATGCATTTCAGCCTACCTCACCTAGTATACTAGTAGATTTAAAGTACTGACACATACTTTTGTTTTGCGCTATGATGTCTTATATCATAGGTTTAGACGCACGAGCTCCCACGCACCCTTAACAGTTTTGATTCTTAGCATACAGAGTTAGTGGTGAGTCCTCATAGTTCGAGGATGTGATTATTTATTTCAGAATTTTAGTTCATTTTTAGTAGTCAGAGTTAGTTGGGGACTTGTCCCACCAACTCCACAGTTTAGACAGTTTAGACGCTTTTCAAACTAAAGTATTTTTAGATAGTTGATAAGTTTTTAGTATTAATGTTTAGGTTTGTTGTGGTATTGTGATACCATATCCAGTATTATTTACAGTATTGAACCTTATGGAATGTTTTATGCCAAATTTACACATATTTTAGTATTATTGTTATTCAGTTGTTACAGTAGGTACCAGTCATGGGTTAGCTTGTGGTCCTTCAGGATTACGAGCTCCGTGTAGCGTCTGGGGTACAGACTCGGGGCGTTACAAAAATAAAGATGCAAGGAATCAAACTTCCTTTAATCAAGTTATAAAACAAAGATGTGATCAAGAACATACACCTTCCTCACGAATGTCCAGAGCAGAAAAAAATACGTATACTAGGACTTTATATTCTCTTTCGCTTCCCAAGTAGCTTCTTCCACCTTGTGGTTCTGCCATAGAACCTTATTCAAAAATACATCCTTGGTCTACAATCGATGAACTTTCCAATCCAAGATCTCAATCGAAATCCCTTCATAAGAGAGAGAATCTGAGATACCCAATCCCTTAAAAGGAATAACTGATGAAGGATCACCTATACACTTTCTCAACATGGGTACTTGATTTATTGAATGAATGGAGCTCAAACTAGAAGAAAACTCCAATTCATACACCACATTACCAACCCTCCATGAAACCACACAAGGACCAACATACCAGGGACTGAGCTTCCCCCTTTTTTCTAAACTGCATTACTACCTTCATGGGAGACACCTTTAGGAACACCCTATCCCCAACCTCAAACTCCAAGTCCCTATGCCTTACATCCACATAGGACTTGTGGCGAATTTAACAGGTTTAAGCCTATCCCGAATCACCTTTACCTTTTTTATAGACTGATAAACCAAATCCATTCCTAACATATCTGCCTCACCAAGCTCAAACCACCTAATAGGAAATCTACACCTCATACCATACAATGCCTTAAAAGGTGCCATCCTAATGCTAGAATGATCGATATTGTTGTAAGAAAACTCCACAATAGGTAGATGCTTAACCTAATTACTACCATAATCAATCATACATGCACAAAGCATATCGTTCAATGTCTGATAGTCCTTTCTTCTTGCCCATCTATCTGCAGGAGAAAAGTAGTACTAAGATTAACCTTAGTATCCAACTCCTTCTAAAACGACCACCAAAAGTGAGATAAAAACTGCGTACCACCATACGAGATGATTGAAACAGGTACCCTATTCCACTTCACAATCTCATGAAACTAGAAACTCATATAATCCTCAGCTAAATATTTGTACTCACTGGCAAGAAGTGAGCCGACTTTGTCATCCTATATAGGATGACCCAAACCGAATCAAATTGGTTCCGAAACTAAGAAAGGTCGGTAATAAAATCCCTATTGATCAGCTCCCATTTTTATTTTGGAAATTCAATCTCCTGATACAAACTCCCTGGCCTCATGTTCTCAACTTTCACTTGTTGACATGCTACACATTTGGCCACAAAATCAGCCACATCCTTCTTCATACCGTACCACCAATACATCTCCTTGAGATCATGATACATTTTTGTTGACCCAAAATGAACAACATAGCGTGATTCTTGCACCTCAGCCAGTACCCTTTCTCACAAATCATCAACATCTAAAACACACAACCTCCCTTGGTACTACAAGGTACCATTACCACTGATCTCAAATACCATTACTTTTTGCCCACTTATATTACCCCTGATTTTCATTAAGATAGGATCTAAAATTTTCTTCTCTTTGATCTCTGCACCAAGAGACGACCGAACCACTTTTTGTACCAATACATCACTATTGTTGAAGTCTAACCCTCTGAACAAGCCTCGATATATGTAGCCATACAAACTAGAGATCCATAGGTGTTGGGGATTCTTCAGTACACTTCGCTCTCCATGAAACATATATACAAGTATACATAGGGGATTCCTGCATACCCCGTAAGTATCATATATGGTCGCCATGACCAATCCTCATGTCTGCAAACAAGAGTTTCCACTGTCCATCCATTGGACTCACACCTTCACGGTTAGTTATCATATCCAACCATTATTGCCCTATTAAAATCATTACCACAACATCATACCACCACTCCATTTATTATTAACCAAGACTATAAGTAGTGGTATCATCATACTGACTATATCTTGCAAATATTATCCTTAGCCAACTATCTAGAGATTAAGGGGATTCCCATGTATCCATTGATTAAATTATTGAGTTGAATCAATGGATTCCCATGTACCCCTCAAGTAGTTAATTTTTAAGTTTACTTAGAACTCCCTTGTACCCCATATGGCTTTCAAGTAGACCAACCATAACCACCAAGACCTTACCATTTAGCCATTCCAAGCCATTTAAACCATTTAGGGTTCCATTACCAAGTTATACAATGCAATAGTTCAATGAAAGTCCAACAATTTAACCAAAAACATTCTCAATCATTTTATCCAACAAGTTAAGGGCATACTATTTCCAAAACTATAAATCTAGGAAATTTTCTAATGGTCAAAACCCAGGGTGTTTCAATCTCCCCCCCTAGGATCATTCATCCCTAAATGGTGGACAAAGTAGTACAAACAAGAGTTACACCACAACATAACCATTTGCAACCTTTAACTAAGTTAGAAAATAAAGATGCTAGGAATCAACCTTTCTTTAACAATGTTAGAATACAAATATGTGATAAAGAGCACTTACCTTCCGCCCAAATATTCGAAGCACAAGAAAATGCGGATACTTGGACTTCATGTCCTTTTATGCTTACCAAGTAGCTTCTTCTACCATGTAGTTCCACCATAGAACCTTAACCAAAGATACATCCTTGGTCAACAACCGACAAACCTGTTGATCCAAGATCTCAACCGAGATCTCTTCATAAGACAGATAATTCGAGACACCCCATCCTTAGAAACAATCAATGAAGGATCACCTATACACTTTCTCAACATAGAGATATGAAATACCGAATGAATAGATCTCAAACTAAAAGGCAACTCCAATTCATATACCGTATTACCAATACTTATCGAAACCACATAAGGACCAATATATTAGGGACTGAGCTTTTTATTTTTCAAACATTACTCCGTTCATGAGAGATACCTTTAGGAATACCCTATCTCTAACCTCAAACTCTAAGTCCCTACACTTACATCCACATATAAATTTTGGTAATTTTAGGAAGCCTTAAGCCTATATCAAATTAGCTTTACCTTTTCTTTTGCCTGCTAAACCAAATTTAGGCCAAACATATCCGCCTCACCAAGTTAAAACCACCCAATAAGAGATCTACAACTCTTACCATACAATGCCTTTAAAGAGGCCAACCTAATGATAAAATGATAACTATTATTGAAAGCAAACTCTACAAGAGGTAGATGCCCAACCCAATTACCATCATAATTAATCATAAATGCATGAAGCATATCTTTCAATGTCTGAATAGTCCTTTCTGCTTGACCATCTGTCTGTGGGTGAAAGCAGTACTCAGACTAACCTTAGTACCAAACCCCTTCTGAAACGACCACCAAAAGTGATATGAAAACTACATACCATAATTAGAGATGATCGAAATAGGTACCCCATGCAGCTTCACAATCTCAGGAAGATACAACCTCACATAATCCTCAGCTTAAAAGTTTATCCTCATTGGCAAGAAGTGAGTCGACTTTGTCATCCTATACATGATGACCCAAACTGAATCAAATTGGCTTCAAGGACGAGAAAGAATGGTAATGAAATCTATATTGATCACTTCCTATTTTTATTCCAGCAATTCAATCTCCTGATACAAACCCCCAAGTCTCATGTGATCAACTTTAACCTTATGGAATGTCAAATATTTGACCATAAAATCAACCATATCCTTCTTTATACGATTCCACAAATACATATCCTTGAGATCATGATACATTTTCATTGACCCGGGATGAACAACATAGCGTAATTCATGCAGCTCAGCTAGCATCCTTCCTAGCAAACCATAAAGGTCATAAACACTCAACCTCCCTTGGTACCGCAAGGTACCATCACCAGAGATCTCAAATACCATTACATTTTTCCCACCTACATCACCCCTAATTTTTATCAAGACAAGATCTAGCATTTGGTTCTCCTTGATCTCTGCACCAAGTAATGGCCGAACTACTTTTTGTACCAAACACCACCATTCTCGAAGTCCAACAGGCAAACTCTAAGATTAGCCAAGTAGTGAATATACTTTACCAACTCCTGCCTTTCCTAATCCACATGAGCTAAAATCCCCATGGATAACTTGCTCTTAGCATCAGCAATAAAATTAACTTTACTTAGATGGCAGTGAAGACTCATGTCATTGTCCGTGAGAAGATCGAGCCATCTTTTCTGCTTGAGGCTAAGCTTTTTCTGAATGAACACATATTGTAGGCTCTTATAATTAGAAAAAATGTCCATATGCACTCCATACAAATAGTGCTACAAAATTTTAAAAGAAAATATCACTGCTAAAAGCTTCAAATCATGAGTAGGATATTTCCTATCATGCACCTTCAATTGCCTAGAAGCATAGGTTATCACCTTTCCATGCTGCATCTGGACGCAACCAAGTCCCACCCGGGATGCATTATAGTAAACTATGAACTCCTCATTTCTTTTAGGCAAAGTCAAAACCAAAGCCAAAGTTAGCTTATTCTTCATCTTTTCAAAACTACCCTTACAAGAATCTGACCAAGAGAACATTACCTTATTATGAGTCAACTTAGTCAATGGGGGGAGCTATCATAAAAAAAACTCTCCATAAACCTCCTTTAGTACCCGATAAAACCCAAGAATCTCTGAATGTCAGTTTGAGTCATGGGTCTAGGACACTTCTTAACTAGCCCCACCTTTTGTAGATCCATCATGATCCCCTCATTAGAAATAATGTGACTCAAGAAAGTGACAACATTCAACCAAAATTCACATTTTCAGAATTTGGCATACAACTGCTACTCTTTCAAGGTCTATAACACCACATGGAGGTGATAGGCATAATCCACCTTACTCTTAAAGTACACCAAGATGTCATCAATTAACAGAACAAAAAAAATCTAAAAATGAATGAAATACCCAATTTATCAAATCCATGAATGCCGTCGTGGCATTAGTTCAACTGAATAACCTAACCAAGAACTTAAAGTACCCATACAGAGTATGAAATACCATCTTAGGGACATCTACCTCTCTAATCTTAAGCTGATAAAACCTAGATCAAAGATATGTCTTTGAAAATAATTTGGCACTTTGCAACTAATCAAAAAAGTCATCTATTCTAGGAATAGGATTTTTATTCTTAGCTGTCACCTTATTCAACTACTGATAGTCAATATATATCTGAAGGGAACCATTCTTCTTACGCATAAATAATACTGGTGTGCCCCACAGGGATACACTAGGATGGATACAACCCTTATTTAAGAGAATCTTAAGTTGCTCCTTGAGTTCTCTCAACTCAATTGGAGCCATTCTGTAAGAAGGAATAGATATTTGATGAGTGTCCAGAACCAAATCAATCCCAAACTCACTCAACCTATCCAGAGAAACACCAAGAAGATCACTCAAAAAGACCTCAGAAAACTTATTCACCACTGGAACCAAATGTAAAGAAAGACCTTTAGAGTTAGAGTCTTTCACTCAGACCAAATGATAGAGACACCCTTTAGAGATTAGCCTCCGAGCCCTAAGATATGATATAAACTTCCCCTTAGGAGCTAGGGAACCACATTTCCATTCAATAACCGGCTCATTTGAGAACTTAAAAAAAACTTATAGGTTTGACAATCTAAGGATGCATAACACCAATGTAACTAATCCATACCTAGAATAACATCAAAATCCACCAAATCTAATTCGAACAAATCCAGCAAAGTCTCCTCACTACCAATTTGAGGCTAATTGTAATGTCCCTATCATCTTGGGAAGTCCATTACTATCCACGGGTAGGGCATTAGTTGATATGGCTTGGGATATATGAAATTTAGGCTTAATAGTAAGCAAATCACATTTAATATATGTCAATCAATAAAGAAACCAAAGGATATACGGGTATTTTCTGTGATAGACACTACAGGTGAAGATGAGTTTGTTGCACCTATTGAAAAGAGGCTTAGTATAGAGGCACATTTGGTCATGTTAGTGCATTTTGATAGCGATTGTATTGATGGGTATGATGAGATGGTGAGTGCACTTGTCAGTAGAGGTTTATATTCTTATTTGCCAATAAAGTTAGACCTTAAACTAAAAATAAAGCAAACCCTCTAGTGAGACCATCCATTAATGAACCATCATTCTTGGATTTAAAGACACCCCCTCTTATTTGTGCCATGTATTCTTTGGGCGTAATAATACCTTACTGATTATTATTGTAGTAGATTTGTTAGAATGGAAGGTTTGGGCTTTGATATAAATTTTGTAGAAGGTTAAAGGGGCTATTGGTTGGATTATTGCAGGCATAGTCAGAATTTCACCTCAAATTTGCACTTACAAAATTCATCTTGAAATGAATTTATGTGAGCATCAATATCAATTGAATCCACCTATTTAAGAGGTAGTGAATAAAGAAGTCATTAAGTGGTTAGTTGTAGGTATCGTTTATCCAATTATTGATCGCAAATAAGTAAGTTTGATTCAATGTATGCCAAAGAATGGTTTTGGTCCCCAATGAGAAAAAATGAGTTAGTTCCTATGAGACTAGTCAAAGAATGGAGAGTTTTCATGGATTATCAAAATATTAATTCTTAGACTCAGTAGGACCACTGTCTTATGCCATCTATGGACCAGATGTATATAAGATTTCTATTACTCTCAAGGACCAAGAGAAAACTACTTTCACTTGTCTATATGGAACTTTTGCATTTATGAGGATGTATTTCCTGTTTTGTAATACTCCCGTATCCTTTTGGTATTGCATGAGGCCCATATTTTCTAACATGATTGATGATACTATAAATGTCTTCATGTATGATTTATCAATTATCGGTGATTCATTTGATGATTGGTTGGCACACTTGTCTAATGCCTTGGAAATATGTGAAGTATGCAATTTGGTGTTAAATTGGGAGAAATGTCACTTCATGGTTAAGGAACGGATTGTTCTTGGGCACAAAATTTAGAAGAAGGAGACAAAGGTTGATAAGGCTAAAATTAAAATGATTGACAAATTGCCCCTACCAATTTCTGTGAAGAGCATTCAAAGTTTCTTGGGTCATGCAGGCTTTTGTAACTATTCATTATGGACTTCTCTATGATTGCAAATCCATTATGCAAATTATTTGAGGAGGTGATGTTTGTGTTTGATGATACTTGCCTCAAGTCTTTTGAGTGCCTAAAAAAGAGGTTGATTTCAGCCTCTATGGTTATTTCCTCGGAATGGAACTTACCTTTTAACGTGATGAGTGATGCAAGTGGTGTGGCCCAAGGAGCAGTCCTAGGATAAATCAGGAAAATATAATTCATCCTATTAACTATGATCACACAAGAAATTAAATCACACAAAAATTACATGATGGATGAACATGAATTAGTTGCGATGGTGTTTGCTTTAGAAATTTTTTTTTCCTACTTAATTGGCAACAAAGTTATAGTATAAAATGATCATGTTGCTATTAGGTACCTTATGGTAAAGAAAAATTCTAAGCCAAGGTTGATCCGCTGGGTACTATTGCTACCAAAATTTAATTTCGAGATTAAGGACCAGAAGGGCACTAAATATTAGGTTGTAAACCATTTGTCCTACATAGTGGAGGAGGCAATGATTAAACTGGGGGATGATCTTGATATTGATGATAATTTTTCAGATGATCATGTATTGGAATCATCACAAGACTTAATCTCTTGGTTTGCTGACTTTGCCAGTTATTTGGTAAGTGATCTCATCCCATAAGATATGTTTTTTCAATAGAAAAAATGATTGTAAGAAAGTTCTTTAGGGATGAACCTTTCTTATTCTGGGTGCATGCTAATGGTGTGATTCAAAAATTTATTCACGAGGTTGAGATGATGAGTATTTTTTAGGCCTATTATTTGTCTCTAGTTGGGGGTCATCATAGAGGTACTAACACTGCCTACAAAATTCTATAATATGGTTATTGTTGGATGACTTTCTATAAGGATGCACATGATTATGACAGTGCCTCTAGCCAATGCCAAAGGCAGGCCAATATCTCACGGAAGCATGAGGTCCCTATGTTGCCCATCCTTGAGCTTGAGTTGTTTTATGTGTGGGGTATTGATTTTATGGTCCCATTTGTAAGTTCACATAGGATGATGTACATCTTGGATAAATCGACTATGTGTCTTAGTGGGTGGAAGCCATTGCGCTTCCAAACGTTGAAGGTAAGAGTGTCTCAAAATTTTTGAAAGTAATATTTTCTCTCAATTTATTACTTTAATATCTATCATCAATGATAGTGGGTCTCATTTTTGCAATGTTCTATTCAAAGCCTTACTTGAGAAATATGGTGTGAAGCATAAGGTGGAAACACCTTACTATCTATAGATTAGTGAGCAATTTGAGGTCTCCAACTAGGAAGTAAATTCCATTTTGGTAAAGATTGTGAATGACAATAGGTTTAATTGGTCAAGAAAGTTAGACGATACACTTTGGGCCAATTGGACAATTTACAAGACCCCCATTGCTGCATCTCTTTTTCAACTTGTGTACGGAAAGGCATGCCACTTGGTGGTTGAACTTGAGCATAAGGCACTATGGGCATTGAAAAAGCTTAATTTTGAGTGGAGTAATGCTGCAAACTTGAGATTGGACAAGATGAATGAGATTGACGAGTTTTGTCTCCTTGCCTATGAGCATTCAACCTTGTACAAGGAAAAGATGAAATTGTATCAAGACAGGAGAATTGAGAAGCAGGAATTCCAACCCAGTGATTTGGTTTTGTTATATAATTCAAGATTTCTCTAGTTTCCCGACAAGTTGAAGTCGATATGGTTTGGACCATTCAACATGGTAAATGTATATCCATATGGTGCGATTAAGTTGCAACGTGATGGTGATGTTCCATTCAAGGTGAACGAATATGGTGTTAAGAATTTCATGGAAAACTTGGATGAGATTAAAGTGTGTGACAATGAGATCGTTGATGAAGTCTGAGAAGTAAACGGAGTTGAGTCATGCCGCAATGTTAAATTAGGTTCTTCATGGGAGGAAATGCATAAACTTGTTGGTGAAGTACGAGTACTCAACATAGCCACGACATGTTGCGATGTTAAATCAAGCACTACTTGGGAGGCAACCCAAGGTTTTTGTATTAACCTGGTTTTGTTTTTTATGGAAGGAAACATGAGGAAATTATTGTTGTTAGATACAAATTGAAAATTCTGGTAAGTACAGGTAAGTTCACTCAAGAGTGTAGTCTACGGGTCATGACTTAGGAACATACCATGGGGAATAAACTGGTGACAATTAGAGGGGATTTTCAGTTCTCTGAACTGAACTCATGAGCTCAGCCCACGGGCCTTGGGTCCCACAACTCATATGATGAGTCGTGGGAATCAAAAATTGCTAGTAGGTTGTAGAACTCTGACCCACGACCTCAAGCCACAGGTTGAGAGTCCAATCATTGCCTCGTGGATTGTGTCAAAGGAATCATAGGAACAATTTTAGTCATGAATGTTGACTCACGACCTCAACCCACGGGTCATGAGTCCAACTCAGGATTCGTTGGTAAGCACTAGGCCCAACTATGCAAAAACTAAAAATTTAAATTTAAATTTCTTGGGCCCATGCAACCTAACCCAGTTTGTGATTTTTGCCTTAATAACAATCCAAACACTTGATCCAAACCCTAATAACATCAAACTCTTACTCAAAATAAAACTCTACTATCATACTAAAAATCAAACTACCTTACTCGAGATCCCTATTCTTGCTTGTACTAAGGCCCTAAATATGTCAAATCAGCTATTCTTCATTTTCTTTTATCGTCATATGTAAGGTAGAGTCTCTTATGGTCCTACATTCTATGGTTAATTGCTCTTGCTCAAGGAGACTTGAAACAACACTTAAACCAAGTATAACTTGATTGAGACTCATAGGTGCGGAGTTGAACTATATTGTGGGAAACTTTTACCCAAAATTGAACTGTCAAAGTTAAATTTATATGATTTGGAATTGAAAACTGTGGTAAAACTAATTAAACATCAGGTTTGAACCCACGAACCTAACCCACAACCCATGAATTGCATTCTTGAGTCGTGGATTAGACTCGTGGGAATCAAACCTGAGGTCTTGAAACTTAGAAGCATTGTTTGTTTCCCACGAGGTTCATCATGACTCATGACTTGAACCAATAAGTCATGGGTTAAACTCGTGTATTGATCTCAATTCATGAGTCCATCACACGAGTCATGAATTTTGTCCATGAATCATGGAATGGACTCATGGGTTGGACCTTTACTTTGACTTTTTTTTTCTGTATTTTCTAACTAATGTGATTTAATTACTAATAATTCTCCATACAAATAACATGCACCAAAAGCAACACCAAAGAAGGCCATGAATTATATAATGAGAGATGAGTCTCCTAAGCAGAGTGGACCCATAGAGAGTACCCAGTTGATAGTGGCCTACTGGTACAGTTCCAGAGTGATACGGGAAAAATAAGGGAAACACGAAACAACTCCAAACAGTCCACTAATCTGAAGGATTTGAGGACTAAGATGGAGACGACTCTCGGATTCGCTACAACCACACAATAACAAGATAAAGAGGTGTGTTTTCAACACCAAAACAGCCACAAAACGTGAAGAACAATATGAACAACAATAACACGAATTTTCAGATTCAACAAAGGACCCAAAACAGTTCACTACACAACAACAACAATATGACAACAATAAAATGTAAAGATAGGTAGTGTGACATAGATTACTACAATAACTATGAATCTAAGAGTAGATCCAACACTAAGACCCTTAATACATGTAATAACAACACCGACACTCTTACGTGGACACAAGAGGGACATCAACCTCCTCAAGCACCTTCGTTTCCAAGCATGAATCCAACACGAGAGATTCCACCCTCAAGTTGAAAATCCTAGTTTCATGGATTTCGGCTATGAGAGCATTTCTCATAAGAGAGAAATGTTTTTAAGTGTGATACAACATCAATATTCAGCAAAATCTCCCTTACAAATGACCTAAAAGGTTCCTTATATAGTAGTTTACAAACAAGGTGTGAAATGTCCAAAATGACCCCTTAGTCTCAAGTCTTCAAGTGGGTGCCCTTTGAGAGCATTATATGGACGGTTTTGGACCCCTTTTCAGTCCTCATTTGCACTTCACTTTCACACTTCAAGTATCGGGTTTAATACATCTCACAAACATGCATCCTTGCGGTCGTACCCGTATCATCCTCCCCTTCTTGAAAAAGGATTCGACCTCGAATCCGCACCTTGCAAAATCAAAACAAAAGACAAACAAGTACACATCCTCATGACATGAGGGTTAGGGTTAGTGCAACAAAAATCAATCTAACAAATAACATCATCATGCCAAGGCGGTACACACTTGAAGTACAACCAAGAATCCTTTGGGTTGATCGTGAAAAGCTTAGTACAAATGTCACAAAGGAAGTGGCTATGACGAACATCAATAAATAATGAGCATGGGCCGAGACAACTCCTACCATACCCAAAGATGGTACCGGGATCGAATGGGAGAAGTAGCCATGGACATGGGTTTCGGCCAATCTCACTTTTCCCTAAGGTGTCGTCCTCAAAATTAGGCATACCCTCTAGATCATTAGTGGAAATATCATGAGCACAAAGAGGGTAGATAAAGGTGTCACACAAGCTAACTTCAGCTATGGTGTCCTTATGCATGTACTCACTAGCTTCAAGTCCATCACCACTAGTATGCTCAATATAGGAAACACATAAAGAAGAAGTAGATGGAATTTCTAAGCATACACCACCTTTTATTTCAAGACAATAATCCCCACATAGATATAAATCACCATGGGCAGCAAAGTAATCATTCACAAAAATATTTTTGCAAGAACAATCATATTTCGGGTTTCCCAAGTAATCAAGCAAATCAGGGTCATCTTCACCCGATTGACTATTCCTTTTTAAGATTACACATTCTCTACCCTTAAGAGTACTTTCATCTTCCAAGAAGAGATTTCCATCTTGAGGAGAAATGTTGTCACACCATAGTGGGTTAGCATATAGGCTATAGCTTCCAAGACAAGCCATTCCGTTAACATCACTTGCACCACTAGGTTCATTAGGAGTAAATAAACTATCTTCAAATAAGAAATTGTGCCTAAAAAGTGAATGATCTAACCCGCAGATAGATTTGGAACTTTCACTCTCTAAGGAATCATTATCAAGTTTCAAAGATATGTCAAACACATGATTAACCCTATGAGCCAAACAAACATTAGCATCTTTACAACAACATAGGCTCATGAGTTCACTCCTTTTTCCTTGGCCAACATCTTTAAATCCTTCACTCACTTGAGATTCATTAATCACATCACACATATCCTCAAGTGGTGGACAAGTTTTACTCACAAGTTGGGCAGCAACTTCCTTCGGGAAGCTCTCAACGCAAGGTGCTTGGACAATTGGATTTTGTGGGTAGAGTTTGGGTAGCAATTGGCGTATAATTTCAATGTGCCGTTTCATATCTTCAATATTGTCAATGATACGATCGCATGTGGCATTGAAATTATGGGCAGCCATTGTACCTAACAAAAAGACACAACAAACAAAGAAAACAAATAAACTTGTTAGATCAAAAATACCTCACCACACTCTCACTCTCGGTTTTACCTCACATTTGGTTTCACAAGTGTTGAAAACCGGCTTGTACTTCGTGAGTGATTGAGTGTCGAGTCTACTCTTGTCCGGGAATGGATTTTTGTTGAAACTCAAACGAAATCTTGTAGGACTTGAGTCAAGAACTAACAACGAATTCAAAAGATAAAAGTACACAACAAACGTAAACACGAACAAACGGATACAAAACTAACTTACAAGCTAGTAGGAAATTACTAGGTTGTCAATTAGTGTTCGAACCAATAAACGAACTAAGAGACAATTAAATGAAACTAAGAAATCTAAAATTTGAGCCAAAATTATGACGTGAACAGTAAAAAAAAGATGATGTGGCAGTCACGTATTGGTTGCGGTTTCTCAATTTTATATTTCAATTTCAAGTCTTGGTCCCATTGTAATTTAGGAAGGATGACAATTGGTTTTGGAGGGAAAACACAAGTCTTGAATCTCTACAAGTCCACTCTTAAAAGGATGACTTTTGTCTTGTACTAGTCCCACAAGACAAGGTTCTTGAAACAAGAAAAAGTAGTTTGTCCCAAAACACAAGGTTCTTGAAATAAGAAAAAAGCTGAAAAGTAGAAGTCTAGTCTAGGGAGTGTTGGGAAATGGTTGATAAAGTCTTTTGTGGTTGTAGGAGAAGTCTTTGAGCCACAAGTCTTACACCTTAAATCTTGGATTTATTCCTTGCAAGACTAACATCAATTCACACTCTCTTTCTTCAACTTATAGGATCAACAACCACCTTTTTTTTCTTCAACAACATATAGAGATGGTGAAGAACACCAAGAACACAAACTTTGAGTCTTGAAGATCTAAGATTTAAGTTGGACCCCAAACATCAAAAACACTTTTACAAGCTTAAAATCCACTACAAAATCTCCACAATACACGTTCAAACCTTGAACCAACAACACACCACACGTCCAAAACAGTCCAAACTTTAAATCCGCAACAACAATACCAACAACAATCTGTCAAGTCCAAGTTCACAATAACAACATCAACAACAAAGGCTCAAATCAAGATATAGACTCAAAGTGTTAGTGAAGAACAATACTAACACTAGAAACACTTAAGACAAGTAAAAATCTCGGCCAAGATACAACAAGAACACAATTTTCGGCCAAGAACACAAAGTGGACAGATTGCTATTTTCTGAAAATTTCAGTTTTCAGTTTTTTTTTTAATTTTCTAACAAGCAAGACCAAGATTGATCTTGTAGGAACAAGATCAAGCCATGTTTTGATACCAAATGATACGGGAAAAAACAAGAGGACACGAAACAACCACTAAACAATCCAATACACCCTCCAAAACAGTCCACTAATCTTAAGGATTTGAGGACCAAGATGGAGACCACACTCGGATTCACTACCAACAACAAGAATACAAGATACAAGAGTATATTTTAACACCAAAACAGATACAAAACGTGATGAACAAGATGAACAACAATAATACAAGTTTTGGATTCAATGAAGACACAAAAACAGTCCACTACACAACAACAAGAAGATGACAACAATAAAATGTAAAGATAGGTAGTGTGACATAGATTACTACAATAACTATGAATCTAAGTGTAGATCCAACACTAAGACCCTTAATACATGTAATAACAACACCGACACTCTTACGTGGACATAAGAGAGACATCAATCTCCTCAAGCACCTTCGTTTCCAAGCATGAATCCAATACGAGAGATTCCACCCTCAAGTTGAAAATCCTAGTTACATGGATTTCGGCTATGGGGGCCTTTCTCATAAGAGAGAAATGTTTTTAAGTGTGATAAAACATCAATATGCAGCAAAACTCTCCCTTACAAATGACCTAAAAGGTTCCTTATATAGTAGTTTACAAACAAGGTGTGAAATGTCCAAAATGACCCCTTAGTTCAAGTCTTCAAGTGGGTGCCCTTTGAGAGCATTATATGGACGGTTTTGGACCCATTTTCAGTCCTCATTTGCACTTCACTTTCACACTCCAAGTCTCGGGTTTAATACATCTCACAAACATCCATCCTCGTGGTCGTACCCATATCATCCTCCCTTTCTTGAAAAGAATTCGTCCTCGAATCCATGCTTAAAGTCTTCAAGTGGGCTGCCTTGGAGTGCATTGTATGAACTGATTTTGGAGTCTATTTAGGTCTTCCTTTGCACTTCATATGTACACTCCAAGTCTCGGGTCAATTCACTCTCGCACTCACCCACCTTTGTGGTCGTACCTGTATCATCCTCCCCTTGTTGAAAAGGATTCGACCTTGAATCTGCACCTTGCAAAATCAAAACAAAAGACAAACAAGCACACATCCTCATGGCATGAGGGTTAGGGTTAGTGCAACAAAAATCAATCTAATAAATAACATCATCATGCCAAGGTGGTACACACTTGAAGTACAACCAAGAATCCTTTGGGTTGATCGTGAAAAGCTTAGTAGAAATGTCACAAAGGAAGAGGCTATGACGAACATCAATAAATAATGAGCATGGGCGGAGACAACTCCTACCATACCCTAAGATGGTACCGGGATCGAATGGGAGAAGTAGCCATAGACACGGATCTCGACAACACTTCCCTTTCCCGTGGTCTACACCCAAACTAAATGACATACTCTCTACAATAACATACATATGATCCAAAGCAAATAGAGAGTAGAGAAAAGTATCACTCAAATCTACTTCTACTAAGGTTTTCTCATGTGTGTACTCACTACTAGTTTCCCAATAATCACCATGAGTACGCTCAACAATGAAATCACACAAAGTAGAAGAAGAAGTAGCTTCCGCAACTACACATTCCTTACCCGTAAGAGGACTCTCATCTTCCAAGAAGAGATTTCCCTCTTTAGAAGGAATATACATGTGTCCACGTATCATTAATAAGCTCAAATTTCAGATTTTAGTAGTTTCGTTTTGTTGTTCCTTAGTTTCAATTTTATTGGTTCCAATTAATTATTAACAACTAGTAATCACCTACTTAGTTGTAGATTAATTGTTGAATCCGTTTCTTTCGTGTCTTCGTTATTTATGAGCTTTTCTCATTTTTAATTCGTTGTAACTTCTTTATTTCAAGTTCGTAAGTAAATTTTATTTTATGTCTTGAGTCGATCAAACAAGAATCTATTCCGACCACCAAGTAGAATTGACATCCTATTGACTACCGGAGTATAAGCAACTTTCAATATTCGCCGCTCCAATTGTGAGAATCACAAAGGTGAGTGTATACGAGTGTTGGTGAGGAGCTTTACTACTAATCTTGTTTGTTCATTTTGTAGGTTTAAAGGGTGATATAAGGGGAACATGACTTTGATAGCCGGGGATTATTGTGACTACAATGTAGGAGACTATAATTGTAGTGAGGGTTTTTATGGCTACGAAGTTGAGGGAGATTCCGAAGGCTATGAAAATAGCCATGATCAAAACATAGGCAGATTTGAAAATTACTGTTTTGAGGGAGAAAATGAGGTGAATGAAGTTCCTAGTGCTTATGGTGACTTTGGAGATGATGTAGGACCTCGTGATGGATCTTATGATGAAGTTGGGACATGTGAGGAGTCTTTCACTCCCCACTCCGAACCTAGATTTGGTGTTAGGTATAACCCTTTCATTCGCAAACCTTATGAGAGCTATGATGAGAGTACACGTGAGGAGTGTGAAGAGTCATATTCTCCACCTTGTAGTACTTCTTATCAAGGTCGATATAGTGTGAATGGTTATACTAGCTATAGTGTAGGTTGTCCAATGGGAAGAAGAAGGTATGCATCTCCAAAACCGAGGGGTACTCATGTGCTTTACAATGTTGATCCGAGAAGGAGTGTACACTCAGGAAAGGTGACCATTTGTGGGATACCGGGCTGCCTCGTTGTGTTAAATGATAGGTACTATAGAAACTACATTGTTCCATCCATGGTTAATTACTTGGGGTTATTTTGTGAGCCTTTACTTGTTCCATACTTCTTGGACAGGTTTAAGGTTACCGAGAGGGTAAAAGTTGTCTTCTCCCAATTTAATTACCATGAGGAGTTTGTATTTGTTTGTCCTCTCTTCGGTTTTGTAAGGTTTGGATTCGAGGTCGAATCCTTTTCAAGAAGGGGAGGATGATACGGGACAAATGGCCATCTTATCTTTTGATGACATCTTTGGAGGCCAACACATAGAGGCTCAAGACATGGTCACCTCGAGAATACAAGAACATGCATGGAGGACCCGTTTTGAGAGTAACTTAAAGCAATCTCGCGTATGGAAGATTGCTTGGAGCATTTAAGAGTGAGGACTCACGGTTTTGGACCTTAATTAAGGGCATTTTGGACATTACACATGGTGGATTTACACACCATGGCCGCACCTATCATTAAAGGCAAAGTGGTCTTTTTGTCTTCTTTTGTATTACACTATAAATAGGTCATTTTAGCTCATTTCTTGGCAGATTTTGGAAGGATGAAGAATTGAAGACATATTTTCTCTCTTTTGAGAGTGTAACACCCTTAGTTGTAGGGCTTGGAAAAGCCATCCTTAGCATAGGGCTTGGAAAAGCCAATATTGATCTTTGCTTGGAAACGGTAGATCTTGAGGTGAGTTCGTTCCCTTGGTGGTCACTGTAAGAGTGTGGTTTTGATTGTTAATTCATTAGGGGTTAGTGTTGAAATACACTTGGTTCTTAATCTTGTAATAATCTTGGTCTCACTATCTATCTTTATTTTTTTGCAAATCGTGTATGTGTTGTGTAGTGAACTGTTTTAGGTCCTTTGTTGAATCTGGAAATTTGTATTATTGTTGTTCATCTTGTTCATCACGTTTTGTAGCTGTTTTGGTGTTAAAATATACTCTTGTATCTTGTATTCTTGTTGTTGGTAGCGAATCCGAGTGTGGTCTCCATCTTGGTCCTCGAATCCTTAAGATTAGTGGACTGTTTTGGAGTTGTTTTGTGCTCCTCTTTGTTTTTCCGTATCATTTGGTATCAACCAAAACAGTCCACTAATCTGAAAGATTTGAGGACTAAGATGGAGACCACTCTCGGATTCGCTACAACCACACAATAACAAGATAAAGAGGTGTGTTTTCAACACCAAAACAGCCACAAAACGTGAAGAACAATATGAACAACAATAATACGAATTTTCAGATTCAACAAAGGACCCAAAACAGTTCACTACACAACAACAACAATATGACAACAATAAAATGTAAAGATAGGTAGTGTGACATAGATTACTACAATAACTATGAATCTAAGTGTAGATCCAACACTAAGACCCTTAATACATGTAATAACAACACCGACACTCTTACGTGGACACAAGAGGGACATCAACCTCCTCAAGCACCTTCGTTTCCAAGCATGAATCCAACACGAGAGATTCCACCCTCAAGTTGAAAATCCTAGTTACATGGATTTCGGCTATGAGAGCATTTCTCATAAGAGAGAAATGTTTTTAAGTGTGATACAACATCAACATTCAGCAAAATCTCCCTTACAAATGACCTAAAAGGTTCCTTATATAGTAGTTTACAAACAAGGTGTGAAATGTCCAAAATGACCCCTTAGTCTCAAGTCTTCAAGTGGGTGCCCTTTGAGAGCATTATATGGACGGTTTTGGACCCCTTTTCAGTCCTCATTTGCACTTCACTTTCACACTTCAAGTATCGGGTTTAATACATCTCACAAACATGCATCCTTGCGGTCGTACCCGTATCACAGAGTGGCACTTCATTTACTAGGGTTGCTATTCAGCCAGGTTCTCAGATGACAACACCACCAGCATCTTAATCCAGGCCCTAGGCCCCACCAACTCCTATTTCTTGAGAAAAACCTAAGATAAAGAATTCATGAATGTACTCTTATTTTCCTCCCTAGTATGTTGAGAGAGAAAAGGTATTTAGTTCTGGTAACAGTGGGGAGGAGATAGTTGTCCCCAAGTCTGAGGCAGGGGCAGAGTTTGAGTTATGTAGTGGATATTGAATGATAGATGCTCCTCAATTTAAAGAGGGAAAAGAGTATTTATAAGGTATTGAAGAGGCCACTTCATCAGCCGCAGTCACAGAGGTACAAGAGTCCACATATATCTCTGCCATACCAACAACTCTAGTTATTAAGTGATGGTGTGTGGAGGACATGTAGATCATTTATGACCATGACATTGAGATTACTTAACACGACTTGAACTAGGGCCTAGTCGTGTCGGGTGACTCAAGCCCAACCGGGACTGGAGACTACCCCCATTACCCAACCATAACTGCCTTATACCATATGTCGAATAAATTCAGAATACATAACAAGATAGAGCAATCATAAATCAAATACATTCAAATTATGTCAGCCCCAATACCAATGCCAAGGCTGGCACCAATACTGACACCTGCCATGCCAACCTAAAGTAGTCTCACAAAACCTCTAACTAAAATCAAGACAACATCCAGTCAGGACATGCACCCAACCATAGCCAAAAACAAAAGTCTAAGAAATAATAAAAGTATATAGAGAAGTCCATAACATAAAATGGAGCCTTGCGGAGTATGGAAGCTCACTACTTCAATCCAATGCAATGTTATCCCCTAATCCAAATCACTGAGTAGGCGGACTAGTATGGCCTGTGCCTGCATTGCGTGGGGATACAACATTCGAAGACAGGTTAGCAGGTGAATGCTAACATGTACTCAGGAATAAGGATAAAGTAATTCCAATATTTACAATGAAGTAAATAACCAAATGCAATCATGTCATACATATATAAAATCCATGTCGGGAAAGGAAACCAGATTTATCATGCATTTAAAACCTTTAATCTGGGTTTGTGTTGACTTACCATCATAATCCACCCACGGGATATATGAGTCAAGTGTTACCCCCTGAACGGGCCCCAATACATGTAGCCACACAAACCAGAGATATCACAAGGGTTGGGGATTCTGTGTACCCTTTTCCCTCAATGATACATATATAAAAGTAAAAACTTAGGGGATTCCCATGTACCCCAACATATAAGATCGCCATGACCAACCCTCATGTCGGAAAACCTGAGTTTCCAGTGTCCATCCATCAGACTCACACCTTCACCATAAGCTATCATAACCTACTATTATTGGCTAATTAAACCATTAGCACATAACCAACCAGCCAATTCTACAAGTTGTTTACCAAGGCATTACCAAATCATTTTAAATTGTTTAAATCCAATTTAGGTTCCATTGCCAATTTATGCAATGCAACAGGTTTCAATAAAAGACAACTATGTTACAAAACCATTCTCATGTGCTTTTTAACAAACATATTGAGGGCATATAGTTTACAAAACCAAGAACTAACTATCCATTACCATGAAACCACATGTTCAATTCAATAATTTTAACATGAAAACCAATAGAAAAACATGAAAAAACAATATTCATCCACTAACAACCAAAAGCCCCAACATACAATTCAAAACCAAACAACACCCACAAGTAAATCATAAAAACCATTCATTAATACCTGCATTTAGTTGAACTAATAATGAGACAAGAGTAACATGCCTTATATACCAAAGAGTACGGAGGGAAACACCCTTGTTAGCCCTAAATTTATTGTATTGGAGAAACCCTTGACTTTCTTGAACCAAGAGCCTTGAGAGAGATTTGAGAGTGTTTTAGGATTGTTTTGATCAGTCAAAGTGTGTTATTAGAGGCTACTATGTGTTTTAAGATGTGGGATCTTAAGGGATCTGGGGTGGGAAATGTCTAAAATGTCCTCAACTTAAAAGTTAAAAAATATAAGCAGGAGGGCACAACTCCCCCTAACTCGTACACACAGCATACAAATGGTACCCATTACTCGTACCCTAGATAGAATGTTAGACTCTAGTGCTATCCATCATATGACCACAAGGACCAACTCATATCTAATTATACGAATGGTACCCATAAACTGTAACCTAGGCAGCCTACCAAGGGCTTGACACAGTAAGAATCATACGAGTCGATAACCTATTTTGTACTATCATCATACGGCTAGTATGATGTCCAGTCATACCTTGGATAAAATGCAACCTAGATTACACTAATTATCATATGACCATGATCCCCTAAACTGTACCCACATCATACAACTAGTTAGCATAAGTCATATGATGTCCAGAATACACAAACCCGGGAAAATTCTAAGGGCAAAACCCCAGGGTGTTTTAATTCTCCATCACTTGGATCATTCGTCCCTGAATGATGGAACAAGGCAAGACAAACACTATTTACACCCCACAACCTCGACTCTAACCTTTAGCGAAGCTAGAAAATAAAGATGTAAGGAAATCAATCATTCCTTTTACTAAGTTAGAGAACAAAGATTTGATAAAGAATACATACCTTCCATATAAATTTTTGGAGCTAAAAATAGGAAGGGATACTTGGACTTCATATCCTCAAAAGAATCTTAACCGAAGATACATCTTTGGACCACAACTGATGAACCTGCCGATCCAAGATCTCAACTAGGACCTAGTTATAAGACAAAGAATAAAAAATGTCAATATACTTGATAGGTACGATTAGAGAAGGATCAATCAAAAACTTCCTCAATAACGATACATGGAACACCGAATGAATGGAGCTCAAACAAGAAGGAAACTTTAACTCATATGCAATATTACCCACCCTTCTTAAAACCAAGTAAAGACCAACATACCATGGACTGAGCTTTCCCTTCTTACCAAACTGCATCACTCTCTTCATAGGAGACACCTTACAAAAACACCTATCCCCAACCTCAAATTCTAAATCAATTTGCCTCACGTCCGTATAGAACTTTTGGTGACTTTGGCCAGCCTTAAGTCTATATCGAATCACCTTTACCTTTTCCGTTTATTGGTGAACCAAATTTGGGCCAAACATCTCTGCTTCACTAACCTCTAACCACCCATTAGGAGACTTATACCTCCTTCCATACGAGGCCTCAAATAGAGCCATCCCAATGCTAAAGCGGTAGCTATTATTAAAAAAAACTCTATAAGAGGTAAATGCTCAACCCAACTACCACCATAGTCAATCACACAAGTACAAAGTAGGTCCTTAAATGTTTGAATAGTCCTTTCTTCCTGCCCATCCAACAACGGGTGGAAAGCGATACTCAGACTAACCTTAGTCCCTAATCCTTTCTAAAATAATCACCAAAAGTGAGATGTAAACTGTGTACCAAGATCAAAAATGATAAAAACAGACACCCCATGCAACTTCACAATCTTATGAAGATACAACCTTGCATAATCCTTAGCCTAAAAGTTAGTCCTCACTGGTAAAAAGTAAGCAGACTTTGTCATCCTATCCATGATGACCCAAACCTAATCGGACTCATTCTGAGACCGAGGAAGATCGATAATAAAATCAGTATCTATATTATCCCACTTCTACTTACACAACTCAATTTCTTGGTATAAACCTCTGAGTCTCATGTGCTCAATTTTCACTTGTTGACACACCATTCACTTGGCCAAAAAAATTAGCCACATCTCTCTTCATATTGTTCCACCAATATATTTTCTTGAGGTCATGATACATTTTTGTTGAACCAGGAAAAACAATATAGCGTGACTCATGTGCCTCAGTAAAGATCCTCTCTCGCAAACCATTGACATTGGGAATACATAATCTCTCTTGGTATCTGTAAGTACCATCACTGTTAATCTCGAAGGCTATCACCTTCTATATACCAATATCACCATTGATCCTCATCATCATATGATCTAAAACCTTTTTCTCCTTGATTTTAGCACCCATAGATGACTGCGCCAATTTCTAAACGAACACACCACCATCCCCAGAGTCCAAGGGACAAACTTCAAGGTTAGCAAAATGGTAAATGTCCTTCACTAACTCCCGCTTCCCCTTATTTACATAAGCTAGACTCCCTATGAATAACCTAATAAAAGCATCAACAACCATATTAGCTTTACCTAGATGGTAGTGAAGACTCATGTGATAATAGTTGAGCAACTTAATCTACCTCCTTTGCCTGAGATTTAGATCATTCTGAGGATATGCATACAACAGGCTTTTATGATCCAAAAAGATGTCCATATGTACTATATACAAATAGTGATGCCATATTTTCAATGTAAATACAACAACTAGCCATTCCAAATTATGAGTTGGATAATTCCTCTTATACAAGTTCAATCAACTAGAGGCATAAGTGATCACATTACAATGCTGCATTAAAATGTACCCAAGCCCCACACGAGACATATCATAATAGACCAAAAACCCATCAGTGCCTTAATGCAAAGTCATGACTCAAGCCAAAGTTAGCTTATTATTCTGCTTCTCAAAACTACCCTCAGGAGCATCAGACCATAAGAACTTTACCTTTTTCTGAGTCAACATAGTCAATGGGGCAGCTATTGATAAAAAACCCTCTACGGACATCCTATAATAACCAGCTGGACCAAAAAAGCTTTAAATATCAGTTAGAGTCATGGGTCCAGGCCATTTCTTAACCACTGCAACCTTTTATGGATCCACCATGATTCCTACACTAGAAATAATATGACCCAAAAAAGTGACAACGTCAACCAAAATTCATATTTTGAAAACTTGGCATACAATTATTGTTCTTTTAGAGTCTGCAACACAAAATAGAGGTGATTGGAATCAAATCTTTAAATCCCACCAGGGAATTTGGGTAATACCCCATAGTATTATAAGCTTGATTAAACTCTTTGTTGCATGCTTAAGGGGTTCAAGGCTTAAAAAATACACCAAGAATTGAGGACTTAGTCATTTTCAATACCCCTAAACTTTGTGGATTTTAGTTTGGCCTTTCCAACCCTGAAATATTGGTTTTTAAGTTGATTCATGGATCGAGAGGTTAAAAGTATGTCTCGAGTGAGTTTTGGTATTTTCAGATGAGGTTCAGGTCATGTTTGGATATCCAAAATAGTGAATACGCTCGATTTTTCCATGATGCATTTCTCTCTCCTATGGTGAAGAGCTTTGCAATACGTTGCTCTCTGTCCCTCTGGAGTAAGCTACGCAATACATTACTCTCTTCCCTGGAGAGAGAGGTGCAATGCATAACTATATCCCATACAATTTTATTATTTAAGTGCTCAAGAGGCATTTGAGTCATTTCCCTCACCCAATTTTGTCCTTATCACAATTTAGAACTCTCAAAAGGGCATTATTTGCCCCTTTCACCCTCAAATTGCTCTCAAGAAACCCACCCTTTTACCTAAGAACAAACCCAAGATCCATTCTCAAGAAATTGAGGGTTCAAGCTTCTATGTTTAAGAAATCTTTAGGATTATAGCTATTAAGGTATGTGGGATGTTTATTCATGTGTCCTTTTTACCCATGGAACCTCGAAATCCCCTTTCAAGCTAAAGTATGGATTTTCTCTTATTCTAAAGTTTTATATGTTCAAGATGGATTAAATTCATATTTCTCCTTAGTAGTTTGACTCAATTCATGTCCAAGAATGATTTCATGAAAATTTGGGTTATCTCATCCTTTAAGCTTCAATATCCCATGCTATATTGAATTGAATTTTATGTTATAGTAGCAAGTTATGATCTTAGTCACGTAATCATGTTGATTTCTTATGCTTTAATGTATTTCCATGTTCAAGTTCATGATTTTCTCATGTTTGACGAAATACCTATGTTTTGGGCTTTGAATCATGACTTCTTACTATAATTTTTAAGCTTGAATATTGTGTCATATGGATATTCAGTGCTGGCGGGTTATAAACACCCGATAGCTACCTGTTTAGTTATATTTTAGACCCTTTTTATTAATGATTTCATTTAAACCATGAATGTTTCATTTATTAAGTTACTAAGGTCATGATGAGCAATGTCCGTGGTTATGTTTAGTTGAGTTTAGTTTAGTTCAGTATCAGTGTCTATTCAGTTAGGAGTAGGATTTAGCACCGAATGAACCCAGAGATGGGGGCTCACCTGCCAGAAAAGGGTGTAACCTTATTAGCAGTCCCTGAGTTCCAAAACTACATAGCCAGCTATTGGCCCAGCCAATCTAGAAGCAAATATAACTGCAGCTAGGATTCAGAATTTCACTCAAATGAATCCCCAATTATTTTTGGGATCCAAGTCTGAGGAGGATCTATAGGAAATTTTTGATATGGTATAGAAGGTGACTGATATCATGGGTGTCACTATAAGTGAGAGTGTAAAGTTGGCTTTATATCAGTTATAGTATATAGCTCACACCTAGTTTAAACATTGGAAGGAGGACAGAGGTATGTAGGTAGGGCCTGTTGAGTAGGAGGAGTTTGCCACAGATTTCTTAGAAAGGGTAATATGAGTTTGAAGGATTACTCTCTTATGTTCACTCATTTGGTGAGGTAATGCTCCTCTATGGGGGCAGACAATAGGTATAGAATGAGTATGTTTATCTATGAGATAGTTGATAGTTTGGTCATGGAGTGTAGAACTGCCATGTTAATTAAGGAGATTGTCCTATCTACTCATGGTCCATGCTAAAAATATTGAAGAAAGGAATTATAAAGAGAGAGAGAGATAGAACAAGAGGGCTAGAACAAATAGTTTTAATTTTTCTAAGCCAAGGTCAGAAGGGGGTAATCGTTCTTAGTTCTGTAAAAAATCCTCAGCCCCATCTCTATCTACATCCAATTCTCCAGTGCCTAAGTTCAAGTAGGACAGTCGGGATAGGGTGACAGGCTCTGAGCCCAGGAGAGTATGGACAGTGGTTACTGTATCAGGGATATCCCAGGGGCTAGTCAGCAGGGTCAGTCAAATCGTTCTTCAGCTCTAATTAGTCGCCTTACTCAGTAAGGTTCCAGTTCCAGTAAAACTAGTGGATAGTTCCAGAACAGGTTATGCTCCCCAGACTCGATATTATCAGAAAGTTCTCCTTATGTGGTTATCATTACAGGTCTTTAATCTTCAAGTTTATGCTTTATTAGACCCCGTAGCTTCACTTTCTTTTGTGACTCCTTATTAGCCATCAAATTTAGTGTTAGTCCCAAAACATTATCAAAACCTTTCTCAGTGTCTACCCCAGTGGGTAAATCTATTATAGCTAGATAAGTATACAAAAATTGCCCGATCATAGTATTTTAGAAAATTACCTTAGTTGATCTTGTAGAGTTAAAGATGAAAGATTTTGACGTTATTCTCGGCATGGTTTATCTTTACTCATGATTGCCTTAGTTGACCACAGAAATAGAGTCATTCAGTTTCAGTTTCCTAATAAACCATTTATTAAATAGAGAGGTAGTACTTGAATGCCTAGGGGTCAGATTGTTTCCTATCTTAGAGAAAGAAAGATGATATGTACGGGGTGTATTTACCATCTTGTCTGAGTTAAAGACTCAAATTCTTAGACTCTAAGTCTTAAGTTGGTTCCAGTGGTAAATGAATTTTTAGATGTGTTCCCTGAAGATCTTCTCAGAGTTTCTTTTGAATGGGAAATTGATTTCAAAATAGATATCCTTACTGACACCAAGCCTATCTCTATTCCACCCTATAGAATGGATCTAACTGAGCATAATACATTAAAGAAACAGTTTAAATATCTCTAAGATAAGGGTTTCATCAGGCCTAGTATTTATCCATGCGGTACTCCAGTCTTATTCATGCGTAAGAAAGATAGTTCTGTCAAAATGTGCATCAACTATCATTAGTTGAGAAAAGTCACCATCAAGAATAAGTATCCACTCCCCAGTATTGATGACTTGTTCGACCCAATTCAGGATGCCAGTTATTTCTCTAAGATAGACTTCAGATCTGGCTATCATTAGCTTAGTATCAGAGAACGTGACTTTTCAAATACAGCTTTTAGAATTCGGTATGGTCACTTTGAATTAATAGTTATGTCCTTCGGACTAACAAATGCCCCTACAAATTTCATGGACGTGATGAATACGGTGTTCAAGTAGTACTTGGACATGTTTGTTGTAGTCTTCATTGATGACATCCTTGTCTATTCCCGTAAAAATTATATTATAGACTCTCAAAGCTTATCAGTTGTTCTCAAAATTCAGTAAGTATGAATTCTGCATAAGATTGGTATCTTTTCTTGGCCATATTATTTTTGGTGACGACATTAGAGTTGACTCTCAAAAGACCGAAGCAGTAAGAAACTGGCCTAGACCTGTCTCTCCATCAGATATCACAAGTTTGTTGAGTTTGGCTGGCTATTATCGATGGTTTGTTAAAGTTTTTTCTTCTATTGCATCCCCCATGTCTCTATTGACTCAAAAGAAAGTCAAATTTTAGTTTTCAGATTCTTATGAGAAGAATTTTCAGGAGTTGAAGACTCGACTCACTTTCGCCCCAGTCTTTACTTTGCCAGATAATTCAGATAGATTTGTAATTTATTGTGATGCTTATAGAGTTGGTATTGGTTGTGTTTTGATGAAGAGGGGCAAGGTCATATCCTACACCTGTAGATATCTTACACCCCATGAAAAGAATTATCCTACCCATGATCTTAAGTTGGCAGCTGTTGTTTTTTCCTTGAAAATTTAGAGACACTATCTTTATGGGTTCATGTTGATGTGTTCACTGAACATAAGAGTTTATAGTACATGTTCATGTAGAAAGATCTAAATCTTCATCAGAGAAGGTGGCTTGAGTTGTTAAAAGATTATGATATAAGTATGTTGTATCATCCAAGAAAGGCTAATGTAGTGGTAGATGCCCTTAGTAGATTATCTATGGGTAGTGTTGCTTATGTGAGAATGATAAAAATAAGTTAGTTCACGAGGTTCATCATTTTTCTATATTAGGTATTGGTTGGTTGATTCGGCTGAAGGTAGTATATGGGTTCAGAATAGTTCAAAATCTTTATTTGTCGCCAAAGTAAAGGAGAAACGAGATAGAGATCCTAGTTTGGTTAAGTTGAAGCAGGAAATTAGAGATCAGAAGGTTGAGGTTTTCTCCTAAGGGGGATATGATGTTCTTCGTTATCAAGGGAGGTTTTGTGTCCCGTGTATTGATGATTTGAGGTTGTAATTCTTGCAGAAACGTATGGTGAGCGATATTCCATCCACCCGGGAGCCTCTAAGATGTACCATGATTTGCAGGAAATGTATTTGTAGAATGGGATGAAGAAAGATATTATAGAGTTTGTGGATAAGTGTTCAAATTATCTTGAGGTCAAACTTGAGGACCAAAGTCCTAGTGGCACATTGCAGGAGTTTAATATCCCCACTTGGAAGTGGGAAGCAGTGAACATGGATTTTGTGATGGATTATCTCGTATGCATCATCAGTATGATTCGATATGGGTCATTGTGGATAGAATGACAAAATCAGCTCATTTCTTTTTAGTTCATACATTGTATTCAGCTGAGGATTATTCCAGGCTTTATATTAAGGAGTTCGTTAAGCTGCATGGGGTTTTGTTGTCTATCATTTTAGATAGAGGTACTCAGTTTACCTCTCGATTTTAATAGGCTTTTCAGAAGGGTCTTGGTACCCAAGTTCATCTTAGTACAATTTTCTCCCTCAAATAGATGGTCAAGGGGGAGAGGACCATTCATACCCTAGAGGACATGTTGAAGGCATGTATTATTGACTTTAAAGGTAGTTGGGATAACCACATACCTTTGATTGACTTTGCCTATAACAATAGTTACCACTCCAGTATTCAGATGGCTCCATTTAAGGCTCTATATAAGAGAAGATATAGATATCCTATTGGTTGTTTTGAGGTAGGTGAGGCTAAGTTGATAGGGACAAATTTATTGTTTGATGCAATGGAGAAAATTCAATTGATTTAGGAGATATTTAAGACATCCCAAAGCCGACAGAAATATTATGCAGATGTGAGGAGAAAAGATCTTGAGTTTGAGGTTGGTGATTTGGTCTATTTCAAGATTCGTCTATGAAGGAAGTGAAGGGATTTAGCAAGAAGGGGAAACTCAGTACCCTCTATGCTGGCGTTTGCAAAATCTTAAATCATTTTGGAAAGGTAGTGATACAAAATCAAACCAACAACACCAAGAGCTTCAAGTAGGCTCGGATTTCAGTCCAACAACACAAGAACGACAAGTTTAAGTTTCGGTTTCTCAGCCCACAACACAAGAACAACAAGATAGATAACAAATGCTAGTGAATCGAAAAGAGCCCCACACGGCTTCACTAGACTTTAAGATAACAAAATCAACAACAACAACAAGATAAAGAAAGATAGATAACTTGACATATAACATTCAAGAAACTAAGAACCCTATCATCAAGAGAGGACCCTAAGTCTAATGAATATAAACACCAAGTTCTTACGAGGACCAAGAGGCACTCAACGACCTCAAAAGCCTTGTTTCTAGCCAAGGAGACAACACAAGTATCCCTCTACTTATGAGATAATAGGGGCGGCTTCTATGAGTGGAAGAGAGAGGAAAGGTTTAGTGTTTTTAGGTTACAAAATCAGCATTCAAAAACTAAGGAATAACTCTCTAACATGTCCTATTTATACTACAAACAAAAGGGGTAAAATGACCCATCCGCCCTTGCTTCTTGTGCCAACCTTGGAGAGTAGTTTATTACACATTAGGACCTCTTTTCACACATAAAAACGTTTAGGTCCTTGGTTGGTTCAATCACCAACTCACACACGACCATTTGCATGAACAAAGCTTGGAGTTTTTGTAATTCCCCAGCTTGGCTTCGTGTGAAAGGCCGTGTACCTGTGGAGGCTGCCCTAACCGTATCATCCTCTCCATCTTGAGAGGAATTTGACCTCAAATTCAGCATTTGGTCATCTTCAACCGCATCCACGAGGGAGAGATCACCAACGTTGAAAGTGTTGTGCACTTGATATTCCGGTGGAAGGTCAATCTTGTAGGCGTTGTCATTGATTCTCTCAAGTACTTGGAAAGGACCATCACCCCTTGGCAGCAATTTGGACTTCCTTTGAGCTGGAAACCGATCCTTTCGAAGATGCACCCACACCCAATCTCCGGGTTCAAGCACAAGCCTTCTTCTCCCTTTGTTTACCCTTTTTGCAATCTCTTGGTTCTTCTTTTCAAGCTTGATCCGCACCGTCTCATGTATTTTCTTCATTTCCTCGGCTCTTTTATTTCCATCTAAGCTGGTCATGAGATCACTAGACAAAGGAGTGAGATCTAAAGGGGTAAGGGGATTCAGGCCGTAAACACATTCAAAGGGAGTCATTCCCGTGCTCGAATGTATTACCCGGTTGTATGCAAATTCCACCAAGGGTAGGTGATCTTCCCATGAAGTCAGTTTAACTTTAACCATAGATCGTATCATAGACCCTAAGGTTCTATTTACTACCTCCGTTTGGCCATTGGTTTGTGGGTGACAAGACGTGGAGAAAAGTAACTTCGTTCCAAGCCTACCCCACATGGACTTCCAAAAGAGACTTAGGAACTTGGAGTCCCTATCGCTCACAATAGTCCTCGGTACCCCGTGAAGCTTTACAACATGTGCAACAAATAATGAAGCTACACTATGAGCATCCTCGGTTTTAGCACATGGAATAAAATGAGCCATTTTAGAGAATCTATCAACAATAACAAAAATGCTATCTCGGCCCTTTCTAGTCCTTGGCAGCCCCAAAACAAAATCCATCGAAATATCCAACCAAGGCCTAAGGGGAGTAGGGAGTGGGGTGTATAATCCTTGAGGTAGGAGACGAGATTTTGCACTCCGGCAGGCCACGCATTGACTACAAATTTTAGTAACGTCTTTGCGCATTTTGGGCCAATAGAAGTTCTCCTCTAAGATTCCGAGGGTCTTGTCTACCCCAAAGTGACCCATGAGGCCTCCGTCATGGGCCTCCCTCACAAATAATTCCCTCCAAGAACTAGAAGGAACACACAACCTCCTCCCCTTGAACAAATACCCATCGAACCGAGAGTAGGAGGAATGGTCATTCTCCTTAAGCCAACGGTCCCTTCCCCACTCTTTGCATTCCCTAAAAATAGGAGCAAAGGTAGGATCCTCGGGATACAACAATCGCAAGCTCTCAAAACCCATCAATTTCGAAGACAAGGTAGCAACAAACACATGCTTCCTAGACAAGGCATCGGCAACAACATTTTCCTTTCCCCTTTTGTAATGAATTACATAAGGGAAAGTCTCGATGAACTCAATCCACTTAGCATGACGCCTATTCAACTTGTCTTGATCTTAAGGTGTTTCAACGACTCATGATCCGTTCGTATCACAAACTCCTTAGGCCACAAATAATGTTGCCAATTTCCCGAGGCTCTAACAAGAGCGTACAACTCCAAATCATAAGTTGAGTAATTAAGAGTTGCCCCTTTGAGCTTTTCACTGAAATAAGCAACGAGCTTACCTTCTTGCATCAAAACAGCCCCGATGCCAACCTTACTAGCATCACACTCTACTTCAAACATCTTATCAAAATTGGGCAATTGCAATAAAGGCGCCGAGATGAGCGTAGCTTTCAAGGCCTCAAAAGCCCTAGCCTGCTCATCACCCCATTTAAAGGGTCCGTCCTTTCTAATTGCCTCGGTCAAGGGGGCTGCTATGGAACTAAATCCTTTGAAAAACCTCCTATAAAAGCTTGCCAACCCGTGGAAACTTCGGATTTCTCCAATAGTTTAAGGGGTCGGCCAACTTCGAATAGAGTCTATCTTGGAATCGTCCACTTCCACACCCCTTGAGCTCATGACAAAACCCAAGAATATAACTTTATCAACACCAAAAGAACACTTCTCCATGTTGGCATACAGCTTCTCCATTCGGAGCACATCAAACACACATCTCAAATGCATTACATGATCATCAATAGATTTACTATACACCAACACATCATCAAAGTAAACCACCACAAACTTTCCAATATAAGGCTTCATTACATGATTCATTAGCCTCATAAATGTGCTAGGAGCATTGGTAAGGCCGAAGGGCATGACCAGCCACTCATATAGACCGAATTTGGTCTTGAATGCGGTCTTCCACTCATCACCGGGTTGCATGCGAATTTGGTGATAGCCGCTCCTAAGGTCCACTTTAAAAAACAAACAAGATCCGTGGAGCTCATCTAACATATCATCTAGTCTAGGGATTGGATGACGATACCTTATCGTGATTTTGTTGATGGCTCTATAATCGACGCACATGCGCCAAGTTCCGTCCTTTTTTGGTACCAAAAGCACCGGAACAGCACACGGACTCATGCTTTCCTTGATGTATCCCTTGTTGAGAAGCTCCTCAACTTGTCTTTCAAGCTCCTTAGTGTCCATGGGATTGCTCCTATAGGCCAGTTTGTTTGGAAGTTGTGAACCCGGCACCAAATCAATTTGGTGCTCAATTCCCCAAAGTGGGGGCAATCCTTGCGGAAGTTCTTGAGGAAATACATCTTCATACTCCTGCAACACACAAGAAATCAAAGGGGAAATGGAAGAATTAGTGGGGTTAGTATTAAAACAATAGGCCAAGAGTAACATCGGCTTGTTTTCATCATGGTCCACGAAGAGTTCTTTCCTCTTAGCCAACATCACTACGTTTTCCATCTCCCTTGTCATTGGGACAGCCTCGAATGTCCCTACTTCCTCACCTACGGCATCCCCCCCTTTTCTCCCTTTCCGGATTCCTTCCCCTTTCCCTTTAACTCTCTCATCTTTTGATGCCACTCATTTACTTGGGAGGGTGAAAGAGGGTGAAGTGTGACCTTTCGGCCATCCTTCTCAAGCGTATACCGGTTGGACCTCCCATCGTGTTTAGTAGACCTATCATATTGTCATGGCCTACCTAACAACAAGTGACATACTTTCATTAGGATCACGTCACAAAGCACTTCATCGTGGTAGTTTCCCACCTTAAACCGAATCACACATTGCCTTGTGACATTTAATTCACCACAATCGTTCAACCATTGTAGCTTGTAAGGACTAGTGTGTAGTGTAGTTGGTAGCTTCAAGAAATTTACCATAGCATGGCTCGCAACATTTGTACAACTACCACTATCAATCACCAAGGTGCACACGCTCCCCTTTACAAGACACTTAGTATGGAATAGATTTTCCCTTTGACTTGGGTCATCCATCGCCTTACTAATCATGACACGTCTAATCACAAAGTTTGGAACCACACACTCCCCTTCTTGTGGATAGACATCTTCACTACCATCTAATTCATCATCATTCGGCCCATTTTCAGCTCCCTCTCCATCTTGAGGCTCGGCCTCATCCTCCCCCCTTTCGGAAACCACCTCCTTACCAAGGTAGTACACTTTCCCTTCTCGTAGGATCACATTGCGCCGGTTTGGACATTCATTGGCCTTATGCCCCCAACCTTGGCACTTGAAGCATTGGAACCCCTTTGGGTTGGGATATTTGTGAGGCTCCGGTTTCGGAGGGAACTTAGGGACTGTTTTGGACTCGGGCAGCTTCGTAGGGGCGGGTTGGTCCTTGTTTTTGGGCCAACCCGAGGGGGTTTGTACCCTTGCCTTGAAGGCTAATCTCTCCTTAAGTTCCCTTTCAATATCTAGGGCCGCTTGGAATATACCGTCAATGGTTTCAAACCGGTGAAGGGTCAAATGAGTGGTGATCTCTTTGTTCAACCCACACTTGAACCGGATGATGTCGTGACTGATTTGCTCCCCACGATGATCAAGTTTCAACATGAGTTGTTGGAACTCGTCAAAATAGGCCATCACACTCTTGCCTCCTTGCCGCAAGCCATATAATCTAGCGAGTAACTCATGACGATATCTCTCGGGAAGGTATCGTTTTCTCATCAAATACCTCAACCGATACCAAGGTGGTGGCTGCCCATCCACTAATTCATTACCAAATCATTTAACATACTCCCACCAGGTGTTAGCATAGCCCTCGAGGTGAGCTATAGCGTAGCAACTCTTCTTTTCTTCCGAGATGTCATTAACTTGGAAAACTTTGTCACAAGCCGATTCCCAAGTTAAGTAGATCTCGGGGTCACTTTCACCCTTAAAGATGGGTAGGCTCAACTTGATGGTGTTGATGCCTACGTCTCTCTCTTGGTGTCGGTTTCCCCTATCTCCATACCCCCGGTATCTCCTAGGTTCTCCTCGACCCCCTCTTAACTCCTCCTCCCTCATATAAGCATCATCAAAGGCTCCATCTCCTTCATACTCCTCTCCACCGTATCCTTCAAAGTGGGCTGGCCGGCCTTGCCCGTGTTGATTCGGAGGATTTGGAATTTGCGGTCTTTGGGTTAATGGAGCTTGGAATGGAGGGTTCGGATTTAGTGGAGGTACTTGGCGTCCAAATCCCTCTGGTGGAATTGGAGGGGCTTGGAAATGTAGTGGTCTAGTGGAGTCTCGGTTTGGAGGAAAATAGGTAATTTGGCTTGCGGTATTTAGTGGAGCTTGGGGTGCATTTAGCATTTGGTGGACTGTTTCGGGGGTGATGGTTGCGGAGGAGGTCCTATCATGACCATTGGTAGATACATGTAGAGGAGTAGAAGGACGAGAGTTCCTTTGACTCTCCACTTGTTCTAATCTCCCACTAATAGTCGACACTTCCCCCTTTATTGCTGCCAAGTCCCCTCTTACGGCCCCAAATTCCGAATTCAACCTTTCAAGTGTCCGGGTAACGGCCTCAAGAGTGACCCTCATAGAATCAAGGGCATTAGTATCCACATTATGAGACGTAGCTCCTTCCATTGTCAAGGTATTATCCGTTTTAGTTCACCACAAGTTCGTGTTCCACAAGTGTTGTATAATTGGCTAGTAACCGTGAGATTTTTAAGGTATGAGTAAGCTCTTATCCGGAATGGATTCTTGTTTGAAGACTCAAAGAATTCTTGCCGAACTAGAGTCAAAAATCAGCAATTCGTTCAAACGAATAAAAGCACTCAAATAATCGTTGACACGAACAAACGGTTCAAGGAACTAGTTGACAACCTAGTAGGAAGGTACTAGTTTGTTAATTAGTTCTAGGACCAAGTAAGGGAAACCAAGGATCAACAATTAGCAACCAAAGAATATCCTAAGTTGAGCTTATAGCGACGTGGCAGCATGCAATGGTCCCACACGTTCTTCTTCTCTCTTTTTTTTTTTTGTGTGTGTGTTAATATTCACACAACTTGTTATAGTTTGCAAAGTGTTTTGGTGGGAAAAATAAAAATCTTGTAGTATTTCACCCTTTTCAAACTCAAGAAAGTGGGGTTTGGTTGACTAATCCCACAAAACAAGGCTCCTTGAATTAGGGAAAAGTGATTGACAAGACTAAAAGGTGATGGGTGCAAGTCTTTCACAACAACTTTATAGCTTGTCTTACCACTTGAGCACACAACAAGATGAACAAGTTCAAAAGATGAACACCTCAACAAACTTCATCAACTTCTTTAGCACATAAACACACAACCACCGATTTTTTTTTTTTTTTGGTTATCAACAACATACAACTTTCGGCCACTTCAAGTCACTACACAATGTTCAAGTTTTCAAGCTCAACTTTTGGATCTAGACACTTTAGTGTTGGTGAGAAAGAAACCAACACTAGAAACTCACTAAACAAGCAAAATAACACCTAGATCTAAACATACAACATCATTCTTGGTTTCAACTTTTAATGGACAGATTTTCAGAATTTCTTTCTGGTGTAGTTTCTTTAAGCCGTGAGCTAGCCCAAGATGGGTTATGTTGGAACACAACCGGTCTTGCTTTGATACCAAATGATACAAAATCAAACCAACAACACCAAGAGCTTCAAGTAGGCTCGATTTCAGTCCAACAACACAAGAACGACAAGTTTAAGTTTCGGTTTTTCAGACCACAACACAAGAACAACAAGATAGATAACAAATGCTAGTGAATCGAAAAGAGCCCCACACGGCTTCACTAGACTTTAAGATAACAAAATCAACAACAACAACAAGATAAAGAAAGATAGATAACTTGACATATAACATTCAAGAAACTAAGAACCCTATCATCAAGAGAGGACCCTAAGTCTAATGAATATAAACACCAAGTTCTTACGAGGACCAAGAGGCACTCAACGACCTCAAAACCCTTGTTTCTAGCCAAGGAGACAACACAAGTATCCCTCTACTTGTGAGATAAGAGGGGCGGCTTCTATGAGTGGAAGAGAGAGGAAAGGTTTAGTGTTTTTAGGTTACAAAATCAGCATTCAAAAACTAAGGAATAACTCTCTAACATGTCCTATTTATACTACAAACAAAAGGGGTAAAATGACCCATCCGCCCTTGCTTCTTGTGCCAACCTTGGAGAGTAGTTTATTACACATTAGGACCTCTCTTCACACATAAAAACGTTTAGGTCCTTGGTTGGTTCAATCACCAACTCACACACGGCCATTTGCATGAACAAAGCTTGGAGTTTTTGTAATTCCCGAGCTTGGCTTCGTGTGAAAGGCCGTGTACCTGTGGAGGCTGCCCTAACCGTATCAGGTAGCCTATGATCTTTAGTTACCTGCAGATTTGGCATCAGTGCATCTAGTGTTCCATGTCTCCTTGTTAAAGAAATATATTAGTTATTCAACTGTTGTTGCTCTAAAAAGAATGAATGTCAGGATAGTCTTTCCTTTGAGGAAGTCCTAGTTGAGGTTCTTGATTGTCAAATTGTAGACTAAGAAATAAAAAATTCCCTTGGTTAAAGTCCTTTGGAGGAATCAGTCTGTTGAGTTAGAAACTTGGGAAGTACAAACACATATGCAAACCAAATACCCTAATCTTTTCTCTTCAAATTTAGATTCAGCTTGAGGCAACGATTTTTATTAGATTGACTCTTTTCTATTCTCATTTCAACTATGTAACCATTCTCATGTCATTTGCATGCATTCACGAAATCAGTTCAGTTTATGCATCACACTTCAGGCTTAGTTATGTAATCTTGTCCCAAGTTATGCAATCTTGTCCCAAGTTATGCATGTTTAGTATATGATCTAAGTTTCCTTAGTATTCTTAGCTAAACTAGTCTCATTCGAGGATGAATGTTTCCAAGAAGGAGATATTGTAATACCCCATAATATTCTAAGCTCGATTAGCTCTTAGTTGCTTGCTTAAGGGTTCCAAGGCTTGAAAACTTCACTAAGAGTTAAGGACTTAGTCATTTTCAAGACCCCTAAACTTTGCAGATTTTAATTTGTCCTTCCTGACCCCAAAATGTTGGTCTGCAAGTTGATTCATGGTAAAAGAGGTTAAAAGTATGTCTTGAGTGAGATTCGAGATTTTTGGAGGGGTACGTGCCATGTTTGGATAGACAAAACAGTGAAGACACACAATTTAGTTGCGATGCATTTCTCTCTCCCATGGTGAGGAGCTCCGTGACACGTTACTCTATCCCTCAGAGTAAGCTACATGATACGTTGCTCTCTTCTATGTAGAGAGAGGAATAACACGTGCTTTTTCCGGCATAATGTTATTGTTTAAGTGTCCATGGAGCATTTGAGTCATTTCCCTCACCCTATTTTGTCCTTATCATGATTTGGAACTCCCAAAAGGGCATTATTTGCCCGTTTCACCCCCAAATTGCTCTAAAAAACTCTTCTTCATCCCCAAGAACAAACCCAAGCTTCATTCTTAAGAAATTAAGGATTCAAGCTTCTAAGTTCAAGAAATCTTTAGGTTTATAGTTATTAAGGTTTGCAAGATTTTCATTCGTAGGTCCCTTTCACCCATGGAGCCCAAAAAAACCCTTTCAAACTAAAGTATAGATTTTTCTCTTATATTGAAGTTATATATGTTAAAGATGGATTAAATTCATGTTTCTCCTTAGTAGTTTGACTCAAGTCATGTTCAAGAATGATTTCATGAATATTTGGGTTATATCATACCTTAAGCTTCAATCTACCATGCTATATTCAAGTGAATTTCATGTTATATTAGCAAGTTATGTCACGTAATCATATTGATTTCCCATGCTTTAAAGTATTTCCATGTTCAAGTTCATAATTATCACATGTTTGACGAAATGCCTATGTTTTGGGTTTTGAATCATGACTTCTTACTATTGTTTTTAAGCTTGAATATTGTATCTTATGGATATTCAGTGTTGGAGGCTTATGAACACCCGATACCTACCTGTTTAGTTACATTGTAGACCCTTTTTAGTAATGATTTCAGTTAAACTATGAATGTTTACATTTATTCAGTTACTAAGGTCATGATGAGCAATGTCCGTGGTTATGTTTAGTTGAGTTTAGTTTAGTTCGGTATTAGTTCTTGTTAAGTTGGGAGTAGGATTTAGCATCGAGCGAACCCAGGTATGGGGGCTCACCTACCAGTAAAGGGTATGACCTTAGTAGTAGTCCCTGAGTTCTAGAACTATGTAGCCAGCGTAGGCTTGTGATGTCTTCCTTCCAATTGAGGGTTGAGACCTATCTCATGAGAGCACTTGCTGGTAGAGGGTCACTTTTTAGTCCTTTGGGACACTAACTTAGTGGATCCACATAGCCAGTGTTAGTGCCCGTGGAACGGTATTGACACCCTTCCAACTGGGGTTACAGGTTGGACTCCGATTAGCTCGGATTGGGGCATGTCAATTACATAATACCTCCCATAGTCTCTGTTCAGTATTCAGAGTATGTCAGCTTATGTTTGTATGGACAACTATACTATTATTCAGTTAGTCAGAAATCAGTCATTCAGTTATACAACTTATTTCAGGACATATTTATGCTTGGTCTTGTATTCTCAGATATC
Organism: Capsicum baccatum var. pendulum; assembly: GCA_030864225.1. Taxonomy (NCBI): domain Eukaryota; kingdom Viridiplantae; phylum Streptophyta; class Magnoliopsida; order Solanales; family Solanaceae; genus Capsicum; species Capsicum baccatum. Next base: position 171,300,690 of record CM061550.1, read on the forward strand.
ACGTGTTCATATATTTATGCTCAGCTATCTCATGCATTTCATATAGTTTTCATCTCTTATACCAGTACATTCAAAGTACGGACCACATACTTTACTTTGGGCTATGTTGTCTCAGGCGATACTTTTATTGGGTAGTAAGAGCATAAAGATGATTCTGACCAGTGACAGATAGTGCACCCTTTGGTGCTAGAGTTGAAGAAGATGTAATAGGAACCTTGTTTTTCCAGTGGCAACCTTACCAACAAAACAGTTTCTAAGAATATGGCCTAGCTGACTGGAGTTGAAACACCTGTCCTTTCCCTTATCATAGAAACCCCATTGTAAATGACCACAGAATCTACAAGGAGGATATGATGGAGCTGATTAAGCCGCACTAGCCTAAGATTGGGCACGTTGAACCCTAAAGATATTGCCACCATGGAAACTCCTATCACCTGATGACTTTAGATAGGGAGCACTAGCTTTCGAGTAAGACCTAGAATTTCCCTACTTCTTCTTAGGCCTTTTACCACTATACTTTCCACTCTGCTGCTACCCACCACCCTTCTCAGAGAATCTGAACTTCTTTCCTTATCTCTCCCCCAACTCAACTTGCTTCTTCTTCTCTTCCTCTACCTGATTAACAAGGCAGCCTTACTCTCAAAGATAAACTCATGAGATAATCTTGATGTGAACTTTCTCATCCCGACCCTCATTGTAGAAACCAACTCCGGAGTATATCGAGATAATGGGTGAAACTTCAAGCATATTCCTTAACTAACATCTTCCCTTACTTCCAATTAAAAAAACTCTTCCTCATTAGCTGATAACGCTCAATCTACAGCTCTCGTAGGAGTGTAAAACGGTCGTTAGCAAATATAGAACCCAACCTGGGTTGGGTGTCGATCCCACAGGGAATAGGTTGGCCAACAAGTAAGCAACGGTTACTAGAATTTTAGTGCAAGTCTCGTAATAAGGGGGGATTGTAATATGTAACCAAATTATTAAAGCAAAACTGAAAATAGCAAAGTAAAAAGAAAGAATGTTTAGTAGGTTGTAAACAATGAGAATTGAAGAGTTGGGGTTATGTCCACCTTCTGAGGAATACGTCTCTATTGGCTATAAGTGTGTAGAATTCCGACATGCATGTGCTTATAGAGAATTGTATTCGATGGTAAATCCAGGCGTCTTTCGACCTATTCGAGGATTATTTCACTTTAACTCTTTTGAGCTTAAAGCATGTCTAACGGTACAAATTCTCCAAGAGGTTAATCCAGTTACGACACTAACTTTTTAATAGGGGATGGGACCCTACTACCTTGACATTATCTCTTTTCCAGATAGTTAACCTTTCTTTCGAACAAGTTAACTGTTATACTGGCGTTATTCTATGCGTCTGCAGCCACAAGAATTTGCATTAAGATAAAGAGAATAATGATATAAGCAGCATACGTGTCACGAACTCACAAACTCACAGCAATAGATAGTATCTCATTCGGCTTCCATAACCCCAACAGAGAGGTTTAGTTACCCATGAGTGCGAAGGAAGTCACAATAAACATGATCATTGTACCCCAATAAAGATTTGCACGTTAGGTGTAAGGGTGAGGATGACATGAAGTCCTTTGCAAAGTAACGTCTCTCTTGTTGTGGAATTTAATAGAAGAATAGAAGAAGAATAAAAATAGAATTAATGGAAGAATTAGAATTGTTGGAATAGTAAGTGAATGAATCTCTCCACTAAGGGAGGAATGCCTCCAAATCTCTAGCAAGATAGGGTATTTATAATACCCATATCCTATTCCTACTAAGCTAATGAAATACTTAACCAAATCCTACTAAGCTAATGAAATACTTAACCCAATTGTACTAGGTTAATGTATCATTGTCCAAATCCAAATAAACTAGTGAAATACTTAACTCAATTGTACTAGGTTAATGTATTATTATCCTAATCCAAATAAGTTACTGCTAGTCCCCAAAGTCTTTAGAAATGTTGTTTTAGCCTGGGACAAATTTTCCATGCATCACTTTTGGTCCTTTAGGCATCCAAGCTACCTTTCCTTCCTTCGTGAGCTTTCTTTGGCATCAAGTTATCCACAAAATGCTGAATTCTACATCATTTATACCTGAAACTTTGCTAATCATGTTCTTTAGCTCACTTACAGGAATTGAAGGATTGGAAGTAGTATAGACTCTTGACCCAACAAGTGAAGAAATTGAACTACACAATATCACATAGTGAGTCACAATTAGAGCCTAAAACGTCTCAATAGTCATAATTGTAGCACATACTCTTGTTATAATCTCATGCTTCCTATTAGAATAATTTCATGCGAAGCTACGTTAAAAAAAAATTTACTACTAAAAAAAACAAAAAACGAAAAACTAAGCAAACAAACATGAATGGAAATGCAAATGCGGATAGAGAAGTAAAGCATTCAAATACCAGCACCCCACACTTAGACGGGACACACTGTCCTCAGTGGAAAATAAATAAGAAGAACCTGGTTAGTCGAACTCATTCTCTATGTCTGGGGTCATACCCCTTTGCATCGGAATCATCATCAGAGTCGTCATCCTTAGAAGTTTCTCATAAGTATCCCACTTAATTCCAAGAGTGAGTTGAGGTGTTTGCATCGAGGAGGGTTCTCCTTTTTTTGGCCTCTTTTCTTGCCTTTTTGTGAAGTGGTTGCTTTTCTTGTCGTTTGGTGCCATTGTACCTGAGATCTCAATAGAGTCATGTTAGCATCATCTCGATGTATACAATCTATAAACAAGCAGTAGTGGCACCACCCCACACTTAGTTTGTTGGTACAGACTAGTGAAGTGAAAGTGGTCGATTATTCAGACTTCATTGACATACGTTTTAGGTGTTATATTCCAACAATAAAATTAGAGCAGTCATACTTCTTGTAATATTTGCAATACTTTCATGTTAGATATATCAAGACTACTACATAGAGATTGAATCAAGGGATAGCATCTATCAACAATTACAACCTCCTATGTCGGTAGGCAACTATAAGTCGTATCCCGATGAACGGGATAGCCTAACATGTAGGTATACAAGTGACAAGACTATGCAATGTTCATCACCATAGCAATTCCTCAAAGAGTATGACAATGCAATTAAAACCAAATTCAAGTTGGAAACAAGTTAAGATTATCCTAACGTACATGTTCACTGACATGGTTTTGCATCAACAATTCAAACACTTTAACATCACCAATATTTCTTCAAGATGTAGAAATTCATGATAGACATAGCAACGTAGTACTTATGAGAAATAGATGAAGATTAAAAGAGTACTTACGTGATTGAAACCTTTGGAGATGTTCTTGTGAAGAAATAGAGCAAAAGGAAAAGTTTTGAGAAGATTTGGAGGCTATGTGCGTCGCCTAAGTTAGGTTTTCAATGTGTTTGTGTTTCAAGACTAAGTCTCCAATTTATCGAACAAGCTTGGGTCGGGTTGTGACCCATTAAAATCGGATTTGGAGACCAAAAGTGACCATAGGCGGTGCCTAATGCTTTGCCTAGTTGAGCAGAATGCCATAGCATATGCCATGCATTTTGAAAAGCATTTAGTGACCATATGCGGCGCATTTTGAAAAGAATATGAGATTCAGAGACCAAATGCTTTAGCATAGGTGGCTCCTATGCTATAGCATACTTGAGCATGGGCGGCGCCTATGTCTTTGCACACTAGATTCCGAGACCTTGGGCTATAGGATAGGTTTTGCATTGTTCGTGGCCTAGTTTTACCTAGGCCTAGCCTTGCTCGATGCCTATTTTGTCATAAGCAATGCTCAATCCATAGCCTTATGCATCTTAATTCCTAACTTACCACCTTTACCATGCAATACGTCCAAATCGTCGTTTGAAACCAATCTCCTCATTGAATACCTCTTGCACCTACATTTGCTCAAAAACAACAAAAACGATTAGAACGATGGGTTGCCTCCCATCAAACGCCTTAGTTTTGGTTGTGGCTCGACAAAAAAACAATTAAAAACATTTAAAAATTATGGGTTGCCCCCCACCAAGCGCTTGATTTATTGTCGCGGCATGACATAGCTATCTCGATTACTTAGTCTTCATCGAGATAGATGGGGCATCGTTTTCTGAATGGATTCAGACGATACTGATACTTACTTGTAGGCATGCAATCTTCTTTGAGATGACTCTTGTGCGTACATATCCCAGGAGGGATACCAATTATATCATCAATCTTCCTACCCATAGCTCTTTTATACCTCATCAGAGCAGAGATGAGAGCCTCCACGTGCTGTTCACTTAAATCATCCGCCACACTTACCAGAAGTATACTTCCACTTTCCAAGAACACATACCTTAGATAATCAGGGAGCTCTTTCGATTCTAGCATTGGTGGCTCTTCGCTGGAAGTCTTTGCTGTTGGTGATGGTTGATTCGTAAGATCAAGGTCCAGCTATTTAGGAGTATGAGAATAGGACCTTATTCCTGTTAGAGCACCCATAAGTTCTTCATAATCTTCATCATCCTCATGCTCAACATTCAGCAGTGCAGCAGCCAATGGCTCAACAGTAAGTGTTTCTTTACAGATAATGCTTTCTTATCCTCATAAGCTACGGAGAACACATCCATATCGCTGGGTTGCTTCATTGCTTTGCATATATCAAAGCGGACCACTTCGTCATTCAACCGAAACAAAAGCTCATTAACCCTCATGTCAATAAGCACACTTCCAGTTGCAAGGAAAGGACGTCCCAAGATTATGGGAACTTCAGAATCCACCTCGCAATCCAGAATAACGAAGTCTGCAGGAAATATGAATAAAGAAACCTTCACCAACACATCATTCAAGATACCCATAGGTCGTTTTATCGACCTATCAGCCATCACGAGCCTCATATTGGTTGGTGTCGGATCGCCTAACCCCAACTTCATGTAGACGAATAGTGGCATAAAATTGATGCTAGCACCCAGATCGCACAATGCCTTGGAAAAATTCATAGATCCAACACTTCAAGGATAGTGAAAGCACCGGGGTCGGCCTTTTTCTGAACTAGCGATCTTGTACCAATTGCGCTGCAGTGATGAACATCATCTTTCAACTCATAACTTGCTGCCCGCTTCTTTGTCAAAAGATCCTTCATAAATTTCACATACCCAGGCATTTTTTCAAGTGCCTCTACCAACGGAACATTAATGGTCAGCTGCTTTAACATATTCATGAATTTGCTGAACTTCGTATCATCCGCCACCTTCTTCAATCTTTGAGGAAAAGGTGGTGGTGGGTATGGGATTGTTCTCTCCTCGGTTTTTTTCTCTTCTTGCTTTCGTTTTTTATCTTTTTCAGGTTGCAAATCATGAGGGGTGACGTTATGGACGTCAGGATCAGCTGCTGCGGCATCTTCCCCTTTCGCCTTGTCTACTACTTCGTCAACCACTTGCTTGCTTTTTGCTGAGGTTTCCAGCACCTTACCACTTCGGGTAGTAATGGCCATGCATGACCCATAATTCCTTGGGTTTTGCACAGTGTCGCTAGGTAAAGTGCCATCCTTTCTTTGATTGAATGCCACAGATAATTGACTCAATTGTTGCTCCAGCTGTTTTATTGAAGTGGAATGCGAGTCAACCAATTGCTTCATTGAGGACAAGTCGTTCTTCACCTCATTCACTCCCGTATTAGTTGCCTCTACTCCTTTCAATATTTTAGCCATTATATCTTCCATTGACATATTTTCAGAACCAGATGCAGCGGCGTCACGTCTTCTAGGAGGAACATACAAACCACTCCTGTCAGTCTTATCCTTCCAACTACCTTGATCACGATCCTTATATACTGAATTATCATAATAGTTCCGTCCTTGGTTTACTTGGGCATTGCCTCGAAAACCCCCCTGATTGTTCAAGTAGTTGGTTTTTTCCTCTGAATCAGATTCGTTTCTTCTATGTGATACCACGGCTTTAAATTTTTTGGTCTTCCCTGATAATAAATGCTTTGTAAGAAGATCTATTTGTGTTTTCATGTGCGCCATGTCTTGATCATGTTCTTCTTCTCTTCTCCTTTGTTCATCAGTCATGCCAATAGATAAAGTGGGGCTGGCTACCTCAGAATCCCTGGTATACCAAGCTCTACTTTGCTTCGTCATCCGATCTAGCATATTGCTTGCCTGACCAAAGGTGAGGTCCATGAATGATCCTCCAGCCGCATTATCAACCATTGGCTTAGTCACCGAATTCAAAGCTCTGTATAATATCTCCATCAAGTGGACATTGGTCATATGATGGTTTGGGCACCGCATAAGCTTCATCTTGAACCTCTCCCATGTTTCGTGGAGAGCTTCAGTTGGAAGCTGTCGAAAATTGGTGATCTCATCTCTCAACTGTGCTCTTTTGGATGGCGGAAAGAATCTTTCTAGGAAAGCGTCTTTCAATTGCCTCCAATTAGTAATAGAATTAGGAGTCAGCCCATTCAACCATAGAGTTGCCTCCCCAGACAGAGACAATGAAAATAAGCGTAGTCGAATTGCATTCTGTCCAACGCCAGGATTGTCGAATGACTTGCATGTAGAAATAAAGTTGATCAGATGCATATTCGGATCATCGTCTGCTAGTCCACCAAATAATCCCTTGAGTTGCAAAAGCTGAATCATGGTGCTAGTGATGTTGAACTTGGCTCCGGGCACTAATGGTGGAAGAATAATGGCTCCTGTGGCACCAGCTTCGTCCAGATCGTCATCATCATCATCGAACGGTGTTTGCATAGCTCGGCGTTCAGGCCTAAACCTAGCTTGACCATCTCTTCTCTGCATGGGTGCCGCCATCTCAGCAGTATGCCGTGGGTTTAGTAGCTCCTCATCGCCCAGGTCCTCATCATCAGGATTTGTTGCATGGCCTGGGTTATCAATATTCTGTTGATGCACTTGAGCAGTTATCCTTTCAATTTCACGTTGTGCATCCATTGATGCACTGAACAAACCTGAATAAAACAAAAATAACAACTAAAAGTAAAAGTACGAGAATCTTTGACCAAAGGGTCTAGTAATTATCACAAACTTAGTTGTCACTCGTATTCCCCGGCAACGGCGCCAATTTTTGATAACGCTCAATCTACAGCTCTCGTAGGAGTATAAAGCGGTCGTTAGCAAATATAGAACCCAACCTGGGTTGGGTGTCGATCCCACAGGGAATAGCTTGGCCAACAAGTAAGCAACGGTTACTAGACTTTTAGTACAAGTCTCGTAATAAGGGGGGATTGTAATGTGTAACCAAATTAATAAAGCAAAACTGAAAATAACAAAGTAAAAAGAATGAATGTTTAGTAGGTTGTAAACAATGAGAATTGAAGAGTTGGGGTTATGTCCACCTTCTGAGGAATACTTCTCTATTGGCTATGAGTGTGTAGAATTCTGACATGCATGTGGTTATAGAGAATTGTATTCGATGGTCAATCCAGGCGTCTTTCGACCTATTCGAGGATTATTTCACTTTAACTCTTTCGAGCTTAAAGCGTGTCTAACGGTACGAATTCTCCAAGAGGTTAATCCAGTTACGGCACTAACTTTTTAATAGGGGATGGGACCCTACTACCTTGACATTATCTCTTTTCCAGACAGTTAACCTTTCTTTCGAACAAGTTAACTGTTATACTGGCGTTATTCTATGCGTCTGCAGCCACAAGAATTTGCATTAAGATGAAGAGAATAATGATATAAGCAGCATACGTGTCACGAACTCATAAACTCACAACAATAGATAGTATCTCATTCGACTTCCATAACCCCAACAAAGAGGTTTAGTTACCCATGAGTGCGAAGGAAGTCACAATAAACATGATCATTGTACCCCAATAAAGATTTGCACGTTAGGTGTAAGGGTGAGGATGGCGTGAAGTCCTTTGCAAAGTAACGTCTCTCTTGTTGTGGAATTTAATAGAAGAATAGAAGAAGAATAAAAATAGAATTAATGGAAGAATTAGAATTGTTGGAATAGTAAGTGAGTAATCTCTCCACTAAGGGAGGAATGCCTCCAAATCTCTAGCAAGATACGGTATTTATAATACCCATATCCTATTTCTACTAAGCTAATGAAATACTTAACCAAATCCTACTAAGCTAATGAAATACTTAACCCAATTGTGCTAGGTTAATGTATCATTGTCCAAATCCAAATAAACTAGTGAAATACTTAACCCAATTGTACTAGGTTAATGTATTATTATCCTAATCTAAATAAGTTATTGCTAGTCCCCAAAGTCTTCAGAAATGTTGTTTTAGCCCGGGACAGATTTTCCATGCATCACTTTTGGTCCTTTAGGCGTCCAAGCTCCCTTTCCTTCCTTCGTGAGCTTTCTTTGGCGACAAGTTATCCACAAAATGCTGAATTCTGCATCATTTATACCTGAAACTTTGCTAATCATGTTCTTTAGCTCACTTACAAGAAAAAGGACTAAAAGTGCATGAAATATATAATTTGTTCTCAAAACATGGCACAAATATGGGCAAAATATATTGATATAGGCGTGTAAATTCGTCTATAATCATTAGCCTCCCCCGACTCCTGAGGAAAGAAGCAGTACAGAAAAGTATTGGAGAAATCTTCCCATAGAGATGAATCATCAATGTCACCCCTTGCCTTATCCCATTCCTCATATCATTGGTATGCCATATGTTTCAGCTGGTAGGCGGCAAACTCCATGCCTTCCACATTCATGGCATACATAATATGAAAGATATTTTCCATATCATCCAAAAAATCTTAAGGATACGCCTCAACCTTAACACTAGGAAAGGTCGAAGGATTCAACCTCATGAACTATCCAACCCTTGTAGCCCAAAATATTGAGTAATAGGAACACCACGCTCAGAATAAGTAGCTATCCACTGTGCCAACATGTGGATAGACTGACCAAATTCAACATTCGTTACTTCATCCTGAGGAGTTTGAGAAGGACTGGAGGGATCCGGTGGAACTCCAGGACAATCAGGAACTGGATCCCTAGATAGAGTATAGATCCAATGAGTAGAGTGTGTCCCATCAATATTATCCCCAATTGGGACAGAGGAGTTTCCATGAACTTCAGATCATTGAGGCATAATTTGAAAAGTTAACAAATAGGAATTAGAGATGAATTCATGACTTGGACTCCACAACTTGAAAATAGATTAGAATAAATAGAAATATTACTAAATGCCTTGTAGCCTCTCCCTTATGAGTGTGGCCTGCTACATACCCCTAAAAGTGACTCTACTTGACATGGCTTAGTGGAATCCTAATTGACCATGAACCTAGGCTCAGATACCAATCTGACACAACTCGAACTAGGGCCAAGTTATGTTGGGTGCCTCAAGGCCAACTGGGACCGAAGACTACCCCTATTACCCAACCATAACCTCCCTGTGCCATATGTCGAATAAATTCCAAATACATAAATAGATGGAACAATCATAAATCAAATACATTTAAATGGTGTCATCCCCAATACCAATACCAATACCAATACCAATACCAATAGCAATACCAATACCAATGCCAAGGCTGAAACTAATACCGACACCACCCATGCCAAACGAAAGTAGTCTCACAAAGCCTCTAACTAAACTCAAGACAACATTCGGTAGGGACATGCCCCCGACCATATCCTAAATCAAAAGTCTAAGAAATAATAAAAGTTTGTAGAATAGTCCATAACATAAAATGACGCCTTTTGAAGTATGGAAGCTCACTACTTTAATCTGACACAAAATTATCATCGAATCCAAGTCACTGAGCAGGAGAAGTATGGTCAGTTCCTACATAATGGAGGGATACAACACCCGAAGATGGGTTAAAGGTTAAACACTAGCATGTTATCAGGAATAAGTATAAAGTAATTCCAACATTTAAAATCAAGTAAATAACCATAAGCAATCACATCTATCCATCCATCCATATATATATATACAAATATATAATCCATGCTGGGAAAGGGAATTGAGTTTAGCATGCACTTAAAATCTTTAACCTAGGTTTGCGTAGCTTTACCATCATAATCCACCCATAGGATATATGGGTCCAGGGTTACCCCCTGAATGTGGCCCAATACGTGTATCCATACAAACCAGAGATATCATAGGGGTCGGGGATCCTGTATACCCTTTTCCCTCCATAATACATATATACAAGTATAAACTTAGGGGATTCCCATGTATCCCACAAGTATAAGGTCACCATGACCAACCCTTATGTCGGCAAACATGAGTTTCCAGTGTTCGTCCATCAAACTCACACCTTCACCATAATCTATCACAACCTACTATTATTGACCAATAAAAAACATTAGCACATAACCAACCAACCAATTCCAGAAGTTGTTTACCAAGGAATTAGGAAGTGGTATCGTCATACCGACTATAATTTGCAAGCAGTGTCATTTCTTCCCAGAGGTCCACAAAGTGCCGAAAAGTTCATCATTAATACCTGAAAACATGCTAATCACGTTGGTTAGCTTACTTACAGGAAAATGGACTAAAAGTGCAGGAATTATATATTTTGTCCTTAAAACTTAGCTAAAATATGGGTAAATTATAGTGCTTTAGGTGTGTAAATACGCCCAACATCACTTTCCATATCCAAAACACGCATCACTATCAGCTCTACACACTCCCTAATGATAACGGCCATACTTCCCACAAAGTTGATTAGTACAGATATCACTGAGCATTGTTATCACCCTCTGACCTCGACTAAGAAAATTTAAAACTACCCGCCCTGGTCTTATTATTCTCTCTCTTTTTTTCTTAAGCTTCTCTTCCTCAATTTGCTAAGCATAGACTATAACTCTAGATAAATCCATCTCCTTAATGAACATTACGTTCCTACACTTGTTAACCATATTATTAGATAGACCAGACAAAATCTCACTCATTTTATACCTATTATCATCCACCATCGTAGGAGCATACCTCGCTAACAGAGTAAACTTAAGTGAATATTCCTTCACATTTATACTACCCTGCTTCATGTTTATGAACTCCTTCACTTTAGCTTCCCTCAACTCTAACGGGAAGAACCTTTGTATAAAATTTATGGCAAACTCCTCCTACTCTACAGGCCCTACCTCAATACTCCTATCCTTCTTCCACTATTTATACTAGGTTTGAGATACATCCCATAACTGATATGCAGCCAACTCTACATTTTCACTTCACATGACACCCATAATATCAGTCACTTTCTGGACCATATCAAGAAACTTCTTCCTCATACTTGGATCTCAAAAACAAAGGAGGATTCATTTGGGTAAAGTCTTGAATCCTAGTTGTAGCTGTATTTACCATTGGATTAACTAGGGAAATAGCCCACTGATTGTTTTGTATAGCTACTGTATAAGATAAAGTAGTGAAATCAGCTCTAAATTTGGCGTGCAAGATATTTTCATTCAAGGGTTCATCCTGAACAGGCAGTGGTGTGAGCTGATTCCTGTTCCTTCTTTTGTTATTTTTTTTAGGAGGCATTGGATATAAACTAAATAAAGGATGAGTTAGAAAGAGAGTTTAAGTAGAGCTCAAGCTCTTTCACACGACATGAATACTGAATAAAGGGAAATATTTCCTAAAATATCTTATAGACTCTTATCTATAAGTGTGGCACATTTCATACCTATGCACAAGACTCAACTCAACGTGGCTTCCAGACTCCCTAGAACACTTTAATACTCTAGGCTTTGATACCATGTTTTTTCATGATCCAAGGCTACCCCTTAGTCGCGATAATGGTGCTTACAGTCATAAGTAACTACAAGTTAACCCATGAGCTAGTACCTGCTATGATCACTAAATAAAATATAAATAAAATACATGTACAGAAGATAAACTGAGAAGGAAATAGATATCTAAATACTAAAATGCAAAATAATAAATAAATGAAACAACTAATAAGAACTGAAATAACTAACTGACTGTCTAACTATTTTTTTGAATGTCTGAAAGCCTCTAAACTAACTGAGAAGTTGATGGGATAGGACCCCGACTATCTCCGACTGACTGAATATAAAGAAATATAGAAATAACTAAATAAATATAATATGTACTCGATGGATGAGGACTTACCACTATGACTGTTGCATTAAGTTGAACTATCTAACTCTGGTTAGGAAACTGTGCATCCGAACCTATGATATAAGACATTATAGCGTAAAGAAGAGTATGCGGTAGTACTTTTAATGTACCGGTATATGAGATAAGGGTAGGATGATATACAAGAGGTACTATTCATATAAAATAATGACTAACTGATTAGCATGAGATAACTGAACATGAATGCATAAAAATTATAACATCTGAGAATGCAAGACCAAGCATAAACATATATTTAAAATAATCTGTAAACTAAAAGACTAAATTTTGACAACTGAATAACTGTGAATCTGTATACTTTGGTCAGGCAAACCTGAATTAAAACTATTCTAAATATTGTACTCAGACTAAGAAAGGCATCATCTAACTAATATGCCGCAATTTTAACTAATCGGGGTCCAACCTATAACCCCAGTTGAAGGGTGTAGGCACCGTGTCATGGGTACTAACACTTGCTGTGGATTCACTAAACTGGTGTCCTGAAAGAATAGTGAGTCACCCTGAACTGGCAGGTACTCTAATGAGATATGTGTTACCCTCAACTTACAGGTTAACACTTTGTCAACCCTCAATTGGCAGGTATACATCTCTAACCTATACTGGTTTCGTAGTGCTGTAACTTGAGGATTACTACTAAGGTTCACACCATCTACTATCCGGTGAGCCCTCATCCCTGAGATTTCTCAGTGCTAAATCCTACTCCAAACTAAACTGACTCTGACACTGGAATAGACTAAACTAGACTGAGCATTAATACATAACTGATGGTGCTCATCATGATCATAAACATGTAAGTATACTTATAAGAGTCATGGATTAATTGTCTGAGTACTTCAAAAGGTAAATTTATGTAAAACACAAAGGTATTGGGTGTTCATAACCAACCAACAATAAATGGAATTAACAATAAGGCCATATAAAAGCTTTAAAATCATAGTAGGGGACCATTTTTCAAAACCCAACACTTAGGCATTTCATCAAACACATGGGAGTCATGAACTTTAGCATAGGAATGGGTAAAGCATGCAAGAATAACATAATTACAAGACTAAAATCACAATTTAGGGATTTTACATGAAGATTACAACATTTAAAATATGTAATGGCTCATCCCAGTTAAAAAAACACTTATAAACATAACTTGTAATTAAATTAACATGAGATTCATGGAGATATTTTAACTTAAACATGAAAACTCATAATTTAAAACCAAAAAGGGATTCTAGGACTCCATGGGTGAAAGGGACCCATGGATGAACATCACACATACCTCACTAGATAAATTCTTGAAGATTCTTGAGAATTTCTTGAGATTTGAAGCTTGAATCCCTTGATTTCTTAAGTAAGGATTAGGGTTTGCTCTTAAGGTAGATGATAGTTTTCTTAAGTTATTTTATGAGTAATAGGGCAAATAATGGTCCTTGGGGACCTACATTTTGTGTTATGGATGAGTTTAGATGAGGGGAAATGACTCAAATACCGTTAAATGATGAGGAACAAAATCTTAGCAAAAAGAAAAGGGGCGACGTGGGCTTTGAAGCATCGTACTAGAGGGGGAGATGTGGGCTTGGAGCAGTGCATTAGAGGGAATGGTGCCCACTTTAGAGCGGTGCACTCGAGGGCACAACGCAGGCTAATCTATGTGCTGCTAATGTTTTGGATTCCTAAACACACCTCTACACTCATTTAAAAATTCCAAAACTCACCTGAGATGTACTTTTAACTACCCCGATCATGAATCAACTCAAAAATCGACATCCCGAGGTCGAAAAGGTCAAAAAATAAAATCATCAAAGTTTAGAGTCCTTGGAAATGACTAAGTCCCAACACTTAGGCTAATTTCTAAGATTTGGATCCCTTATGCATGCAACTGAGAATTGAAATGAGCTAAGACTTTTATGGGGTATTATAGTTTTATTAAATAATATCCCTGCTAATTTTTTATAAATTGTGTGTTGTGAAGATATGAGGTTGTGACCATTGTTGAATCTTAGTATGACATTAGCATTGGGGACTAAATAATCTTAGATTAGCATTGCATGAACCGGATAGGTATTAGTTGATAATTCAACCCTATTCCATGAGTGTGAGAGGTGTTTACTTAGTTTACTTTCTCTGTGTAATCCCAAACTTGACCACTTAGTCTTATGTAGGTTGTAGGATAACTGGTTGGGACATGATCATAGACCATGTTTGAGTAAGTCCACCTTTATCCTAAAAAGACCGACCAAGTGATAATAAATATACCTTGATCCTGAATTTGAGCCTTAAGAGACCTCTTTTATTATTTTAACCTTTTCACCTTCCCATTTTAATTAAAATGAACCTATTTTGGATCTGGTCCCTTTTTGGACGTTGTGTACCTTAACTTAAGAAAAATGCCTAAGTTGAGGGTGACTATCATATGTGTGTGTATTTAAAGGTGGGATTAAGAAGATATTAGAAAAAATAAAAGAAGGAAGGGTTGGGCCACCGTACTTTCAATTGTACTTGAAAATTCCCTTGTTCCCATCTTATTTTGGATAACTTGAATATGCTTGGAATATTTTTTTGTACAAACAACTTTTATACTCTCTTTCGTCCTTTTTGTAGATCAAACAAGATATGAAGATTGAGGAAGAACAACAAGAATATTCAAGAGTTGACCAAGTTTGACCACAAAGCAAATGGCCTCCAAATTCAATTATTTTTATATATAAGGTCCCTTTGCCAAGCCAAGCACAAATAACACAAAATCAGCTCCAAATGTCGCAACCACAACAATAATCATGAGATCCACCCTCCAAAAAGCTTCGAACAGAAGTTTAACAATGGTGGAATGCTCAAAACAACCCAGATCTTGCTCAAAACCTAGATCACTCTATTGGTACTAGTGAGCAAGGATCTAGAACTTGAAACTATCAAAACAAACAAAAACTAAGTAGATATAAGGTTTAATATTCAGATCTACTACCAACAACAAGACTCAAAACTTTTTTTGACTTTTTCAGATTTTTGACTCTGTTTTTAAATGATTTTCTTAAGGTAACAACAATCCAAGACTTAGAGTTGTGGGAACAACTCTAATACATGGCTCTTGATACCAAATGATATAAGACTAAGTTATAAACTGAAATGGAAACCTAAAAGAAAAGATATGATGACAGAAGATGCAAACAGCACACAGATTTGGAAGCTAAAACACAAAAACTTGCATAAATGAAAAGATAGTTAGTGTGACATAACAACTACAATACCTAAGGAACCAAGGTGTGTATCAAATAACAAGACCCACCAAAGCTTGTAATTGAGACACCACACTCTTATGTCGACACAAAAGGGACTCAAAGCATCCCAAAGTACCAATGTTTCTAAGCCAAATTGTCAAGTCAAGTGAATCCACACTCAATCTAACCCTAGTTATGGTTTTTATTCCTAGGGAGAAGAAAGAAAACTCCAAAATAAGTTCACTCAATATTCATCAAAAGATAATAAAAAATAAAAGCCTAAATGTCTATTTATAGTTATTACACAAAAGGACCAAATTTCCTTAATGAAAGCCAAGGAAGAGGTCCCCCTTGAGTGTAGCTTTTGGAGTGTAAAAGACCACCATTCCCTTTAAGTAAGGCGCCTCCCTTCAAGTGTAAGCTCCCTTCTCCCCTCTTAAATTTATGCCAAGCCTTTGAAATGGTTCCAAAAGGTCTTCACCCACTTTGTAAATTCAAGCTTGGTCCTTTGAGAAAGATCTTGTACTCTTTGTACTTTTTGCACTCGTATCAAAAAACCTCCTAGTCAATCGATAATAATAAAGGGACTCGAACCTCCTAGACATAAAGACCCCCACGTCGGCAACCATGATTTCCAGCATTTCTCTCTTATGACCTCCGCTTTCATGAATCATCTATACAACACTCATTAAAGCCCAATTAAAACAAGTATCACATATTCCTATTCGTTGAACCACATTACACATTAAGGCATACATTATTGGTATCGTCATACCAACTACCCTTGCAAGGTAACAACATCATGACAAACAGTTATATTACCTGGGGGAATTCACAACCCTCTTTGCTCAATAATACATTATATTGGGGTATTACACAACCCCATAAGGTTCAATTAAAAATCATAATGCAATAGTTCAAGGATAATTCAAATTGCCACATTTCGTATAACCCAATTTCACAATATGGGGTTGGGGTCATAACCACTTCAAAAGTCACAAGTTTAGGGAAAATTATAATTTCCTAGTTCATTCACCATACCCATGAACCCCACAAGTTCAGAACCATAATTAAAGCATGAATAATCGTATGTAAACCATGGAAAAACATTGTTCAACAACAAACATTCAAAACCCGTAACCCTTGATTTCAAACCAACATAAATAACTCATGAAAAATACTTTAAAACATATGTTTTTTACAAATTAACAATAAGAGAAGAGTAACATGCCTGGAATACTAAGTTTTGTGAAAGGAATTCAACCCTTGGGCCCTTGGATGACCTACTTCTTAGAAACACTAAGTATGGCTGCTTAAGAGAATTTGAGAAATCCTTTTGAAGTGTTTGATTATGTTAAGGATGAATATTAACCCTCTTAAATGCTTTATGGATGTGGGGTTTTAATTGGGTAAGGAGAGAATGGTACAAAGTGCCCTCAATTTAAAAATTAAAATTTAGTCATCAGTTACTATGGGTCATTATACAAATCATAAGGATATATTACGGCTAATCACAAGGATTTGTAGTCAAGAAAAAACCACCAAGGCCCCATACTAATCTAGCTACGATTCATACCACTAACTCGTAACCACACTTAATGACTCCTAACCACTTCTCATACTCAAGACAGCAACAAATATTGGGATGACACATTAGACACCATATAATTGGGACATAATGACTCGTTATGAGTCTTAACAACTCGTGGTCCCAAGTCGTAAAAAGATAGTGTTTTAGGCCAAACTTCTTGAACACCTTATGACTTGGTCTTTATGACCTATAAGAAATATTGACAACTAGTTGAGAGCCACTTGTGCTTAGAGTAGAATACTGAGACACTTGATCTGATTAAGTTAGGACCAAGTCCCTACGACCTGTCATGACTCCTTACGACTCGTCAAAGGAGTCATAGTTAGGTGATACGGAAAAGAGAAGGGAACAAAGAACAAACACCAAATCAGTCCACTAATCTTAAGGATTCGAGGACCAAGATGAAGACCACACACGGATTCGCTACTAACAACAAGAATACAAGATACAAGAGTGTATATTAACACCAAAACAGCTATGAAACGTGATGAACAAGATGAACAACAATAATACAAGTTTTGGATTCAACGAAGACCCCAAAACAGTCCACTACACAACACATACACGATTTGCAAGAAAATAAAGATAGATAGTGAGACCAAGATTATTACAAGATTAAGAACCAAGTGTATTTCAACACTAACCCCTAATTAATGTAACAATCAAAACCACACTCTTACGGTGACCACCAAGGGAATGAACTAACCTTAAGATCTACCGTTTCCAAGCAAAGATCAATATTGGCTTTTCCAAGCCCTATGCTAAGGATGGCTTTTCCAAGCCCTACAACTAAGGGTGTTACACTCTCAAAAGAGAGAAAATATGTCTTTCAATTCTTCATCTTTCCAAATCTGCCAAGAAATGAGCTAAAATGACCTATTTATAGTGTAATACAAAAGAATACAAAAAGACCACTTTGCCCTTAATGATACGTGCGGCCATGGTGTGTAAATACACCATGTGTAATGTCTAAAATGCCCTTAATTAAGGTCTACAACCGTGAGTCCTCACTCTTAAATGCTCCAAGCAATCTTCCATACGCGAAATTGCTTTAAGTTACGCTCAAAACGGGTCCTCCATGCATGTTCTTGTATTCTCGAGGTGACCAAGTCTTGAGCCTCTATGTGTTGGCCTCCAAAGATGTCATCAAAAGATAAGATGGCCATTTGTCCCGTATCATCCTCCCCTTCTTGAAAAGGATTCGACCTCGAATCCAAACCTTGCAAAACCGAAGAGAGGACAAACAAATACAAACCCCTCATGGCATGAGGGTCAGGGTTAGCATAACAAATCATCTCAACATGCCAAGGTTGCACTTATTTGCAATATAACCAAGAATCCTTTGCAAGGAATATTAAAAACTCAATAAAGGATGTACAAAGGATTTGGTTATAGGATACATCAAGAGTGACACTTTGCTTGTCATGTAGACCAAGAAACAAGTTTGGTGCACCAACATCACCATTTCTAAATTTGACACCGGGTTCAAATGGGAAAAGTGGCCATAGACACGGGTCTCGACAACACTTCCCTTTCTCGTGGTCTATACCCAAACTAAATGACATACTCTCTACAATAACATACATATGATCCAAAGCAAATAGAGAGTGGAGAAAAGTATCACTCAAATCGACTTCTACTAAGGTGCTCTCATGTGTGTACTCACTACTAGTTTCCCAATAATCACCATGAGTACTCTCAACAATGAAATCACACAAAGTAGAAGAAGAAGTAGCTTTCGTAACTACACATTCCTTACCCTTAAGAGGACTCTCATCTTCCAAGAAGAGATTTCCCTCTTTAGGAGGAATATTGTCACACCATAGTGGGTTAGCATATAGGCTATAGCTTCCAAGGCAAGCTATACCATCATTTTCACCACTAGGTTCATTAGGAGTGTTTAAATCATCTTCAAACAAGACATTGTACCTAAAAAGAGTGTGATCTATCTCACGGACAGATTTGGAACAAGCAAGTTCCTCACTCTCTAAATGATCAATATCAAGTTTCAAGGATGTTTCAAACACAATATTACCCCAAGAAGAGCTCTCGGGTTCATTCTCACTTTGATCAACATTTTCAACATCATCACACACTTGAGGTTCATTAATTACATCATACACATCCTCAAGTGGTGGGTAATTTTCACACATAAGTTGATCAACACAAATTTCAGAAGATAATGTACTTTCATTCAACATAATGGTTTCAACACTAGGTGGACATAAATCGATCTTACAAGAAGAGTCTATTCGGTCATCAATAGGATCAACTAGTGTATCCACACTCATAACATGTACATCATCATCAAGTGGCAAAGAAATAATACACTCACATATAGGCAAGCTACAACTCACACTCAATGGGCTACTAGCCACACAATTATCATTCACATGTACGAAAGTGTAAGAGTTTGCCATTTTACCTTGAAGTCCTTGAGTAGATTCTTCTTTGTCATGGTGTGAAGGTCCTCCAAAAGTTTGGGCAGCAACTTTCTTTTGGCATTGTTCTTCTTCGCTTTCCATGTTGCTACCTACACAAATGTCCTTAGAAATAGAAGGACAAACAATGTTAGCATGGTTTGGTGGTAATCCTCTTACTTTGCTCCACACAACCTCTCCTTTTTCTACTCTCGGATTACCACCTTTCACTCCCTTACTCCTGTCAATCTTTTGTCTCTCATAATAATTCGAATTGGAGTAGGTAGGGACTTCTTTTTGCGGCCCGAACAGAATGTACGTCTCGAGGAAATTTCCCCATCGGTCTCTTACAATATTAGGCCAATTTTGCATATTTGGAACTTTATGTTGTGCAAACCAATCGGCACCTAAGCTCACATGACCATAGGTTATGGGAAAAACATCACACCACACCTCCTCATGGTAATTAAATTGGGAGAAGACAACTTTTACCCTCTCGGTAACCTTAAACCTGTCCAAGAAGTATGGAACAAGTAAAGGCTTACAAAATAACCCCAAGTAATCAACCATGGATGGAACAATGTAGTTTCTATAGTACCTATCATTTAACACAACGAGGCAGCCCGGTATCCCACAAATGGTCACCTTTCCGGAGTGTATACTCCTTCTCGGATCAACATTGTAAAGCACATGAGTACCCCTCGATTTTGGAAATGTATATCCTCTTCTTCCCATTGGACAACCTACACTATAGCTAGTATAACCATTCACACTATATCGACCTTGATAAGAAGTACTACAAGGTGGAGAATATGAATCTTCACACTCCTCACGTGTACTCTCATCATAGCTCTCATAAGGTTTACGAATGACAGGGTTATACCTAACACCAAATCTAGGTTCGGAGTGGGGAGTGCAAGACTCCTCACATGTCCCAACTTCATCATAAGATCCATCACGAGGTCCTACATCATCTCCAAAGTCACCATAAGCACTAGGCACTTCACTCACCTCATTTTCTCCCTCAAAACAGTAATTTTCAAATCTGCCTATGTTTTGACCATGGCTATTTTCATAGCCTCCGCAATCTTCCTCAACTTCGTAGCCATAAAAACCCTCACTACACTCATAGTCTCCCATATTGTAGTCACAATAATCCCCGGCTATCAAATTCATGTTCCTCTTATATCACCCTTTAAACCTACAAAATGAACAAACAAGATTAGTAGTAAAGCTCCTCACCAACACTCGTATACACTCACCTTTGTGATTCTCACAATTGGAGCGGCGAATATTGAAAGCTGCTTATACTCCGATAGTCAATAGGATGTCAATTCTACTTGGTGGCCGGAATAGATTCTTGTTTGATCGACTCAAGACACAAAATAAAATTTCCTTACGAACTTGAAATAAAGAAGTTACAACGAATTAAAAATGAGAAAAGCTCACAAATAACGAAGACACGAAAGAAACGGATTCAACAATTAATCTACAACTAAGTAGGTGATTACTAGTTGTTAATTAATTGGAAGCAATAAAATTGAAACTAAGGAACAACAAGAGGAAACTACTAAAATCTGAAATTTGAGCTTATTAATGACGTGAACAGTAGCAAATGGATGACGTGGCAGCATGCAATTGGTTTTGATCCCACCCAATATAATCACAAATTCTGAAATTTTAAATCTTCACACTATTTGGAAAGGGTGACAATTGGTTTTGGAGGGAAAACACAAGTCTTGAATCTCTACAAGTCCACTCTTAAAAGGATGACTTTTGTCTTGTACTAGTCCCACAAGACAAGGTTCTTGAAACAAGAAAAAGTGGGTTTGTCCCACAAAACAAATTTCTTGAAACAAGAAAAAACTAGTCCCACAAAACAAGGTCTTTGGAATGAGGAAAAGCTGAAAAAGTAGAAGTCTAGTCTAGGAAGTGTTGGGAATGGTTGATAAAGTCTTTTGTGGTTGTAGGAAAAGTCTTTGAGCCACAAGTCTTACACCTTAAATCTTGGATTTATGCCTTGCAAGACTAACATCAATTCACACTCTCTTTGTTCAACTTATAAGATCAACAACCACCTTTTCTTCAACAACATATAGAGATGGTGAAGAACACCAAGAACACAAACTTTGAGTCTTGAAGTTCCAAGGTTCAAGTTGGACCCCAAACATCAAAAACACTTTTCCAAGCTTAAACTCCACTACACAATATCCACAATACACGTTCAAACCTTGAACCAACAACACACCACACGTCCACAACAGTCCAAACTTTAAATCCGCAACAACAATACCAACAACAATCTGTTAAGTCCAAGTTCACAATAACAACATCAACAACAAAGGCTCAAATCAAGATATAGACTCAAAGTGTTAGTGAAGAACAATACTAACACTAGAAACACTTAAGACAAGTAAAAATCTCGGCCAAGATACAACAAGAACACAATTTTCGGCCAAGAACACAAAGTGGACAGATTGCTATTTTCTGAAAATTTCAGTTTTCAGTTTTTTTTTTTTTTTTTTTTATTTTATAACAAGCAAGCCCAAGATTGATCTTGTAGGAACAATATCAAGCCATGCTTTGATACCAAATGATACGGAAAAGAGAAGGGAACACAAAACAAACACCAAATCAGTCCACTAATCTTAAGGATTCGAGGACCATGATGGAGACCACACTCGGATTCGCTACTAACAACAAGAATACAAGATACAAGAGTGTATATTAACACCAAAACAGCAATGAAACGTGATGAACAAGATGAACAACAATAATACAAGTTTTGGATTCAATGAAGACCCCAAAACAGTCCACTACACAACACATACACGATTTGCAAGAAAATAAAGATAGATAGTGAGACCAAGATTATTAAAAGATTAAGAACCAAGTGTATTTCAACACTAACCCCTAATGAATGTAACAATCAAAACCACACTCTTACGGTGACCATCAAGGGAATGAACTAACCTTAAGATCTACCGTTTCCAAGCAAAGATCAATATTGGCTTTTCCAAGCCCTATGCTAAGGATGGCTTTTCCAAGCCCTACAACTAAGGGTGTTACACTCTCAAAAGAGAGAAAATATGTCTTTCAATTCTTCATCCTTCCAAATCTGCCAAGAAATGAGCTAAAATGACCTATTTATAGTGTAATACAAAAGAATACAAAAAGACCACTTTGCCCTTAATGATAGGTGTGGCCATGGTGTGTAAAGACACCATGTGTAATGTCCAAAATGCCCTTAATTAAGGTCCACAACCGTGAGTCCTCACTCTTAAATGCTCCAAGCAATCTTCCATACGCGAAATTGCTTTAAGTTACGCTCAAAACGGGTCCTCCATGCATGTTCTTGTATTCTCGAGGTGACCAAGTCTTGAGCCTCTATGTGTTGGCCTCCAAAGATGTCATCAAAAGATAAGATGGCCATTTGTCCCGTATCAAACACCATACAAGTAATTCCTCCAAATCTTTAAGGAAAAACCTGCGTCTACTAACTCAAGGTTATGAGTAGGATAATTCTTCTCATGGGGCTTAATCTGTCTGGTGGCGTAGGCTATGACCATACCATGCTATAAGAGGACATAACCCAAACCCACTCTAGATGTTTCACAATACACCACAAACCCATCTAAACCATCTGGAAGAGCTAAAACTAGGGCTGAAGTTAGTGGAGTCTTCAAATCCTAAAAACTTTTCTTGCAAGAATTTGACCACTGAAATTTGACTTTCTTCAGAGTCAATTGGTACATGGGGGATGCAATAGACAAAAATCCCTTAATAAACCTATGATAATAACTAGACAAATCCAAGAAACTCTTCATATCTGACAGAGAGATAGGTTTGAGCAAGTTTCTCACTGCCTCGGTCTTTTGGGAATCAACTCTAATGTCATCACCGGAAATGATATGGCCAGGGAATGCTACTAACCTTAGCTAAAATTTATACTTACTTAATTTGGAAATAGCTGTGATTTTTGAGAGTCTGAACACTATTCTGAGATGGTCTGCATGATCATGTTTACTACAAGAGTAAACCAGGATGTCATCTATGAAGACTATGATGAACATGTCCAAGTACTGCTTGAACACATGGTTCATCAGGTCCATGAAGGTTGTTGGGGCATTGGTAAGACTAAAGGACATGACTAATAATTCAAAGTAACCGTACCAAGTTCAGAAAGCTATTTATGGGATGTCACTTTATCTGACTCTAAGCTGATGATAGCCTGATTTGAGGTCTATCTTAGAGAAATAACTAGCACCCTGAAGTTGGTCAAACAAGTAATCGATTCTGGGGAGTGTATAATTATTCATGATCTTAACTTTGTTTAACTAATGGTAATCTATGCACATTCTGAGAGAATCATCTTTCTAACGCACGAATAAAACTGGTGCGCCCCATGGGGATAAAGTGGGTCTAATGAATCCCTTATCTAAGAGATCTTTTAACTGTTCCTTTAATTCTCTAAGTTCTATTGTAGACATTTTGTATGGAGGGATAGAGATGGGCTGAGTATCTGGGAGAAGATAAATTTTGAAATCAATTTCCCTTTTGGGAGGAACTCTGGGAAAACCTTTGGGAAACACATCTGGGAATTCACATACTACTAAAACTGATTGAATAGTAAGGGTTCCTGAACAAGAGTCCTAGACTCGGATGAGATGGTAGACACATCCCTTACACATTATTTTTATAGCCCGAAGGTAAGAAATAAGTTTCCCCCTAAGAGCTGAAGTAATACCCTTCCACTCTGGATGGGTTCATTTGGAAACTGAAATTGGACAACTCTTTTTATGTAGTCGACTGAGGCATACCAGGAATGAAGCCAATCTATGCTGAGAATGACAACGAAATTAGTCATCACTAATTTGACTAAATCTAATAAAGTGACTTTCTAAGATATCATAATCGAACAGTTTTTGTATACCCGTCGGGCTATGATAGATTTACCCATTGGGTAGAAACTACGAAGGGCCCTGCTAGAATTTTAGGACTGGCTCAAAAATCAACTATTATATACGGAGTAACAAAATACAGGGAAGCTCCTAAATCTACGAAAGCATAAGCATATAAGTGATAAACTTGTAATATACCAGTGAGTACATCAGGAGAACTTTCCTGATCCTGTCGGGACTGAAGAGTGTAGAGTCAGTTTGGAATTTTCTCACTGGTGGCACTGGATGAGGCACCCTACTAATTCGGGCGATCGATATAAGATGAAGGACGGTTTTGCTAACCTTGAGAACCTAACTAAGGACAATCTCTAACTCTAAGGCCTGTCTTGCCATATCCAACACAAACATCACTGCCAGATCTGCAAATACCCTGATAGTTCTTGCCACAAGTCTGATAAAGAGGAATAGTTTGGGCACTGCTAACACTACCCTGAGACTTAGAGCCTAGTACCCTATCTCTGTTGCCATCTCTAAATTTTAGTACTGGAGCACTAGCTGAGGATGGAGCTGGAACTAAATATTTTGGGCGGAACTGAGAACGATTCCCAAGCTCTGAATTAGGCTGAGCAAAGTCGAAACTACCTGTTCTAGCTCTCTTATTCTGCTTCCTCTCTCGTTATTCTTCTGCTCCTCTATCCACTGAGCATGGATCATCAGTATAGCCAAGTATATTTCACTAATCAATATTACGGTCCTGCACTCTTTGACCATATTATCATTCACCCCATACATAAACTTACTCAATCAAGATCTGCTATCTACCACCACATGAGAAGTGTATCTAGATAATTGAGTAAACTTGAGAGAATACTCTTTCACTGTCATATTTCCCTGCTTCATCTTAATAAACTCTAACACTTTATCTTCTCTCAGCTCTAGGGAAAAGAATCTATCTAGAAAAGCAGTGGTAAATTGCTCTCATTCAATTGGCCCTGCATCTATAGCCCTCTCTACTTTCCACTATTTAAACTAAGTGTGAGCCATATCCTATGACTGATATGTAGCTAGCTCAGCATTCTCACTAGCAGTCACCCACATAATATCAGTAATCTTTTGTACCTAATCAAGATACTTCTGAGGGTCCTCATCTGACTTAGACCTAGAATAAGATGGAGGAATCATTCGGGTAAAATCCTAAATCCTGGCAGCAATAGTATTGGCCATCGGGTTGTCCAGAACGGCAACTGACCATTCATTCTGGGCTACCACAGAATGAGCTAGGGTGGTGAATGTTGCTTTAAACTCTATGTGGGAGAAATATTTTCCCAAACAATTGGGCTGGTCAAGCTGAAGGGCTGGATGATCTCCCATTCCTCTTTCCTGAGTCCTCTTTGGAGGCATTTTCTATAACCGAAAGAAAAACTAGGATTAGAAAGTGAGTTTAACTAGAGATCATGCTCGCTCATACGACATGATTACTAAAAGAAGGGAAACTATTCCAAAAAAATGTCATAGCCTCTTGTACATAAATGTGGCACTCTATACACCCATGCACAAGACTCTACTAGATGTGGCTTTTCAGACTTCCTAGGACAATGTTGAACCATTGGCTCTGATACCAAGTTTGTAATGCCCCGAGTTTAGTACCATGCACACTACATGGTGCTCATAATTCCAAAGGATGACAAGCTAACCCATGACTACTACCTACTACAATAACTGAGTAATAATACTGTATAATGAGGAAAAATAGTCTGAAATGCCATAATGTTCAAAACTATAATACTGATGAAAAGAAAATAATAGATTCTGATAAAACATCATAATCTGAAATTTTGAATACTGTCAGAACATCTGGTCTAAAAAGCCACTAAATTGAACTGTTTGAATAAAGAGTTGATGGGATAATCTTCCAACTAACTCCATCTACTAAAATGCTGAATCTAATGAGATAATGAAATAAAAGAATATCCTCAAATGATGATGACTCACTGCTATTCTACTACTGCTGGATGAATGTCTGAACCTCTAAGAATGCTTTGAGGCCCGTACATCTGAACCCATGGTATAAAACACCAAAGCATAAAAGAAAAGTATTTGTCAGTACGTGTGTATGTACTGGTACACAAAGTGAGGTATGGCTGAATGCAAGGGTTCATATGCATGAACTATGACTGACTGAAGAACATAAACATGACTGTGTGAGAATACATGCATGAATACATAACCAAAATTGAAGTCATAAAGATTCTGAATATTGAGTTTACTGATAACATGGATTACTAATAATTGGTATAACTGATAACTGTTATGATATTTACTGAGTAACTTTGCTTGAAAGTCTTATTTCTTATGGAACTAGCTAAGTTTCGTATTGAGCTGAGTGACTGTATCTGACAGTCTTTAAATCTGTAGAACTATCTGAGATCTTTACTAAAGACTAAGACTGAGACTATTGAAGGTAATCATCTAATCGACATGCCCCTTTTCTGAATAGATTTAGGGTCCAACCTGTAACCCCGGTTGGAAGGGTGTCAGTACCATGCCACGAGAAAGACACTGAAGAGATACCCTCATCTGGCAGGTTCTTAAATGAGAATGGTTGGACCTTCAACTGTCTAGTTAAGCCACATCATCAACCCTCAACTAGTAGCTTTTGATGTCTTAGCCTACACTGGCTATGTAGTTCTGGAATGTAAGGACAGCTTCTAAAGATAACACCCGCTGCTGGCAGGTAAGTCCCCATCTTTGGGTTCACTCAGTGCTGAATCCAACTCCTAACTGAATAGACACTGAACTAATTTCCAAGTTCCTACTAGGCGGGACTGATCTATTAAGGATCATACTGATTAACTGAACTTAGCTAATTTTACTAAGTTCCATTGACTGGCGAAATACTACTGAGTTCTGTTATCTGACTGAGTTTACTGAGGATTAAACTGAATACTAAATGGGACTGGATTGATACTGAGTTAACTGAGTTTTCCTGAGTTCTGTAACTAAACTAAAGTACTACTGATTGTGACATGATATAGACTACTCTATAACTGACAATGGATCTAGGCACACAACTAAATTATCGGGTATAAAATACCCCAGGACTCGATAGAGTGAAAATAATAAGATGTGACAATTGTTGAATACTTGACAATAGTCAACAATGCACAATACGATATTATTAAGCATTTCATCAAATGCATACAAGGTATTGCTTTTACATGGAAGACATTGTGAACATGTGGGTATAGCATAAGTTCATAATTTATACCACCAAAGGATCACAAAAGCAACATAGTCTCAATTTAGCATTTTATCAAACACGTTGTAGGCGTAGCTTTATACTTGGGCATGATCAACAATGCTAATACATCATGACTTCATACTTCAAGGGTTTCAATATTAGAGAATCAAATTTCAACTTACATGTTATTATTATATCAAGAAACACATAAAGATTTCAACTTGGAACCCATTCCACAACATCAACATGATTACATTCAAACCCACAACATGGAAATCACAATTCATGTTTTTGAAAGAAGTTTCTTGAACTCCAAGGGTGGAAGGGACCCTTGGATGAACACTTTACATACCTTGTTGAAGAATTTCTGGAAATAAATGGTGGAATCTTGAGTCCTTGAATTGAAATATAAAAACCCTAAGGCTTGTTGTTGAGAGAAATTAAGAAAGAATGAGTTTATTTGCTTCCTAGGGTATTAAATTTCGTGTTTTAGGGGCTGAGAGTTAGGGGAATAAGAGCCAAATACCCCCAATAATGCGGTCTTTTAATGAGTGAAAACTAGATTGCCAACGCACAAGTTGACGCAGCATCGATGGAACCGATGTGATATCCAACGCATTGCACCAAGATCGCGCCGACTCTCTAGAATTTGACGCTGGTAGCTGGGGAAAATATTATCCAATGCAATAGACGATGCGGTGCGCCAAGATCGCATTGGTACACTATTTTGGGATTCCAAAGGAGCTTCAAACGAAGTCCAAAAAATCTGAAACTTGTTCGAGAACACCTATTGACCTTCCTGATCATGAATTAACAAAAATATAGACATTTAAAGGACTTTAAGGTCGCAAAATTAGATTGCCAACTTTTGAAGACCTAAAAATCAACTAAGTCTGAATACTTAGCTAGAACTTTCTAAGTTTGGGACCCCTTAACAAGCTTAAAGGACTGAATTAAGCTAGAAATTTTATGGAGTCTTACAACTTTCTAGAATATCCCTTATTAGGCATGATGCACAACACTTTCACAAAAGGGATTCTTCGGCACAAACATAAGTTTATTATCTATGCTTGAACATGATATGAGTAATGACATAATCCAAGGCACACATAGTAAACTAGCCAATAAGATAAGTAGCATAGTAAGAGGTTCAATTCACAAGACTTTCCATTGCTATCAAAGTAATGACAATAATATAACAATCAAGTATGCACATTATTTCCAAAATCAACAACATGAATAAACCATTTACCGAGTTTGGCAATCTATTACCAAAAGCATATTCTAAGCTTTTAACAAGTATCTAGGTCAGTAATGAAGCTACATAGTTCAAGCTTAAGATGGGTCAAGTTCCACTTCTAATATCCTAAGTTATATCTTCAAGTCTAACTTCTACCCGAAACTAGACTACATCGTCTAAATCATTTCTTAAAGGTTTATCAATCCACACTTGTTCTTTCACAACTATGCATAACTATGTTAACTTACTCTTAAAGTGAGTGAAATAAGGTCACTCTCATCTAACTAGAGAAACTAGAGCATTGACATGCTATTCCTGAGATAACAAGTCCAACTAACCAAGGTTTTAGACTATAAGTCAAGTATCGCACTTTGTGAGTTCAATAGCCTAAGTGGCTCAACTAATCCCAAACATTAACATCTACCATTCCAACTCCTAAAACCCTTTCCAATCTCAACAAGATATCAAAGTCATACTATAAGAAATCTAAATCTAACAAAAGTAAGCCTAACCCACCTCAAATCCAAATATAGATCATGAACTAACAATCTTCTCTTTCCCTTTCCTCAAAACTGCTTCAAGGATCCAAGATATCAAAAACATAATCTATGCACTATTAAAAGAATATCAGCACCAATATTGCACCATTGTGCGTCGGGTCCTAAACAACACCAACCCCCCAAGTGGGTCCCACATACGTAAAATGAGTTTCCAAGACCAACCTATTGTTCAAACACTATTAGGGAGTTATAATCCTCAAGAAATTAGTGTATATCCATCATATTTTGGCTAAAATCAAGACTCAATCCATTTAGGGTTTTGGATAAAATAATCAAGAAATCAATGCTAATAATGAAGGATTCATACCTTACAATTGATAATAATAATGATTAGGCAAGTTATTCAAGCTCCCGATCAACACCCAAGACTAAATTTAAGGGCTATACACTCTATTAAGGTTTAGGGGTCTCAAGAAAGTGGAGAAATGGCCAATTCTCGGCCAAAGGAGCATTTAAATAATCCCTTCCCATGACCTTAGCTAGGTCATTCATGCACCCATGCTAGCCGTGATCGTGGTATCACAATCGTGATAAGGCCTCCGTGATCGCAGTACCTTTTATACACTAAATGACTGCTGAAACTTGGAATTTATTCCAAGTTTCATCCAATGCCTCGGGATGCATCCAAAATCTAAAATGAGCAAACAAAATATTCAACCACACTAATTTTGACATTTTGGATGCATTCGCGAAGTCAGATTTTCCATCCAAGGTTATTTCGATCAAATATAGGCCCCCCACCCGAATTTTTACTTTATCAATTTTTCTACCAATAGGTCAAAATAAGTTCGGATGCAGCGAGACCCGAACCAAAGGTCTAACCAACAAAAAATCATTATTCCAAAATATTGGCGCAGTCTAAATTTGCATTTGATATTGTTTTACTAAAGTTTTCATTTGGTGGTCATTTGAAACCAGTGAAGACTTCTAAACAGGAAAATGGTTCTAAAAACAAACGAACTGCCTAGTAACCGAACTATTAGTTCCAGCAAGTCATAAATGACTTGGGTAGCTATGGGAAAACTCTAATAGTGAAAATAAGTGGGATCACAAGAAATAACCTGAAGGGTCATTACAATATCCACTACTATGGAACTTTCATCCTCGAAAGTTAAAGAAGGGGAAAATACTTGAAGTCTCGAATAGGTAGGGATATTGGGCTTGTATCTATCTCTAAATCTCCCAGATGGACTCCTCCACTGGGTGATGTTTCTACTAAACCTTAACTATGGGAATCGCTCTAGTACGTAACGACCTCATAACACTAGCCAAAATAAGCACGGGTTCCTCCACAAAGGTCAACTGCTCATCTAACGGGACTAAATCCCACTTAAGCACATGACACAGACCAGGGATATACTTCCACAACATAGAGACATGAAAAAATGAATGAACAGTAGAAAAATTAGGAGGCAAGGGTAACGTATAGGCCACCTCACCAACTACGTAGAAATTCTCAAAAGGGCCAATCTATCGAGGGTTGAGCTTACCCTTTCTTTTGAACCTCATCACACCTCTCATGGGTGACACAAAAAAGAACACATGATCACCAACTTTGGATCTCAACGCACGGAGTCTATGTTTGGAATAGTCCTTCTACTTACTCTGGGTTGCTCTCAACCTATCTTGAATTACCCTGACTCTATCCAATGAGTCCTAAAGCAAATTCGTACCACGAGGTCTTACCTCAAAGGTCTCAAACCATCCTATCAGGGAGCAACATCTAGTGTCATACAAAGCCTCATAAGTCGCCATCTCAATACTTGAATTATAACTATTTTTGTATGCAAACTCTGCCAATGCTAAGTGTTGATCTCACCGTTCTCTAAAACCCATAACACAGGCTCAAAGCATATCCTCAAGAACCTGAATAGTTCGCTTAGACTAACCATCTATATGCAGATGAAAATTTATACTCAAATCCACTCGAGTAACCAACTCCTCCTGGAATGCTCTCCAAAATTACAAAGTAATACAAAACCACAATCTAATATGATAAAACCGGGCACCCTATGAAAATGAACTATCTCCCAAACATAAATATGGGCTAATCTCTCAGCACTAAAGGTTATCTAAATAGGAATAAAATATGCCGACTTGATCAAACGATCCACAATCACCCAAATACCATCAAGACCATAAGAAGTATGAGGCAAACCAATAATGAAGTCTATAGTAATCCATTCCTATTTATTCTCGGGAATAGGCAACCTATAAGTTAATCCTCCTGGATACTGAATAGTCAGCCTTTACCTACTAACAACATAAGCAACGAGCCACAAAGTTTTCTATATCTCTCTTTATACTATCCCACCAGTAATGCTGCCTCAAATCTTTATACATCTTAGTTGTTGGGTAAATAGAATATCTAAAGTTGTGAGCCTCATACAAAATAGACAAAATCAAGTCATCAAGGCGAGGAACACAAATACAGCCCTGAAATCTCAAAATGCCCTCGAAGTCAATGGTGTGCCTCCCAGACTCACCACTCACCACCTTATCACAGAGGAAGAACAACATGTTATCATCATAATGATGATCACGAATATGTTTAAATAGGAAGGACCTTGACTCCATACAATCCAAAATCTTTGCAGGATCTAAAATATCTAGGCGAACTATCAAATTGGCTAAGGACTGAATGTCCCATGCCATGGGCCTCTAAGAAATTGATATGTATGCCAAGTTACCCATACTTACTTCTTGGCGACTCAAAGCATCAGCTACTATATTTGCCTTACCTAGACGAAACAAGATGGAAATATTATAGTCATCCAACAACTCCATTCATGTACACTGGCAAACATTAAGCTTTTGTTGGCAGTTAATGAAAGTCTCACAATGCACTCCATACAACTAATATCTCCAAATCTTAAGCGCAAAAACTACCACCGCAAACTCCAAATCATGAGTAGGGTAGTTACGCTCATTCACTTTAAGCTGTCTAGAAGCATAAGCAATGAGACGACCCTACTGCATCAAAATACAACCAAGACCAACACCCAAAACATTACAAAACATGGTGAATCCCTCACTCTCAATAGGAAAAGCTAGTATTGGGGTTGAAGTAAGATAATCCTTGAGCTTTCCAAAGCTCAACTCACACTCCTCGAACCATCTGAAAGGAACTTTCTTCTGATTCAACCTAGTTATAGAGTCTAAAATAGTAGTAAAGCTCTCAACAAAGTGCCTATAAGAACTAGCCAAGCTAATAAAACTTTGAACCTCATTCGGAGATGTAGGCCTCGCCCAATTATGAATCATAAAAATCTTAGTTGGATTCACCATAATACTGGCATTAGATACCATATCACCAAGGAATGACATTGACTCAAGCCAAAACTCATACTTAGAGAACTTGACAAAAAGCACATGATCTCGTAAAGTATGAAGCACATTCTTTAAATATTGCATAGGCTCCTCACTACTCCTTGAATACACAAGAATGTCATTAATGAACACAATACGAAGGAGTCTAGATAGGGTCTGAACATACTATTCATGAAGTCAATCAATACTGTTGGGGTCAACCCAAAAGACATCACGAAAAACTCATAATGACCATAACGGGTCCTGCAAGCCATTTTTGGGATATCCTCTTCCTAGAACCTCAACTGATGATAATGGGACCACAAATCAATCGTAGAAAACATGATTGCACCCTGAAGCTGGTCGAATGAATCATCAATGTGTGGTATAAGATAACGGTTCTTCACTGTCACCTTATTAAGATGCCTATAATATATACACTTACGCATGGAGCCATCTTTGTTCTTCACAAAAAATACTGAAGCCCTCACTAGGACATACTCAATCTAATAAAACCTTTACTAAGAAGATCATGAAGTTTAGAATTCAGCTTCTTTAGCTCAGCAAGATCCATATGGTAAGGTGCCATAGAAATAGGTCGAGTTCTAGGCTCAAGGTTAATAGCAAACTTAATCTCACGGTCAGGGGGAATACCAGGTAGTCGGTAGGAAACACATAAGGGAACTCACAAACAACTGGAATAGAGTCAAGAAACGAACTCTCCACACGAGTATCACATATATAAGTGAGATAATACCTGCAACCACTCCATATAAGTCTCCTAGCACAAACATAATAAATAATCCCTGTTAGCTCGTGGATAACCGATCCTTGCCACACAATTGAGAGTATGTCGGGCATGGCTAAGGTAACAGTCTTGTCAAAACAATCCATGATCGCATGATAGTGGGATAAACAGTCCATACCCACAATCATATTGAAATCCAGTATGTCCAGAATAATAAGGTCAACATCACTAACTATCACAAAACATGATCTGAATACTGGATCCACTACTAAAGAATCACCCACGGGAGTAGATACGCATAATGTCATAGATAATAAATCATGAGTCAAGTCCAACTGTGGTACATAATAAAAAGATATATAAGAATAAGTTGATCAAGAATAAATAAATAAAGCGTTGACTCGCGAAATACAAAAATCATACTTGTAACTACAGCATCCAAAGTCTTAGCCTTAGGTCTAGAAGGTACTACATATAACTGACCACGTCCGCCACCTAGATAGGAACCTGACCAACCTCCTGTCCTGCCTGCCTGAGTACCACCTTAAATACCCTGGTAATCACCCTTGCAGCCTCGCAAACCACCTCTACCTAAGGGATAAACTGCTCTAATAGGGGAAGTACCCTAGGTTGAAACAACCATTGCCCTAAAACTAAGGCAATCTCAAGAAAAATGACTAAGAATCCTACAAGTAAAACAAGAGTCATGAGTAGAACCAAAACTCATAGATTCGACCGAATCAGAGTAACCACCATGTCTAGCATGACCTGCAGACGAACCTCTCAAATACTAATCACCGCCCTTACCACGTTGCCCACTAGTACCAAACTGACCTCTGTCAGTAGTCTGAAGAGCAGCCTAAACTAGTCAGTTAGTTTGACTCTAAGGCTACAAAAATAGGTGAGAAGGCCACCCAATATGAGAACTACCACCCCTGAATTGGGAATGCTATATCTCTATAATGACCTGGGACTACCCCTAGTCATCACACGGTGCTTACAACCCTTAAGGACCACATGCTAACCCATGAATGATATTAACTATGAGCACTTAATAATAATACTAAAATAAATATGGAATAATGGGCTAAAATTCCATAAGGTTCAGAATATCTAAAATACTGATAAAATATAACATCTACAAAACTAAATACTATCTAAAAATCTAGTCTGAAAAGCCTCTAGCTGGATTTGTCTGAAAGTGGAGTTGATGGGACAATCCCTCAACTAACTCTATCTACTAAAATACTGCTAAGCTGAAGTACTAAAATAAAAGCATATCCTTTATAAATGAGGACTCACTATTAAATATTCTACTGTTGGTTGGATCTAGCTAAGAGCAGTAAGAAACCAGAGTGTTCGAACCTATGATATGAAATATCATAGTGTAAGAAATATATATGCGATCAGTACGTGGGAATGTACTGGTATGCTAAATAAGGTAAGGCTGAATGCATAGGTTTATATGCATAATCAATAAATAATTAAATGATGTAAGAGCTGGATTAGCATACATGGAGGATTAGTAACTAATGAACATATTGTGCCTAATGTGACTGAGTATACTGGAACTGAATTTGATAACTAATAACTGAATGTACTGATAATCAAGGATCACTGATAATCTAAATTACTGTTAACTGAGTGACTAAATCTGATAGTCCTAATTCTGTAGAACTAAATTGAGTTTTATTTTGAAGACTGAGACCAAAATTAGAATTATGGGAGGTAATCATCTAACCGACATGCCCCAAATAAGATAACATAACTGAGATGGAGTCTAATTTGTAACCCTAATTAAAAGGGTGTCAGTACCATGCCACAGGAAAAGACAAGCTGAAGAGTAACCCTCAACTTGTAGGTTCCCAAAATGAGATGGTGCTACTCTCTACTGGCTGGTAGAGAACCTTATCAACCCTCAACTAGCAGGTTTGATGTCTCAACCTACGCGAGCTACGTAGTTATAGAATACAAAGATTGTTTCTATGGATCACACCTTCTACTGGCAGGTGAGCCCCCATCCTTGGGTTCACTCGATGCTCAATACTACTCCCAACTAAAAGACAGTAAACTATTATACTGGAATGAACTGGACCGAATTCACTGAAATTACTGATTTTTCGTAAGTTCTATAAGTGACTGAATTCTACTGAGTTCTATAATGGACTGAGAGTACTACTGATCATGACATGACTAATACTATTTTGTAACTGATACTGGCTCTAAATAAATAGCTAAGTTATCGGGTATTAAATACCCCTAGGACTCGATAGCATGAAAAGTAAAGAAAAGCATAATCTTGAATAACATAACAATGTTCACTTGGTCATAATTCATTCATATAGACATTCAATCAAACACTTGTAATGCATTAACTTGTATATGAATGGGGAATACATGTTAGCATGCTATAATGGCATTATCTCATTCTCATAGATAATTTATCAAACACATAAGAAGCATACTTGGTTCATTAAATCATAAACACTTAGGGTTAACATGGTTACAATAATCAACTTGCAAATTGAAGGGTTTATCATTAATATCATGTAATTCAACACATACTAGAATCAATTCCTGGAACTCATAATTTAAATCATGGATTAAAACTCAAACAACATCATGAACATAAATTCACTCTAACTCAAACATGGAAATCATAAATTTGGTATTTTGAAAAGGGATTCTTTGGCTCGATGGAAGGTAAGAATCCATGGATGAACATCTAACATATCTTAATTTGATGAGTTCTTAAAGAAATTCTTAGGATTGACCTTGATTCTTGAGAGCTAGGGTTTCTTTTCTTGAGAGAGAATTATCTTTTGATTTTGGAAAAAATAGAATAATAAAGAGTTTTACACATTTTTATAGCTTAGATCCCACATCTAGGTGGAATAAATCATGGGAAAAAATTGTTTTAACCTTGGGCACAACTTTAATTTTTGAGAAATTTTCCCGATCATGATCACTGGCGCGACGCGATGCTATCACACTAGGCCACTGGAAAATAAAGATTGGAAAATTACATGGTGGCGCGACGCCGTGGTATCGTATTGTCACTTTGTTTGTAAGCTAAAATGTACCACAACGCGGTGGAATTGTGTTGGTACATTGGAAATTGATAATTTTGAATTGGGTCTATGGCGCGATGCGCTAATATCGCAGAGCAACCTAGAAATTGACAATTGCTATTTTAACTCACTCCGCGATGTGTTACTGTCCTGAATGACAATGTTTAACGACTAAAGCTTAAAATCTCCATAACCTCTTACCTAATTCTCGTATTTAGGCAAATTTTATATCATTGGAAAGCTAATTGAATTTCCTATGCAATGCCAGGATCAAATCTGAAATTACTAAGTATTTCAAAAATTCTATTTAGGATAACCCATGTACTGAGGGTTAATCTACTCTAGGTAAATACAGAATATTACAATATCTCCCCCTTGGGAACATTCGTCCTCAAATGTGGCTAGTTAAGCTGAGAGAGTACGAACAAACTGAGTTTACATACTGAACTAGACATGCACAACTGAAGCATGTTTACGTGGCTGGTCTGATAGATTAAACTTATATTCTGAACATACATGTCTAATGCATGAGTATATTTCTAAACGGATTAATGAATACATAACTGAATATGCATGAACAAGAACATGAGGACATGACTAGGTTTGAATCATGATATATGAACTGAACTGATTCCTTGGATACATGTCAGGACAAGGGGATGGTCATACTATTGAGATTGGGACTTGAGGGTCAACTATAAGGACCCATTACTTTAACTGGATTTTCTATGTGAATAGAAAATGGAAGGTTTAGATCATGACAGCTCGGGGGTTATAGTGCATCTCTCCCTTGGGACACTATGTCCCTCGAGAATGCTGACTTGGCTGAGATACTAAGGAAAAGTATGAGACGATGCACGATTCTCTATGAACTGAATCGTGACTGAATATCTGAGATCTGAAACTGAGACATAAATATGTAAATGGGAGATCTGTAACATACCAGTAACCACATTAGGAGAACTTTCTTGATCTTGCATAGACTGAAGTGCGTAAAAAATGTTTAGGTGTTGCCCACTAGTGGCACTGGAAGTGACACCTTATTGATTCGGATGACCTGACTAAGCTGAAGAACGACTATACTGTCCTTGAGAACCTGACTGAGGACAATCTCTGACTCTGTGCCCTGGCTTGCCATACCCAAAACAAACATCACTGCTATTTCTACACACACCCTTATTATTCTTACCATACTCTCCACAAAATGCATTAGTACAATCATTGCTTAGGCTACCCTGGGTTATCGGTACACTGGATAAGGAGGAAGATAGGACTGAAGACTTTGGACAAATTTGGGAATGGTTACCACCTTCTGACTTAGGCTGACTGAAATTAAAGCTACTAGTTCTAGCCTTCTTATTCTCTCTCTCCTTCTTCTTAAGCCTCTGCTCCTTAATCTGTTGAGAATGGACCATAAGCCTAGATATGTCCATCTCTTTAATCAATATTGTTGTTCTTCACTCCTTAACCACACTATTTGACACCCCAGATATAAACTTGCTCATTCTGGACCTATTGTCTGCCACTAAATGGGGAGCATACCTAGCTAACTGAGTAAACTTAATGGAATACTCTTTTATGCTCATACTACCTTGTCTGAAATTGATAAACTCTAACATTTTGGCTTCTCTCAGCTCTAAGGGAAAGAATCTGTCTAGGAAGGCAGTAGAAAACTCTTCCCACTTTATGGGCTCTACATCTATACCCCTGTCTACCCTCCACTTCTTAAAGCACGTATGGGATACATCTTGTAGCTGATAGGCGGCTAACTCAGCACTCTCACTGGAAGTCACTTCTATGATATTTGACTTTTTTAATCTAATCAAGGAACTCCTGTGGATCCTCTTCCAACTTAGATCCCATAAAGAAAGAAGGATTTATCTGAGTGAAGTCTCGAATTCTAGTTGCAGCAGTATTGTCCACTGGGTTGGCTAAAATAGCAGTTAGCCGTTTATTCTGAGCTACTACTAAATTGGCTAGAGTAGTGAATGCATCTTTAAATTCTATGTGAGAGACATGTTCATCCAGGGGATCTTCCTAAACAGGCTGGGGGGTGACTTGTTTCCGATTCTTCTTTCGTTAGTCCCTTTGGAAAGCATGTTTTGTAAACGAAAGAAAGAAGAGGATTAGACTGAGAGATTAACTTGAGCTCATGCTCACTCGCACGACATGAATACTGAAATAAGGGAAACATTTCCTAAAACATCTCATAGCCTCCTATCCATAAGTGTGGTGTATTACACATCCGTCCACAACACTCTAAGCGATGTGGCTTTTCAGACTCCCTAGGAATCTATTGAACCTTAGGCTTTGATACCAAGTTTATAGTAATCCAAGACTACACCCTAGTTGTCACACAATGCTTACGACCCCAAATAACCAGAATCTAACTTATGAATGATATCTACTGTAAGCACTGAACAATAATACTGAAATAAATACAGAATAATGGACTGAAATGCCATAAGGTTCAAACCATCTAAAATACAGATAAAATATAACATCTACAAAACTAAATATTGTCTAAAAATCTAGTCTAAAAAGTGTCTAACTGAATCTGTCTAAAAGTGGAGTTGATGGGATAATCCCCCAACTAATTCTATCGACTAAAATACTGCTAAGCTGAAGTACTAAAATAAAATAAAATCTTCAATAGATGAGGGCTCACTGCTAAATCTTCTACTGTTGGTTGGATCTGTCTAAGATCAGACAGGAATCAGAGCATTCGAACCTATGATATGAAACATCATAGTACAAGAAACATGTATGCGATCAGTACGTGGGAATGTACTGGTATGCTAAATGAGGTAAGGGTGAATGCATGGGTTTATATGCATGATCAATAACTAACTGAATGATATGCAAGAGTTGGATTAGTATACATGGAGAATTTATAATTACTGAACATATTATGCATACTGTGACTGAGTATACAAGAATTGAATCTGATAACTGATAATTGAATATAATGATAATCTGGGATAGCTGATAATCTGAATTACTATTAATTGAGTGACTGTATCTAACAGTCCTGATTCTGTAGAACTACACTAAGTTCTATTCTGATGATTGACACCAAAACTAAAATAGTGGGAGGTAATATCTAACCTACATGCCCTAAATAAGATAAGATAATTGAGTTGGGGTTTAATCTGTAACCCTAATTGGAAAGGAGTCAGTACCGTGCCATGGGTAAAGACAAGCTAAAGAGTAACCCTCTACTGGAAGAGTCCCTAAATGAGAACAGTGATACCCTCTACTGGCAGGTAGAGCACCTCATCAACCCTCAATCGAAAGGTTTGATGTCTCAACCTATACTGGTTACGTAGTAATGGAATGCTAGGCTTTCTTCTAAGGATCACACCCTCTACTAGAAGGTGAGCCCCCATCCTTAGGTTCACTCGGTGCTGAATCTTACTCCCAACTGAAAGACACTAAACTATTATAATGGACTGAACTGGACCGAATTCACTGAAATTACTGAGTTTCCCTAAGTTCTGTAACTGAATAAATTCTACTGAGTTTTGTAATGGACTTAGAGTACTACTGATCGTGACATGACTGATACTATTTTGTAACTGACACTGGCTCTAAATAAACAGCTAAGTTGTTGTGTATTAAATACCCCTAGGACTCGATAGCATGAAAAGTAAAGAAAAGCATAATCTTGAATAACATAACAATGTTCACTTGGTCATAATTCATTCAGAGTGACATTCCATCAAACACTTGTAATGCATTAACTTGTACATGATTGGGGAATACATGTTAGCATGCTATAATGGCATTATTTCATTCTCATGGATAATTTGTCAAACACATAAGACGAATACTTGGTTTATTAAATCATAAACACTTAGGGTTAAATGGTTACAACAATCAATTTGCAAATTGAAGGGTTTATCAGGAATATCTTGTGATTCAACACATACTAGAATCAATTCTTAGAACTCGTAATCTAAATCATGGATTAAAACTCAAACAACATCATGAACATAAATTCACTCTAACTCAAACATGGAAATCATAAATCATAAATCTTGTATTTTGAAAAGGGATTCTTGGCCTCCATGGAAGGTAAGGATCCATGGATGAACATTTAACATACCTTAATTTGATGAGTTCTTGGGATTAACCTTAATTCTTGAGAGCTAGGGTTTATTTTCTTGAGAGAGAATTATCTTTTGATTTTGGGGAAAAGAGAATAATGAAGAGTTTTAAACATTTTTAGAGCTTAAATCCCACATCTGGACGGAATAAAATCATAGAAAAAGACTGTTTTAACCCTAGATACAACATTAATTTTTTGAGAAATTTTCTTGATCTGGACGCCTAGCGCGACGCACCACTATCGTGCTAGGCCACTGGAAAATGATGATTGGGAAATTGCATTG
The DNA here is from genome assembly GCA_030864225.1 of Capsicum baccatum var. pendulum. Taxonomy (NCBI): domain Eukaryota; kingdom Viridiplantae; phylum Streptophyta; class Magnoliopsida; order Solanales; family Solanaceae; genus Capsicum; species Capsicum baccatum. The sequence continues at coordinate 171,341,455 of CM061550.1, forward strand.
TGGCACGACGCGGTGGTATCGTGTTGCCACTTTGTTTGTGAACTGAAAGTGCACCGTGACGCGGTGGAATCGCATTGGTACACTAAAAATTGATAATTGTGAATTGGGTCTATGGAGCGATGCGCCAATATTGCGGGGCAACACTGGAATTTAACAATTTCTACTTTAACATACTCCACGATGCACTACTGGCCTGAATGATGATGTTTAACGACTGAAACTTAAAATTGCCATAACTTTTTACCCGGTTGTCAGATTTAGGCAAATTGTATATCGTTCGAAAGCAAATTGTATTACCTAAGCAATGGCAGGCTCAAGTCTGAAAATTATTGAGTATTCTAAAAATTTTATTTAGGGTAAACCATGTACTGATTGTTAATCTAGGCTAGGGAAATATGGGGTATTACAAGATCCCACCAAATCTTCCCTGATACATGGGCCTCTTATCACGACCCTCGCGGTGCATGTCCTTCATCACTCTAGCATGATTTGAAACCTTAGCAAAGGTCCTACCCACAGCAACTACACTTTGAGTATCCATCCTAATAGGGAGTCTCAATCCTATCATAAAGCAGCAAACTCTCTCATACTCAATATCCAAACTAGAAGTTGCATGCTTGACCATCTCATGGAAATGGGCCTCATACTCAGCGACTATCATAGAAACCTAATCCAATCTGGTAAACTGATCCCTCAGTCGATCCCTAAGGTTGTGCGACATATACTTGTCCAAAAACATCTTGAAGAACAGAGTCCATGATAGGGGAGAAGATCCAACTGACTTAGAACTCAAAAAACCTCTCCACCAGTGTCGAGCAGACAAATCCAACCAAAATATGGTGTAATCCACACCATGAGTCTCAATAAGACCTAACCCAAAGAGCCTATCATCACAAGCAGCAAGAAACTCAAACGCATCCTTTCCAGGAGCACCATAAATACTAAGAGAAGTCAACCTTATAAACCTACCCAGCATCTTCTACTCCTCAGCAAACATAGCAGGCTAGGTCACAACTGGCTAAGCGGTTGCCGTCTGAACAACTGTCACCATAGGAGGAACCTCAACTCCAAGAGTTGCAGTTGTAGGCTGTACTTGTACCCCCAGAGTCTGCGTACCATCAACATACCCAACAGATGAACCAAGGAATCTCTAAGAAAATAAAAAGAAGTTAAAACCTGGTGGACCCTAGAGTGGTCCCTGGCCTACCGTTAGCTGTGGCGGAGGAATCTCTGGCTTAGGTCTAGGAATGGAGTTTTGGGGAGGCCTATCTTGATCCCCAACTGGGGACACATCATGAGGTTTTCCTCAAAAAGGAGTAGAATCCCTGGGCGAAGACTTGGAGCCCTCTTCACGCATAGATGTAGCACGTTTCCTAGGCATTTGCTAAAGAGTAAAGTCAAGAAAATATCCTATAAACCTATTGAAACTCTTAGCACGATGTGAGTTAAAGAAGTGAAGGAATACTAAATGTCCCATAGCCTCCCAAAGATTGGAAATAGACGTCAATGTTCTGATCTGCAAGACTCTATAAGACACTTGCTTTATATCAATAATGCAGGTGAACCTAGGCTCTAATACCTATTTGTCATGACTCAGTTCACGAGTCATGATGGCACCTATTAAAACCCACCAGTAGGTAAGACAACACCATAACCCAGAGCTAAGGCAATGGTGTTACTGTGGTAGAAATGCCCAACATAGGCCAATATACACGAACACAATGTAATCAACAATATTCCACTAATTACGACAATCAAAATATGAATACCAATCCCACAACCTGGTAATATCAGTAAAAGATTCGCTAAGTATGATAATAGGAATTACAACCCAAAGTCTAAATAGTCCACACATTTATCTTGAATACAAAAGATAGAATAAAGATAGGAGGGAAATAAGTGACTCGAAACTTCAAGAGATCACCCAATTCAAAAAATCAACACTGCATGATCTCAACTCAGCGGTGGCAATTAGTACTCGAATTTACACCAAAAAAGTACAAAAGTGTAGTATGAGTACCAAAATAATGGTTACTCAGTAGGAATCATCGTCTGACTGAGCTAAATTATAATATAAAGATGATATAAAGCAAGATAATACATCTAAGTCAAGGTACAAAATCAAACATGAATCCTCTTCATCATCACGGTACAAAATAAGTAATAAACTAGACCAATAATATGACATCGCATATCATACATACTAATACTGTCACATAAAATGGATAATCGATCCAAAAGTGTAAAGCAACACATATGATTACAACCGCATAAATACCAAGTTCAACACTTATATATTCATTAAGCATAAAGTAAAAGAACTCACCGCAGCATCCCATACCACTAGGGAGTACACCCAAAATAACATAAGGTAAAGACCTCATCACAACGTCCCATATATATATATATAACCAACTTCTCATTATCCATGGTTCACCACATTACACACCCATGGTTATTTTCCAAGATTCATAATCAACATCAGTTACTGTAATTGAAATAACATATACTCAAGTACTCACAATCATCATCATATAGCTATTTAGAAATCTATACCATCAATATACTCAATCTACCCATTATTTGTTAACCAACACTCATAATCATTAAACTACAAAGTCTCTAGTCATCATAGAGCCTCCAATTATTAGTCTAACTGATTTTCTAGATAATCCTTATTCACGAAATAGCAACTAACTATTATTTACTAAAAAACCATTGTCCATATCTAGACAAGATTTACTACTAGACCATAGACACCGGTTAACCAAAACTCATTTCTGGCCATCATACTTGCATTAGCCGCAATCTAGCCAAAGGGATTATTAATCCTCATTATAACAATTATTCATCTATCAAGCAACAGCTCTTATTATCCATCACCATTAATCTATAAATCCATATTTAACAACTAACGACATGATACTATGTTATCAATGTCACTGTGTACTACTCATTCTAAACCTATTATTATTATTGGCTAAACAATAACCATAATTACTAGTTACCACATTTCAACTAAACAAGGGGCATCAACTAGGATTCTAGATTTCAACCATCAAGAAAGTAGTCAACTAGTTACCACATAATTCACTTTAATAACCAATATACCATAATTAATCCATTTATCCAATGCTACCTAGACTCACTAGGTGAAACCTCAAATGTCGTACAACAACCCATTTTCCAACTTGTCCTAATTCAATATTTGGCATATACCACTTCTACTCACTATCCAACACTAACTAGGACTGCACCACTTAACAAGTAATTAGTATTGAAGGATTATAACCAACATACCAAGAATAACATCATGTCTTCAAAGCACATATAATGGTCACATAAAGGCATAATCACACATAAAAACATATACACACATTTACCATACATAACACCAATATATATTCCCCAAACTTATCGGGCATCATCATATCATCAATATGTCATCCAGACTTACCGGGCATCATAATATCATCATTACTTCATTCATACATACCAGGGATCATTATAACATCAGTATATCATCTAGACCTACCGGGCATCCTAATATATTTAATATATCCTCCAAACTTAACAGGCATCATAATATCATCAATATATCTCTGAACCTACTGGGCATTATAATAATATCAAGATATCCTCTGGATGTACCGATCATATCATATTATCAATATTCATCATGACATCAGTATATATAGATATGTAGCCAAATAATAACAAGTACAAGCCACATAATTAATAGAATGTAGGAGAAATAAAGAAAGACCTATCATGGTACCTCACTATTTATTGTCAATACATTATAATAGTAACTGAATGAACATGCATATCCATATGGTATGAACACTCAATACCCTGTCGAGCTTGACATGATTATTAGCATAATCAATTACAAGCCATTATTATGCTTTCTAGAATCTCCCTAATTAGACAAGATTCACAACACTAACACAAAAGTGATTCTTCGGCACAAACATAAGTTTAGTCACTAGGCTTGAAAATGATATGAGTAATGAAATAATCCAAGGCTTACATACTAAACTAGCCAATTATATGAGTGATAGCATAGTTATAGGTTCAATTCACGAGAATTTCCATTGTTATCCAAGTAATGACAGTAATATAACAATCAATTATGCACATTATTTCTAAAATCAACATCATGAATAAACCATTTACCAAGTTGGACATCATATTACCTAAAGCATATTCTAGGCGTTTAACAAGTATCTAGGTTACTAACGAAACTGCATAGTTCAAGATTAAGGTGGATCAAGTTCTTATTTTAATATCCAAAGTTATATCTTCAAGTCTAACTTCTACCCGGAGCTAGACTAAGTCTTATAAATCTTGTCATAAAGGTTTATCAATCCACACTAGTTCAACAGGATAATTTTTCCTCAAGTATTACTCTTAAGTCATCCAAAGCATTTAAGGTCAATTTCATAACTATGCATATCTCGGTCAACTTACTCTTCTTATGAGTGAAAAAGGTCTCTTCCATCTAACTAGAGCAACTAGAGCATTAACATACTATTCATGAGATAACAAGTCCACTAACCAAGGTTCTAGACTATAAGTCAAGTACTACACTTTGTGAGTTCAATAGCCTAAGTAGCTCAACTAATCCCAAACATCACCATCTACCATTCCAACTCCTAAAACCCTTCCCAATCTCAACAAGATATCAAATTCATACTATAATAATACTCAATCTAACAAAAGTAAGCCTAACCTACCTCGAATCCAAATATAGCTCATGAACCAACAATCTTCGCTTTTATTTTCCTCAAAGCTTCTTCAAGGAGACAAGCTATTAAAAATATAATCTTCCCATTATTACAACAATATCAACACCCCTATTGCACCATTGTGTGTTGGGTCCAAAATGACACCAAAAGCCCTTAAGTGTGTCCCACCTATGAAAAACCAATTCTCAAACCAAGCCATTATTCAAACACCATTAGGGAGTTATAACCCTAAAGAAATTGGTCTATATCCATCATATTTGGCCTAAAATTAAGCCTCAAGGAATTTGGGGTTTTCGGTAAAATAATTAACAACTCAACACTAATAAAGAAGGATTCATACTTTAGATTCAATGTTAATCATTATTACGCAAGTTATTCAAGCTCCCAATCAACCCCTAAGACTCAATTTAAGGGCTACACACTCTATTAAGGTTTATGGGTCTCAAGAAAGTGGATAAATGGCCAATTCTCAACAAAAGGAGCAGTTAAATAATCCTTTCCCATGCCCTTAGGTAAAGAGGTCTTGCACCCATGCTAGTCATGATAAGGCCTCAAGATGTATCCAAAGTACAATATGAGCAAACAGAATATGCAAACACACTGCTTTTGATATTCCAGATACATTGGTGAAGTCCATTTTTCATTTGAGATCATTTTGACCAAATATGGGCCCCACACCCAAATTTTCACTTTATCAACTTTCTGACCAATAGGTCAAAAATGAGTTTAGGTGCAGCAGGACCCAAACCAAAGGTCTACCCAACCTAAAACTAGTATTTTGGAACTGATGGCACAATTAGAATTTATATCCGATATCGCTTACTAATGTTTTCTTTAGTGGCCATTTGAAACCAGCGAAGACTTCTAAATAAGGAAATAGTTCTAAAAACTAAATAAACTACCCGGTAACCAAACTATCAGCTCCAGCAAGTCATAAATGACTTAGAAAAGTTATGGGAAAGATCTAATGGCAAAAATAATAGGGATCATGAGAAATTGACCTCAAGGGTCATTATACGAACAGATCATAAATCCTCAGAAATGGGTACTTATTCTTCACGGTCACCTTATTCAATTGGCAATAATCAATACATATTCCAAAGGACCCATCCTTTTTGTGCACGAAGTCAAACTAGGGTGAAAAATCCTTATCTAGAAGATCTTTCAATTGCTCTTTGAGTTCTTTTAACTCAGTTAGGGCCATTCTATAAGAAGGAATAGAAATAGGACTAGTGTATAGAAGAAGATCGATCCCAAAATTGATTTCCCTATCTAGAGAATACCAGGAAGATAATTAGTAAACACCTTGAGAAATTCACAAACCAAAGGGATAGTCTGCAAAGGAGTACCTTCGGATCTAGAATCTTTAACATGTATTAAGTAATAAAGGCACCCATTGGAATATAATTTTTAGGCTATATGATACAAGATGATCCTTCTCTTAGGTACTAGGGAACTACCTTCCTATTCGATCACCAACTGATTAGGGGAAATGGAAACTGACCCTTCAAGTTTGACAATTAAGAGACGTATAGGACGAATGTAACCAATCCATCCCCAAAATCACATCAAAGTATAATATGTCCAACTCTATTAGATCTACCAAGGTCTCTCTACCATATACCGAAATCACACAGCCCCTATAGACTCTTCTAGCCACAATGGCATTACCCATCGGGGTAGACATAGATAAAAGGTTAGAAATACATTCAAGATCAGAACCAAAATAGATAACCCCATAAGGGGTCACATAAGAGAGAGTAGTCCCGGGATCAAGTAGACAATATACATCACGAGAGAAGAGTTTAAGTATACCAGTAAAAACATTGGGGGATGCCTCAGAATTTTGGTGAGTGGCAAGAGCATAGAAATAGTTTTGACTAGTGCTGGAGCCAGAAATAGCACCTTTTGGTTCTGGGCTGATGAAGTAGCAACAGGAGTCTTATTTACCCCCAGAAGCAACTTTAAAAAGAAACACCTATGTATATGACCAATCTGACCATATTTAAACACTTGTTCATCCCTTCTTCATAGACACCATGGTGCAATTGCCCACATAATCTACAAAGAGGATACAATGGAATTGACTGAAACCTTCTAACTTAAGACTGGGCTCCTGGTGCTCTAAACCCACTATCATACTGAGAAAAATGATCACCTAACGGCTTTAGATAAGGAGAACTATCCATAAAGTAGGAACAAGAATTGCCCCACTTCTTCTTACACCATTTTGTACCATTTTTGTCCTCCACCCTAATTTCAATAGAGAAACTTCTTACTCTGTGTTTCACTCATCTCCGCTTGATTTTTATTTTTTAATTCCACTTGTTGCACATACACCAAAAGTCTAGAGATGTCCATATCTTTGTTCAACAAAGTTTCCTTGGTCTCCAAAATCAACTCACAGGATAATCTAGAGGCAAACTTCCTTATTCTAGCCTTCATAATAGACATCAGTTCAGGATCATAACACGACAGCTGATCAAACTTTAAGGAATACTCCTTCACTAACATCATGTCTTGCTTCAAATTCACGAACTCCTCGTTCTTCGCCTCCCTCAACTCCTAAGCAAATCAACGATCAAGATTAGCACTAGAGAAGTAATACCATAAATCTGACTCAGCATCCTTAACCCTAGACTGTTCCCACTCTTCAGATGATAAGCTACAAACTTTACAGCCTCCATATCAGTAGCATGCATCACACAGAAGATCTTTTCCATCTCATTAATAATGTTATGAGAATCCTCTTCAACTTTAAAACTAGTTAAAATAGGAGGACTCAACCTCATAAATTGCTAACTCTAGTGGCCTCAGATGATGGAGCAACAGAAGCAACACACTTAATCTAGAAGGACACCAATTAGGTAAGCAAATGAATCGACTAGTAAAACTCAGTATTAGATATGCCAGCCTGAGGCCTGGGGAGGGATAGGGGAACCGATGGAGTGCCATTAGGGTAATCAAAAGTAGTGACCCTAGACTAGGTCTGAACTCCTAGATTTGGATGAGATCCATCCATATTTCCCTCAGATAAGACAGAAGGATTCCCACGAGCATTAGAACTTCTGGAAGGTATGATCTGAAAAGCAAATATACGGGAATTAGAAAAGATTCAAGACCTTGGACTCTATGGCTTAAAATAGAACAACAAGAAAGGGAAATATTCCTAAATACTTGTTAGCCTCTCTCTTATAAGTGTGGCGCACTACACATTCATAAATGAGACTATACTTGACAAAGATTTTTTGGACACCCAATGACACCAAACCTAGGAACTGGTACCATCTTTGTCATGACTTGAGCATCTCAAGTCACACATGGACTGAAGATCACCCCCATACCTAACAAAACCAAACACAACATTCCCCGATGTCAGATTAATTAAAATATATAACAAGATAACATGCAACAAGCTTAAGAAAAGTCAAAATGTATCTATAACTGACAATCGATAACTGGCCAAACAACTGACCAAAAGCACTCAATATACATAATAATCCAAACAAAGCTTTCTAAACAAAGAACCAAAACCAGTCTTGGTCAGGACATGTCCCCGACTTTGACAGTTGACAATGAGAATGAAAATGATGATGTTAATTATAATAAAAGTATCTATCATCTTAAACCTAAGAATAAAAGCTTGTGAAATGCCTAAGCCTTTCGGGGAATGGAAGCTCATAACATTACCACATCGCAATAAACCAAGCCGACTGACCTAACTCTGCATAGGAAAAATAAAAGTAGCTCTGATGCCAGCACCGCGTAGAGATACAACATTTAGAGATGGTTAGTAGGGTGAACACTAGCATGTCACACAGGGATAAGGATAACATAATGTCATGATCAACAGTTCAAAATCATTCAAAACTAATGCACATAATCAAATGCATATACACATATATATCACATGTTGGGATAGGGAACAAGTCTTAACATTTTCTTTAAAACTTTATCCTAGATTGTGTAGGTTAATAGTCAAAATAAAGGCACCCACAGGCTATATGGGACAAACTCTCCACCAGCTGGTAGGGCCCTAGTACGTATGGCCATACAAACTAGAGAATATACATATGCACTATTGGGGAATCAAACCTCCCTGCATATTAAGGTGATACGAGCACTAAATTATGTAATAAGATATGGAGGACTCAAACCTCCCAATCAATTAATAATAATAAGGGGGCCTCGAACCTTTCGGTCATATAGAGCCCCGCATCAGCAACCGTGATTTCCAGCAGGGACCTTCAATTTCATGACTCATATACACAAATCTTATTAAATCCCAATTAAAACAAGTATCACACATTCATACTCATTGAACCATATTACACATTAAGGCATACATTATTGGAATAGTCATACCAACTACACTTACAGGGTAACAACATTATGCCTAACAATTACATTACTGGGGGAATTCACCACCCCCTTTGTTCAATTATACATTAGCTTTGAGAATTACACAACCCCATAAAGTTTAATTCCAAATCATAATGCAACAGTTCAAGGATAATTCAAATTCCCACATTTCTCATTACTAAAAACCAATTTCATAATATGTGGTTGGGGTCATAACCACTTCAAATGTCATAAGTTTAGGGAAATCACAATTTCCTAGTTCATTCACCATACCCATGCACCCGTAGTTCAAAATCATAATTAAAGCATGAATAATCAAATGTAAACCATGGGAAAACATTCTTTAATAACAAGCATTCAAAAAACTCAACCCTTGATTTCAAACCATCATAAATATCTCATGAATAATACTTTAAAACATATTCTTTTAACAAATTAATAATGGAAGAGTAGCATGCCTGAAATACCAATTTTCATGAAAGGAATTCAACCCTTGGGCCTTTAGATGACCTACTTCTTAGAAACCCTAAGTATGGCTGCTAAAAAGAATCTGAGAGCCTTTTGAAGTGTTTAAGTATGTTAAGGATGAAATATAACCCCCTTAGGTGCTTTATGGATGTGGGATTTTAATTGGACAAGGAGAGAATTGTCCAAATTTTCCTCAATTTAAAAACTGAATTTAGTCATTAGTACTGTGGTCACTATGCGACTCATAAGGATAAATTATGACTCCTCGCAAAAAGTCATAGTCAAGAAAGAACCACCAAGCCACTATACTGGTCTATCTACGATTCATACTACTGACTCGTAACAGTTTCTCATACTCAAGATAGCAATAAATCTTGGGATGATACACTGGATACCCTACGATTAGGCTATAACAAGTTATCATGAGTCTTTACTACTCATGGCCTTAAGTCTTAATTAAGACAGTGTCTTGGGCCAAACTTCTTGGACACCTTACAACTTGTTCCTTATGACTTATAAGAATTATTGATGACTAGTTGAGAGCCACTCGTACTTTGATCAGAATACTAAGTCACTTGTTTTGATTAAGTCACAATCGAGTCCCTGCGACCCATCATGACTCCCAATGACTCGTCAGGGGAGTCGTAGTCTAGACAGTAAGGATAAAATTTTAGAAAATTTTCAAGGACCAAAAAACCAAGGAGTTACATTATGAAATGGGTTTCAAAATTGGTTTGACTTTCTTACCCATTCTTTTATCATTACCAACTTGTTTATCTACACCAATCAATTTCTGTGATATCTCACCATTAGTCACTAACTGACATGACCCAACCCAGGTCCTTGTCATAATGGGCATCCTAAGTCCAACCAGGACCAGAGACTACCCCCATTACCTAACCCAACCTCCATCCGCCTACCTTGAGTTGGCTGAATTTTAAACATATAACAAGATAGCGTAACTGGACAAGGACTGACTTTGGGATAGGTCTATTCCTAAACCATGCTGTCCACCAAACCATACCATCCAAACCAATACTGAACCAAGGTCCATAACTAAAGGAGATCAACAACATAATATCATTAATCCTAAAATGAAATACGATGGAACAGTGAGAAATTATGTCCAATGATGTCAGTCCTAATACCAATGCCAATACTAAGGTTGACTCCAATATAGATCCCACCCATTCAAAATCATAGCAGTACCACAAATCCTCTAACCAAATGAATACAAAAATCCAATTGGGACATACCCCCAACCATAGCCAAAAGCAATATCCATAAATAAGTTAAAGTATGAAATAACATCTATGAAATAGATCTATTTGAATGGATGGAAGCTCACCACTTGAATCCAAATACTGACCCCAAAGTCTGAATCACTAAGTAGGAGGAATGGAATGGTCGATTCCTATATCGTGTGGGGATATAGTTCCCAAAAATGGGTTAGCAGTTGAACGCTAGCATGAACATAGTATAAGGATAAAATAATGCTATTTATAAAACCAAGTAAAAACCATCCATATGCACTTAACCATACATATATATAACCATGCCGAGAAAGAGGACCGCATTTAGCATGCCATAAAAACATTTACCTGGGCTGTGTAGCTTTGTTGTCCTAAACTACCCACGAGCTATATAGGTTCATCTCCTCTTGCTGAAAGGGCCCCAGTGCATGAAACCGTACGACCAGTGAAGAAAACTATGGATGACTAGTACATCCCCAAAATATAAAGTGTGACATCAAACACACGGTCACTAGTACCAAACCTCATATCAGCAAATATGCGTTTCCAGTTTAGATCCCTCCGAGACCTCCACCTTCCATGGCTTTGCTACACATCCTTTCTTTAAGCCTAATTAAACCATTTTCAAACCAAACTATTATTCTACTATTATTAACCAAGGCTATTAGTAGTGGTATCATCATACCAACAATAACTTGCAAGTGTTGTCCTTAGCCAATCCTTAGGGAATTTCTATGCACCACACATGATTTCCAATTAACTAAAACCATGGATACCAAGGTATTTATAATTTATTTAAAACTATTTAAATCATTCATACCATTTAAGGTTCCATTACCAAGTTTAAACCATGCATAAGTTCTATTGAAAAACTAATATTATAGTGAAAACATTGTTAAAGGTGTTTTATCAAGCACATTGGGGGCATAGTATTTCCAAAACCAAAGTCCATTACCAAAGAACTATTCCCATGCAACCAATTATCCAAAACCACCATTAATGCATATAAAAGCATAATTAAAACATGGGAAAACCATAACCATGCATTTATAACCAAAACCCCCAAATCATAGTTGAAAACCCAAAATCATACAACATTCAAATCATGAAAATATTATATAAAACCATGCATTTAGTTGAAATAATAATGAGGGAAGAGAACATTCCTTAAACCAAGATGATGAAGAAGAGAAATCACCAAGACAAGCTCCAATTTACTCCTTAAGATGAAAACCTAGCTTTCTCTTTCCAAGAACTCTAGAGAGGATTTATGAGTGTTTTCCAAGTGTTTAATACTAGAATAATAGGAAAAATAACCTCCTAAGTGCAATATAAGTCATGGGACCTTATTAGGATAAGTGGGAAAATGTCCAAATTACCCCCACTTAAGTTGCACAAAAATCCCATCACAGGGATATGACCGACCCTAACAAGTCGTATTCTTCATGTACGAAAGGTACCCACCACTCGTACCATTGGCCTCCCCTTGGACCCAATACTCTCCAAGGAATAACTCATCTAACTCAAGTCATATCCAAGTATATGACGGGTACCCATAATCTTGGGTATGACTCGTACCCTGAATAATGGCTCACGGTGAACCACTCATACACAGATCTAACTTAAGCTACCAATTCTAAGGTTAATCTAAAGAAAACCCAAACTAAACGATCTGTATCCAACCATATGACTCATACCATTCAAGTCGTACCTATTCTAGTGACCAAAATCCATCCCGCCAAGGAACACTAGTCAGCATACGACTAGACCATACCATTCGTACCCCAACATATGGCTCATACCCATGAGTCATATTGGGTCCAGAGACTAGAATTCCAAGAAATTTTCTAAGGTCTTGTAAATAGGGTGTTTTACCTATCTTTCAATTTCATCTATAGGTACATCCACAGTGTTATTCCTTACCACATCAACCACAGGCATAGGTGGATCAATAGTATCCTTACTACTTTGAGTGGTCTTATCTATGCAGTGACTGTCGTTCTTTAGATTATGGATAGTATTTCTCTAAAATGTATCCGATTTATATTGATTTAATATAGTTGACACCTTCCTAAACTATTTCTAAGATGCTTAATTAAAGTAGCATGTAATTCTACTTTTTGTCTTAATCCTGATATATCCTCCATAATCTCCTTAAGGCAACTCTCATTTCTCTCTAAACCCTTCACAAGCTTAGCAAGCAATGCTCCCATTCTAGAGTCAGCATCACAATTCCTTGGTGGAACATAAGGAATACTCTTCTCTTTATACTCATTATTTATCTTTCAATCACAATAACGCTCCCTGTTTCTATCCCTATACCATCTCCATAGTAGTTTCGACCGAATTCCCTTGCCTCAAGTTCTAAGTGTCTTAGTTAGACCCTTGTACCTAGGCTCAAAAACCTTTTATCCTCTATCTAAGTACTTTACTTTCTCCTCTAAATAAAACTCATCAAGTATAGAATATTTACCTTGTGCTCCCTTTATATTCATTTTTTTTGCTTTAATAGCTACAAACTTCTTGGTAAGTAACCCAATCTTAGTCCTCATTTGTGCTACCTCTTAATCTATAGTCACATCTAAGGATCTCTACTCACTAAAATTACCAATAGAATAAGTACCAACTGACCTATCTACCTCTCGAGTAGGCTACCCTATGTTGGTTTTAGTAATCTAGTCTAAGATTTCTATAGCTTTCTCCCAATAAAGATTCATTAAATCCTAACCAATAATAGTATTAGCTACAACCTTGTTATTTGCATTCAAGGATCGATAGAAGATCTCCAGCAAATTCCTTCCTAAAATTCTACGATTGGGAACATTTATTAGCTTCTTCTTAAACCTCAACCATGTCTTGTATAGTGCCTCTGAATGTAACAAATCCCATCCTTCAACTATAATATTCTAGAAGGAGAGAAAAATCTACCCATAATATTACATTCAAGCTCTCCTAACTATAAAGCCTCTTCATCTTTAATAATGAATGGGAATAACCTGAATTGTTGAGCTTCTAGACTCTCCCCAAAAGATTGTATGAAGTGAAAATCCTAACAAAGTTCATAATGTTCATGTTTACATCATCAGTAGGCAAGCTAGTAAGAACTCCCTTCAAATTATGAAACTAAATCATTGCATTTTTAATTTCAAATTTCATTCCTTGGGGCAACTCAGGAGGAATAATAGCCCCTGTCTTATTCGGGGCATACACTAGCATATTCACTAGAATCAGTAGAAAATTGAAAACCAACCAACTCAATCAATAAATCTACACCTATACACCCTGACAATGATGCCAAAAATTTGTTATCACTCAAATTACATCTCTAATAAAGGACAAAGTAGTCGCTTGTCAAATATAGAACCCAATAATGTTAGGGTTGATCCCATAATGAATAGCTTAGAAATATACCATGATTTTATGGATGTAACTAGAAAATGGAAGTAAGAAGGGGGTTTTGAAAAAGTAACAATTAACAGTAAAAATGTTGGGAAATTAGAATTGTTATCAATATAATATGACTACTAGGATTGTGAACTCCCTGACTTTTAACTTTGCAGATTTTATCATACTCGTCAAACTATGTCAATGCCTTGCATGCAAAATACAACAATTTATGTATCACCTAACTGTCTCTCGACCTTGGTATGGGTGAATTTAACTCATATCCTCTCAGTCTTAAGAGTGTTAAATTACTAAACTTATTCTGGATCTCAGATTAACTATCTCCTCTCAGTCTTAAGTTAATTAGATGAAGGTTGGTAGCTTTAAATTATTGTTGTGATCTTCTTTTCTTACTCTCTACCTCTCTCTCGAGCGAGTATCAAATATTTTTAACATTTACAATCATTAAGAAAGCAACCAAAGCAAAGAAAACCCCAATACATGCAAGTACACCAATCTCGAATAACTTTGCACTTCCTTTACCTTGTTAATCCATCAGGGAAACACGACCCTAATTATGAGGTTTAGCTGTTTTGTAAGAACACACATAGATTTCATAGATGAAAGGATATGAATGATCTCTCGAATAATAAAACTAAAATCTCAAATTAATTTCAAACCATAAAAACTAAGAACAATAATTCCAAAATCAATAATGTGTCTCAAGACTAAAAATAATATAAAAAGTGTATAAAGTGCATAAACTAATAACAAAACATCCAATAGGTATTTATAGATACATCAGAAAACCTATCCTAAATAATTTAGGAAACTTGAGTTTGCACCAACCCACACCCTACTTACGGGTTGTAAGTTGTACCTACAGGGCGTAAGTAGGCTCATGGAAATTAAATGAATTTTCACACTGCAAAACTCCCACCTACGAGGCTACCTATGGTCCGTAGGTAGTACTTACGCCTCATAGGTACGGGCATATGAATCAGAGTATATCTTTCACCTTTAGAACTTTCAATCACTCAACCTATAGATCTACATATGAGCTCTTATGTACCAGCTACGAGTCATTGGTTGGATCATACGTATGACTCTCAGCTTCTTCTCATCCCTATTGCTCATTCTCTACTCCGAACTTTGTTTTCCTACAAAATAAACCCAAAAGCACACCATATCTAAGAAAATACCTAAGTACTTGAATAATTTTCTTACTTTAAGCATAAACATTCCATGAAATCATGGAATATCAATCATCCATGAAGTACGATAGGATCCATAGTTGCAATCTTAAGGTCCTCATCTTGTATAGCGGTCGCACACGTCCTAGCCATCCATGAAAAAGAGAAAATAAAGAAATCTTCAGAAACTAACTCAAACTCTTATCATAAAATAAGTGAAGGAAGTGAAGATCTCCTAAGAATGTCCTATAACCTCCCAAAGATAAAAAGATAGGCGTCATCATTTTGATCCATAGGACTCTACTAGGCACTTGCTCTTGTATCAACAATACTGGTGAACCTAGCTCTCTGACACTAATTTGTCACGATCAAATTTCTGAGTCATGATGGAACCTAATTTATTCCACCAGTAGGTAAGCTGAACTGTAGCCCGAAGCTATAAGCAATGGGCTAATTTGGCAAAAAATGGCATAAATGCCAAAAATATGTACAATAAATCACATAATAATAATAATAATACATTAGTCAACACGATCGCAGCATAATACTTAGTAGTATCAGTACAACAGACACCAAACCTAAAGAATATGAGTATTGTAATAGTGAAATTTACATTAGTCTTGAAATGGAAAGACTAAGCAAAATAAATGAAAGAGAAAAGGTCAACTCTGGCTCCGAGAGCTCACGTTGTCTCTAAACTCTAGTCAACACGATTGCAGCATCAATGATAGCAACTACTACATGGTTTTGTACCAAAAAGGTATATAAGTGTAGTATGAGTACCAAAGCCACGGCTACTCAGTAGGCATCATCGGTCGACTGTGCTAAATCATAATATAAATATAATAAAAAGTAAGATAAATAAGATAAGTCAAGGTAAAAGGGAAAACCTAAAATAATTCACAAAATATTGTAAATAATTAAGTAATCTAAAATAAAAACATAAAAGAAAAAATAACTATCACTACAAAATTGGCCCTCATAAAACAGAAAGTGCAGAAAAGTAAATAACCCAATGTGGACCCCCATAAGCCCAGGGGTGAAATTTAAGAGAATAAATATCTAGAATTATACTAATTAACTATATATTAATACCGTGAATATGAATCCTTCCATACCATATACACCAGAATAGAATCGATTCCATAACGATCATAAATAACCTCTCATTGATGGACTTGAACTAAAACTCATATAATGTAATTACCCTCCAGGTCATTTCCATAATTTGCATGCATGTTTGGTGTTTTGATCCATCCATAGCATCTGTAGGTCATTTATTACTTTTAAAAAGTATTGGTTTGGTTATCAAATAGTTTATTTGGGTTTTGGGCTCATTTTCCTATTTTAGAGATTTTGTTGTTTAGGATTTGGTCTCGGACCAAAACTCCTAGTATATGATCTCAAACAAAACTTTTGACAGTGTCATCAGCTCTGGAAGATTAATTTTAGGCCAGGGGGACCCTTGGTTCATGTCTTGAGGCTTTTAGACTCATTTTGGGCTATCGGGCAAATTATATAAAAATAGAACTATAGGTGTGGTCCCCACATCTAATAAAAGTGATCTTGAATAAAAGTTTTGATGGTTCCATTAAGTCTAGATCATCAAATTTGGTATGGTAGAATAGTTCATTTGCATGCATGAGGTTTTGAATGAATCTCGAGCACCCGACCAAAGTCCCTTTTAGACTTAGTAAAAATCTAGTACCTTGTACTTGATAGGACCTCCTTAGAATCCATAGGCCACTTTTGTGCTCTTCTCTTTGGTGCCCATAAGCCACTTTAGCGTCCTTGTCATAATGGTTAGGGTCTGATTCAACGGTCAATGGACACTAAAGTGGGCACCGATTTAGTGATATTAGGGCTACTTTAGCGATACCTATGCAAGCTGCCAGACTGCTTTAGCATTCATGATTCGGCTTTAGCCGTAGACTCTTTATCACTTAGGTGTCCACTTTAGCGGCACCTAGGATCTTTTAATCCCACTTTTCCCCAACTATTTTCCACCATTGTCACACTAAATTGAGAGCTCAAAGAAGATAAAAGGTGAGAAATCATCCATTAAAGCTATGGTAATCTAACTTAACCATCCTTGGTCATTTTTATTAATTTTCCCAACAATTTCCATCCTATTTCATGGTAAATTCTTAGAAATTAGGTCTTTAAATTCCTAAACTTTAAGTGATGATTTGAGACCTGATTTACGCTCCATTTATGCTCAACTTTTAGGCACACATTCCATGTCCTTCGAGGAACCTCATGATGGATTCAAGTTTGGATTCCATTTGCGGGCTCTACAGGCCCATTCTCTACCCAAATTTTGAAGTGATCCTTAATATAGAAATATGGGTCTCATTTTACTCAAAATAATAAGTATATTACTATTTTGATCTTGTGGCAGTATTTTGGGATCGTGGAACAAAGACGAATGATTAAGTAGAAGATTCAAGGATTTTATGTAGGGATGTTAGGATTTGACATTGGGTAGAACACCATGACTTAGCCTTATTTATAAGTTTTAGGGCTAGAGAATGAATTGACCCTTAAGGTGAAATACTTATTATGCTTCTAGGATCTTATTACCTATGTTGCTAGTATGTTAGGCATAGATGAATCTAACAACCCTTTAGTATAAGTTTTATTACCTGACTTGGTGGATTATAATGAGTTCCCAGATTATGATATAATTATGTCGGTTGTATATTATTGGTCTCAAGGCCATGATTATGATATTAGTTGGATTTTGGGTAAGTTATTTATTCTTAAAAAAGACGGAGTTGTAGTCTATAGACATTTATATGCTTATAATTCTATTATTTGGATACTAGAAATGACATGCATAGATTCAGTACATTCATGCTCACTTAATGGCACGATTTCAACTGAAAATATGGTTTTACTACTATTTTTCTAAAAAGGTATTTATTCCCACATTTTACTTTAAAATGGATTCTTTCACGGAGGAAACATACCACTTTAATAAAGATTTTTGAGATTTAGAGACTAAAAATGATGTTTTAGAGATTTGATCGAGATAGATTTTGGACAAGGGTTTTACTATTACTATTTACTTCAGTCGAGAGAGATTCAAAGCCTTTCTACACTTTTATGATGATTTAGTCCTAAAATTTACACGAGGAAATAGAGTTATAGATGTACACTTATACTTCCTTATACATGGTTCGTGTTTGTGCATTTACATATATATCTGATACTAGATAAAGTATAGCAAGGATGATGATTGAAAATCCTGGATCGAGACCAGGTCAGTGTATACAAGTACTCCTAAACCCCATAGGGGCCTCTTCATTTATGAGTCATCGTGTTAGAGAAGAGAGGTTGTTGTAAGTCCTTCCTTTGTGATCCGTCGAGCTAGGGAAGGTATATACACTAGGTTACATTATGGTACTTGGATTGATTATGGTAGTATGGATTATACTTTTTATTTATCCTTGCATGTGTATTGCCAATCACCAATATACCCTATATCTATCAGCTTATTGGGGGTTTGATAGGTATAGGTGATGAGTGTTACTTGATATGCGTTATGTGCTTATTAGATCTTTTATGTTATGGGGATCTATATAGGTATTTTTTTGGGATAGTCGATTACTTTATTGTTATTGTTATTATGGTTAGTTCATGATAGACTGGTTATTGGACTGGTATTGAAATTTGAGGTAGGATTCTGGTTTTTTTGTTTTGTTGTTGTTTTATTATAGAAATTATCTCATGTTTGGAGGTATGGATTAGGGACCCTGATTATGTTAGCACAAGTTCCTACTATGAGTAGGAAGCCCTAAGATGCTAGTGAGATTACTTCAAGTTGTACCTTCGAATTAGTCTTATTTTTCATATATATATATATAGTTATGGTATTACTATATATCTCTTTGTTTCTTCATTTTTTCATATTGTATGTTCATTCTTTATCTTAGTATACTACTATATATATCTTTCTTCATTCTTTATTTGTATTTGGCCAGTGATATACTGTATGGTGCTTCGGTCTCACGGTATGGCTAGAATAGGAGAGCTTATCCTTTTTTTCTTTTTATATTTACTATGTTACTTGATATTTGGATGTAGTTTATTGCATGTTATTTATATTTGTATTATTTTTGGAGCTCAGATTACCATATGTTTCGTACTCATACTATACTTTTGCTTCATGTAGATCATAGTATGGGTTCTTTTCATTGTTTTGTGCATCGTACAGAGTATCTATGGTATAGAGACATAGGGTAATCTCTTAGGGATTAGAGTATTACAATTCTCTCTATTGTGCACTAGGCTAATCTCTATGTTGAATTTAGAGATGGGTTGTATTAGTAGTATATTCATTTCGTACTTCATTTGGTATTCTCATTCATTAGAAGTTCTTATACTGATTCCACCAGATTTTGGGACTATCTTATATACATTATTAGTTTTCTATTATATTTATTCTGCATTCTTCCTTTATTTGACTTGGCAGTCTACTACTAGTAATTCATAACTATGGGTTACCTTAACTACTGATGGTTTATAGTGGTGCCATCATGACCTGAGAAATTAGGTTACGAAAAAATAGTATTATAGCCTAGGTTTATTGGTGTGTTGGTGAATGAGCTAAGTGTATAGTAGATTCCTATAGATTAGTGTGGAGACATTTCTAACCTTTCTTTAGGAGGCTACAGGGCATTCATAGGAAATTTTGTTCTTGATTCCTTGTCATGTGTTCATATTTCTGTATGCCTCAAGTACTTTCTTTGACTCTACTCTATCCCAGATAGTTGATGCAAGGTTGTCGATAAATGCGGATGAGGCTTCAGTAATATTTTAAGAGCTTCAGTACAGTATTAGACCATGGAGCCATGGATGGATGTCACTGAAATCGATGTCAGTCAGAGGATATACAACTAGTCCAAGATTAGTAGATCTTATAACTGCTTTAGCCTTTCAAAAATTAGCATTGGGATCCCAAGTTTTTTCCCAGATACCTCACATCCAGGGATGACATCTAATTCTTCAAATAGTTCTCAAGCTAGAGTTGGTTTCATTAGAGTTCAGCAGGGTTGCTTATCAATTTTAAAGTATGAGACTGGGTTTCTTGTGTGGTCTAGGAATCTCCTTATGTTATATCCTTCAAAGTAGGAGATGGTGTGTGGATTTATTATATGATTAGTATTGCCACTCTATTTGGTATTGGAGCATTTGATAGCAGATGGATCTCTCTTTACTCAGGTTGTTGATTATGTGAGGGCACAGACAGAGCATGTATTGAGACTTATGGAGGTGGTGTTATGAGGCTATGTCATTAGTACAGTGCTAATGATATTCCATCCAGGAGTGATGATTCTCTAATGAAAGGTCATCTTTACTTATGGCTTATCAATTATACGCAGATAGTGTTTCAGATAATGGGTGGATATCAAAGTAGTTGTAATGGCCGCAGCATATACAGTTCTCATCATACCTAGTAGAGTATTCGATATAGCTTTTTAAATTGTAGTAGCTATTCTAGATAAGTAGAGGTATTACCTAGGTGTATTTTGGGAGCTTGCCGCAATTATGGTAAGATTGTTTATTAGTCTATAAAGTGCTCCAAACGTTAGTTGGTTTCTCAGATAGGGTTAGCATGTGGTACCCGCCATACTATCTCTCCTGAGGTGTGTTATAATTACAAAGAAGGTATAGAGTTCCCTCGATGTCAGTTGGTTAGATAGTTGGGGTTAGCTCGTCTTTCTCCCAAGGATAGGGTTTTAGGGGTTTACTACGACAATAGAGAGATCAGACACTATATATAGAGTATCCCCAAGATGGGGTTGTTAGTCATCCATATCAGTCTAATGGTGTTGTAGCTCCTTTGGTTAGAGGCAGTGCACTTAGTACCTCAATTATTGATTAAAACACTTATTTTGAGTTTGGACCCTCTTAAATTCGCTCTCCCTTAGGTATATCAGGCATGTGACTTTGAATTTCTCCTTCTAGGAATGCCTTTCATATCCTACCTTTACCTTTTTATTTATGTTTATTGGGGTTCTCGTAGCCATCAATGATTGTATGCCCTGATATGATGTTCATGATTATATGACTACCCCCATGGATAATTTTTTTTAAAGTGGATGGAGTGGATCAATTGTGATATTTCCCTGGGGGTGTAGCATCTTGGTTTGAGTCTCATTTACCTTGGTATATGGCCTTCTTATAGCCTTAGAGTGGTACTTGTTATTGATTTTCATTTTTAGGTATCACCTACTTTTTATATTGATGTTAATATTATTGTTGTTATCATTTTCATTGTTTGATGTTTATCAATCCTCTCCTGGTAGAAGTCTAGAATAGCACTATCTAGTTAGAATTCCCTTCCTCACAGTTCTTATTTGTTAGCTTAGTCAACTAGCATGGTTAGATGATTTCTTTCATGTAGCAAAGTGAGGTTGGTCATTTTCCATCTCCTGTTGGCTATGCTAGATCGGTTATTGAGTGGGTTATAGCAGTGGAGGTAAGTTGACATTCCGTGGTTTTGTTATGGTTTTAGAGTTGGCGATAGAATTATGTAGCCTATTTTTAAGGTTGACCAGTTTGGGGTCTGTTCATTTGATTTGACAAGTTGAAACTCCTTGGCTTTTGACCCTTAGAAAATTTCTTGAGTTTGAGCTTTCTGATCTCATACAACTCATGCTTACTTGTCGTATGATGTGGGTATGATTTGTGGTCTTAGTTGTATATTACTCAGTGTGGTTTTGGTTGTTTTCTATCCAAGATACAAATGGACACCATTCGAGTCGTATGGAGATGGTACATGTGGGGAAAGCCAGTCATATATTGCTCAGTGTCTCAAGCCCTTGGTAGGCTGCCTAAGGTACGGTTCTAGGGTAATAGTCATATGTTGTGGATATGATTTGACCTATGAAGTCATATATTGGATAGGATTGGAGTCCAATAATCTTTCTAGGGTACGAGTGGTTGGTACAACTCATATGTTGTGTGTACGAGTTAGGGGGGATTCGTACCCTCCTAAGCACATTTTCAGCTTTTAAGCTGACAGTTTAGACATTTCCCACCCTAAAAACCTTAAGACCCCACATCTTAAAAATCATTGTGGCCTCTCATAACACACTTGTAAAAGATCAAATCACTCCTAAAACTCTCTCTAAACTCTCTCAAGAAGATTAGGCTAGGGTTTTCTTTAAGTATTCATCTAGAGGCTCAAGAGCCAAGTTCTTTTCTTGAATCTTCATGAATAAGGTATGCGAATCTTTCCTAATTGTTAGTTCATGAAAATCATGTGTTTAAAGCTTTGCATATTGTAGAGTATTGTTTACTCTTGGTTTTAAGTGTGTTTATATTTTTGTTAAGGATGGTTTTCCGCATGTTGGTTCTTGGTAATTGTGGTTTAACAATTGGGTAATGGTTCACCCTAAACATGATGGTTTTTACCTTGGCTTTGAAATTGATAATGGTATGCCCTCAACATGTTTGAGAGAATGTCAAAGAGAATAAACTAGTCATATATTAAATGGTGCTTTGAACTAAGGCATTGGCCTAATGAATATGAATGGTTGGTAAATGGTTTTGTGAAATCCTTCTTGGCCATGTAATGATTTAAATGGTAACCTTGGTGGTTTAATTGGCTAAAATAGTTTGAGTCCCTAAACATTAAATTGATTTATGTCTTTATTAGACAATGGTTCCAAGTCCCTAAACTTTGAATTGAATTAGTGTCTTTGTAAGACAATGGGTTCGAGTCCCAAAGTCGAATGAATGATTGATTGGTTGATAATGGTAATGGCATAGGGTACTAATAGTGAGCCAGTGCAAACGCAAGTGTACGTGGTCTACCAAGTAATATTGTGGCCATCAAGAAAGCCAAGTTATCGCCGAGACTAGATTTGGCAATGATTTGATTTCAGTTCACAATTTAGATTCAGTTGGTGCAAGAGTAACCAAATAAAGAGTTTGGAAATTATAAATTAAAACTAAACAATGAAGAAAGTAAAGATCTTGAGATAGCCAATTAGAGAAAACCTAGGGTTGAAGCACTCTGAACAATCATATTATGCTATTGGACTTCATTCATTAACCTGCTTATTGTGGTTGTTGATTCGTAGGGTTAATTGCACGATTACAGTTTACAAACCTCTAATCTTTTAATTGAGTTTAACCTTACACCTACATCATTGAGCGGGGATGTAATAGTTCACTTAAGCTCTTAACAAATATAATCCTACATATGAATCAAGTAAGGTATCTAAATACATCCCTGTCCTATATACTAATTCAAGTTTCTTATTTCATAAAGAATCAAGAACCATACTCTGTTTATTCCCATGTTCTATCACTCAATTCCCTCTCCCAAGTTCACAAGGTTGACAATGGATGTATTCTAAGGATCGTGAATCCTTAAAATAGTAAAAATGAGAAAAACCAAAAAACCAATATTGATAAGCAAGGAAAACAAACTTAATCCATAGCAATAATAATCATGTTCTTGGTTTCAACCCTAGAAAGAGAGCGTGTAGCCACACATAGTCATAATCGCAATCACAATGAGGTAATTAACGACTAAGAACATGTATGATCTAGTTTGAAAAAATAAAAACCCAAGTTATGAAGTTTTAGCAGCCTTATTAATGCTTCAAGATGTCCCAAGATAAATAATAATGAGTACAAAGATGTATTAATTGTATACACCCAAGCCCAAGCCGTATAGGATTTAAATTGCATTCTTTGGTCGTGTTTAAAGTAGGGTCGCATCGCAATGCTGGATTGACTTGACTAGGGTTCAACATGTGATTATGTCTTGACTTGAATAAGGGTATCCATGCGATGCTGGCTTGAGTCAAGTAGGGGTTGCCGTGCGACCCTATCGCGATACCTCTCAGGAATTTGCTTCTTGAAATTTGGTTAAGTGTTGGACGTTCCTCCATTTATCCTTGACTTTGTAGTGTATTTCCCATGGTTTTATAGCCTATAAATCATCTATATATCATCATATTAAGCTCATAAAAGATCCTACAAGTAAACAACATACAAATTAGAAGCACAAACAACACTAAACCCATTACGATGAACTAAAACAAGATCTTAAACTAGGTTGGTTTCATAATCTTTCCCTACAAGTTTTCACTCTTTCTTAAACTCATATGAACTTTTTACACTCCCACACTTAATTCCACATACAATAAAACATTTAAAACCATAAGGAATACATATAACTCAATAGAACCCATCAAGATAGACTAGACAAGACACTAGCTCAAGCTAGGAAACTAGTTTTATCTATTGAACTCTAATTGACCCTTTTAAGTAAAAACTTGATTGGAATTCAACTTGAACCATATGAACACATGTTTCAACACATCTATCTCATTATCAATCCATCTAACACATGAATCATCCTCAAAACAAGGTGAAAAGGCTAAAATAGTGATGTTAGAATGCATAAATACACCCAACATCACCACCCCTCACTTAAACCCTTGTTCATCCTTGAACAACTCTTAACTGTAAGTATCATGAACTGGAGACTCTACACTTCTACTATATTCAAAACACTCAAGCTAGTACTCCCAATGACTACATAGAATGCAAGTTACTACACTAAGCATGTATACACAATTAAAAGCTCATGAACACTACCTCAAAATATCCTAGCCTCAAGAATTGACTCACTTAATTGGCAAACTCATTATTATCATTAAATCAAGGAAATCACCCATATTCATCAAACATGTGCCCCTCACAACAAGAGATTTACCCATAATCACTCACAATTATACAATTTATAGCATGGTGGGTACAAGAATCAAATTACACTTACTCTTACAAATAATTCACAAGTTACACACAATGAAAATAGGCTTTCCCTTAGTGTAATGCTCCACTAATAGTTGAATGTAAACTTTAGGGTCAAATGGGTTTTTTCGGTTTGTAATATAGGCAAAGAGACGGGTAGAAACTATTTGGAAATAGTGACTAACCTCTCTAAGAACTTTAATACACTACATTAAACATTTAAAACCAATCTCCAACAACCAAATTACACTTCTTATTCCACCCATACTTTTTATTTTTTTTTCTGCCCCATCTCTTTTAAGCAATTTTACAAACACTAGACACATAGTTTACTACCATAAGAATCAATTTTCCTCTTTTTTTACAATCATGGCAATATTTCTAACATCATTTATATCACATCCATCCACCACAAATCAATTATAAACACCAATAACCATTACCTTGGGGCATCAATTTCACTTTTTCTTCTTTAATTTCTCAAACTCCTTACCAACTCAAATTTCTTTTCATTGAAGCACTTAGGAGCTTTTTGGATCAAATTATGGTCTATCAAAGAAAGGGGGTAGACTACTTATAAGGTTTCCAAAGAAAAATCTAAATGCTCAATGGGGTTAACTAGGATTATGAGAAAGGGTAGGACAAATAAAAAGTATAGAACAAGGCTATCAAACAAATGCATATATCATCTCCTAAACCCACATTCTTTATTTCACTTCACACATACATCGAGCAATTTCTAGACATCACATGCAACAAGGAATATACAAAAATCTCACATCATACATGGAACATGCTCAAATCAATAGGATCATCATAGTCTCCCAACCACATAATAGAATTAACTCAATTTTAAGCCAACAAGTACATGAGTCATAAACATGAGCCTAAGAGTTTCAAAAATAGTAATTCACTAATCAACATGCTTTTTCAGACAAACCCACTTGCATTATGTAATCAAAAATATCCCCAACAAGACTATATCACTTATTCCTAACCTAAAAAATTTTAAATTTTTAAATTGAGCCATAATTTGGGAATTTTTGTCACCCCACACTTAAAAATCTACTTTATCCCTAAAGTGAACTTAAAAGTAAGAGATAGAAATACTTTCTAAGGCCTATAGGCCTAGCTAGTAGCATCTTCACACATAAATGAAATCCATGGGACCCTACACTCAGTTTTTGCCATGCTCTTTAGCTCAAGTTTATGGTACTCAGACTTCCCATTAACCTGTGACTTAACCAAAAAAAACTACATGAAATAAAAATTAAAAATTAAATAATAAAAATTCCCTAATTAACTTGGGTTGCCTCCCTAAAAACCTAATTTAGTTTCGTGGCATGACCCATATTAACTTAACCATATTCCTTCACCCTTTTACACCCTTTTGGGAGCTAATTTTTTGTCTTTTCTGACCTCTTTTACCTTTCAACATGTTGGGAATCGGTGGTTTCATCTTAGGTCACTCAATAAGGTAGTCCAAAGAGGTATTTAGTGGCTTAGGCACCCCACACTCATCCCTTTCCAACACATTGATCATGCATAAATCTTTATATAAGGAATTTTCAATAGGGGCCTTGTAAACATCAAATACCGCCTCATCATCATCTACCCTCATCTTGAGTGTACCTTCCCTAACATCAATTAAAGCCCATTTGGACGCCTCAAAATAATTGGTACCTGTTCGTCTACCACAAAATCAAGAAAAAATAGTCCAAAGAAATAACAAATTTACCAACCTTTATAAGGACATCCTCAATGATTCCATCCGGATATGCTATCGATCTGTCTGTGAGCTACACAACTACTCGTGTCGCTTTAGGCTCTCCCAAGCCCTATTTTATAAACAAATTGGGGTAGCAAATTTATGCTTACCCCTAAGTCACTCAATGCATGGAATTCTTTTCCCCCAATTTGTATAGGAATAGCAAACTTCCCTTGATCTTTCAATTTCTTGGAGATTTTTTGTGTCATCAAAGTGCTACACTCTTATGTTAGTGTTATTTCTCCCACATCTTGCAATTTCATCTATTTAGCCACCACATCCCTCAAGTACTTTGCTTACTTAGGCATACTCTGCAAAACATCTAGCAAAGGTAAGTTAATATGAAGCTCTTTGAATGTGTCAATGAACTTTTTAAACAAGGCATTCTCCTTCACTTTTATGTACTTTCAAGGGAAAGGTAGTGGTAGTGTCTTCTTCTTCTTTGGTTCATCAACTTTTTCTTTCAAGTACTCAAACTTCCTTGAATTTTTAGCAACTTCTCTGGGAACCTGTTTGGTCACCATATCATCATCAACCTTCTTTGTTGCCTTTGGAGGTTCTTCATGAAGCTCCTTACCACTTCTCCAGGTAATGGCTATGACTTGCTTGGGATTTTTTATATCAGATGGTAGACCACCTTGTGCTAGTATTTAATGTTTGTTGTATCTGCCCAACCTGTAACTCTAAATTTCTCTGCCCCACTTTCTAATTCTGTAATTCTTCCCTTTGACTATTCAGATCCATAATTAATTGTGTTTGACTAGCTACGAGTTGCTTCATTATCTCTTCCATGTTGCTAGTTGATTAACTCAAGTGGGCCTGTGGCTGTGGGGCATTCCATAATTGATTTGGTGGTGAGTTTACCACTTCATATTGTAGGCATTACCATAATTTAACCTTTGAGCATTGCCCACATATATCACAAATTCCAAATTTTAAGCACACTGCATGACCACTATTTCTGGATACCTTACACCAACATGTGGCTTATTTGATAGAATTGACTGTGGCTGCAGGTTGTACTGCTCCCAACTTCATGGTGCTGAATATTGTGTTGAGCAAATTCTATAGTGCAGAAACCTGAGCTAATAGGGCTGTGAATTGATCCACCTTTAACACACCTATAATTCTTTTTGTGGAACTTCTAGAATCTGAATGTCACTCTGGATTTCCTTGTGCTATACAGCTCAACAATGTGAATAGCTCATCATAGTTTAGCTCCAACGCTTGACAACCTGCGGCTGAATCTAGCAAAATCTTCGTATTATGATCAAGAGCTTCTACAAAAGTATGAGCAAGTACCTCATTCGACTATTGGTGGTATGGAAAATCTTGAAGAAGAGTCCTAAAGTATTCCCAAGCATGGTATAGATTTTTGTCAGGCTTCTATTTAAAGCTTACTATCTTACTAGAAAGTCTCACAGTCTTGCCTAATGGAAAGAATCGGAAGAGGAACCTTCTGGCTAAGTCGTCCCATGTTGTGATTGAACTGGCCGACTCTGCATTCAACCACCTTTTATCTTCCCCAATAAGTGAATAGGGGAAGAGTATCATCCTCACATAATCTGGAGTCACCCCAGTTGGAGTGAATATATCGGTAAGCTCAGTGAAGGTCTGCAAGTGGACTTATGGATCCTCGTGTGAAAGCCCTGCAAACTGTCCACTTCTAATAATAAGTTGCACCATATTGTATTTCAACTCAAAATACCCCTAGCTTCCAGTCTTTGAATTGGGGAAGTCTAGTACATTGGAAGTAGGACTGCCACTTCCCTAAACTTCCTGCCAGTTGCTTATTGTTCAATCATAAGAATAGTACACTCTTGGTCTTTTTGGAATTTAGAAATTCTTGGGAGAAGGATTACTTCTCTCCTGTGTTGATGGTCGGCTTTGTTACCCACACACTCATCCTGAGCAATATCTTTCAATTTAGTAGTGTCCAGATCTGGCATCTTTGCCTCTTCTTGTTTAGGGTCCTCTAGAACTGCAAAATGGATTGAACTGACTAGGTCCAGTTGGGTCATTCCACTCGCAAAACTAGTGTCCAGCCCCTCTTTCCTATTCTCACTACTGGTACCTGACCCCGTTAACTTGATATTTTTGCAAGCACCAACCCTTACTCAATAGGGTAATTCAAAGAAGAGAACGAGGACAACTGACTACCGCTAAAAGTCAGACTAAGAGTATACATTGTAAGATTGAAAACTGCCACTGCATACTACCCGGTGCTTGCAGGTCTAACTGGTGCCTTCTCTCTAAAAGTTGTTGCAATCAATGTTGACATCTGACTACACCCACAGCTGACTACTTATTGAAAGACCGAACAGGAAAGTTGCTCAGGTTCGAAGCTTGGTTCAACCAAGTCATGATCCCTTTCCAGTTTTCTACTTTGAAACCTGTTTCCTGCAAAAAAAAAAAAAACTAAGACCAAACGTAAAAACACCAAATAAAATCTAAAAGTAAAACTAAAATAAACAATTTCTAAAATACAAGTCCACGGAAATGACGCCAAAAACTTGATAGTGTACATGCAAGTGTATGTGGCCTACAAAGTAATATAGTGGCCTCTAAGAAAGCCGAGTTATCAATCCCATAGAGACTAGATTTGGCAGCGGTTTGATTTCAGTTCACAATTTACATTAAGTTGGGTCAAAAGTAACCAAATAAAGAGTTTGGAAATTGTAAATTAAAATAAAACAATGCGGAATGTAAAGATCTTGAGACAATCAATAAGAGAAAACTCAGGGTTTAAACACTCTGAAAAATCATATTATGCTATTGAACTTTATTTATTAACCTAATTATCTTGGTTGTTGATTCATAGGGTTAATTGCATGATTACAGTTTCCCAACCTCTAATCTTTTAACTAAGTTTAACCTTACATCTACATCATTGAGCGGGGATGTAACAGTTCACTTAAGCTCTTAACAAATGTCATCCTACATATGAATCAAGTAAGGTATCTAAGTACATCCTGTCCTAGATACTAATTCAAGTTTCTTATTTCATAAAGAATCAAGAACCATACTCTGCTTATTCCCATGTTCTATTGTCGTATTTCCTCTCCCGAGTTCACAAGGTTGACAATAGATGTATTGTAAGGGTCGAAAATTCTTAAAATAGTAAAAATTAGAATAAACAAACTAACAATATTGATAATCAAGGAAAACAAACTTAACCCATAGCAGTAATAATCATGTTCTTGGCTTTAACTCCAGAAAGAGGGCGCTGAGCCACACATAGTCATAATTGCAATCACAATGAGGTAATTAACGACTAAGAACATGTATGATCTAGTTTAAAACAATAAAAACCTAAGTTATCAATCTCTAGCAGCCTTCTTGATGCTTCAAGACTTCCTAAGATAAATAATATTGAGTACAAATATGTATTTATAATATGCACCCAAGCCCACGTCGTATAGGATTTAAATTGCATTCCTTGGCCGTGTTTGAAATAGGGTCGCATCGCGATGTTGGCTTGACTTGACTATGGGTAGTAATGAGATGCTGGCTTGACTTGACTATGGGCAGCCACTCAATGCTTTCTTAAGTCAATAAGGGGTCGCGATGCGACCCTATCGCGATACCTCTCTAGAATTTTCTTCTTGAAATTTGATTAAGTGTTGGACGTTCCTCCATTCATCCTTGACTTTGTGGTGTCTTTTCCATGGTTTTACAGCCTCCAAATCATCTATTTATCATCATATTAAGCTAAAAAAAGATCATACAATTAAACACCACACGAATTAGAAGCACAAACAACACTAAACCCATTACGACAAATCAAAAAAAAGAGCTTAGACTAGGTTGGTTTCATGATCTTTCCCTACAAGTTTTCACTCTTTCTTAGACTCATAGTACACTCCCACACTTAGTTCCACAAAAAATAAAACATTTAAAACCCTAAGGAACACATATAAACCAATAGAATCCATCAAGATAGACTAGACAAGCCACTAGCTCAAGCTAGGAAACTAGTTTTATCTATTGAACTCTAATTGACCCTTTTAAGTACAAAATTGCTTGTAATTCACCTTGAACCATATGAACACATGTTTTAACAAATTTACATCATTATCATTCCATCTAACACATGAATCATCCTCGAAACAAGGTTAAAATGGTTAAAATAGTAACGTTAGAATTCATAAATACACCCAACATCACCACCCCACACTTAAACCCTTTTTCATCCTCAAACAACTCTTCACTCTAAGTATCATGAGCTGGAGACTCTCCACTTCTACTATATGCAAGAAACTCAATCTAGTACTCCCAATGACTAAATAGAATGCAAGTTACTACACTAAGCATGTATACACAATTAAAAGCTCAGGAACACTACCTCAAAATATCCTAGCCTCAAGAATTGACTCACTTAATTGGAAAACTCATGATTATCATTCAATCAAGGACATTATACAAATCACCCATATTCATCAAACATGTTCCCCTCACAAAAAGAGAGTTACCCATAATCACTCACAATAATGCAATTTATAGCATGGTGGGTACAATATTAAAATTATGATTACTCTCACAAAGAATTCACAAGTTACACACAATGAAGCATACGCTTCACTAATAGTCAAATGTAATGTTTAGGATCAAATAGGTCTTTTCCAGGTTGTAATGTAGTCTAAGGGACGGGTAAGAACTATTTGGGAATAGTGACTAACCTCTCTAAGCACTTTAATACACTACATTAAACATTTAAAACCAATCTCCAACAACTAAATTACACTTTTTATTCCACCCATACCTTTTATTTTATTTTTTGCCCATCTCTTTTAAGAATTTTCACAAACACTTGGTGGAGACATAGTATACTACCATAAGAATCAATTTTTCTCTTTTTTTTCCACAATCATGGCAATATTTCTAACATCATTTTTATCACATCCATCCACCACAAATCAATTATAAACACCAATAACCTTTACCTTGGGGCATCAATTTCACCTTTTCTTCTTCAATTTCTCAAACTCCTTACTAATTCAATTTTTTTTCATTAAAGCACTTAGGAGCTTTTTGGATCAAATTATGGTTTATCAAAGAACGGGGTAGGCTACTTATAAGGTTGCCTAGTAAAAATATAAAGGCTCAATGGGGTTAACTAGAATTGTGCAAAAAGGCAGGACAAATAAAAAGTATAGAATAAGGCTATCAAAAATGTCTTATCATCTCCTAAACCCACATTCTTTATTTCACTTCACACACACACCGAGCAAGTTCTAGACTTCACATGCAACAAGGAATATACAAAAATCTCACATTATCCATGGTACATACTCAACTCAATAGGATCATCATATACTCCCAACCAAACAATAGAATGAATTCAATTTTAAGACAACAAGTGCAGGAGTTATAAACATGAGCCTAAGAGTTTTAAAAATAGCAATTCACTAATCAACATGCTTTTTCAGACAAACACACGTGCATCATGTAATCAAAAATAGCACTAACAAGAATATCTCACTTATTCCTAACCTAAAAATTATTAAATTTTTAAATTATTAAATTGAGCCATAATTTGAGAATTTTCTCCACCCCACACTTAAAAATCTACTTTGTTCCCAAAGAAAACTTAAAAGTAAGAGATAGAAATACTTTTTGAAGCCTCTAGGCCTAGCTAGTAGCATCTTCACACATAAATAAAATCTGTAGGACCCCACACTCAGTCTTTGTCATGCTCTTTATCTTAAGTTTATGGTACTCAAACTTCCCATTAACCTGTGACTTAACCAAAAATAAAAACTACATACAATAAAAATCAAAAAATGAAAAATAAAACTTATCTAATTGACTTGGGTTGTCTCCCAAGAAGCACCTAACTTAGTGTCGCAACACGACCCATATCAACTTAACCATATTTTTTCACCCTTTTGTACCCTTTTGGGAGACAATTTTTTAATTTTTTCTAACCTCTTTTACTTTTCAACATGTTGGAAATCTGTGGTTTCATCTTAGGTCACTTCATTAGGTAGTCGAAAGTGGTCTTTAGTGTCTTAGGCACCCCACACTTATCCCTTTCCAACACATTCATCATGCATAAATCTTTATATAAGGAATTTTCAATGGGGGACTTGTAAACATCAAATACCACCTCGTCATCATTAGCCTCATCTTGAGCGTGCCTTCTCTAACATCAATTAAATCCTCTCTAGTTTCTAAGAATGGATGCCCCAAAATAATTAGTACCTGTTCGTTTGCCACAAAATCAAGAACAAAAAAGTCAGCAGGAATAAAAAAATTTAACAACCTTTATGAGGACATCCTCAATGATTCCATCCAGATATGCTATAGATCCGTCTGTAAGCTGCATAACCACTCGTGTTGATTTAGGCTTTCCCAAGCCCAAATTTTTAAACAATGATAGGGGCATCAAATTTATGCTTGCCCCTAAGTTACTCAATGCATGGACTTATTTTCCCCAATTTATATAGGAATAGCAAACTTCTCTTGATTTTTTAATTTCTTGGGGATTTTTTGT
The DNA here is from genome assembly GCA_030864225.1 of Capsicum baccatum var. pendulum. Classification (NCBI taxonomy): domain Eukaryota; kingdom Viridiplantae; phylum Streptophyta; class Magnoliopsida; order Solanales; family Solanaceae; genus Capsicum; species Capsicum baccatum. The sequence goes on from CM061550.1 coordinate 171,374,913, forward strand.
GTCATCACAGTGCTACACTCTTCAGTGAGTGTTATTGGTCCCACATCTTGCAATTTTACCTTTTTAGCCACAACATCCCTCAATTACTTTGCTTACTTAGTCATACTCTGCAAAATATCTAGCAAAGGTAAGTTAATATGAAGCTCTTTGAACGTGTCAATGAACTTTTTGAACAAGGTATCCCCCTTCACTTTTATGTACTTTTGAGGGGACGGTAGTAGTAGCATTTTTTTCTTCTCTGGTTTAGTAACTTTTTCTTTCAATTACTCAAACTTTCTTGAATTTTCGGCAACTTCTCCTGGAACCTGTTTGGTTACCATATCAGCATCAACCTCCTTTGTTGACTATGCAGATTCTTCATGAAACTTCTTACCACTTCTCAAGGTGATTGTCGTGACTTTATTAAGATTTTCTGTATCAGTTGGCAAACTACCTTGTGGTCTAGTATTAAAAGTTTGTTGTATATACCCAACCTCCATCTCTAAATTTCTTTGACCCACTTTTTAATTCTATAACTCTGCCCTTTGACTATTTAGATCTGCAATTAATTGTGTTTGACCAGCTATGAGTTACTTCATAATCTCTTCCATATTGCAAGTTGATTGACTCAATTATTCCTGTGGCTGTGGGGCATTCCATGATTGATTTGGTGGCTGAGTTTGCCATTTTATGTTGTAGTCATTACCATAATTTGACCTTTGAGCATTTCCCACATAATTCACCATTTCTTAATTTGAAGCACACATGGCCGCTGAATGACCACTATTTCCGCATACCTCACACCAACCTGAAGCTTGTTGGATAGAATTGACTGTGGTTGTAGGTTGTATTTCTCCCAACTTTATGGTGTTGAATATTTTGTTGTTCAATTTTTGTAGTGCAGAAACCTGAGGAGATAATGCTATGAATTGGTCCACCTTTAACACACCCGCAATTCTTTCTATGGCACTTATAGAATATGAATGTCACTCAGTATTTCCTTGTACTATACAGTTTAGTAATGTTTATAGCTCATTATAAGTTAGCTCCAATGCTTGACCACCTACGAATGAATCTAGCAAAATCTTCATATTGTGATCAAGAGCTTCTTTAAAAGTATGAGAAAGTACCTCATTCGATAGTTGATAGTATGGACAATCTCAAAAAAGAGCCTTAAATCATTCCCAAGAATGGTATAGATTTTTATCAGGCTTCTATTTGAAGCTTACTAGCTCACTGCAAAGTCTCACAGTCTTGCCTAATGGAAAGAATCTGATAAGGAACCTTCTGGCTAAGTCATCCCATGTTGTGATTGAATGGCTGGCTCTGTATTCAACCACCTTTTAGTTTCCCCAATAAGTGAATAGGCGAAGAGTATCAGCCTCACATAATCTTGTGTCATACCGGTTGGAGTAAATGTATCTGTAAGCTCAATGAAGGTCTATAAGTGGACTTGTAGATCCTCGTGTGAAAGCCTTGCAAATTGTACACTGCTAATAAGAAGTTTCACCATATTGTATTTCAACTTGAATTTCCCCCCAGCTGCCGTTCTTTGAATTGGGGAAGTCAAGTTCATTGGAAGTGGGACTACCACTTCCCTAACCTTCCTACCAGCTGCTTGTTGTTCAGCCATAGGAATAGTATACTCTTGGTCTTCTTGAAATTGAGGAATTCTTGAGAGAAGTATTACTTTTCTCCTACGTTGATGGTAAAGTTTCTCAGGTTCAGAACTTAGTTCAACTAAGTCATGATCCCTTGCCAGCTATCTACTTTGAAACAAGTTTCCTGCAAACACAAAACCAAGACCAAGTATAAAAACACCAAATAAATCTAAAATTAAAACTAAAATAAATAATTGCTAAAATACAAGTCCCGACAATGCCACCAAAAACTTGACAGCGCTTCAGTGCACACGCAAGTGTACTTGGTCTACCAAGTAATATAGTGGCCTTCAAGAAAGTCGAGTTATCGAATCCCATAGAGACTAGATTTGGCAACGATTTGATTTAAGTTCATAATTTAGATTAAGTTGGTGCAAGAGTAACCAAATAAAGAGTTTGGAAATTGTAAATTAAAACTAAACAATGCGGAAAGTAAAGATCTTGAGACAATCAATGATAGAAAACCCATGGTTGAAGCACTCTGAATAATCACATTATGCTATTAGACTTCATTCATTAACCTACTTATCTTGGTTGTTGATTAGTAGGGTTAATTTCACGATTATGGTTTCCCAAACTCTAATCTTTTAACTAAGTTTAACCTTACACCTACTTTGTTGAGCGGGGATGTAATAATTCACTTAAGCTCTTAACCAATATTATCCTATATATGAATCAAGTAAGGTATCTAAGTACATACCTGTCTTAGATACAAATTCAAGTTTCTTATTTCATAAATAATCAAGAACCATACTCTGCTTATTCCCATGTTCTATCGCCCTATTCCCTCTCCCAAGTTCACAAGGTTGATAATGGATGTATTCTAAGGGTTGCAAATCCTTAAAATAATAAAAAGAAGAATAAACAAACAACCAATATTGATAAGCAAGGAAAAAAAACTTAATCCATCACAATAATAATCATGTTCTTGGTTTAAACCCCAGAAAGGGGGCGTTTAGCCATACATAGTCACAATCGCAATCACAATGAGGTAATTAATGACTAAGAACATGTATGATCTAGTTTAAAACAATAAAAACCTAAGTTATGAAGTTGTATCATCCTTCTTGATGCTTCAAGATATCCCAAGATACATAATAATGAGTACAAATATGTATTTGTAGTATGCACCAAGCCAAAGTCATATAGGATTTAAATTATATTCCTTGGTCATGGTTGAAGTAGGGTCGTATCGTGATGATGGCTTGACTTTACTAGGGGTAACCATGAAATGCGGGGTTGAATTTAATAGGGTTCTCCATGTGATTCTGGCTTGAGTAAAGCAGGGGTCGTCGCATGACCCTATCGTGATACCTCTCTGGAATTTGCTTCTTAAAATTTGGTTAAGTATTGAACGTTCCTCCATTCATCCTTGACTTTGTGGTATGTTTCCCTTGGTTTTCCAGCCTCCTAATCATCTATATATAATCATATTAAGCTCACAAAATATCCTACAAGAAAACACCACATGAATTAGAAGCACAAACAACACTAAACCCATTACGATGAATCAAAAACAAGAGCTTAGACTAGGTTGGTTCATGATCTTTCCCTACAAGTTTTCACTCTTTATTAGACTCATATGAACTTTGTACACTCCCACACATAGTTCCACATACAATAACATATTTAAAACCATAAGGAACATATATAACTCAATAGAATCCATCAAGATAGACTAGACAAGCCATTAGCTCAAGCTAGGAAGTCTAGTTTTATCTATTGAACTCTAATTGACCCTTTTAAGTACAAAATTGCTTTGAATTCACCTTGAACCATATAAAAACATGTTTTTACAAATTTATATCATTATCAATCCATCTAACACATGAATCATCCTTAAAACAAGGTTAAAAAGCTAAAATAGTGACGTTCGAATGCATAAATACACACAACATCAGGTACGTTTGCAATGGTATTGGTATGATGATAATAATGAAGTACCTTTGGTAAGTAATTGTCTTATTGGTTGTCTATGTGAAATTATAGTTTTAAATTGGTCTTTAAAGCGAGATGTGTAGTCAGGTCATGAAAGTAGAGTCTGAAGGACTAACATTAGAAATTGCACTACCCTTCCAGCACTACCCGGTGTGGGTGCTTTTGTGATTGGGTGGTTTGAGTCCCCCAAATAAATATCTAAATGGGAGGTTCGAGCCCCCCATAATACATATCTTGGTAGTTAAGTCACCTTGATTATGATGGGAGGTTTTAGGCCCTCATATAGGCATATATAATTATGGAAATTCTCTAGTTTGTACGGCTACACTCACTGGGGCTCTTCTGGCTAGGGGACAATTGGGCCTATTTAGCTCGTGGGTGCCTTAATATATGAGGGTTATGCTACACAGCCCAGGTTTATGTTTTCAAAGATCATGCTAATCTTATTCCTTATCCCGATATAGTATATATGTATATGTACATATTGCTTTGTTATGTGTATTGGATGATTAGTTTTAAATTATTAGCATTATATTATCCCTATCCTTGAGTTACATGTTAGCACTACAACCACTAACCGTCTTCGACATTGTATTCCCACATAATGTAGGGACTAGTTATACTATCACCCCTCATACTCAGTAACTTTGATTTGGGGACAGCTTGAGTTGACTTGATATGGTGATCTTCCATACCTCAAAAGTATCCATTTTTTTCTATTTTTCTCATATCTTTATTAGTATAGGATTGAATATTAGTTTCTTGGGCTATGGTCGGTGGCATGTCCTGACCGAATATTCTTTTTTTATTTTAGAGGCTTTGTATAGACAAACTGTGGACTTGGGTATGTTATAGAATAGATATGGATTTGGTTATGTTATGGCTGTTGGTTTGGTATTGTGTGGTTTAACTTGTTTGGGTTGGTCATAGTCATGGACCTATTCTAAAGTCTTTAGGCTGTAAATTACTCTTTTTTGTTATATTGTTGAAACTCACCCAACTCAAAGTACATGTTAGTTTGTTGAATTGAGTAGCGGGGTGATCTCCGGTCTTTATTGGACTTGAGATGCACAATATGACAAGGCCCTGGTTTAGGTCATGTTAAATTAGTATCAGAGCCTAGATTCATGATCAGTTGGGTGTCCACAAAGCCATGTCAAGTAAAGTCTCTTTTATGGGTTTCTAGCGTGTCACACTTATATGAGACATTTAAGAATATTTCACTTTCTTGTTGTCTTACTTCAGGATATAGAGTCTATGGTCTTGGATCCTTTTGATTTCTGTTTGCTTATCTTTCAGATCATGTCTCCAAGAAGATCTGATCTCTATACACGCTCTCCCATTATGACTGAGGACAATATGGATGAAGCTCATCTAACTTTTGAAGTCCAAACCCAGTCAAGGGTTGCTGCATTTAACTGTCCTCATAGGGTTCCACCTATCCCCATTGATCTTACCTCTAAGGGTGATACTCAAACTCAGTCGCCTCAAAGAGAGGCCACTAATGTTGAGTTTCATTGCTTTATTACCCCATTAACTCAATTGGTAGCTTCTTAGTTTGAGCGTGGTGTTTATTTTACTCCATATTCTGAGGCCATGAGGTTTGGCTAATTAATAAGGTTGTATCCTTCTATGTTTACAGGTACAAAGGTTAAGGAGGATCCACAAAGTTTTATTGATGAGATGGAGAAGATCTTCTGGGTTATGCATGCTTCAAAGGTTGAAGGTGTTGAATTCACTGCCTACCAATTGAAATATATAGTGTACTAGTAGTATGAAAAATGGGAATAGTCGAGGGGAGAGGATATTGGTTCTACCTTATGAGAAGATTTTTCTAGTGCATTTTTGGACCGCTTATTTCCTCGGACTTGAAGGATATAAAAGCTGAGGAGTTTTTAAATTTGAGTCAAGGTAGGATATCTGTCAAAGAGTACGCCTTGAAATTTTATTAGGTGTCTAGGTATGCTCCTTAGTTGGTCTCTAGTATGAGGGCTAGAATGTGTAAGTTTTCTTTGGGATGTCTCATGAGTTGATCCTTGAGAGTAAGGCTTCCTTATTGATCAAGGATATGAATATATCCAGATTGGTTGTGTATATATGGCAGGTGGAGGAAGAAAAGAGAAAGAAGGCTAAGTTTAGTGAGAGGTAGGGGGAAATTTAGGCCTTCTGAGCAAAGTGGTAGAGATGGTGGTAATTAGATAAAGAAGAAGTGAGGGAGTTCTGGTTCTTTCTCCACGACAAGTTAACCTTACCCAAATCTTTTAGGTGATTGTCGGTCTCAGCATGATTGTGGGTTTCGGTCAAAGAGTGACCAATCTTAGGCTAGTGGGGCTCAGTCGGCTCTATCCTACCCTTCTTGTAGATTTTATGGGCAGACTCATCATGGTTTTGTGAGGAAAAGAAGAATGAATGTTTTTATTATGGTCAAATTGATTATATGCAATGTGACTACTATTCTAGAATGGCTTCTAGGGCTAACAAAGTCCCATTTGTATCTTCTTCTTCTCCTGTACGAAAGGGTGTTGTTTATACATCTATTTTTTCTTCTGGTACCGACACTGGCTGTAATCGTTTGTATGCTCTTGTGTCTTATCAAGATTTTGAGGTATCTCTCGATGTTGTTACTGGTATATTGGAACTCTTCTCCTATGATTTGTACTGTTTACTTCATACAGGGTCCACTCTTTTTTATGTGGCCCTATTTTTTCCTATGTATTTTGGTTTTGCACTTGATTCTATTTTCTATCCTTTTTCTATATCTACCTCAGTTGGTGACTCTATGATTTCTAAAATAGTTTATAGAGGGTGTGTGGTATCTGTTAGTGGTATAGAAACTCTTGTTGATTTGATAGACATGGATATGGTTGACTTTGATATCATATTGGGGATGGAATGATTGCATTCATGCTATGCCTCTTTAGATTGTTGGACCTGTAAGTTCATGTTTAATTTCCCTATTGAGTCAATCATTGTATGGGAAAGTGGTTCTTTAGTGCCTAAAGAAAGGTTCATCTCATATATTAGAGCCCAAAAGTTGATTTCCAAAGGGTGTTTGTACTATTTGGTCTGGGTTAAAGATTCTAACTCGGAAGGTCCTTCTTTAGAATTTGTTCCTAAGGTTAATGAGTTTCTTAAGGTTTTCCCTTATGATATTCCTGTTGTTTCTCTCGATAAGAAAAGTGAATTTGGGATTGATCTCATTCCAGACTTATCTAATCTCTATCCCTCCTTATAGAACAGCTCTAAATGAGTTGAAAGATCTTAAGAAGCAATTGAAGAATCTCTTAGATAAATGCATTATTCGTACTAATATGTCTCCTTGGGGCACTCTAATTTTGTTCTTGTGTAAGAAGGATGGTTTTTTTTATGTGTACTAATTACAGTCAATTAAATAAAGTAACTGCAAAGATAAATATCCTCTTCCTAGGATCGATGATTTGTTTGATTAGTTTCAACGTGGGAAATATGTCTCTAAGATTAATCTTAGGTTAGGCTATCATTAGCTTAAGATTAGGAAAGAGGATATCCCTAAGACTGCCTTCAGGACCTGATATGGTCATTATGAATTCCTAGTTATGTCTTTTGGGTTAACCAATGCACCGGAGGCATTTATGGATGAATAGGGTCTTTCATCAGTTTTAGACTTGTTTATCATTGTCTTCATAGATGATATTCTGGGATATTATAAGAGTGAGGAGGATCATGTTTATCACCTCTGTGATGTGTTACAGTCCATGAAAGATCAGCATTTGTATGCTAAGTTCTCAAAGTGTGAGTTTTAGTTGAAGGCTATCACTTTTCTTGATCATGTTATCTCTAGCAAAGGGATCATGGTGGATCCACAGAAGGTTGCAGTAGTTAAGAAGTGACCTAGACCCGCGACTTCAATTGATAATCGAAGCTTATTAGGTTTAGTCGAGTATTATAGGAGATTTGTGGAAACTATAGCTACCTGATTGACTAGATTGACCCAGAAGAAAGTGAAGTTCTTGTGGTCCGATGCGTGTGAGGGTAGTTTTGAGAAGTTGAAGGGTAGGTTGACTTTATCTCCAGTTTTGACCTTGCCATAGGGTAATGATGGCTTCGTACTGTATTATGATATTTATTATGTTGGGCTTGGTTGTGTGTTGATGTAGCATGGTAGGGTAGCATCCTATCCTTCTAGGCAGTTGAAATTTTACGAGAAAAACTACCCTACTCATGATTTGAAGTTGTTGGTTGTGGTATTTTCATTGAAGATTTGGTGTCACTATCTCTATGGAGTTCATGTTGATATCTTTTCTGGTCATAAGAGCCTATAGTATATATTTACTCAGAAAGAGTTAAATCTCAGGCAACTGAGGTGGCTTGAGTTGCTGAAGGACTATGATATGAGTATTTATTACCATCCAGGAATGGCTAAAGTTGTTGATTCTCTTAGTAGTTAATCCATGGGAAGACTTACTCGTGTGGATTAGGGTAAGCGGGAGTTGGTGAAGGACATCCACCGTTTGGGTAATCTTGGATTTCTTCTGACGGACTCTGGGGGTGATGGTGTGTTTGTTCATCAAGCATGCATTCATCTCTTGTTATTGAGAAAAAGTAAAAACAAATGTTGGATCCTAATTTGATAAAGATTAGAGAAAATGTAGGTCAGCAAAAGATTGCTGACTCTATGATTGGTAGAGACGGTATCTTAAGGTACCAAGGTAGGCTATGTGTTCCCTATATAGATGGTTTAAGGGAAAGGATTTTGGCTGAAGCACATGGATCTTGTTACACTATTGATCCCAGTTCGATGAAGATGTATCATAATCTTAATGAGTTCTATTGGTGGAATAATATAAAGCGAGATATGGCTAACAATATAGCTAAGTGTATGGTGTGTCAACAACTAAAAGCTGAGCACATGAGACCCTGAGGTATGTACCAAGAGATTGATTTACCTGTGGATTACCAGTCTTCCTCGGTCTCAAAATCAGTGTTATTCGATTTGGGCTATTGTGGATAGAATGACCAAGTCCGCTCACTTCTTGCTAGTGAGGACTAGTTATTCGGTGCAGATTATGCTAAGTTGTATCTTGCGGGGATTGTGAAGTTGCATGGTACTCCCATTTCTATCATTTTGGATCATGGTACTCCATTCTTATCTCATTTTCGACGATCATTTTAGAAAGGTTTAGGGACTAAGGTGTGCCTTAGTACCATTTTCCACCGCAGTTGGACGGACAATCAGAGAGGACCATTCAAATATTAAAAGATATATTTCGTGCGTGTATGATTGACTATGGTAGTAGTTGGGTTGACAATTTTCCACTTATAGAGTTTGCTTATAATAATAGTTACACTCAAGCATTGGTATGGCTTTTTTTAAGGCGTTGTAAGGTAGGAGATATTGTTCTCCTATTATGTGGTATGAGGTTAGTGAGGGTAAGATGTTTGGCCCAAATTTGGTTCACCAATCCTTGGAGAAGGTGAAGGTGATTCGTGATAGATTGAAAGCCGCTCAAAGTTGCCAAAAGTTCTATGCGGATGTGAGGCATAGGGAGTTAAAGTTTAAAGTTTGCGATTGGCTATTTTTAAAGGTGTATCCCATGAATGAAGTAATAGAGTTTGGTAACAAAGGAAAGCTTATTCCCCGTTATGTTGGTCCATACTTGGTTTTAAAGAGGATTGGTAATATTACGTATGAGTTGTAGTTGCCTCCTAGTTTGAGCTTCATTCATTCAGTTTTCCAAGTCTCTATGTTGAAAAAGTGTGTAGGTGATCCTTCATTGGTTGTTGCTTTAGAATGGTTGGGTATTTTGGATTCCTTATCTTATAAGGTAGTCCCAATTAAGAACTTGTATCATCGAGTTCGTCGGTTACGGATGAAGGATGTGGCTTCAGTAAAGGTTCATTGGAGAAACCATAAGGTTGAGGAAGCTACTTGGGAGGCGGAAGAGGACATTAAGTCCAAGTATCCGCACTTGTTCCTCATTCTGTAAATTTGTGCTTGAGGTATGTGTTCTTAATATCTTTGTTTTATGCCTCTATTAGAGGAAATTTTGATCCCTTGATTTCTTTGTTTTTAATATTGGTTAAAAGGAAGTTCAATGGGTAATATTATGTTAAATAGTCCTTGTGCTTGCCTTTACCCGTCATTCAAGGACGAATGATCCAAGTGGGTGAGAATTGAAACACCTTGGCTTTTGACCCTTAGAAAATTCTGAGTTTGAGCTTTCTGATCATCATACATCTCATGCTTACTTGTTGTATGATGTGGGTATGGTTTAGTGGTCTGGGTCGTATGTTACTTAGTATAGTTTTGGTTGTTTTATGTCCAAGATACGAATGGACACCATATGAGTCGTATAGAGATAGTATAAGTGAGAAAAGACACTCGTATGTTCCTCAATGTATCAAACCCTTGGTAGGCTGCCTAGGGTACAGTTCTAGGGTACTAGTCGTATATTATAGATACAAGTTGGCCTTTGAAGTTGTATGTTAGACAGGATTGGAGTCCGATAATCTGTCTAGGGTATGAGTGGTAGGTACCACTCGTATGTTGTGTGTATGAGTTAGGGGAGTCGTACCCTCTTGCACACATTTTCAGCTTTTTAGCTGAGGACATTTAGACATTTCCCACTCCAAAACCCTTAAGATCCCATATCTTAAAACACATTAAAGCCTCTCAAAACACACTTGGAAAAGATCAAATCACTCCTAAAACTCTGTCTAAACTCTTTCAAGAAGATTGGGCTAGGGTTTTCTTCAAGTGTTCATCTAGAGGCTCAAGAGTCAAGTTCTTTCCATGAATCTTTGTGAATAAGGCATGTGACTCTTCCCTCACTGTTAGTCCATAAAAATCATGTATTTAAAGTTTTTTTTATGATTCATTAATGGTGGTTTTGAAAATCAATGTTGAAGGTTTTGTTGGATATTATTGAGTATTATTTACTCTTGGTTTTAATTGTTTTTATACATATTTTATTGTTGGCCTTGCATATATGGGTTCTTGGTAATTATGGCTTAACAATTAGGTAATGGTTCACCCTAAACTTGGTGGTTCTTACCTTGATTTTGGTCTTGATAATGGTATGCCCTCAACATGTTTATGAAAATGTCTAAGAGTATAAACTAGTCACATGCTAAATGGTGTTTAGGAATAAGGCATTGCCCTAATGAATATGAAAGGTTGTTAAATGATTTTGTGAAGGACTTATTGTCCATGTAATGAATTAAATGGTAACCTTGGTGGTTTGATTGGCTAAAAGGGTTTGAGTACCTAAACATTAAATTGGTTTATGTCTTTATTAGACAGTGGATTCGAGTCCCTGAACTTTGAATTGAATTAGTGTCTTTGTTAGACAATGGGTTCAAGTCCCAAAGTCAAATGAATTATTGGTTGATGATAATAGTAATGGCATGTGGTATGCTTGCAAGTGGAATTGGTATGATGATACCAACGAAGTACCTTTGGTAAGTAATTGGCTTAATAATTTTGTATATGATATGATGGTTTTAAATTAGGCTTTAAAACGGGATGTGTAGTTGAGCCGTGAAAGTGGAGTCTGAAGGACTAATACTAAAAACTGCTCTAGCCAGTGCAGGTGTCGTTGTGATCGGGTGTTTTAAGTCCCTGATACATCTAAATTACAACTCTTGTTAGAAAGCATAAGCGGTCGCTTTCAAATATAAAACCCAACTAGGTTGGGTGTCGAATCCCACAAGGAATACTGTGCTTACTAAGTATTGTAATTGTTATTGGACTGTTGACTAGAGGTTCCTGAATAAGAAGGGTTTTGATTTGTAACTTATAACGAAATTAATTGTAACAGGAGTATTCCAATAAATGATTCTCTTTGCAATTAGTAATTTAAGGAGATTAAACAAACCAAGGCTATGGTTACCAAAATTCTAGCACAACTAGGGTTGTGAATCACTTAAGAGTTCCAATTAGCAAATTCAATTGCCAGAAGGGTTGAATCCTATTCTTTATCCCTTAGTTTCTCAACCTAAGTGGATAGATTATCCTCAAATTCTCTCAAACTCAAAGGATACATTGTTCTTTCAACCATTTTCTCATGTAAGCTAATCCTATTAGGGCATTTTCCATTAATCCAAAGGTTAAAGCCCTTAGAATTCATGTAAACACTTTCTTTTTCCCAACAAACACTTTCCTTTCAGACAAGTGATGTTCATAGGATCACTTTTCAAGTTTCCAACCAAGAAAAGCCATTAAATTGAATAAAGGTTTATACAATATCAGTTGTTCATGGAACTCAATTTGATTCACAACCCATAGATGTTTTTCACATTAAGGATCCCATAACCCTAGTATGGGAACTTAGCCACAAAATTCCATAAAAGAAGAAGAAATAATTCTTGTATTATTCATAAATAGATTTAGAATTCACTTACAGTAATCTTAAGAATCAGTTCTTGAATCTTCAATAAAGAATTAAATGATTAACTTCCCCAAATATATACTTCAATCCCCAAAGTACTAGGTTATAGTAAGTTTCTATGAAAAACTTGTAAAAGATAAAAAAAAAAAAAGCTACCTTACTAACCCTAAAATTTAGTATTTATATGTTCCCAAGTAAAAAGTAATTTAAAATTTAAAATTAGAAAAATCGCATCCAAGTCGACGGCTAAAGTGGTGGTTCGTCGAAAGTCTGAGGATCCACCATTTGGTCCGTCATTGAGTCCTTTAGAAGAGTGATTTATAAATAAAGCCTAATGGTACACCTGGTGGTCTGTCGCAAGACTGACGGTCTATCATTTGGTCTGTCACTGAGTCCTTCGGGAGAGTAGTTTCTAAATAAAGCCTGACGGTACACCTGGTGGTCCATTGCAAGACTAACGGTCCACTATTTGGTCCGTCTCTGAGTCCTTTGGTAGGCCATGTTTTGGTTAGGACTGACGATCCACCTGGTGATCCGTCGCAAGACTGACGGTCTACCATTTTGACCGTTAAATTTCTTTTTTTGCTACTTTTTCCAAGTTTCTTCTGTAGTTCACTCCTTTCCCTAAAACTCTAAAAAAACTCATTAATACCACTTTGGTTTCTTGAAAACATATAATTTTCCCAAGAAGATGATGCTAAATATTTCGTCATAAACTGAAACATCAGTCCCCCAAATGAATATATGAATGGGAGGTTCAAGTCCCCCATAATACATATATTGGTGCTTAAGTCACCTTGATTATGCCAAGAGGTTTGAGTCCCTTATATAGGTATATTCGGTTATGGACATTCTCTGGTTCGTGTGGATACACACACTGAGGCCCTTCCAGCTAAGGGAGAGTTGGGCCCATATAGCCTATAGGTGCCTTGATATATGACGGTCATGCTATACATCCTAGGTTAATGTTTTCAAGGCTTATACTAGTCTTGTTATCTATCCCGTCATGGTATATATGTATATATATATATGTATTTTATTGGTTATGTGCATTAGATGATTGGTTTTGAACGGTTGACATTATATTATCCTTATCCTTGAGTTACATTCTAGAGCTCCAACAGCTAACCATTTTTAATGTTGCATCCCTACGCGATGCAGGACTAGTTATACTACCACTCCTCTTGCTTAGTGACTTGGATTCGAGGATAGCTTGAGTTTACTTAAAGTAGTGAGCTTTCATACTTTGGAATGCTCTATTTCTTGGTTTGAGTTTTCTCATGTCTTTATTGGTATAGATTTGGATATTGGTTTTCTTGGGCTATGGTTGGGTTTATGTCCCGACCGGATATTCTTGTTTTATATTAGAGGTTTTATATGGACAGACTATGGACTTGGGTATGTTACAGAATAGATATGGATTGGGTTATGTCATGGTTGTTAGATTGGTATCAAATGGTTTGACTTGTTTGGGTTGTTCATGATCATGGACCTATCCCAAAGTTTTTGGGTTATAGATTACTCTATATTATTATAAAGTCAAAACTCACCCAACTTAAGGTACATGTTGGTTGGTTGGATTAGGTAGCAGGGTGATATCCGGTCATTTTTGGACTTAATCTGCCTAATAAGACAAGGCCCTGGTTTAGATTGTGTCACTAGTTCATCATTCGAAAGTGGTTTTTATGTCGAAATCTAGAGTTTTTCGATTTTCCTTTTAGGTTTTTTGTGTTCTCCTCAGGGTGGTAGCATTGATCTTTGAATTGAATTGGAGTTGGATACTCCATTCTTATTGCTATGGGTTTTTGTTCTCATGGAGTTAAGATAGTTGGAGATAGGTGATCTTTCCTATGACTACTTCTCAATTTGGTGAATAGGGTATTCATTTCTATGATGAGTATTGGATTGAACAATGTCGGGCTAAGGTTGCATATCTTCAAGTTCTTAGAGTTGTTGCTATTACTAGTATGATTTGCAACCGCGGTGAGTTCTTGAGCATACTTTGGTGGCTCATGTCCTCCAACATATATGGACTTGATTGTTTGTGCTTCTAACTAATGGTTATCCTCCATTATGGTTTTGTTCTTCAACTATATTTCAATTTTAACTCTAACATAATCCAGTAAGGATATGTTTGATTTAGATAGTAATATCAATTTGGGTATTTTTACCTTAGTTAAGACTTGTAGGCTTAGTTTCGCAATTGGCATCTTGGAATGAAGACTTGAGATTATGATAGATTTGGAGTATGGGTTCTTACCCATATGTAGGGTTGTTTTTTGTAGTTGAGATCGATGGGTTCAACCTTTGTGTAAAGATTTTAGTTTGGAGTTATAGAGCTTAGCTGCAACCTTCATTTTCAAACTTGTCTCAGTTGGAGTTTCTTCTGTAGGCTGGCTAATCCTACTTTGTGTTTACCTATTCGGTCTTTTTCAGTTCAGATTTATTAGGGTCATTAGATATTTAAATGATAGTCCATTGGCACATTATTGGTTCCTTCAGTCTTGAACTTGATTTTAAGTTTTCATCGAGGATTAGATGATCTACTCAGCAAGATTAGTATAGTTAAGTTAGATTCAGATTGGATTATTCCTTAATTAGTAGGGCATCCTGAGGCAGTTCATTCAATGGTGAGTGTTTATGCCTTGGACTCCTGACTATCAGGTTTGATGGTCGTCCAGACTAGTTGCAGTATTAGCATAGATTGAAGACATTGGTCATCTCCATTTGTGTGCCAAGATAGCTCGTTATGGATTTATTCTCATGCTTGCCATTATGGATTTCTAGTGGATTAGATTTTGATATTCGAGGTTAGTATGACGGGATTAGACGGACAAGACTCGAGTGACTTTCTTCTTGATTTGGAAGGGGTAGTAGGTTTGGAAAGGCAAAATAAGGTTATATTTGGATATTGGAGTTGGTTTCATGAGTCATGCCTTACCTTTGTCTTGGATGAGTCTTTGCTTGGTTGTGCTAGTATCGGTGTGCTATCAGTGTGTCATGGTTTAAATTTGTGTGCATTAGCCTTTCTTAGTTCAGTTAGAGGCTAGTTGGTGGTTGAGGTGGATCTTTGGTTATTTCAAAAGTGAAGTGCGGAAGTTCGTTGAAAAAGGGATACCTATGGATAAATGCCTGTAAATATTGTCTCTTCTTGGAGGTTTTTTGAAAAGTCTTGCTCAAATCATGTGGGCCCAGTACCTCATCCCTTTGAGCTTTTAGGATCTCTCTATCTACTGACTTTCAAAAATGAAAGTCCTTTTAGTAATGGATATTGTAATGACCCTCTATGTCATTTCCTCAATTTGCATGCATTTCTGACTTTTTGATCCTTCCCACAGTGGCTACAGGTCATTTATGACTTACCAAAACTATTTGTTCGATTATTGAACAGTTGATTTGGGTTTTAGGCTTATTTCCTTAGTTCGGAACTTTCGTTATTTAGGATTTCGTCTCAAATAAAAACTCCTAGTAGATGACCTCTTTGAGAATTTTGATAGTGCCATCATCTATAGAACATTGATTTTAGGCTAAGGGACATTGGTTCAGGTCCAGAGACTTCTAAACTAATTTGCAATATTGGACAGATTATATGAAAAATAAAATAATAAAAGTGGGCCCCATGTTTAGTTAAAATAATCTCAGATAAAAGTTTTGATGGTTCTATTGAGTCTAGAATGTCGAATTTGGTATGGTAGCATAGTTCATTTGCACGGATAGGGTTTTGAACAAATCTCGAGCACCCAGTCGAAGTTTATTTTGGACTTGGAAAACGTTTAATGCCTGGTACATGAAAGGACCGCTTTAGCGTCCATTGGTCCACTTTAGCGCTCAACGCTTTAGCACCCATGAGCCATTTTAGCAACCTTAGCCTAATGGTTAGGGTATGCCTTAGAGGTCAATGGCCGCTAAATCAGGCACCACTTTAGCGCCATTGAGGTCATTTTAGTGGTACCTACGCAAGCTGCTAGACGGCTTTAATGGTCCTAATTCTGCTTTTGCGGTAAATGCTTTAGCTCTTAGGTGACCGCTTTAATAGTATATGGGAGCTTTCAATCCCTCTTTTTCCCACCCAATTTTTGACTGTTTCTTTCGTCATTATCACACTAAATTGAGAGCTCAAAGAAGGGAAAAGTGGGAAATCATCTATTGAAGCTAAAGTAAGCTAGCCTAACCCCCTTGGCCATATTCCATTAATTTTCCCATCAATTTCCATCCAATTTTATGGTAAATTCTTAGAAAGTAGGTCATTAAATTCCTAAAGTTTAAGGGTTGATTTGAGACCCAATTTGTGTTCTGTGTGTGCTCAACTTTTGGACACCGTTTTCTTGTTCTTAACCTGAATTTTGAACAAACCTTAATATAGAAATAGTGATCTCATTTTACTCTTAACGATGTGTAGAATACAAGTTTGATAGTTTGTTGGCATTTCGAGATCATGCAGCAAAGACGTACGATTTATTGGAGATTCAAGGATTTGTGATTTGGCATCAAGGTAGGTTTTTGTCTACCCTTCTTCATGAGATAGTGTATTATATATGTTGCATGTTAGATAGGAATGATAGGATGTGATATAGGGTAGAATACCATGACTTAACCTAATTTATGAGTTCAGGGCTAGTAGGGTGAATCAACTCTTATGGTGAAATAATTAGTATGCTTTAGGATCCTATTACCCTATATTGCTAGCATGTTAGGTATAGTTGAGGATAATAACCCTTTAGTAAAAGATTTAATGACTGACTCGGTGGATTATGATGGTTTCCCAAATTATAATATGACTACATCGGTTGTATATTATTGGGCCTAAGGTCATTATTATGATATTAGGGACGCCTTTATTCATGAGTCATCGTGTCGAAGAAGAGAGGTAGTCGTACGTCCTACCTTTGCGAACTATCAGATAGGAGAGGTGTATACATTGGGCTACATTATGGTACTTGGATTGATTATGGTAGTATGGATGATACTTTTCATTCATCCTTTCATGTGCATTGCCTCTCACCAGTATACCTTATATCTATCAGCCTATTGGGGGTTGCATAGATATAGGTGACAAGTGTTACTAGATATGTATTGTGTGTTGATTGGACCTTTCGGGTTATGGGACTCGATGTATGTATTATTTTTCTAGGCTAGTTGTTAGTTGTATGTTATTGTTATTATGGTTAGTTCATGACAAACTAGTTATTTGACTGGTATTAAAGATTCAAGGTACGATTCTGATTCCTTTCTCTTGTTGTTGTTTTACTATGGATAATTATCTCATGTTTGGATGTATAGATTAGGGTCCCTAATTATGTTTGCACTAGTTCCGACTATGATTAGGATGCCTTGAGATGTCAGTATGACTACTTTAGGTTGTACCTTTGAGTTAGCCTTATTTACGTATACATATCTATCTATATATAGCTATGGTATTACCGTATATCCTCTCTCCCTTTATTTATTCATATTGTATATCCATTTCTTAGCCTTGTATACTACTATATATATCCTTCTTCTTCTCTTTATTTGTATTTTGGCTAGCAATATATGGTATAGTGCTTAGGTACCGAGGTACGGCTAGAATAGGATAGCTTGTACTTATTGCCTCCTTAGCTTTACTATGTTAGGCTCCTACATATTTATGTACTTTTCATTCCTTCTTGTAAGTTATTTATATTTGCATTATCTTTGTAGCTCAGTCGGCAGTTCCCTACTAAGTACCACATGTTTGGCACTCATACTACACTTCAGCGGCTGCAGATCATAGTATGGGTTCTTGCCATTGTTATGTGCATCGTGCGGAGCAGCTATGGTTCGAAGATATAAGGTCAGCTCCTGGCATTTGGAGTATTACTATTCTCCCTCTTATGTACTAGAAAAATCTCTATGTTGTATTCAGAGATGGGTTGTATCAGTTTGTTCATTTAGTACTTCATTTTGTGTTCTTATTACGTTAGAAGTTCTTGCACTGATTCCACCAGGTTTTGGGACTATCTTATATATATTAGTCTTTTATTATATTTATTTTTCATTATTCCTTCATTTCTCTAGGTATTCTATTACTAGTAGTTCCTTACGGGTTGTCTTACCTACTGGTGGGTTATAATAGGTGTCATCATATCCTGAGAAATTGGGTCGTGATATATAATCATTTGTCAAACTTGAAACGTAACTTATATAATCATTTGTCGGACTTGAACCAAAACTCATATAAAGAATAATGTTGGAACTGAATCAATCTTAAGATCATAAATTGTCAAACTCGAACCAGAACTAGTATCAACTCCCAAGTACCAATCTAGTATAAACATAATGTATCTACCTTTTCAAACTCTAAAATGTACATTCAAAAGATATTACAAACCTATAAACTTCACAAGGAGCTAATGATAGTCTTGGACTTCTAATCTGCAAAAATACATTCTAAGTCAAAGGCTACTGAAACTATGGTAAGGTATCTAATTTTGTCACTAGGTATTAAATAAGTCATATTTAGACCTAAGATATCAATTCTACCTAAACCATGAGTAACTAAGTCAATAATGCCAAAATTAAAATTCCTTAATGGGCAAAATAATCCAAATTATACTAAATATACCTCCAAGACCTAATTTCCAACCGATATCTAACATATTATCATAAATATAGTACAATTAAGATCAATCTAAAAGAAAGGTAAACCTAACCTACCTGGACACTAAAGAAAGCCCAGTGAAATCCACTAAATAGTCAATTTTTCCTTCCAAAAAGCTTTTGTGTGATGCCAAGCTATCAAAATGATAATCTACTCTTCAATATGGGAACAATGGTACCCATATTACATTTTGTAATTTGAGTCCAAAATTGCATACAAAATCCATATGGGGCCCACTTGTGAAATCTCTCTTTCAAAACTGTCAATACTTCATTTTATCCTCAAGAAACATTTATCCTCAGGACCGGTTAAATTTTGAGCTCAAATGGTTCTACAACCATCCCAATAATAATCCAGAGATTTTGGAAAAATAGAGAACTTAATGAAAACTTACCAAGAATTCAGAGAAGAAATGTGTAATCCAAGCTCACAAGTTTCCACACTCTCTAGAACTCTTAACTCTTGAACTTGTGCGAAAATGGGGGAGAAATCAGGCAAAGGGGGCATTTAATGCCACCTAGGTGTCTCTTAAGTGGTCACTGCTTTCGCGCTCAAGAGTTATTTTCGCAATACCTGCCTATGTCTGCACACGTCACTTAAGTGACCTGGATGCCACTTAAATGACACTCGGTCTTACTTATACGACCCTTAGCTTGTCAGGCCAAGTCACTTACACGATTGGCTGGCCGCATTTGCGTGCTTTACTTAAGCGACATAAGATCCGCTTAAGCGAATGCACCAGTTAAGTGGTGAACCAGTTGGTGTCTTAGAAAATCCCAAGTCTTAACCAACCCCTCAAGATTCATCAAGAATCCCGTGAATGCAAATGAACTATGTTATCTAGTCAAATTCGATGTTCCAGACTAAATGGCTCGATCAAAATTTTCATCCGATGTTATTTCGATGTAAAGTGGGTCTCACATCTAATTACCATTTTTCTTAAATTTTTTTCAATAGCCTGAAATGAGTCAAAGACTTGAAAACTGAATAAAAGGTTCCCCTAGCCTAAAATCAACGCTCCAAAACTGATAGAACTATCAGATTTAACATACGAGGTTGTTTGGCTAAAGCTTTTACCCAGTAGCCAATATTACTAACGAAGACTTCAAAATATGGACTTGGATCTAAGAAATAAATAACTACCCGGTAAGTGAACAGTCAGCTCTAGCAAGTCATAAATGACTTGGGTCAGCTATTAGAAAGTTCTAAATAGCGAAAATACATGGAAATTCAAAAAATGACCCAGATAGTATTACCGTATATCCCTCTCTTTCTTCGTTTATTCATATCATATATCCATTCTTTGCATTTACTATATATCTTTATTCTACCCTTTATTTATATATTCACTAGTGATACACGGTGTAGTGCTTAGTGCATCTGTACAACTAGAATAGGATAGTTCATCCTTATTACCTCCCTTGATTTATTATGTTAGCTTCCTGGGTATTTGATTGTAGTTTATATTCCTGCTTGCATGTTACGTATATTTGCATTATCTTTGAAGCTCAGTCGGCAGTTGCCTACTGAGTACCATATGTTTGGTACTCATACTACACTTCTGCTGCCTATAGATCATAGTACGAGTTCTCGTCGTTGTTGTGTGCATCGTGCAGAGCAGATATGGATTGGAGATTTGGGGTGAGCTCCTGACGTTTGGAGTATTACAATTCTACTTCTAGACTAATCTCTATGTTGTACTTGTATGTTTATTCAGTATTTTAACCTTGTACTCTTATTATGTTAGAAGATCTTGTACTAATTCCACTAGGTTTTGGGACCATCTTAAATGTATTAGTCTTTTATTACATTTATCTACTATCTTCATTCATTTTTCTTGGTAGTTTGTTACAAGAATTTCCAGATTACGGATTGAATTACATACTGGTGGATTATAGTAGGTGTCATCACGACCTGAGAAATTAGGTCAAGACATGGGGCTACTTGTCTCTACGTGTCCATCTGAGGATTTTTCTTTTTGTGTTTATGTTCCTGAGGGTGTTATAATTACTATTGAATCGGCATGTTTAGGTAGTTGTTACTTTGTTCTGTATGTTTTGTGTTTTTGTTGCTTATTAGGTAAAAGAAAATAGGATAATTCAGGGTAGTCTAGAATAAGCAATTGTATCCCATGTAAATATTGGTTTTGAGGGAGGCCCGTGAAGAAAACTCTCTCGACGTAAGTTAGCAGGATTTTCCATCGTACACTAATTAGTGTATTCACCAAGGAATAGCGGCAGAATTCTGACAAGAGTGCAAATTCAATGGCAGATTAGTCACTCCTAACATAGGACAGGATCACAGGTCTTCTGCTATCACTTTTGGAAGTTTTCTACCTGTTTATTTTCAGTCAATTAAGGAGGAGGCTAAAGATTATATGTCTGACACCGTCTACCAGCCTTCAATCAAACTTAAACCTTATGGTGGAGGAATATCTAAATCACAATCAGCGGTGCATAAGCTTTAGTTTCTAATGTTGGGGGATCATCTCGTGCTACACCAATGGAAACAAGGAAGAACCTGGAAAATTGAGTTGGTCAAGAAGGTAAGATTCTATCTATTCCTTCTTGATCACTGATGGTTGGAAATGTGTGGAAATTGTAAAGAATGACTTGAAGGAGTAAGAGGAGTACCGTAAAACTATACTAATAGGGTTTGTAGTAGGGTATACTCCCTTCTTGAAATCAATGGAGAATTAAGTTCTATACAATTGGAAACTAGCTCCCCTTCCTCAGATCATGCTACACGATGAAGGATACTTTGTTTTTAATTTTGCATCTATAGATGATTGCGAACAAATTCTACAAGTTGGACCTTATTCATTACACAATAAGACCTTCATCCTTCAGAGATGGGAGCTAAAGTATGAGTTCAATCCTGACTTGTATTACTACAATACCTTTGTGGATTACTTCCCAGGGCTTCGAGTTAGTTATTGGTCTAGTGAGGTACTAAGCAAGCTAGTTCGTTCCATTGCTAAACCTCTCTATATTGATGCATGTACAACTTTTATGTCCAAGATTTCTTATACTTGTTCACTATTTGAGACATGTTTCTCAGCCCTTACTAAATACTATTGATATTATCAACTCCCTATGGTGAGTTTCACCAGTTTATTGAGTATGATTGGTGGCCTAAATTCTATACTGATTGCACGAAGTTTGGGCTCACTATTGAGAATTGTTGGAATAAGGTGTAGACAAAGGTAGACGGGAAGGTTTTTTTATGAGGTTAAGAAAAAGAAGAGGATGAGGAATAGAATGAAACCTGCACTACCACTACAAGATTAGAGCCTCGTGGTAGGATTGCTCTAAGTGACGACCAAGTAGAGCTGAGTAGAAGAGTTAAGGAAAGGATTAAAGATGAAAATGGTTCAAATGGTTTATTAATTCAAGACCATGAGATCTTTATACTAGTATACTAATCCATAATAGTTTTCTGGCTTCACTGCAGGGCAAAGTTTTCAAACAGGCGACCCTATGGGTCTTCCCCCTTCATGATAGTTGTTATATGGAATATAGAAGGATAAAATGTCATGGGTATTTTTGAAACAAGAGTAAAGGAAAATAAAGCTTAGAATATTTTAAGTAAACTAGAAATAGAATGATCTTACAGGTGCATCAGCCTCTAATAGTAGAATTTGACTATTGTGGAAGAGTACAACAAAGATTCATATAATTGAGGTGAATGAAGAGTTCATACAATGTATCTTAGTAGATCCTTTAAGTACTTTCCAAACTATTCTTACTTCGGTGTATGGCAAGAATGAAAGTAACCAAAGAGATATTCTCTAGTAGGAACATAAGAAGATAGGAAATATTGTGCAAGGGTGTTGGTTAATAGGTAGAGATTTTAACAGTGTTCTTACTACTAATGACATGTTCGGAATACCAGTGTTTCAACCTGAAACTCAGGCATTCCAACAATGTATTGACAATTTGCAACTGTCACCTATTAGATCTAAAGAATGTTATTATACTTTTTGTAATAATCAGCAGTCTTCCAATAGGGTGTATTTGAAAATTGATTGGGCTTTGGCAATCTTGTGTGCATGAGTACTTTGGGCATGTGGAGGAAGACTTTATGTCCCCTAGTATTTCTCATCATTCCCCCATAGATATACAAGTTTGTCTCTTAACCTTATATGAGAACTAGGCCTTTCAATTTGTTTAAAACAATCTTAAACCATCAAAACTTTTATGAGATTCTAAATTCTGTATGGAGTAATCCAATCTGTAGTACCAAAATGGAGCAACTGTGGAACAAGTTAAAAGCAGTCAAGGTTGGTCTAACGGATTTGAATACTTATATGGCTTTATATAAGCAAAAATTGATATATGACAAACAAGGTTTGGAAATAACTTAGTTGTTCCTGATAAAAGCCCCTTCGTGTTTTACCTTGATAGCACAAGAAAAATAGTTTCAAGAGGGTCTTAAAAGTAGAGTGGTGTGGAAGAGAAGGTCTTAAGGAAAAATCAAGAATTAATTGGATTGACAGTGGAAATGATAACATAAGTTATTTTCATGCTCAGGCTGAATCAGGGAAAACAGAAACACTATTACTTTAGTTTATGATTCAACGGGTACTAATCTCCAGGATCCTATCCAGATGGAACAAAAATTCTTCAATTTCTTTAGGAACCTGATGGGATCATCTACAGACTATACTTCTAGTCCAAATATAGATTTCATCAGGCAGGTTCCATGCTTGCCTCAGCAGAAATGTATTTTCATTGAGAAAGTGATAGAACTGGAAATCTTTGAAATTATTCAAGGTATGCCTCTCGACAAAACTCCAAGTGTAGATGGTTTTCCAGCTGAATTTTTTACTCAACGCAAGAATTAGTTAAGAGAGTTATTGTGGGTGCAATATTGGAGTTTTTTTAAAACTGAAAAGATGTTGAAAGCTTTTAGTTGTACTGCTATATATTTGGTCCCAAAAGTTTGTACTCTATCCTAGGTTAAAGTGTTTTGACCCATTGCCTATTGTATCATAGTCTATAAAATTTTCAGAAAGGTCTTGACTAATAGGATAAAAAGGTGACTGGATACCTAGTCATTACTACTCAAACTGCTTCCATTAAGGGAAGAAGCAATGTTGATAATATTTTTATTAGTCATGAACTCTTGAAATGGTATACTAGAAAAGGTCTTTCTCCTAGGTGTGTCATTGATCTTGGGTGTATTTATACGCCTAAGCACCATAACTTACTATATTTTAGCTAATTTTAGAGAACAAAGTGCCTAGTTTCTTATGTTTTTACTCTACTTCTATGTAATTGAGCTAACCGATGTGATTAGCATGATTTCAGGTATTAATGAAGTAGATGAAGAAATAATGGGACTATGGAATGTGTATAGCATATGACACAAGAGAGAGTAGCAGTCTGGACCAAATGTGATGCCTAGAAACTATGTCCAAGACTAGTTTGTCATTTATAATTAGCTCAGGGACTTCGAAGGTAATTATGAGAAAAAAGATTATTAAAAGGCTTAATGCTGAATTTTTATTCATTATTGAATAATTTTGTATTATTTGGGATTGGAGAGAGGTGGCTTACAACAAGGGGAAAATGTTATTCATCTTCTCCACTTAGTTCGTTCTAGTTTTTGGTATGATGAATATTTCTATTGTGATTTCCGTTTTACCTATGAGTAGCTAAGTTTATTAGTTAGGGTTATGGAAGCCTTGTAGCATACAATCTATCACTTTGGGTTTTGAATTCATTATGCATTAATTTGTTTACATCATACTCTCTTCGCTTATCTTGAATTCTCATGCTTTCAAACATAGAGGATATGCCTTAAAACACAACTTGATGCTCGGAAAAGAGAGTAGTGACAAGAAAATAGGATTTTCAACCCCTATTTCATATGTTAATGCCTTAACAGGATTAACTACTTGGAGATTTCGTATTGCTTTTGGTAAACACTTTTGATTCGAGAGAACTAAAGTGAATTAGTCCTTGATGGTTGAGAAACACTAGGATTATGTTATTAAATACAATACGTTTCTCTGTAAGCACGATGCATGTATGAATTCGTAAATCCCATAGTTAGAAAGTATTGAAAACTACAATGTGGATATAACTCTAACTTGTTATTTCTCTGAATTTGAATACTACTACACGTATTTCATCTTGTTAAACTGAAACCATTAATTTGTGAACTAAATCAAATCCCCCCTATTTATTTTACGAAAATGAACAATTAAAAGTCAACTAATCTGCATACAACTTAATTAGCACCATATTCCCTGTGGGATTCGACCCCAACCTAGTTGGGTTATATATTTGACAACAACCGCTTACTCTCTCGTAAGAGAGGTGTAATTTAGGCATATCAAATTTTGGTGCCGTTGTCGGAGAATATGGTTGTCGATTGAGTTTACGTGTGTTAATTGACTGTTAGTCAAATTTTCTTATTTTATCTTTATTTATTGTTTTTGTTTGTTACAGGCTCATTGTTGTTTATGCCTTGAACCAGAAGTTCAGGAGAACCATTATTACCCTTCAATCCTGAACCTCATCTCATTGAAAGAATGGCTAACCAACAGGAAGCTGAAAGATTAGCCGTTTTGGCTAATGCTTAATTAAATTAACAGAATGCAGATAACCTAGGTCGAGTACCTAATCTAGATAAAGAGGACCTGCGAGATGATGATTTAATTTACCCAGCTAATAGGAGGCGTGTAGTAGGGGTAGTTGCACCTGTAAATCAAAATTGTACATTCAGAGAAAGACTAAACCACCAAGCTACACAGTTTGATGCTGACAATGATGAGGTGGAACTGGATCTATAGGGGCAATTATTCTACCACCACTAGCTCCTAGGATGAAATTCAATATCACCAGTACTATGATCCAGCTACTGAATTTGAAAGGACTCTTTGGTGGATTACCTGGTGATGATCCAAATCTACATTTGATGAATTTCATCAGTATTTGTAAGTCATTTGATAATTCTGGAGTGGGACAAAATTCTATTCATTTAAGATTTTCCTACTGTCTCTGTCTGGAGAGGCAACTATGTGGTTGAATGAGTTGACTCCTGATTCATAACAAACTGGAGGCAATTAAAAGTATCGTTCCTAGAAAGGTTCTTTCCACCCTCCAGAATATTACAATTGAGGGATGAGATCAGCAACTTTAGGCAATTGGCTAATGAAGCTTTGCATGAGACTTGGGCGAGGTTTAAAAAGAAGTTGACTCCATGCCAAAACTATAAGATGACTGATGAACACTTGATGAAAATATTCTACAAAGCTTTGAACTCACTTACAAAGCCAATAGTGGATAATGTTGTAGGAGGAGCTTTTATGGAGCTCACCTTTACTGAGGTTGTGGATATATTAGAAAGGATGACTAAGACAAGTAGAGCTTAGCATGTCAGAGATTCTGTGGTAGCAAGCAATACTGGGTCTAGTTTAATATCAGCAGAGCAGTATAGGAGAGAAGAGGAGTGTGATCAGGATATGGATCACATGAAAACCCAAATGAATCCTCTCATAAAACATTTATTGTTAGGGAATGTAGAAAAGGTAAAAGCTATGGGGTCCCACAATAAGGGAGTTGAATCAAACACTGAGTAAGAGGCTAACTATTTGCATAACCAGGGGGTTTTCGGACCGGTGATCAAGGAAACCAAGGTTGGAACCATCAAGGAGATTGGAAGAATAAAAGTGATAGGAGTAAACTGTATGTACCTCCTGGATGTCGTGATAATGCTACCACCAGTTCAGGAAAAATGTCCATGGAGGACATGATAGACAAACTATTAAAGAGAGTTGAGGCGACCAATTCTGGGGTGACTACTACGAAGAGTGACATATCTTCCATGAGTCAACTAGTAAACTCACGTTCAATTGCTATTAACCAACTAGAGCAGCAGATAAGCCAATTATCCTTAGTATTCAACAAAAGACATAATTGAACTCTACCAAGTGATACAGTTTAAAATCCAAGGAATGATGGATCGTGTATGGCCATTACCACTAGGAGCGATAAGATGTTGTCTAGTCCAGCATTGGGAGAATCCTCTCATACTGATGCAGTTGAAATGATTGAGATATGGTTGATGAATCTTCAGTGGTGCCTGTGGAGTTGGGAAGTTCGAAAAAGAAGAGTGCGAAAGTGGACAACCACCTAAGCCGAAGCATGTTAGTGATGTGGATCAAGGCATAAGAAAGGAGGTAAAAGTTGCTCCAACTGAAATCCCAAGGCGACCACCACCATTTCCACAATGATTAAAGAATAAATAATATGATGTCAAGTTTAGAAAATTCATGGCTATGTTGAAGAAGTTAACAATAAATATGCCCTTAGTTGAAGCACTAGAACAGATGTTTGGATATGCTAAATTTATGAAAGACCTGTTGACGATGAAAAGTACTGTGAGATATGAAACGGTAGACAATCTTCATCATTGTAGTGCTATTGTTACAAGATCTATTGTCCAGAAGAAAGCTGATCTGGGAGCATTTACTGTTCCATGTACGATTGGAATGTTTGAAAAGGCCCTTTATGATCTTGGGGCAAGTATAAATCTTATGCCATTGATGGTTTTCAAAAAACTAGGTTTGGGAAATCCTATGCCCACCAATATGCAGCTTTTAATGGCGGATAGATTAGTAAAAATGCTGATTGGGAGTCTACATAATGTACTTGTAAAAGTTGCAGATTTTATATTTCCTACCGACTTTGTAATTCTTGATTGCGAAGTGGACTTTAAAGTACCCATAATTTTGGGTAGGCCGTTCTTAGCAACTGGGAGATTATTAGTTGACATGGAGCTGAATGAGCTGAAATTTAGGCTCAATGAGAAATAAGTTAGTTTTGAAGTATGTCGATCTATGAAACAACAAAAAGAGATGAGTGTCTTCTCTATTGTTGATCTGTTCTATGAAGATGAACAAGATGTACCAGTTAAGGATAGGTATGTTATGGAGACCATAGCTGGTTTGGTTAAACTTACAAGTAAGGATGTGAGTGACTTCAAAGTGGTTGGACTAGGAATGAAGCATTTTCTTGATCCAGCAAATGAGGCACAAATGGTATCATTGATGTATCTTGACGGAGTCTGAGAAGTCAAGATAATCAAGTCGTACCGCGATATTAAATTAGGCGCTGCATAGGAGGCAATCCATTATTTTTTTTATTTTATCATGTTAAAAAAATACAAAAATAAGAGTCAAGCCACGACTAAAACTACTTCGCTTGGTAGGAGGCCCCATCCTTCTAATCATTTTTGTTGTTTTTGATTAAGTGTAGATACATGAAGTACTAAGGAAGAGATTAGTACCAATTTTGTTTTGGAATTGAGCCATTTCAATGGT
Organism: Capsicum baccatum var. pendulum; assembly: GCA_030864225.1. NCBI lineage: Eukaryota > Viridiplantae > Streptophyta > Magnoliopsida > Solanales > Solanaceae > Capsicum > Capsicum baccatum. Next base: position 171,402,813 of record CM061550.1, read on the forward strand.
GGTAAGTTTAGGAGTGATGGGAATATTATAGGTAAGTTAGAGTGGTCAAATGTGTAAGGCTTAAGTATGATTCATGTTAGAGTCGTTCCCCGATTTATGTTAATCCGACCCAAAAAGTTTCATGGTACGACTTTATTTTGTGACTTTCAATAAGGTCTGTAGTGGTAGCATAGGGATTGGGTCGATAGGACCAATCCCGAAGCCCACCACTGACCTTAATGGGGGTGCGGGGGTGAAGTCCCCGTGGTACGGACCTTTCTCAATGCCTTATATGAAGAATAGGGTGCATGGCATCCAAGTTTAAGTGTACTATAGGGTGTGTGGTTCCCAAGATTACATATTCCATGGCAAAGGCGTCGCCTAATACATAGCCTAAGATTACCCTCACGTATGCTATAGCTTATGCGTCGCACACCTTTACTTTGGCAATGGCTTATGCGTCGTACACCCAACAACACACCCTCACTATTTTACTTGGGCGATAACCAATGCAGTGCACACTTAAACATTTGCCTTCCCTTGTTTGTCACATATACTTCCCAATTTAGCTTAGTACCTGACTTCTAATTGGGTCAATCCGATCCAGATTTCCCCCTTTAATAGAATCCACACCCTAAATGCCCAAATTCATCCTTATTTTACCCTTAATCTATACAATATTGAGCTCCCACTATTCTCTTTGTCCTTCACTAATCTTCCATCTTCAAGGTAAGTTTTACTTTCTTAATCCTTAATTATTGTGACTCTATGTTATAGCTAATTGATTTCTTAAGGATTCTTGATTAAATTCTTGCCATAGCGATGTTGTGAAAGTGATGGTGTTTTGTATATTTTGCTATGGTTGAAAGTGTAGAGTATGATTCTGTTCAAAAAGTTCTTTATTGAAATAGAATTGGGGGAATTAAAGTGAGTGACTTGTATTATTACTAATGTTAATGCACCATGTCAAAGTATATGTCAGCTAAGTCTGAGTACCCAACAATAACACTTAATTGGTTGATACTAACAAATTAAGTGTGGGGTGGTGACTTCACCACCCTCATCTTAATTATAGTTAGTTTCATTATGTGGGCTGACGTGGATGATATGATGAACACAGGAAAAATGGCTCTAATAATGATCTCAACGCAGGTGGCATGACTCCTAATGTGGATAAGGAGTACTACTAGCCAGGTTCTATATCTTGTTATTTGCACTGGCGATAGTGCTTAGCCTAAGTGTGGTATGGTTGGTTACTTAGCTACTTATTTTGTTAGAAAATAGTACCTTCTCCTTAGCATTCTTCTGTGATGGGATTAGTTATTTTGTTTATTTTGTTTCTTGTTAGATGTTTATTCTATTTAGTCATAATTAGGTATTTTTCTCAATGATGGATGGATGATGACCGTCTTAAGATAAAATTAGTCATTTAATTGCATGTAACTGTTCTTGTGGATCACATAACATTATAACATAAGTATGTGATGGATCATTACATTTGAAACACCTAGGCTCTAGTCGTGACTCTTGTTGTGATTATTCGTTTTATTTGAATTCATGTAATTATTGGGTTGAGAGTCTATAATGCTCCAAATTGAGTTGACCATGTGCCATGAGTGTGTAAGACTGTTGTATATTCCTTATTGCAACTAATGCTAGAACTTACTTGGTGTGTGTGCAAAGCGAAATAAAGATTATGAGTTTAGAAGATGATTTAGGCATTTCTTTGATAGTCATTGTTCATACCTTCTTTTGACCTACCTTTGTATATTATCTTAGCTAGCCCCATTGAGCCTTTATCTTGTTCTTTTGTTAGCCTCATATGTAGCCTATTCCATTCTTTAATAGACCGTAATTTGATCTAAAAGTTCCTAAGCACTTTAATGTAAAATCAATATGAGTTAGGAGTTTGACAATTAGAGGAAAAAGGTTAAATTGATGCCCTAAAGTCTATTTATTGGTGTGTGAAATTGATGTGGTTGGGAGTAGCAAAAATTGTTGAAAAAGTTCCAAATTTTATCCTGGACATATTACAATGAACCTGTTTTGGCCCTGGTCCTTCTTGGACATTGTGCACCTCAACTGAGGCAAATCGCTTAAGTTGAGGGTGGCTATTATAGGGGTACGTAGCATGAAAAGGGTGCAAAAAAATATTTAAAAGGGTTGCTTACTCCAACAATAGTGTTATTAATTGAGCTTAACGAGTTGGGGTGAAAAGCAAATCTGTGAAGATAGCAGAAGTGGAAATTGGTTGTTAGACCTATTTGATCCGTACAAGACCTATTTGATCCTAATCTTAGCATTCTGATATTAGTAAAGTATTACACTAAGGGAAAGTATATGATCATCAGTTGTAATTTGAGAATTCTTTGTGAGAGTGGGCGTAACTTAATTCTTGTACCCATTTTGTTAGAAATTGCATGATTGTGAGTGATTATGGGTAACTTTCTTGTTGTGAGGGCACATGGTTGATGAAGATTGGGTAATTTATATAATTTCTTTGCTTAAACGGTACACATGAAATTTCCAACTTAATGAGTCTATTCTTGAGCGTAGGTTGTCTCTAGTAATGATTCTTGAATCTACTTCCTGTTCATAATTGTAGTGTGAGCCTATTTAAGCATCTTCTCTTCCTTTGTGGGTTCTAAGGCTTGTGTAGTATGCATAAATGGATATGTTGTTTGAGGACGAACAAAGCTTTAAGTGTGGGGTGGTGATCTTGGGTGTATTTATACGCCTAAGCACCATAACTTATCCATATTTTAGCTAAGTTTAAAGAACAAAGTTCCTGGTTTCTTATGTTTTTTGCTCTACTTCTATGTAATTGAGCTAACCGATGTGATTAGCATGATTTCAGGTATTAATGAAGTATATGAAGACATAATGGGACTATGGAATGTGGATGGCATATGACACAAGAGAGAGTAGCAGTCTGGAACAAATGTGGCGCCTAGAAACTATGTCCAAGATTAGTTTATCATTTATAATTAGTTCAGGGACTTCGAAGGCAATTATGAGAGAAAAGATTATTAAAAGGCTTAATGCTGAATTTTTATTCATTATTGAATTATTCTGTATTATTTGGGATTGGAGAGAGACGGCTTACACCAAGGGAAAAAATGCTATTCATCTTCTCCACCAAGATCGTTCTAGTTTTTGGTATGATGAATATTTCTATTGTGATTTTCATTTTACCCATGAGTATCTAAGTTTATTAGTTAAGGTTATGGAAGCCTTGTAGCATACAATCTATCACTTTGGGTTTTGAATTCATTATGCATTAATTTTTTTACATCATACTCTCGCTTATGTTGAATTCTCATGGTTGCAAACATAGAGGATGTGCCTTAAAACACAACTTGTTCGAAAGAAAGGTTGATGTTCAAAAAAGAGAGTAGTGACAAGAAAATAGGATTTCCAACCCCTATTTCATATATTAATGCCTTAACAGGCTTAACTACTTGGAGATTTCGTATTGTTTTTTGGTAAACGTTTTTTATTCGAGAGAACTATAGTGAATTATTCCTTGATGGTTGAGAAACACTAGGATTATGTTATTAAATACAATACATTTCTCTGTAAGCACGATGCATGTATGTATTCGTAAAGCCCATAGTTAGAAAGTATTGAAAACTATAAGGTAGACATAACCCTAGCTTGCTATTTCTCTGAATTTGAATACTACTACACGTATTTCATCTTGTTAAACTGAAACCATTAATTTTTGAACTGAATCAAATCTCCCCTATTTATTTTACAAAAACGAACGATTAAAGTTAACTAATCTAAATACAACTTAATTAGCACCATATTCCTTGTGGGATTTGACCCCAACCTATTTGGGTTATATATTTGACAACGGCCGCTTACTCTTTCGTAAGATAGGTGTAATTTGGGCATATCAGTCATGAAGGTATACTTAAGGAAAGTCTGTGATTCCATAGAATGGGCTTTTGTTAAGGCGTATTGATACGGGTGTACTATGTTGTCCAACAAGTTCTACAAGCTGTCCAACAAGTTCACGACCATTCACACGTAGCCAAGCTCAGGAGTTACAAAAACTCCAAGCTATGTTCATGCAAATGGCCGTGTGTGAGTTGGTACTTGAGCCTTCCAATGGATTAAATGTTTTTAAGTGTGAAGAGGAGCCTTGAAGTGTAATAAACTTACACTCCAAGGACACCCCTTGGCAAGGGTAGGATGGTTATTTGTTATCTCACTTTGTGGACTAGTATAAATAGATAGTGTTAGGGTTATTTTGGAGTTAGTTCATTCATATTTTGGAAGACAACAAATACTTTGTAATATTTTGGAACTTCTCTCTTCCATTGGAGAAGCCCCAATTCCGAAAACTCACTAGTAGAGTGATACTAGTGTTGTCTCGTGGCTAGAAACTAGGGTCTTGGGATTCTTCGATTTCCTCTTGGTCCAAGTAAGAGCTTGGTATTAATATTCAGTAATCTTAGGGCCCTTTCTCTTGTTAAGGTTCTTAGATCATTGAATATTGTGTGTCAAGTTATTATCCCTCTTGTAATCTTGTTAATCTTGTGTTGTTGGAATCTTGAAGTCTAGTGAAGCCGTGTGAGGCTCTTTCGATTCACTAGCATTATTATTCACTTGCTTGTTCTTGTTGTTAATAGCATCTTCTTATTCTAAAAACGTGACTCTTAAAGGCTACTGAAGCCGTATGTGGCCTATTTCTATTCACTAGCACTTGTTGTTCATCTTGTTGTTCTTGTTGTTGTTTGTTTCTTGTGTTGTGATCTTGGGCTCATATCATTTGGTATCAAAGCTTGTGGTTGATTTTGTTCCAACAAAATCAATCTTGGGTTTGGTAGTTGAAAAATACCAAAAAAAAAAAGTTGCTGAAATCTGAAAATTCCAGAAAAAAAAAAAGAGAAATCTGTCCATCTTGTTCTTGGCCGAGAATATTGTGTTGTGTTGTTGTCTTGGCCGAGATTGGTGTTTGTGTTTTTAGATCTAGATGTTCTTTTGTTTTTCTAGTTTGTTTCTTGTGTTGATTTCTTTCTCATCAACACATAAGGCGTCTAAAGCTAAGTTGAGCTTAACATATTGACATTGCTATTGTGGACTTGAAGTGGTAGTATGATGAACTTGAAGTAGGCTGAGTTTGTGTGTTGTTGCTCGACTTTAAAGTGGGATATTGTTGGTGAATTATGGTTGTGTTCTTGAAGTATTGTTGTGGTGATCATCTTGATCTTCTCATCATCTCATATCTTGACCACTATAAAGACTAAAATAGATCCAAAAGGGTTGTAAGACAAAGTTGAAAAGTTGTTTGTGAAAAGACTTGCCAACATCACTTTCTTGACTTAACAACCACTTTTCCTTAAAACAAGGAGCCTTGTCTTGTGGAACTAGTAAATTCAAGCCGCATCTTTTTGAGTTGAAAAAAGTTGAAAAGTTACAAGACTTTACTTTCCCTCCAAAAGCAAAGTCATCCATTACAAAATTGTGAAGATTAAAGATTCAAGTTGTTGAACAAAACGTATGGACCCGTGACCAATTCCATGCAGCCACATCACCTTAATCACTGTTCACGTCATTAATTAAGCTCAATTTGGATATTCTAGTTTCTAATTATTGGTTCTTAGTTTCTTCTAATTGACTCGAGAACTAATTAGCAAGCTAGTACATTCCTACTAGGTTGTCAATTAGTCCTTTGAAACCTTGAATTCGTGTCATCGTTTGTTTGTGTGCTTTTGTCGTTTGAATACGTTGTAACTCCTTGACTCTAGTCCGACAAGAATTCTTTGAGTTTCAAACAAGAATCTACTCCAGACAAGAGCATACTTAAACCTTAAGGATTCATGGGTTACTAGACAATTTACAACACTTGTAGAGCTCGAATGTGAGTGATCCGAGAGTGTGTCAGTGGGGAGAGGTTTTAAACTAACTTATTTGTTACTTGTATAGGTGATACCTTTATAATGGAGGGAACCATGTCTCAAACCATGGATTCTAATGAAATGGAGAATATGAGGGTGACTCTTGAGGCTATGACTCGAGCTCTTGAAAGGTTGAGTACGAAAGTGGGAGCCATAAGGGGAGAAGTGATGACTATTAGTAAGAGGTTAGAACAAGTGGAGAGTTAAAGAAACTCTCTTCCTTCTATTCCTCGACATGTTTCGTCAAGTAGACATGATAGAAATTACTCTGCCACCGTTACTCCTGAAACATGGCCATAATTGCCAAATTCTTCACTAGCTCCACTAAATGCCACAATCCAAACCACTCATAACCCCCTAAATCGAGACTCCAATAGACCAACCCATTCCCAAACTCTTCAAGTTCTGCAAGAGGGACTCGGACGTCAAATACCTCCACAAAATCCGAACCCTCCCTTCCAAGCTCCACTAAACCAAAGACCACCACCTCCACAAAATCTAATCCCTCCAAATCAAGCTCCAAACGTCCAAAATCGTTCCTTCCACTTTGACAAATATGGTAGAGAGTATTATAAAGGGTATGGAACCTTTGACGATGCTTATATGAGGAATAAGAGATGAGAGGGGGATGTGTGGATCCAATAAGATACCAAGGGTATGGAGAAAGGGAAAACCAACTCCAAGAGAGAGACATAGGCATCAATACCATCAAATTGAGCCTACCTATCTTCAAGGGTGACAGTGACCCCGAGGTGTATCTTGATTGGGATTAGATGTATGATAAAGTATTTCAAGTGAATGATATATCGGAGGATAAGAAGAGTTGTCATGCCATAGCTCACTTTGAATGCTATGCTAAAACATGGTGGGAATATGTTGATAACGCTCAATCTACAGCTCTCGTGGGAGTGTAAAGCGGTCGTTAGCAAATATAGAACCCAACCTGGGTTGGGTGTCGATCCCACAGGGAATAGCTTGGCCAACAAGTAAGCAAAATTACTAACTTTTGGTGCAAGTCTCGTAAAAGGGGGGATTGTAATGTGTAATGAAAACAATAAAGTAAAAGCTGAAAATAGCAAACTAAAAGAGATTGTCACGTTGGTTGTCAACAATGAGAATTGAAGCGTTGGGGTTATGTCCACCTTCTGATGTATACGTCTCTATTGGCTATGAGTGTGTAGAGTCCTGACATGCAATTGCTTATAGAGAATTGTAGTCGATGGTAAATCCAAGCGTCTCTCGACCTGAACAAGGACTATTTCACTTTAACTCTCTCGAGCTTAAAGCGTGTCTAACGGTACGAATTCTCCAAGAGGTTAGTCCAGTTACGGCACTAGCTTTTTAATAGGAAAGGGTGTCCTACTACCTTGAAATTATCTCTTTTCCAGACAAATAACCTTTCTCTCGAACAAGTTAAATGTTAGACTGGCATTATTCTATGCGTCTGCAGCCACAAGAATGTAGATTAAGATGAAGAGCGTAATGATATAAGCAATATACTTGTCTTGAACTCTCAAACTCACAGCTATAGATAGTAACTCATTCGGCTTCCATAACCCCAACTAAGAGGTTTAGTTACCCATGAATGCGAAGGATATCACGATTTGTATGGTTGATGGCGCGAGAAGTAGGTGATAGGCGTGTGGTTTTGGTGATTCCCTAGCAAGTAACGATTCTCTTGTTGTGGAATAGATGAATAGAAGAATAGATTAGAAGTGTTTGTGGTGGAAGATGAGAAAGATGGAAGAAAATTAATAGTTTAAGAATGAATTTCTTGAATGAAGGGAGGAGTTGCCTCCACTAAGGGAGGACTTGATTAAAAATCTCTAGCATGATAGGGTATTTATAATACTCCTATCCTACTCCTACTATGCTAATGAAATAAATAACCAAATCCTACTAAACTAAGGAAATACTTAACCCATTTGTACTAGGTTAATGTAACATTCTCCTAATCCAAATAAACTAATGAAATACATAACCCAATTGTACTAGGTTAATGTATCATTGTCAAAATCCAGCTTTGTGTCTGTAAGTCCCCAAAGTCTTCAGAAATGTTGTTTTAGCCCGGGACAGATTTTCCATGCAGCAGTTTTGGTCCTTAGGCGTGTAGACTTCCTTCCCTTCCTTTGTGAGCTTTCTTTTGCGTCAAGTAAGCCATAAAATGCTGTATTTTGCATCATTTATACCTGAAACTTTCCTAATCATGTTCGTTAGCTCATTTACAGGAAAAAGGACTAAAAGTGCATGAAATAGATAATTAGTTCTCAAAACTAGGCTAAAATATGGGCAAAATATATTGATATAGGCACGTAAATTCGCCTATCATCAACACCCCACACTTAGAGCTTTGTTCGTCCTCGAACATATCATGTCCTTCTAAGCACCGACTTAAGATTTTTACAGCAACAACACAAAACATTTATCAAGACAAGCACAACAATTATCAACAAAGAGTAGCTTTCCTATTATAAGTAGAAACAATTTAACCTCAAGCATAGACTCGTGATGGTGATCAACTCGCATGCAAACGTTAAGGTACATAAAATCATATACAACTATCCAAAACTCATCAACCATGTGTGTCTCACAATATAGTACCCATAATCACTCACAAATATAGTATATTTTTCAAACATGGGTATCAAAGTGTCCTTGCACTCACTCTCACAAAAAATTCATATGTAGCAACTAATGACCATAAGCTTGCCCTTAATGTAGTACTCTACTAAATGTCGGAATGTTAAGATTAGGATCAAGTAGGTCTTTTGATGGTTGTAATGTAGGCTAAGGGACGGGTAGGACTATTTTGGCCAAGAATAGTGACTAGGTTCCTAAGGGCTTTAATACATCACATTGTATCATTGACACTTTTTTTCTTTCAACCTTTCTTTCTTTTATTCTTCCACCCTTGTTCTCATCTTTTGTTTTTCAATTTTAAGCACAACTCACTTTTCAGCTTTCTTTTCCTTTTTCTTTTCACAACATACCTCTTATGATAGCATTTTTTTCTTTTTCATAACACATTCAAGAACCATTACAATTTAAAGCATCATACTCAACCAATTTCCTCTTATGTTATCACATGACTTTTTCACTTTAAAGCACTTAGGAATTTGGATCAAATTACGGTCTTAAAAAAAATGGATTAGGCTTACATACAAGGTTGTCACAGAAATAGGCTAAAGGCTCAAAAGGGTTTAACTAGGATGATGTCCATGGGTAGGTAAAACTGAAGGTAAACAAATATAGGTTGTCAAAGAAATGCCTAAATCATATCCTAACTTACACTCCTTATTTTCTCTTTGCATACATACCAGGCAAGTTCTAGCATCAGCCACACACATAGAATATACTATTATGTCACACACACAAGGCACATGGTCGACTTGATTGGAAGTAATATAGACTCTTGACCCAACAAGTGAAGGAATTGAATCACACAATATCACATAATGAGTCATAACTAGAGCCTAAACGTCTCAATAGTCACAATTGTAACACATACTCTTGTTATAATCTCATGCTGCCTATCAAAATAATTTCATGCGAAGCTAGAAAAATTTTACTCCTAAAAAAACTTAAAAAAACGTCAAACGAAACAAACAAAAAAAAACGAACTCAAATAAACAAAGTAACCAAACAAACATAGGTGTAAACAGAGAAGTATAGCATGCGATACCACCACCCCACACTTAAACGGGACACTGTCCTCAGTGGAAAATAAATACGAGGAACCTGGTTGGTCAGACTTATCCTCTATGTCTGGGGTCATACCCCTTGCATTGGAATCATCATCAGAGTCGTCATCCTCAGAAGTTCCTCATAAGTATCCCACTTAATTCCAAGCGTGAGTCAAGGTATTTGCAGCGAGGAGGGTTCTCCTTGCTCCTTGCGGCCTCTTTTCTTGCTCTTTTGGGAAGTGGTAGCCTTTTTCTTTGCCTTGTCTTGCTTTGGGTGCCATTGTACCTGAAACTTGAAATAGTGTTAATGGTAGCACAATCTCAATGGTTACAATCTATACACAAGCAGTAGGGGTACCACCCCACACTTAGTTTGTTGATACGAATTAGTGAAGTGAAAGTGATCGATTACTTAGACTTCATCGACATACGTTTTAGGATTGTATTCCAACAAGAAAATCAGCATTGTATCACTTATTTGCAGCCATTGGACTACTTTCATGGTAGATATAGCAACACTACGACATAGGGGTTACCACATGGAATCGTTATTCTTACAACAAGCACAACCTCCTAAGTCGATAGGCACTATAATCTTATCCCGATGGCCGGGATAGTCTAACATGTAAGCAACCAAACAACACTCTTAAGCAATATTCATAGCCATATCAATTCAGAAAATATCATAACAATGCTATTGAAACCAAATTCAAGTCGGAAATAAGTCAAGAATTCCCTACGTATATGTTTACTCACATGATTATGTAACAACAATTCAAACACATGAACATCACCAACAATCTTATATGATTTAGCAATTTATAATAAGCATAGCAACGTAGTACTTACGATAAATAAATGAAGAATAAGAGAGTACTTACTTGCTTGAAGCTTGTGGAGACGGTGTTGTGAATTAGAAGAGCAAAAGAAGAAAATTTTGAGAAGATTTGGAAGGTTATGTGGCGCCTTTAGGGTGTTTTCTAATGTGGTTGTGTTGTAAAACTATGTCCCCTTTATATAGAAAGAGTATGGGTCGGGTTATGACCCATTTACAATCGGATTTGGGGACAAAATCACCACATATGCGGCGCATATCTCTTGGCATATCAATGACATATGCGGCGCATTGTCTATGGCATAATGGGACATATGCGCCGCATAGTCTATGGCATTTGTAGACATATGCGCCGCATAGTCTATGGCACATGAGATATTGAGACCAAATGCCATAGCATAGGCGGCGCATAGTCAAAAGCATACCTAGGAATAGGCGGCGCATAGTGTATAGCACACTAGATTCCGAGACCTTAGGCTATCAGATAGGTTGTGCATCGTTTGTGGCCTAGTTTTACCAAGGCCTAGCCTTCCTCGAAGCCTATTTTGATGAGGAAAAGGCTCAATCCATTGCCTTATGCATTACCATTCCTAACTTACCAACTTTACCATACAATGCGTCCAAATCGTCAATTGAAATCGATCTCCTCGTCGTATACTTCTTGCACCTATTTTTGCTCAAAACCAAATAAAAACGATTAGTACGATGGGTTGCCTCCCACCAAGCGCCTTAGTTTTGGTCGTGGCACGACTCTTATTTTTGGATTTTTTCATAAAATAAAACAAGTACTAGAATGAAAGGAAAAATGATAAAACGATAAAACGATAAAATGATAAAACAATGGGTTGCCTCCCATCTAGCGCCTTATTGATTGTCGTGGCTCGACGTAGTTATCTCGAGTACTCAGACTTCGTCGAGGTAAGTTATGGATCATTTTCTAAAAGGATTTAGACGACAATGAGGCTTACCTGTGGGCATGCAAATTTTTTCGAGCTGGCTCATACGTTTCTCCAGAGAGTCACCAATTATATCATCAATAGTCCAACCCATAGCTCTCTTGTACCTCATCAGAGCAGAGATGAGAGCCTCCACGTACTGTTCACTTAAATCATCCGCCACACTTATCGAAAGTATATTTCTACTTTCCAAGAACACATACCTTAGATAGTCGGGGAGCTCTTGCGATTCTAGCATTGGTGGCTCATCAATGTGAGTCTTCGCTGTTGGTTGATTCTTGAGATCACAATCCGGTTTCTTAGGAGTATAAGACTCTATTTCTGTTAGATCACCCATAAGTTCTTCATAATCTTCATTATCCTCATGCTCAACATTCAGTGGCACAGCAGACAATGGCTCAACAGTAGGTTGTTTCTCTATAGATAATGCTTTCATATCCTCATAATGAACATCAGCTACAGATGACTCATTCATATCGCTGGGCTGCTTCATTGTTTTGCATATATCAAACCGTACCACTTCGTCAACCACTTGCTTGCCTTTTTCTGAAGTTTCCAGCACCTTACCACTTCTGGTAGTTATGGCCATGCATGACCCATCATTCCTTGGGTTTTGCACAGTATCGCTAGGTAAAGTGCCAGCCTTTCTTTGATTAAATGCTGCTGAAAGTTGGCTCAATTGCTGCTCTATTTGCTTGATAGAAGTGGAATGAGAATCAACTAGTTTCTTCATGGAGGACAAATCATCAATCACCTCCTTAACTCCTGCGCTCGTTGCTTCCACTCCTTTCAATAACTTAGCCATCATGTCTTCCATACTCCCAGAATTAGATGTGGTGGTATCACGTCTACCAGGGGGAACGTACAAACCACTCTTTTCATTTTTGTTCTTCCAACTACCTTGGTCTTTGTTTCCAGATTTATCATAATGGTTCCGACCTTGGTTTCCTTGGGCATTCCCACGGAAACCCCTCTGATTGTTTAAGTAGTCGGCCTCCGCTTCAGAATCAGATTCGTCTCTTCCTTTTAGCGCTACAGCTTTCACTTTTTCGGTCTTCCCTGATAATAAGTGCTTGGTAAGAAGATCCATCTGCATTTTCATATGAGCCATGTCTTGGTCACGATCCTCTTGTCTTCGCCTCTGCTCTGCAGTCATGCCAAAAGATAAAGTGGGGCTTGTTACCTCAGAATCCCTGGTATGCCAAGCTCTACTTTGCTTTGTCATCCGATCTAGCATATGGCTTGCCTGCCCAAAGGTGAGGTCCATAAAAGATCCTCCAGTCGCATTATCAACCACTGACTTAGTCACCGAATTCAAAGCTCTGTATAATATCTCCATCAAGTGGTCATTGGTCATATGGTGATTTGGGCACCGCATGAGCTTCGTCTTGAACCTCTCCCATGTTTCGTGGAGAGCTTCAGTTGGAAGTTGTCGAAAATTTATGATCTCATCTCTCAACTGTAATCTTTTGGATGGCGGAAAGAATCTTTCTAGGAAAGCGTCTTTCAATTGCCTCCAATTAGTAATAGAATCAGGAGTCAGCCCATTCAACCATAGAGTTGCCTCCCCAGACAGAGACAATGGAAATAGACGTAATCGAATTGCATTCTGTCCAATGCCCGGATTGTCGAATGACTTGCATGTGGAAATAAAGTTGATCAGATGTATATTCGGATCATCGCCTGCTAGTCCACCAAATAATCCCTTGAGTTGCAAAAGCTGAATCATGGTGCTAGTGATATTAAACTTTGCTCCGGGTGCCAATGGCGGAAGAATAATAGCTCCGGTGGCACCAGGTCCGTCTAGATCGTCCTCTTCGTCATCAAAAGGAATTTGCATAGCTCGGCGATCATGCCTCAATCTCGCTTGACGATCTCTCCTCTGCATGCGTGCCGCCACCTCAGTAGTATGTCGTGGGTTTAGTAGCTCTTCATCGCCCAGATCCTCATCGTCAGGATTTGTTGCTCGCCTACAATTATCAATATTCTGTTGATGCACTTGAGCAGCCATCCTTTCAATTTCACGTTGTGCCTCCATTGATGCACTGAATAAACCTAAATAAAACAAAAACAACAACTAAAAGTAAAAGTACGAGAATCTTTGACCAAAGGGTCTAGTAATTATCACGAACTTGATTGACACTCGTATTCCCCGGCAACGGCGCCAATTTTTGATAACGCTCAATCTACAGCTCTCGTGGGAGTGTAAAGCGGTCGTTAGCAAATATAGAACCCAACCTGGGTTGGGTGTCGATCCCACAGGGAATAGCTTGGCCAACAAGTAAGCAAAATTACTAACTTTTGGTGCAAGTCTCGTAAAAGGGGGGATTGTAATGTGTAATGAAAACAATAAAGTAAAAGCTGAAAATAGCAAACTAAAAGAGATTGTCACGTTGGTTGTCAACAATGAGAATTGAAGCGTTGGGGTTATGTCCACCTTCTGATGTATACGTCTCTATTGGCTATGAGTGTGTAGAGTCCTGACATGCAATTGCTTATAGAGAATTGTAGTCGATGGTAAATCCAAGCGTCTCTCGACCTGAACAAGGACTATTTCACTTTAACTCTCTCGAGCTTAAAGCGTGTCTAACGGTACGAATTCTCCAAGAGGTTAGTCCAGTTACGGCACTAGCTTTTTAATAGGAAAGGGTGTCCTACTACCTTGACATTATCTCTTTTCCAGACAAATAACCTTTCTCTCGAACAAGTTAAATGTTAGACTGGCATTATTCTATGCGTCTGCAGCCACAAGAATGTAGATTAAGATGAAGAGCGTAATGATATAAGCAATATACTTGTCTTGAATTCTCAAACTCACAGCTATAGATAGTAACTCATTCGGCTTCCATAACCCCAACTAAGAGGTTTAGTTACCCATGAATGCGAAGGATATCACGATTTGTATGGTTGATGGCGCGAGAAGTAGGTGATAGGCGTGTGGTTTTGGTGATTCCCTAGCAAGTAACGATTCTCTTGTTGTGGAATAGATGAATAGAAGAATAGATTAGAAGTGTTTGTGGTGGAAGATGAGAAAGATGGAAGAAAATTAATAGTTTAAGAATGAATTTCTTGAATGAAGGGAGGAGTTGCCTCCACTAAGGGAGGACTTGATTAAAAATCTCTAGCATGATAGGGTATTTATAATACTCCTATCCTACTCCTACTATGCTAATGAAATAAATAACCAAATCCTACTAAACTAAGGAAATACTTAACCCATTTGTACTAGGTTAATGTAACATTCTCCTAATCCAAATAAACTAATGAAATACATAACCCAATTGTACTAGGTTAATGTATCATTGTCAAAATCCAGCTTTGTGTCTGTAACTCCCCAAAGTCTTCAGAAATGTTGTTTTAGCCCGGGATAGATTTTCCATGCAGCAGTTTTGGTCCTTAGGCGTGTAGACTTCCTTCCCTTCCTTTGTGAGCTTTCTTTTGCGTCAAGTAAGCCATAAAATGCTGTATTTTGCATCATTTATACCTGAAACTTTCCTAATCATGTTCGTTAGCTCATTTACAGGAAAAAGGACTAAAAGTGCATGAAATAGATAATTAGTTCTCAAAACTAGGCTAAAATATGGGCAAAATATATTGATATAGGCACGTAAATTCGCCTATCATCATATGTCAAACGGTTTGGTCATGAGTTGATTGATGGACAACCACCACTATGGTTTCGATTGAGGTATCTAATGAGGCAACGGTATCTTCCTGAAAGTTATCATCATAAGTTGCTTGCTAGGTTGTATAATTTGCGACAAGGGAATCGAAGTGTGATGGAATATTATGATGAGTTTCAACAACTCATGTTGAAGCTTGATCATCTGGAGAACAAATTGGCCATGACATCATTCAATTCAATGTGGGTTGAACAAATAGATCTCCACTCATTTGACGCTTCACAAGTTTGACACCGTTGAAGGAATTTTACAAGCGGCTCTTGAGATTGAAAGGGAGCTTAAAGAGAGGTCGTCGTTCAAGTCAAAGGGACCATCAACGTCAGGTTGGACAAGAAGCAAATATATGGTTCAACAATATTCAGGTTGGCCCAAAAACAAGGACCAACCCTCCACTATATGGCTTCCCAAGCCTAAAATAGTCCATAAATTTCCTCCCCGATAAGAAGCTCACGAGTATCCTAATCCTAAAGGGTTCCAAAGTTTCAAGTGACAAGGTTGGGGATATAAATCCAATAAATGTCCAAACTGACACAATGTGATCCTAAGGGAAGGGATATTGTATTACCTTGGTAAGGAAGTGGGTCTTGAAAAAGAAGATAATAAGGCCGAGCCTCGAGATGGAGAGGAACCCAAAAATAAGCCACATGATGATGATGGTGATAATTGTGAGGATGCTTATCCACAATAAGGGGAGTGCATGGTTCCAAACTTTGTAGTGAGGTGTTCCATGATTAGTAAGGAAATAGATGATCCTATTCAATGGGAGAATCTATTCCATACTAAATATCTCGTGAAGGGAAGTGTGTACACTTTGGTGATAGATAGTGGTAGTTGTGCAAATGTTGTTAGTGTTGCTATGGTGAACTTCTTGAAATTTCCAACTATATTTCATACTAGCCCTTACAAGTTGTAATGGTTGAATGAATATGGTGAATTAAAAGTCATGAGGCAATATGTGATACGGTTTAAGGTAGGAAACTACCACGACGAACTGCTTTGTGACGTAATACCAATGGAAGTGTGTCACTTGTTGTTAGGTAGACCTTGGAAATATGATAGGTCTACCAAATATGATGGGAGGTCTAATCGATATACACTTGAGAAAAATGGCCGAAAGGTCACACTTCATTCACTTTTGCCTTCACAAGTGAATGAGTTGTATCAAAGGATAAGAGAATTGAAAGAAAAGAAAAGGGGAAGAAATCCAAAAATAAATAAAAAGAAGGGGAACCCGTAGGTGGGGTAGTGGGGATATCCGGGGCTGCCTCAACATCAAAGGGAAAAGAAAACATGGTGATGTTGGTTAGAAAGAAGGAGCTCTTTGTGGATCATGATGAAGAGACATCCATGCTTCTTTTGGCACATTGTTTTAACACTAACCCCACTAATTCTTTTATTTCTCCTTTGACTTGTGTGTTGTAGGATTATGAAGATATTTTTCCCAAACAACTTCCACAAAGAAAACCCCCGCTTCAGGGAATTGAGCACCAAATAGATGTTGTGTCGAGATCATAATTGCCCAACAAAACGGCTTATAGGAGCAACCCAACAGATACCAAGGAATTGCAATGCCAAGTTGAGGAACTCCTCAATAAATAACAACGGGTATATCAAGGAGAGTATGAGCCCTTGCACGGTCCCAGTTCTACTAGTTCCCAAGAAATATGGGACTTGGCATATGTGCATTCATTACCGAGCCATCAATAAGATAACGGTAAAATATCATCACCCTATTCTTAGGCTAGATGATATGCTTGATGAATTGAGTGGTTCGTGTTTGTTTTCTAAAATTGATTTGAGGAGTGGCTATCACCAAATTCGTATGCAACCGGGCGATGAATGAAAAACCGTCTTCAAGACCAAATTCGATCTCTATGAATGGATGGTTATGCCATTCGGCCTAACAAACGCTCCAAGTACTTTCATGAGGCTAATGAATTATGTGATAAAGCCTTTTATCGAAAGGGTTATTGTTGTCTACTTTGATGATGTGTTGGTGTATAGTAGGTCCTTAGATGGGCATGTAAAACATTTACAATGTGTGTTTGATGTCCTCTGAAAGGAGAAGTTATATGCTAATTTAGAAAAGCGTTCTTTTTGTGTCCAAGAAGTTGTATTTCTCGATTTTGTGGTGAGTTCAATAGGGGTCGAACTAGATGAATCTAAGATTGATGCTATCAAAAATTGGCCAACTCCCAAAACCATAGATGATGTGAGAAGTTTCCACGGGTTGGCTAGTTTTTATAAACGTTTTGTCAAAGGATTTAGCACTATTGTCGCCCCCTGACCGAAGTAATTAAAAAGGATCGGCCTTTCAAGTGAGGAGATGAACAAGCTAAGGCCTTCAAGGACTTTCCCCTTTGTTACAATTGTCGAATTTTGACAAAACTTTTGAGGTTGAATGTGATGCTAGCAAAGTTGGTATAGGCGCAGTTTTAATGCAAGAATTGAAACCTATTGCCTACTTTAGTAAAAAGCTCAAAGGAGAAACTCTAAACTACTCTATGTACGATTTAGAGTTGTATGCCTTGATTAGAGCCTTGGCCACTTGGCAACATTATCTATGGCCTAAAGAATTCGTGATCCGAACGGACCATGAGTCCTTGAAGCATCTTCGGGCACAAGATAAGCTTAACAAATGGCATGCCAAGTGGATTGAGTTTCTTGAAACTTTCCCTTATGTTATTCATTACAAGAAGGGTAAGGACAATGTGGTTGCCGATGCTTTGTCTCAAAAACACGTTCTTATGTCTACTTTATCTTCAAAATTGATGGGTTTTGAGATCTTAAAGGAATTGTATCCCAAGGACCCTCACTTTGCTCCTATCTATAGGGAATGCGAAAAATGGGGTAGGGACAAATGGGATTCATCTAGGGGTTCAAATCCCTATGCCAAGTTTGACGGTTACTTATTTAAAGTTAGGAGATTATGTGTACCCTCTAGCTCTTGGAGAGAGTTTTTTGTGAGGGAAGCACACAATGGCGGTCTAATGGGTCACTTTGGGGTCGAAAAGACCCTCGGAATATTGGAGGAGCAATTCTATTGGCCAAAAATACACAAGGATGTGTCTAGGATTTGCGGCCAATGTGTAGATTGGAAAGGAGCCAAATCTCGGCTCCAACCTCATGGGTTGTACACCCCACTACCCACCCCTTTACATCCTTGTCTTGATATATCTATGAATTTTGTGTTAGGGTTGCCAAGGACTAGTAGAGGTCAGGATAGTATCTTTGTTGTAGTTGATCGATTTTCTAAGATGGCACACTTTATTCCATGCTCTAAATGTGATGATGCACCTAGTGTGGCCTCTTTTTTGTTGATAATGTTGTCAAGTAGCATGGTGTTCCAAGGACTATTGTGAGTGATAGGGACTCTAAGTTACTAAGTCATTTTTGAAAGTCCATATGGGGTAGGCTTGGTGCCAAGTTGTTGTTCTCCACTTCTTTCCACCCACAAACCTATGGCCAAACGGAAGTAGTAAATAGGACTTTGGGTACTATGTTACGTTCCATGAATAAGGGAAAATTGACTTCTTGGGAGGAACACCTACCATTGATTGAGTTTGCCTATAATCGTGTCATACACTAAAGTACGGGAATGACTCCCTTTGAGTGTGTCTACGGCCTCAAGCCCTTTACCCCTTTAGATTTAACTCTTTTGCCAAGTGATCTTATGATTAGCCTAGATGAAAGAAAGCGGGCAGATTTTATGAAAAAGTTGCATAAGAAGGTGCGGCTTCGACTTGAGAAGAAAAATCAAGATATTGCAAAGTGGGCAAACAAAGGAAGAAAGAAACTCATTCTTAAACTGGGAGATTGGGTGTGGTGCACCTTAGGAAGGATCGGTTTCTATCTCAAAGGAAGACCAAATTGATGCCAAGGGGTGATGGTCTATTTCAAGTACTTGAAAGAATCAATGATGATGCATACAAGATTGACCTTCCCCCGGAATACCAAGTGCACAACATTTTCAACGTGTGTGATCTTTCTCTAGTAGATACGGTTGAGGATGACCAAATATCAAATTTGAGGTGAAATTCTTCTCAACATGGAGAGGATGATACGGGTGTACCAAGATGTCCAACAAGTTCTACAAGTTGTCCAATAAGTTCACAACCATTCACATGTAGCCAAGCTCGGGAGTTACGAAAACTCCAAGCTATGTTCATGCAAATGGCCGTGTGTGAGTTGGTACTTGAGCCTTCCAATGGATTAAATGTTTTTAAGTGTGAAGAGGAGCCTTGAAGTGTAATAAACTTACACTTCAAAGACACCCCTTGGCAAGGGTAGGATGGTCATTTGTTATCTCACTTTGTGGACTAATATAAATAGATAGTGTTAGGGTTATTTCGGAGTTAGTTCATTCATATTTTGAAAGACAACAAATACTTTGTAATATTTTGGAACTTCTCTCTTCCATTGGAGAAGCCCCAATTCCGAAAACTCACTAGTAGAGTGATACTAGTATTGTCTCTTGGCTAGAAACTAGAGTCTTGGGATTCTTTGAGTTCCTCTTGGTCCAAGTAAGAGATTGGTATTAATATTCATTAATCTTAGGACCCTTTCTCTTGTTAGGGTTCTTAGATCATTGAATATTGTATGTCAAGTTATTATCCCTCTTGTAATCTTGTTAATCTTGTGTTGTTAGAATCTTGAAGTCTAGTGAAGCCGTGTGAGGCTCTTTCGATTCACTAGCATTATTATTCACTTGCTTGTTCTTGTTGTTAATATCATCTTCTTATTCTAAAAACGTGACTCTTGAAGGCTACTGAAGTCGTATGTGGCCTATTTCTATTCACTAGCACTTGTTCTTCTTGTTGTTGTTTGTTTCTTGTGTTGTGAGTTTGGGCTCGTATCACGTATGCTAGCTGAGTTGGGTTTCCTTTACAAGTTTATAGGTTGGGTAATCAAATGTATTTCCAGTGTTTCTTATTCTTTGGTTATGCATGGTAGTTTGACCAAACCTTTTGATCGGAAGAGAGGATAAGGCAAGGGGACCTTTTATCTACATATCTTTTTCTGATTGCAATGAAACACTTACAAAGGGAACTTACATAGGTTGGTCAACATAGAGATTTTCATTTCCATCCTAAATACAAGAAGTTGGGGATCATGCATATATGTTTTGCAAATGATTTGTTAAAATTCTGTACAGCTGAGCTTCATTCTATTCAACTATTCAACTACATAAATCTCCTAGGTTTCTTTTACTTAAGTGTCGTGTTAGTATAATTTTGTATTTGTTGCTTGAGGACAAGTAAACATTCTAAGTTGAGGGCGTTAATGTACCGTGATTCTACGATATTTTTTATGCTTAAAACATGAAAATTATGGGTTGTTCATGAGTACGTTTGGATAGATATAATGTGTTTTTCTGTGTTTGTGCAGGAAAATAGATCCCGAAAACGAAAGTTGGCAAACAAGCTAAAAATATTTATGTTTTGACTTGTGACTTGTAGAGTATGAATCGTAGGTTGAAGTACGCCTCATACTCAGTCTCGTACTGATGGTCAGAGATGGTGTATTTTTTATGTTGATACCACGACTCGTTCAACGACTTATGACTTGATAGTATGAGTCGTACTGTGACTCATAGATGAATGTAAAGCAAGTTCCAACAGTATGAGTCATACCACAACTCACATGACCGTTGATTTCAATAATGCAGGCCTATACTCTGACTCGTAGGGCAGAAGGAGTGCAAAGTGGACTTGGGCATCACGAGTTAATGAATGAATCCTAAGTCAAGACCATGAGTCGTACACTGACTTGTGGAAAGCTAGAGAAATTGGCAAATTTTAAAGACCACGAATCATACCCTATTGACCATGAGTCGTGATCCTAACCTGCAATTCGTGGCATGCTGGCGAACCTACAATCCTAGTTCGTTTAGGATAGATTTGTTTTGTCTATAAATATTTTCCTTAGATTTTTATTTACAATTTATGCACCCTAAATACGTTACGCTTTGTATTGCTTAAGAACATAACTCTCTTTAGATTTTGAGCAATAACATCCATTAATTCTTGGTTATTGATTGTGTCCTAATAATTCAAGATTGCGGATTTCATCTATTCACTTTATAAGCTTATAATTATGTTTTCTACCATAAATTTCGATTGTGTGCTAGCAAACATAAGTAGTTTCATCTCATAGTTGTTGACATTATGATGAATTAACAAAGTTGGTTAAAGTACTTAGTGATTCTGAAACAATATTTATGCATGTACTATTCCTCTCTTCGTATTGATTGCTTTTTAACGATTGCAAACATTAGAACTTGCCTTGCTTCTTAATTTGCTTGACCAAAGAGAGACCAAATAGGAAAAAACAATTAACAACAGCGATTACCCAGGAAAGCTAATATGAGATTAAGGGCAAAGGTCCTTAAGCAAACACTTATCTAATTAACCGGTGATTGAGTAGCATTAATCTATTTAGAGCCAAAAGCCATTTAAGTAAACCTAACTTACAAATTCTGCATGTTAAGCATCAAAATATATCACTAATACTTTATGCTTACTGAGTTATGAAATCATCAAAAACATAGTCCAAGTCCATTCACTGATTGATACAAACTATGGACACTACGCCAACTTCGTTGGATTTTATATTGGATTCAACGACTGTTTTATACTTCATTGCGAGATACAATTTAAACAACATCAATACATTAAGCCACAAGTTCGAATCATACCACAAACTAGCCTACTCCCTCTATCTTAATTTATAGGTTTCATTTTATTTTTTAATCAGTCCCAACAAGAATGATACATTTTTATATTTAGCAACCATATAATTTTGAAACACCCATTTTACCCTATAAGAAATCACTTACAGCCACCCATTTTAGGCGGAGGGAGTATTATTTTATTGAATATTAGATAAGGCCAATTCCATTATCCATGAAGTTTCTACCCGTACCACTGTTTTTTTTTAAAAAAAAAAAAAAAAAAAAAAATCATACGCTAATACTTCTGTTATGCAGAGGATCTGAAAAAAAAAAAACAACACCACAAGGGTATATTGTATGCAGTCTTATCTTGCATTTATACTAGGCCTATTTTCAAGACTTAAACCTATGATCTCCTGATCACATGGCAACAACTTTACCAAGTTACTCCGAGGCTCTGCTTACCGTACAGCACTATCCACGGGAATTCTTCCGTTATCAAAAGAAAGAATTAGAATGATCTGATCCCCAAAAATTATGGTATGGGAACAAAAAACAAGTTATTCCTCCGTCGCAATTTCACGGACATCCAAGTGGCTATGAGCAGAGGTTCAAAAGCAGAACAGACTACTTATATTAGAGTCAAACTTTGCTACATATAATGCAGAAACCCCCCATCAGTAATACCATTGCATTAGTTGATTCTTATAATCCAATACGTTAATGACAGTATCTACAAATTCTCTTATCAAAAAAACGCTAACGATCCTTTGCATTTCTACTAGCAAAAGTAAAATCTTCAGTAAAATTGCACCACGGATTTAGCAAAATATGACATAAATCACAACACAGAATGCATGTCACCCATGGGGAGGAAAGGGAGAACAAATCTTCATGTTGCTTCTTTTTTCTTGGCTCTCACTTTCCCTGTCCTTCGAATTGTGCCTTTTCTTTTATGTATGTGTTTGGGAAGGCGAGAGAAAGGCTATTATATATGTACAAGGGATCCACCACTTGCTGATATCACTGTACTTATCTGGTCCGAAACTCATTCCTGAATCTAGTTAGATTGTTGGAGAACTTATCTCTATTCTTCTGATCCAAGCTTCGGGTTATATCAGCCATAAGTTTGTCAAAGCACAGTGAAAGACGTTGTTGTAGGTCTGCTGGCTGCAAATAAAAATGGATAAACTGGAGCTGTCAGCACATGTAAATAGATCATTAGTCCAAGAAGGATTGCTCATATATTTGCGTAGATACTACCAATCCACCTCTTTCGCCTAGTAGCAGAAAAAAGATTGTTCGATAACAAACAACGATAACAACAAAATCAACAATTGCAACAGACAGAATAGATTATTCCAAAAAAAATTGATTCTCATACCTGTGAAGTTAAAATCTGAGCTCTTAAGCTTGAGAACATCTGCAAGATGTGAGGTAATCGTATCAGGTATAGCAATCACCAACAATTCTTGTCCACTATAACGGCATTTTAGAATCTATACTATTCTTGCTTTCAAAATGTAATGCATTCATCAATTGATTTCTTCCTATACACAAAATTATAAATAATCATGAAACCTGTGGTGCAGGTGGTATCCACATTGTTAGCTCCCATTATATATCATTTGCATCAAAAGTCGAATAATTTGATGAATTGGAATGAATTTTTAACAAAGAAAATTAGTCACAAGGGAACTCCATGGAATAAACCACAACCTTTTAGAAAGAAACAATGGACCAGCAAAGGGGCAACACCAAGCACAGTGGATACAAAGACTCTTTCTGAGATTGAATTGATGTAGAAGCTAAGAATATATCTCAAGCAGGATTAACTCTGATGATTCAATCAACATTCATAAAGCTATGTTTTGTTTTTGTTTCTAATTTAATTTAAAGAAATTTAAAATGTGGAACAGGTGTCAACTTGCCCACAGAACCCAATACTCCATTTCTTGAAAACTGTGTATGTGAAGTTGGATTCGCAGGCGGTTTGTAAGAGGGATAGTTTTAGGTATATTGGGTCTATGATTCAGGAGATAGAGAGATTGACGTGGATGTCTCTCACCGTATTGGGGCAGGTTGGATGAAATGGAAGCTTGCTTCGGGGATTTTATGCGACAAGAAGGTGCCCCTCAAGCTCAAAGGCAAATTCTATAAAGCTGCGATCCGGCCGGTTATGTTGTATGGAGAGGAGTCTTGGCCGGTTAAGAACTCTCACGTCCAAAAGTTGAAGGTGGCGAAAATAAGGATGTTGCATTGGATGTGTGGATTCACGAGGGCTGACAGGGTTAGGAATGAGATTATTCGGGAGAAGGTGGGAGTGGCGTCGGTGGAAGATAAGATGCGGGAAGTGAGGTTGAGATGGTTTGGTCATGTGATGAGAAGGGGCACGGATGCCCCTGTTCGTAGGTGTTAGAGGTTGGCCTTGGATGGTTTCAAGCAGGGGAGGGGTAGACCGAAGAAGTACCGGAGATGAGTAATTAAACGTGACATGGGCAGTTACAGCTTTCTGAGGACATGACCCTTGATAGGAAAGTATGGAGGCAAAGCATTAGGGTAGAGAGCTAAGGTGGGTGGTCGAGTCGTAGTCTATAGTTAGGAGGGTTTGGTGTAGCTTGGTTGGTAGGTCTAGGGGTGGGGGAGGGGGATCCATTGTCTGTTCGTGTACTTTATTGTTGTGTTATTTTATTCCTGTTGCACGCTTTTGACGTTTTTGTCCTTTGTCCTTTTGTCTTGAGCCGGGGGTCTATCGGAAACAGCCTCTCTACTTCCCCGGAGGTAGTGGTATGGACTGCGTACATTTTACCCTCCCCAAACCCCACTAGATGGGAATATACTAGGTTGTTTGTTGTTGTTGTTGTTGTTTGTGTATGTGTGTGTCATAGTTGAGTTTCCGTCTTGTAGTTTTTGAAATAGCAAGAAAGGAATCTAAATGCTACAAAAATCAGTGTTACCTCTTCGCTAATGAGTATCATACTCAGCATTGGACGACTTAGGCTCCATTGGTTGCCACAATCTTCAAATAAAACAATCTCAAAGAGAGTCTTCAATATCTGTCGGGGAAAATGATTGCATTGGCATAACAAATGAAACAACTCAATATCACGAGACATTCTTTTTTCAGTACATTAAATTAAAATCAGTACGAAGAAGGTACAATGAAGGGTACAAGTAGAAGGGAATTACAAATATTGATAAAGTCCCTGTACTATCTAAAAATCCACAAATTCTAACATATTATCTAACAAATGACTCTTACACCAAAAGTAAAGATTTTGTAAATTAAACATCTATGCTTTACAAAAGAAGTGTGATTTATCTTTCCCTCAAAACTCTCTTGTTTCTCTCAAGACAATTAGTCCAAGAAGTTTGCGCTCTCATATATATAAATTCATATATGTTTAGTATTTTTTTTATTTTCTTATGTTTAAAAACATTGGTTAATGCAACTGCATCGTGTGCATTAGCTATTTTGTGAAAATACTGTGTGTTTTATCACCTTGCTTGATCAATAAACAACTTGATTCTCGCATCCAAGGTGTTTCTTCAGCTCTTGCAATCTATTCCAGCTCAGTAGAAAGACTGGACTTCAGAAACCATCTCATTCTTTGCTCCTCTTAAATTTGACTGATCCAGCATAGCAAGTCTTTCCCAGGACAGATTCCTCTTTATCCGGCAGCATACTAAAGTTTTTCTCTTCCATTTTCTGATTCCAGCTTTCAATAATTTCAACTTTTTGGCTAGATATTTATCTATGTGGAGAGGAGTAATTTTAATCAATTCTTTATGGGGGAGGGGACACAGAGCACTTTCCTGTCTTGATGGGGTTACATCAAGGTTCGACGCTTAGTTCGTTTCTTTTTGCCTTGGTGATGGATGTTTTGATGCAGCACATTCAAGATGAGGTGTCTTATTGTTTGCTTTTTGTGGATGATGTGGTCTTGATTGATGAGACACGTAGTGAAGTTAATGCTAAATTGGAGGTTTGGAGGCAAACTCTTGAGTCTAAAGGGTTTAGGTTGAGTAGGTCCAAGACGGAATATTTGGAGTAGCAAGGTGTCTCATGAGTCCGATGTGGTTGTTAAGTTTGACACTCATTCTATCAGTAAGAGAGAGAGTTTCAAGTATCTGGAGTCGATGATTCAGGAGAATGGAGAGATTGACGAGGATATCACTCATCGGATCGGGGTAAGGTGGATGAAATGGAGGCTCGCCTCCGGTATCTTGTGTGTCAAAAAGGTACCTCCCAAACTTAAAGCCAACTTCTACAGAGTGGTGGTTAGACCGGTTTTGTTGTATGGGGCGAAGTGTTGTCCTGTAAAGAAGACCCACATCCAAAAGATGAAGGTGGCGGAGATGAGAATGCTTCGGTGGATGTGTGGGTGTACTAGGAAAGATAGGATTAGGAATGAGGTTATTCGTGATAGGGTGGGAGTGGCTTCGGTGGAAGCCAAGATGAGGGAGGCGAGGTTGATTTGGTTTGGTAATGTGATGAGGAGGAGCACGGATGCCTCAGTGCGGAGGTGTGAGATATTGGCTAGGGATAGTTTCAAGCGAGGTAGAGGTAGACCGCAGAAATATTGGAGGGAGGTGATTAGACATGACATGGAGCAGCTTCAGCTTACCGAGGACATGGCCCTGGATAAGAAGTTGTGGAGGATGTGAATTAGGGTAGAAGGTTAGTACGAGTTTAGGATGTATGTTTTGGTGTGGTATTTGAATATGTTAATTTTTATTGTATCTTGTTTTATTTCTATTCATTGCTATCTTAGATTGTTTTATTTTGAGCCGGGGGTCTATCAGAAACAGCCTCTATCTCACTTTTGAGGTAGTGGTATGGATTGCGTACACTTACCCCCTCCCCAGACCCCACTTGGTGGGAATATACCGGGTATGTTGTTGTTGTTGTTGTCTTTATCTGGATTGTTTCTCTAATTATATGATGTCCGTGTTCCCTTTACCAGCAAAAGTTGAAAAGAGATTTAGACTCCTTGAGAAGAAATTTATTTTAGCAAGGCAACAGGGAGAAGAAATGTTTTCATTTGGTGAAATACAGTTCTCCTAGTCTTAGTAAAGAGTGATGGGTTCTAGGTATCAAAATTTAAGAATGCATAACAAAAGTTTACTGATGAAATGGCAATGGAGATTTAGTTTAGATGAGCAAGTTCTATGGATAAGAGGTATCTGACAGCCGTGTTCCAGAAATGTAATTACTCCTTATGGATTGAGTGTAGGGAGAACAATCTCATTTTTGTCTTCTTTTCCTGCCAATACCAGAATAAATGTTGGGAATGGAGTGAGAAACTATTGGAATGACAATTGGATAGGCGACGGTCCATTAAAAGACACTTTTCCTGATTAATTTTGTTTAAGCCTGTACCTACTGTTACAATCCATGAGGATAGAGATCTTCAAGGACGGAATCTGAATTTAGGTGACTTTTTCATGATTGGGAAGTCACCAGAGTTGCTGAAATTTCAGTTATCTGAGACAGTTTAAAGGTCTTACAACAGATGAAGATAGACGAGTATGGAAGAAACAAAGCAAGGGGGAATACCCGGTGAAATCTCCCTGTGACGCACTAATTCACAAAGGCCAGCAGGTAAAATTTGGCTCTGGAAACACATCTCAAAGGTAAAATACCATTCAAGGTGGCTTGCTTTATGTCGAAAGCTGTGAAAGAAGCATGTCTGACTCAAGATAATTTGATGAAGAGGGAATTGAAGCTGTGCTCAAGATGCTATATGTGTGAAGAGTCAGAGAACAATAATCACTTTTCTTTTGCATTGTGGAGTCACTATTCAGCTGAATTTGTTCTTAAACATGAAAGGCATCAAATGGGCCATGCCAAGGTCTGTTGAGTTCATAGCTATGCTGGAACAATACTAGGGGCTGTTGTCATTCAGAAATTAAAGACTGCATTGACTATGGCAGAGGGTGGTTTCACCATTTGTTCTGATGCGTCTCGGGGCGGATTGGGTTGTGGCTAATGCAGTACGTAAAGTGGCAGCATATGCTTCTCAACAGCTAAAAATTCATGAGAAGAATTATCCGACTCACAAGTTCGATTTGGCCATAATCATATCTGCACTCGATCTGACATCACTATTTTAAGGTGAGCCGTGTGAAATCTGTACTGATCACAGGACTTTGCAATATATATTCAAGCAAAAGAGATCTAAACTGAGGCAACGATGGTGGTTAGATGCAACACCCCGGATTCTTGGTCCTTGAAAATTTCTGAAATTTTATCCTCACTGTCCGGACTACAACTCCTTGCGAGTCGCAGGAAGTCTTGACGAGTCGTAGGACCCTAATCGTAGCCTGACCAGTGTGTGTGGCTAAGTTTCCTATCCTGATTATGAGTGGCTTCTAACGAGTCGTAAAGACTACATGAGTCACAGGGTACAAATCATAGGGTGACTAGTGTGAGGCACAAATGGTTCTGTCTTGGATACGACTTGGACCCTACGAGTCGTAGGGTCACGATACGAGTCATATGATGGGAGTCGTAGGGTCAGCAGTATGTATGCCTAAAAACATTGTCTTGACTACGACTCGTGGTAATGATTCGTAAGGTACCTAAACGAGTCGTTACGAGACCCGTAACGACTGGCAACAATTTTTCAGCTTTTAAGTTGAGGGCACTTTGGACATTTTCCTCTTTACCCACTTAATACCCACGATCATAAAACACCGGTGGGGCGTTATTTTCAACACTTACTCTTAGCACTCACTCAACTCTCTTAATTCTCCAAGGTCAAGATACTTAGGGGTCGTTTGGTAGAGTGTATTAAAAGTTTAATACATGCATTAGTAGTACCATGTTTGGTATCATATTTTTGACCATGCATAACTAATACTTGTATTAATTATACAGTCTATTGTGTATTGAGGTGTGTATTAGTAATACACACCATTTTTCATGTATTAGTAATGCAAGACTTTCAACACATGTATTAATTTATTAAATGACATTACTACCCCTTAAATTATTTTCCCTCCTTTTCCCACCATAACACATCCCCTATTCCTTTCCCACCATGTTCAAAAAATGCTCTCTCTATTTTTGTACTCTACCCTGGAAAAGAGGGTGTTATTTGATGAACTTGTATGAGATAATTTTTGTACTCTACCATGGAAAAAAGGGTGTTAGTTGATGAACTTGTATGAGATACAACAAAAAGGGTTCATCCGAGAAGAAATTCTCTACATAGTTACCACAGTAAGTTTACATTGTATTCAAGTCCTCAAATTTGTTCTTATATATATTGGATGATATTCTTGGACATTTAACTGCAACTTGCTTGCTATAGAAACTTTGAAATGTTAATACTAAGTATTATAATCATAAAGTTCAAAGTATTTAGGATGATTGTTTCTGTATTTACATTTTTATTTCTTGTAATTTTCACTTTGAAATAGGAATTTGTTCGAGCTTTGTTGCTTGTACACCTTGAAAACAATCTGAAATAGGAAGTTGTTTGAACTTTGTTGCTTGTACACCTTCAAAACAGACTGTAAAAGGAAGATTGAAGGAAGAGCAATTCAGTAAAAAAGCATTTTTTTATAAAAATTATATAAATATATATTATCTTTAATACATCAAACCAAACGCTATGTAAAAAATAATGTATGTGTAACTAATACAAGCATTGTTAATACTTGCATTAATAATACAAGCATTACTAATACACCATATTTAGCATTATTCTTATACAGTCTACCAAACGACCCCTTAGGGTTTCCAAGAAGTAGGTCATCCAAAGGCTCAAGGGTTGATTTCTCTCATAAATCTTGGTGTTTTAAGGCATGTTACTCTTCCCCAATTATTACTTTATGAAAAACATGTATTTAAATGGTTTAATTGGATGGTTTTAAATGTAAGTTTTCATGCGGTTGAGGATTTTGACACGGTTGATTCTTAAATTGTTATCCCATGATTTATTATGCATTGTTTATGCTTTATTAATGGTTTTGAATTTGTGGGGTGCATGGGAATGTTGAATAAACTCAGGGGTCATGGTATTCCCCAAATTAAAGTTCTGAAATTGGAATTGGTTATTAAAAATTGTGTTCCCTCAACCCACTTGTACAAATGGCTTTGGATTGTGAAATTGTCACTTGGTTTGACTTACTCACCTATGTTATTGCATTGCATAAATGACTAAACAATGAACATGGATTTTGAAAGCCTTGTTGGCTATGATTTGACTTAATGAACAAAGGGGGTCGAGGCATTCCCCCAATTTGAATTGATAAAATAAAGGGGGTCGAGTCATTCCCCCAAGTTAATGTGATTGTTATGGCATAGAGATAAACTTGCAAGTGTAAGGGTATGACGATACTCATGGTGTACCTTAACAGTTGGTTCATTGGTTAATAAATGGGTCATGTGAAACTTGTTTTAAATTGGGCTTAATGGGGGTTATGTAACAAAGCCGTGAAGTTGTGGGTCTTGGATGACTTGTCCTGGAAACTCATGTATCCATGTTTGCTGACATGAAGGTTGGTCTTGATGACTTGTGTGCATAGTTCACACTATTGATATATTTATACCTTGGATTGACGTGGGGTCAGGGCATTCCCTGGTCTTCCGTGATACATTCGGTACGTGCGGTTAACATACACTGGGCCCCTTTCAGCAGGGAGAGTTGAACCTATATAACTCGTGGGTGCCTGTTATGACGGTTGAGCTACATAGTCCAGGATAATGTTTTACTTCATGCTAAGCCATGTTCCCTATCCCGACATATAACTTATGTATGTATATGATGATGTTCACATGCTTTTAAGTTGGATTTGATTTGGCTTTTGGCATTATTTTATCCACCATCCTTGAGTTACGCTAATGCTCAACCCACTAACCGTCTCCGGACAGCTGTATCCCAAGCGATGCAGACACCGGAGATACATCTATTTTTCCTGCACAATGTTAGGTGGATCGGCTCGGTTCGCCGGTCGTTAGTGGTAAAGTGGTGAGCTTCCGTTCTCCGAAAGGCTTGGTCATTTCATCAGATTCCTTTCATAGACTAGAGTTGAGAGTTTCCATTATCATTCACATTATCATTGTCATTGACAGGGTCGGGGACATGTTCCGACTTAGATTGGTGTTTGATTTTGTTAGAGGTTTTGTGGATATTGTTGTGGACTTGGGTGGTTTTGGTTATTGGTTGTTGGATATTTAGTTATCTTGGAATTCCTTTGAGCTTTTATATCTCATCTTGTTATATGTTCAGAATTCAGCCTCTGTTGGGCATTGTATTTGGTATGACTAGGCAACGGGGGTGGTCTCCGATCCTTGGTGGACTTGAGATACCCGTCACAGCCAGGCCCTGGTTCGAGTCGTGACATTAGAGATACTTAATGATTATGATCTTACTACTCCCTCCGTTTTAAAAAGAAAGACCTGGTTTGGCTTGGCATGGAGTTTAATAAATTGAGAAGATGTGCCATATCATCACAAATACATATAAACTACCGATTATACCCTTAAGTTAACAAGAATAAACTTTAAATAAACTTTATGAAAAGAAGAGAAAGTGGAGTGATAGGTGTCAATACCAAAATAATTTTCAAATAATGCTCTGCTTCAAATGTGATATGGGATATATGCAGGTCAAGTTAGTAGGTGTACAATCTGCTTGTAACGTTTATACCCATTTTGTAGCTTTGGGCATCATCTTTTGTGTGACCTCTTTTTTGTATAAATTCCTAGATGTAGATGACCTCTTTTTTGTATAAGCTCCTACATGTAGATAGACTCTTTTGTATAAACTCCTACACTTAAAGTTGTGTAGTTTTATCTCTCTATTGGAAAAACTAATGTACATAAATAAGTAGTGCATATTAGGAACAGTATTTTTTTTATGCCCTTACATTTATCAAATCTTTTGGTAATTCAATGGTGATCTGCACTTGAATATGATGATCGCTAATAAGAAATTTTTTTTGTTGAAATTATGTATTCTCTCTGGCCAATCACGAGTATTGCATTAGGAAAAAAATGAAAAAGCACAAGGATTTGGGAAAAAATGAAAAAAGAAAGAAATTAAAAGTGAAAAGTTGAGGAGATTTGACAGGTTATAAACTTTCAATATTTATTGAATTTTTCATCCAATAAAAAAACATTAATCTGACATGTTTCTATATCAGTGGGTCCATGTTCTGAGTATTTTTAAATTGATGCAAAGGAAAAGGAAAAGAGTAATTCTTTTTGAATCGGACGAAAAAGGAAAGTATGTTATTCTTTTCGAAACGGAGGAAGTATTTTGTATCATCCCAGGAAGGTGAATGAGGTGACAGACGCCTAGAGTAGCTATAGTCTATGGGTAGCTTGAAATACAACCATGCAGCGAAGGACTGATTTGAGAAGCATCTAGGATAGATTCATCGTGCTTCTTTACAGTGGCTTCTCAAATCTAATTTGCAAAGGCACCATCCATCTAACTTGTGACTACTTCCTCATATCGTGCATCTTTCCAGACTATTTCTCATATATGAGTTGCGTAGCATCATGCTTCTTTCAGTGACTCCTCAGATCTGATTTGCATAATTTCGGGTCTTTCTGGTGACTCCTCAAATCCAATTTATGTAGTTTCACTTTTCGTCATTACAACAACACAACAACAACAACAAACCCAGTGTATTCCCACCTGGTGGGGTCTGGGGGGGGTAAGATGTACGCAGTCCATACCTATACCTCTAAAGAGGTAGAAAGGCTGTTTCCGATAGACCCCCGGCTCAAGACACACGATACCACACAATACAAAGTAGAGCACCGAACAGATTACAAGATTACATAACATAACATGCATAACATAAATACGGCATAAATGCGGCAGTCATAAGTAAAAGAAAAGGAAAACAGAAAACAGAAAGAAAACAGAGAAAAGCACCCAGATTCGTTCTAAAACAAGGAACAAGGAACACGGAAGCATACCAGGCTACTACCCCCAGCAAGTAATTCCCTACCGTAGCGACCCAAACTGGCCCTAGTCCTCTACCCTAATTCACGTCCTCCAGACCTTCCTATCTAGGGTCATGTCCTCGGTAAGCTGTAACTGCTCCATGTCCCGCCTAATCACCTCACCCCAGTACTTCTTCGACCTACCCCTACCCCGCCTAAAACCGTCCAACGCTAGCCTCTCGCACATACGAACCGGTGCATCCATGCCCCTCCTCTTCACGTGTCCGAACCAGCTCAATCGGACTTCCCGCATCTTGCATTTCACTAGAGTCACTTTTCGTCATTGCTGAAAGAAAACCAACACGACCAAGAGCTCCAGT
Organism: Capsicum baccatum var. pendulum; assembly: GCA_030864225.1. Lineage (NCBI taxonomy): Eukaryota > Viridiplantae > Streptophyta > Magnoliopsida > Solanales > Solanaceae > Capsicum > Capsicum baccatum. The sequence continues at coordinate 171,435,823 of CM061550.1, forward strand.
GTCTCCCCGCTACCAGACCCTAATCAGCGCTGCTGTGAATCGACCTCCTACACACTGCCCAGAAGATCGTCACTTTCGGCGAGATCTGACCATGCCAAAGCGTGAGCCTGTTTCGATCAGTTTTTCGGCGACTTTCTTGTTCAAGATAGACTCGTCTCTTGATTGTGAGACGACTCATATTTTATACCAACTTGACAGATCGACTTTCGGGCGATGTTTACTGCTTATACCTCTCCCTTTTCCTGTTCTTTCTCCTTTTTGCCTGCCAATTTCCATACGGAAATCAGTATGCCAACTGCAAATCTTGATGCAACTGATCAAGAAATGACTTATTTGCTGAGATTGATCCATCTGGGAGGTTTGGACGGTACAAGGAGCTGCTTGGCCATGGTGCAGTGAAGATGGTGTATAGGGCATTTGATCTTGAGGAAGGCAGAGAAGTAGCCTGGAATCAGATTAGATTGAACAGATTCAGAGGTAGTCCTTACATCATTAATAAGATTGATTCTAAAATCGAATTGCTGAAGAACTTGAAGAATGACAATATAATTGCCATATACCATTTCTAGAAGGCATGTACCTCTGGTAATTTGAGGGAATACATGAAGAAGCATTGTCGTGTTTCAATCACAGCCTTGAAGAAGTGGTCAAAACAGATATTACAGGGCGTAGATTTTCTCCATACTCACGATCCTTGTGTTATTCATAGAGACCTCAATCGCAGTAACATCTTTATTAATGGGAATGTTGGAAAGGTGAAGATCGATGATCTTGGTTTGGCAACAATTGTGGGGAAGAGCCATGCAGCACATGCTCTAGTAGGGACACCAGAGTACAGAGGTCGCTCAAACGTCTCGAGCAGTCCTTACCAGTTTTCTTGCAGATATCTTCACCAAATCCCTCATTGGTCCTCGTATAAATTACATCTATAACAAGATCAGTACATATCACTTTATGCACCAGCTAGAGGGGAAGCGTTTGAATAGGAATAGGAACATGAATAGTATACGGAATCCTATTTGAAAAAGAATTGGAACATAGTGTCTACAGATAGGGTCCCAGTGTAATAATGTAGATACACAATTCAATAGTATTTTTTCTCCAATATTTCTCACCAATCCAATTTAGCACCTAAACATAGAGAGATCACCCTCAAGAGGAATAATTTCCACTAGCAAGCAATCTCACCAACATTTTTAGCAACCAAGGCCATTGCCCAAACTATCACACAGTTCCATTCATCAAAATCAATATCCTATTTCAAGTTTCAGAATTAGAAGGCTAGAAGGAAATGGTTTCAAGGGCAGAGTAAAGAAGGGTGGTCTACCTTTCTATGGAGGGTAGACCACGACATACTAGAAGAAAAACTGAAATTGCTCAAAGTCAAACTGATGGAATGGAGTTCTCTGGACTTATGATCATGTTAACTGGACTTATCTACTAAATACTCTTAAGACAGATAAAATTCTGGACAGATGGATTAAATGACTGAATTCTGCATAAGAAGTTAGGTTCTCTGTTCTGATGACTGGAGAACCTGTGGGCTTTTTTGCATCTGAAAAGGGGTTTAGACATGGTGACCCTCTATCCCCTTTTCTTTACATTCTGGCCATGGAGGGTTTTGACAGCATGAATGAGGATTGCAATTCAAAAGAGATGGATTACAGGCTTCCAGTTACGAAATAGAATGGGGAAGAGAAGGAGATATGGCATTTACTATATGCAGATGATACCATCATCTTCTGTGAACCTATAGTTGATCAGAACAGGCATACAAGACTAATTCTGGTTCTGTTTGAAGCAGTCTCAGTTTTAAGAATAAACTGGGAAAAGAGTAGTCTATTCCAAATCAAGGAGGTTCCTCAGATTCAAGAGTTGGCTAACATATGGGGGGTGCAGAACAGAAAATCGCCCTACAACATATCTGGGAATACCTTTGCGTTATAAACATAAGACATTTTAGATTTGAGATGGCATTTTGAGAGAAGGAGAAAACTAGCTAAATGGAAGGCTCATTAATTGTCTTTAGGTGGGAGACTGATTTTGATAAACTGTGTTAAGCTCTCTCCCCTCCTATGTAATGTCTTTATTTCCAATCCCAACAAAAGTGGGGAAGAAGCTTGACAGCCTAAGGAGAAAGTTTCTATGCAAGGAAAAAAGAAGGAAAGGGGTACTGTGTAGTCAACTGGAAATCAGTGTTGTTTACTAAGAAAGATGGGGGAATTAGGAATCGGAAATCTAAATCTGCAGAATGAAAATTTGTTGAAGAAATGGCTATGGCGGTGTTCAGGCAAGCGTGAAGTGGAAAAAACGACAAGGCCCCGCTTGACGCTTTAAGCGAAGCGTTCGCTTCAATGAAGTGAAAGAAAAAAGACCAATATAAATAGAGACAATACATATAAGCAAAAGTTCAAATTAAAAACTAAAAAGTTCTAATCAGAAAATCCAATTTTCATTATTTTTTAATAACTGTAGTAATATATAATCACGATTAAGAAATAAAATCAACAATATAATCACTGATTCACTGCTGCAAAACAGAACATACAGAGCAGAAAAAAGAAGCTGCATCTCTTGAAATAAGAAGTCGCAACTTTTTTTTCCTTAAAATCGACCTTTTAAAACTTACAGAACAAAAAGCGTCGCTCCCTGCGCTTCAGCCTTCGAAGCGACTGCTTCTCTTCACTTCCATGGCTTCAAGTCATCAAAGTGTAACTACCTCACATCTCTTCGATTCATCACTTTAAGCAGTGAAGCACCTTCTTTCCTGAACACTGGGCTATGGAGGTACACTGTTGAGGATAGGGCTTTATGTAAGGAAGTCATAAAGGCATAATATGGTGAGCTTCACCCCTGGTTCACAGAAAATGTCACTGATGCTTATGGAATGCGGAGTTTGGAGAACCATCAGGAACATTTGATCATCACTGGAAACCAACACCTGTGAAATGGTGCAAGAACAAAATTCTGGAAAAACGTTAAGGAGGTTTATCCTGACCTGTTCCTTATTTGTGAAAACCCTGAGGGGACAGTACATGAATGTCTTGAGTACCCAAGGGTGGGACATCTTCTTTAGGAGATTATGAAATGATTGGGAGATAGAAAGAGTGGCTCTGCTACTTGGGAAAGATTGGTCATCGGATTTTTTAAGTCAATAGTGCATGAGGTCACAGGAGATACCGGGGGGTGGGGGGCAACAGTGTCATTGGAATTATTTTTGGAAAAGCAATATTCCTTACAAAGTAAAATATTTTACCTGATTGGTTATCAGGAAGGCTAGCTTAACTCAAGAAGTGTTACAAAGGAAAGGAAGGCAACTGGTATCTAGATGTACTTTATGTAATGAGATAGGGGAAACAAACATCTTTTTGTGCATTGCAAGTTCACCACTCAACTATAGAATCACTTCCTCAACATCACTGGCACACGCCGGATAACGCCTGAACACACGCTGGATCAGGAAGAGGGGGGGAACAGATGGTGGAACCTAGTTCCATCATGTATATGGTGGGGTCAATATGGAGGAAGAGGAATGCTAGAAATTTTTGAAGATAGGTTCAATTCCATTCTTAAGGTTAAAAGGAGTTGTCTCGTATATTTATTATTTCGTTGTAAACAATTATGTAAAGAAGATACTAATCAAATTATAGAATCTTACTGGAAGTTTGTCATTTTTGGACTTCGGAGATGGCCAGCATACCCTTAATGCCGAAGAATAAAACTAGTTATAGATGATTTTACTAATAATCACCTTTTTGATCGCCGTAAAACTAGTTTAAGCTACTTAGTGACTGCAATAAGATAATAGATTAGGAGAAACTAGGACAAAACGAATGACAGAGGACGATGGAATGAAGAAAAAACTAAAAATAATGTAAGATAATAAAGGTAGAATTTGACCGGAAATTCCAGGTAGAAGGGTAGAAGGTACACTGGAAGAAGTCATTGCAAGTTAGAAAAGAACGTCTCCCAACGGAGAAAAAAACCACATCAGCTCATTGCAATATGTGCATATGCTATCACTAGAATTCCGGTATGCATTTTGCACTTGATATCGCATTGTTCGAAAGCACGTGCAGAAAGGCTATGTGGTATAGTCGATTTTACTTATTTCAATATTATGAACAAACAGCACATCCATCTCTACTGAATGAAAGTAAGGATAGGTGCTCTGTTCTAACACCACACTAGACGAACAGAGAGTGAGTACACGCTTTGCTCAGTTCTCTACTTTGTAAGCTTAAAACAGTTCAAAAGTTGGAATGGGACAAAATAAAGTAAGCAAACAAAGAAGGATTATAAATTCTCATCCCATTATGCTACATATCTTTCAAAGCTAACCTTAAAAAACATGTGTTCTCTGTAGACCATGGCACTTTCTTTTCTCCCTTCCTCACCAGATAATAATTTAAAAAATAACAGAAACTTATTAACCTTCATGTCTAACAAAATATATACTCCTAGTCTCTAGCTGATAAGTCGGGCGAGAACAAAAAATCCCTTACGAATGAAATAAAGAACGGATGTCTACAAGATTCACCTATATAGTATATAAAAAGTGATCAACCACTTGGAGCTATATGAACAGATAATTTTTTCTTGGCTACCTTTTATTAAAATATGTAACAGAAGTTTTCTCCTTAAGGAAAAGCCATTTTCAAGTCATTTTACTGAAGCTCATCCTTACTTTTTGTAGATTGTCCTAAGGTAAACAATTATGTAAAGAAGATACTGATCAGATTATAGATCTTACTGGAAGTTTGTCATTTTTGAATTTTGGAGGTGGCCAGCATACCCTTAATGCTGAAGAATAAAACTAGTTATAAATAACTTTACTAAAAATCACCTTTTTGATCGCCATAAAACTAGTTTAAGCTACTTAGTGACTGCAATAAGATAATAGATTAGGAGAAACTAGAACACAACGAATGACAGAGGACAATGGAATGAAGAAAAAACTAAAAATAATGTAAGAAAATAAAGGTAGAATTTGACCGGAAATTCCAGGTAGAAGGGTAGAAGGTACACGGGAAGAAGTCATCGCAAGTTAGAAACGAAGTCCTCCAAGGGAGATATAAACCACATCAGCTCATTGCAATATGGGCATATGCTATCACTAGAATTTCAGTATGCATTTTGCACTTGATATTGCATTGTTCAAAAGCACATACAGAAAGGCTATGTGGTAAAGACGATTTTACTTATTTCAATATTATGAACAAACAGCACATCCATCTCTACTGAACAAAAGTAAGGATAGGTGCTCTATTCTAACAACACAGGAGACGAGCAGAGAGTGAGTACACACTTTGCTCGGTTCTCTACTTTGTAAACTTAAAACAGTTCAAAAGTTGGAATGGGGTAAAATAAAGTAAGAAAACAAAGAAGGATTATAAATTCTCATCCCATTATGCTACATATCTTTCAAAGCAAACCTTAAAAAACATGTGTGCTCTGTAGACCATGACACTTTCTCTTCTCCCTTTCTCGCCAGATAATAATTTTAAAAAGAACAGAATCCTATCAACCTTCATGTCTAACAAAATATATACTCCTAGTCTCTAACTGATAAGTCGAGCAAGAACAAAAAATCCCATACGAATGAAATAAAGAACGGATGTCTACAAGATTCACCTACACACTATATAAAAAGTGATCAACCATTTGGAGATATATGGACGGATAATTTTTTCTTGGCTATCTATTAAAATATGGAACAGAAGTTTTCTCCTCAAGGAAAAGCCAGTTTCAAGTCATTTAACTGAAGCTCATCCTTACTTTTTGTAGATTGTCCTAAGAGCATCACTGTTCACAAGAGGCCTTCCGTTGAACATAATTTGGGCATGTGAAACTTTAGAACAGAATAGTCATGAGCATGCTGCTAGAATATGAGTAGGCATAGTAATAGCATAAAAAATTCTACTTGGAAAAGGATTGTAATGTTCCTATTTGGAAAAAGATTAGAGTGTAGTGTCTATAAATATGGTCTCAATGTAATAATGTAGAAATAACAATTCAATAATATAATTCTCTTATATTTCTCACACATGCAATACCATCTTTTGAAATATACAGCATTTTCTCAACAAAAACTCCTAATATCCCAACCCCCTGGAACAAAAAGATGCACATAAGAACACAAAAGAAAAGAAGAAGAAACCTCATGAAATAAAAGGGACAAGACGCACTGGAAGAGTAGGAGTCACCAAAGAGAACAGAGTTCCTTGCTGAAATACTAGAGTGACACGAGTAAACACAATTATTTGCCACCCATATGCAGTATCTAATTAAGTTCCTAAAAATGTTATAGCTTTTTTAATTTAAAAAAAAAAAAAAAAAAAAAAAGGGAAAGTTAATCTTACCTCAAGAAATATGTCCGGGCAATCTGCTAAATGTTGCGCCAAGTTCAGAGCCATGGGGGTAGTAGGTGATTCTCCAGCTGTTATGTGTTCGAAATAAAAAGTAGCCAAGTTGTCTACAGCAGATGCGCACTATAACAAAATAATTAGAGTAAATTTGCTGAGAAAAAATTATATAATAATCACAGTAGCAAGACTGTTTAAATGTGACCACCTCATCTGAAAGTTTAAGCTATCAAAAGGAGCACACTTTTTACCACTTAATTATATTATGTCTCTATCACATGTGTACATAATTCTTTAGCATGTTTGACACGTGAAAGTAATTTTTTTATTTTCCCTTGTCCATTAAGGAAAAATTTTTGAAAGTTCCAGACTTTATGTTAGAAGAATGATGCTTTCTAAGGAGGCATTATGGTGGTTATGCAGAAGGTTGAAGGAAACATCAGATATCACGGGGAAGAGTTTCAAGTGCTTGAGAGGCAGAGACATTTCGACCAACATTTATTGATCTCTCAAGTTCAACAAATATGGGAGATTTATCTCTGCCTTCACAGTTAATGGCAGGCGGCAGCTTCTTCATCTCCAGATGAAAAAGGCCTCCTCCAAAGATGTCTAGATGGAAGCTTCCCTTAGTGCGATGAGATCCCCACAGGCAATGATGTTAGGAGATGGGCCCAACAAACCTGGAAGAGTATCTTTAACATTCAGGTTTTCGACATGAATGGAACACATTTCATGTTAATTTCAATCGAAGAAGGATTCGGAGCATATTCTGCTGGGTGATTGGAGAAAACTACGTAGCCATTTGAGGCTAAATTGGTGGACTCCTACAACAGGGGCTTAGCCAGCCCAAACCAGATTCAACTGGTTTTGGATTCGCATCCTAAGTCCACCACTTCAGCTTTGGACTGCGAAGCAATGAAGAGATTGGAGACTTGTGCGGCAGGCGGCTAGAGACTGAGGAAGAAACATCTCTTAGGAATCATCTGTGTTGGGGTAGACGTACGGTTAAAGGGTCAGCAAAAGAGATCCAATCTTCAGTCAAAATTGCTGACAGCAAACTAATTTATACACTTCTTGCGGGAAATCAAGGGTTCAAGCCTTGCAAACAGCCTCTTGAAGAAATGCAAGGTAAGGCCGCATACACTATTATTCCTATTCCTACTCATATTTTAACACTCCCCCCAAGCTGGTGCATAGAAGACATATGTACCAAGCTTGTTATAGATGTAACTAATATGAAAATCGGTGAGGGACTTGGTGTCTTGAGCCGGGGATCTATCGGAAACAGTCTTTCTACTTCTTTAGAGGTAGAGGTATGGACTGCGTACATCTTACCCTCCCCAGACCTCACTATGTGGGAATACACTTGGTTTGTTGTTGGTGGTGGTGAGGGACTTGGTGAAGATATCTACAAGAAAACTGATACGGACTGCTTTGGACGTCTGGAAGACCTCAATTGAAACGGAACAAACTGAAAAAAATGATTCGAAAAGTAATAAATATTGCCGTAAAGTCGATGTGTCGCTGGAAAATTGCCGAAAATTGGTATAAAATATACAGGTCATCTCAAAATCAAGAGACAAGTAGACCTTGAACATGAAAGTCACTGGAAACTTAGCCGAAACATGCTCACACGCCGGATTATTAGATTTGATGGCTGAGAAGAGACTACAATCAGAGGAGAAAAAAAGTATATGGGTAGGGTCGGAATGATGACACGACCCTATGTGTAGGGTCGGAATGATGGCATGAGAGAAGTAGAAATTATATGAGTAGGGTCGGAATGACGGCATGATCCTACTAGAAAAGAGAAATTATATGGGTAGGGTCGGAATGATGGCATGACCCTACTGAAAAAGATTGAGGAGTGACCGGAAAGACGTACGGAACTATGTAAATTAAATCTGAGGAGTCACCAAAAAAATGCTATGCAACTCAGATATGAGACAGTAGTCTGGAAAGATGTACGGTGCTACCCAAATCAGATATGAGAAAATAGTCACCGAAAAGAAGTACGGTGCTAAGAAAAATAAATATGAAAAAGTAGTCACCGGACAGATGCATGGTGCTACACAAAGATATGAGAAAATAGTCACTAGAAAGATACACAGTGAGTCAGTGACCCAACTTTTGCTAACATAATCATTGGCCAGACGGGCGGCATATATGGATTATAGCCGCCCGCCGGCAGCGGAAACTCTTTGATTCTTTTCCAAGATCGTGGAAGCTCTAATACCATGTGAAGAAATATAAGAGAAATATTATTGAATTGTTGTAACTACATTATTACATTGAGGCTTTATTTATTGACAATACATTTCAATCATTTTCCTAATAGGACACTACATTACAATCCCTTTCCAAGTAGAATTTTATATGTTATTCCTACTCATATTCTAACAAAATCATCAGCCCAAATAAACCCATGATGATACCCAACTTTGACCCATGAAAATGATCAATCTTAGTACCTAAAATTTACCATGATTTATTTTTTAATTCTTATTTAGTCACTTCAACTATTAATTGTAGTTGTATTTTTTTTCTTGAAAAAACTGTCTGAATAAGTAAATTTATAACTCCATTATTTTCAACCAAATAATTTTTTCTAGCTAAGATAATGAATTTGCGAAATCTTTTTTTTCATTTTTAACTACAATAACGATGTGTTCTAACTGTGTTTTTTCTTATGTGTGTGTGTTTTCTAAAACCAAATTTGATTAAGGAATTAAAATATATTCTTACTCCAATCTAAAGCAGAGTTCGATGATAATTTAGAAAGAAATTCCCATGACAAGATTTTTGAGCATCAACCAAAACAACCCCTTAAGAACAAATTCAAACAACTGATACATTCCTATAATTTTGTGATTTGTGAAAAGGCGAAAATATAGGGGGGGATGACCCGGTTCATACCTACTCCGTAGGTGTCGGGGAGGGGGGGACCACTCCGGGCCTGACGAAAATATAAAAACAAAAATATAAAAAGTAAAGATACAAAATGTTGTCCCAACATAACTGCTTTTAGAATGGTATTTTAATTTTTTTTAACTGATGGATGAAGTCGAGCTGGTTGGGCTAAACCCATTGTTTAACCCATCTACACCCAACCCATCTTAGTCCATTTATATTTGGGCCGGATTGGGCAATGACCCATTTATTGCTTCTGCCTATTTTCACCTGCCCAAATTCAGCCCAAACCGCCCATTTGCCACCTCTATCTGGCTCTTTTAAAAGAACATGGACCATTGCATTTAAATGACCCCTTGGGCCTTTAAATCATTCTTCGGGCTCCCCTCTTACTGATCACAAAATGGAACCCAGGGGGTGTATGATGGCGGAACCTTTCACTGATTCTATTAACGCTTTTTGGGGGTAAAATGTCCCAAATTTAGATACTTATACCAAGGAAGGAACTAGAGAAAATCATGAGAATGGCTACAGAACCCGCGGAAAGGAGAGGAAACTTGGGCAACCACATGCAAAGCTCTCCCAATACAGACAATGAAAAGGAATCCACAAACGATATTCTTAAAACAAGGGAAGATGCAGAGAACTCCAACAGACAAATAGAATTATACAGAAATCCAACTCCTCTACAAGTTAGAGACTATCCCATTAAGGACATAGACACATAGGCCACTCTTTAGGTTCACTGTAATGCCATCAAACTCAATCAACAATTTGGGGCTTCTTTTGAAGGGTGTGAACAGACAACTTGTGACTTATTCATGAAAGATTTATCAAAAAGGGGGTATGTTTTCATAAAAAGTTTATAGCAACAAAGGGGTAGTCTCTAAGGAGGTCAAGAATTTGGTGTTTGACATAAAGTTCACAGATGGTGTACCTAGAAGGGAGGATCACATTTCTAATAAGCCAATGAAGGTCAAAATATTCTCTTGGAATGTGAAGGGGCTAAACGGTGACAATAAAAGAATATTGGTTAGGAATTTAATTCAGCAATGGGGTGTTGATATAAATGTCATTGTAGAAACCAAATTGCGGGGATTAGATTCAAACTTGATTCAACAACTATGGCCTAACGAAGGAATGGGGAAAATACATATGGAAGTTATAGGTAGGAGCGGAAGGATAATGGTGATGTGGGACAAAGGAATTGGAAGTCGAATTAGTAGGAAGTAGTGACTTAAGTTGCTCGGACTCGGGTGCGGGTGTCGGATACGGGTGCGGATCCGAGTGTCGGATCCTTCATGATCGAATTTTTGAGATTTGGGGATATGGATATGGATACGGATACGGGTGCGGGGACTCGGCAAAAAAAATAAAAAATTTATACACAGTTCAAAATTGACAAGTATTTTAAAACTAATAAAAAATGAGAATATTAATATGTTCAATATATACTTACGCTAAATTTAGTTTCATTAAAAAAATGTGTGCTTTCAAAGCATATACATTAATCTTTAATTTATAATTAAATAATTATAATATTTATCCTTATTTTATAAACTCTAATTAATATACAATGCTTATTTCATTTAATCAAAATAAAGATAAATTATTTATTCTTAATAATTAATAATCAAAGATGCAGCTATTTAATATGGAAAGCTTATCTCATTTAATTAAAAAAATTATAATTTTTATTCTTAATAACAAATAATGAACGTGGCAACTATTAAAGGAGTGCAGGTCAATTAAAAAACAAATAGTGTTAGGTGACTGAACAGTCGTCTTCTTCATCTTTTCCTCTGCTTCGTCTTTCCTCCATCTTCGTCCCCAACTACATGTTTTGCATATCTTTTTTTTTCAATACAATACAATATCACGATGCTCACAATCTAGCTGTTCACTACGGCACTGACGATTCTCGGCTTCAAAAACCTGTAACATCGTGAACAATACCTGCAACAGCCACTCGAACAACAAGATTTACCAAGAAAAAAGCTTCAAAAGAGGCAGAAGGACTGGCATAAATTACTATGTCGCAGCAGAATTGAAGGTATTTTGTTTCTGAGCTATTCAAATCTTTACCTTGAGATATCAATTTTTTAATTTTTCTCCGAATTGTTGGTCAACACACCCGATCTCGTTTGACCGGATCCGACACAGATCCCACACCCTTACCCGTGTCAGTGTCGATTCGACACTGGTGCAGCACCGAAATTGCCGAGTCCGAGCAACTTAGGTAGTGACCAAATGATAACCTACAAATTTAAATGAATCACTCGTAAGTGTCGTGTATGCTAACTGTGACAAAGTGGCAAGAAGGGAGTTGTGGTGGGACTTGTCTGCTGCGAGGAGCTTGTGTGAAGAGCCATGGGTTATTTGAGGTGATTGTAACAACACCAGGTATCCAACCGAAAGATCAAATGGTCATAGAATCATGGGGGCTATAGCTCAATTTTCAGAATGGATAAATGATTCTGAACTCTTTGATCCTCCTTTTCAGAGAATCATACACCTGGGGAGGGAGTTAATCACAGGACTGCTTCCAGCGCATTGAAAATCCAATTCAATTGACACACTTGAGGGTCATACAACCATCACTGAACCTAACTCCATCGAAGAAGCCATCCAAATTTCTACGAGAAGCTGTATATAGAAATTGAGGAATTGAGACCTGCTTTCTATTTACATGGTTACACATGTATTGACATTGAGAAACAAGAATAACTTCAGAGGCAATATGAAGCGGAGGAATTATTGGTCATATTAGACTAGACTGTGTTCCAATAGCAAGGCACCTGGCCCTGGTGGGTTTTCTATAAGCTTCTATCAATCCTTTTGGGACTTGATTAAGGTGGATATCATGAAAACCATACTATACTTTCAATCCCATCATGTGTTTGGAAAGAGTGTTAGAATCTTATGAATATTCTAGGAAAAATTACCTAAAAGAACAACTTAAGTTACAAAACTAATAAAAATCCAACCACTTTAAAAATATTACAAATATCCCAACATTTATTACTTTTACTAAAAGTTGAGATACATGTTAAAGCCCCCTCTTCCTACGCCCTTACTTTACCAAATTAAGAACTGTTTCCTCCTCATTCTACAACATTATTTCAGCAGCGGTTTCAATCCCAATTTTTCCTCTAATTCAAACTTTTGAATTAAGGTAAAGCTTCCTCCAAAAATCATATTCAATTTCTTCTAATCTTTTCTGATAATTTTTTTCAAAAAGCAATAATTTGGCACTTTTTTACATAGTGATTTTCAATGATATTGTTGAACAAAGTCTTTGATTATCATTTTTTTCACTCTATATTGTTTGAATTAACATAATGAATAGAGATTCCGGACCATCTTCTAGTCTTGAAATCACTCAATTAGACATTATCAAACAACATGAAAGAGTTGTAAACTTTGTTCCTGGTAGTTTTGACTATTAATCTGATGGTTTTAATGAAAATAGATCCAAGCATAGAAACGATCCACATACTATGAAGAAATTGCGGGAAAAGCATGCCAAGAAAGATAAGAAAAAAGTTAACGTTTCTAAGAAAAGAAGATCTAACAGTTCTGGAGGTAAAGCTCCCACTAAAAGAAGAAGAGTTGTTGAAGTTATTTCCACAGATAAGCTTCGGAAGGTATTTGCATGTTCAAATCTGGGAAATATTAGGCTGAGATACATATTTAGACATGCTTGATACGTTTTTCAATTTCTTGTATATTCGGTTCTTTGTTTATGATTTTATATGTATCTCGTATTTTTTAAGTATTATTGAAATTAACATAACAAAAGATACATGTTATAAGCTTATAGATATATACTATACTATCTTGTATCACTAGTTTACTGTTTATGCATTTATATGTATCTCGTGTTGTTTAATTTTTTATTGAAATAAGCATACCACTAGATACAAGTTATTTCAATCAAGATACATATTGTACTATCTTGTATATATGGTTAACTGAGTATGCATTTAAATGTATAGTGTTTTTTTAAGTATTATTGAAATAAGCAAACAAAAGATACATGTTTGTAAGATTAAAGATACATATTGTATTGTCTTATATAATTGGTTCTCTGTTTATGCATTTATATGTATCTTTTATTTTTTTTGTTTTAATGAAAAAATAATTCAAAAGCTTCTATTATTAAGCTTAAAGATACGTATTGTTTTATCTTGTATCTCTGGTACTATGTTCTTATATTTTTGTGTATCTTGCTCTATTTTATTGTAGATGTATGTATCTTAAGTTATTTTAGTATTTTGATGCTTTTTTAAGCGATTCAGTTACGTTATAAACGAAATTCCGCCGAATCCTCTAAAATTTGAAAGTTCTTGCAATTTAAAGTTTAAAGATGAGATTAAAGAAGTTGTCGGTCAAGAGGTTATCGACTTATTTGCAAAGACAATTTTTTGATGTTATCTCAACATCCCACTGTCCAATTATATTGGACAAATTATCAAATGTCTTCTTATGCTTAAGATCAAACAAGAAAATAAAGAAGAGCTACGTAACATTCTTAGATTTTCCATCTATGAATTTGACTTGATAACTGGTTTAAAGTGGTATGGAAATGTTGAAGATTTCAGATAGGATTAGGCATTCCATCTTCAGGTATTAATGCTCAATACCATCGTCTGAAATACGCAACTCTTTTGTGCAAGTATGGATCTGAAAAGGTGGAGAATGGATACTTTAGTGAGAATGACGATCCACCGAGGCCAAGGAGCAGCTTAACACCAAAAAGTAGTTCCACTTTATCACCAATAATAATATATGACTATTGCAGTTTATTATATATTGTTGTTTTGCTATACGTTTTAGTTACACTTTACAAAGACATGGCATGTAACATTTTTTGTTACATTGTATTAGATACATATTTATAAATATATGTATCTAGTTTAATGAAACATATATATCTAAATAAAATAATGATAGTAACCAACACCACATTACATTATGCAACATAATTGTATATCATACAATTAAATTTCATACTAAATCATAACATAATTTTGCATCTCCTACCATTTTTTGTTCTTTGCAATACACTTTGTATCTAAATTGAATAACAATTACGAGCAGAACTTAATAGTACATAAGCTTCATACTATTCACAAAATATATTTTACAAAAGATACAACTTTTTTAAGCTTGTATCTATTGTGAATTTCGTAACAACAGACTTGTGCAATATGTAAGCAATTTATCAATGCACGTTCAGATAAATCTTTTTATATCATTTAGTTATTTAGAAATAATTATTAAATACACATATTCTTAAGAAATTACATAAGATTTTTAATGTGAACAATTTATATTTTTCAGGAGATACATTCTATAAATTTGTATCTCTTTTCAACTCTTTACTGTAACAGAATTATTCTTTTACAATTTAATAACATTATCATGCCACTAATAATATATACAAATAGAAATTAAGATGACGGATTTATTAACAATAAGTTCTATACACACGTTAATATGATATGTCATGGCAAAATAAAATGTGAAAACATATGTAACTAATTAAACTGTTTAAACTAACGAGCAATTAGATTTATAACTAATTAATTCCGCAACTTCTTCACCAGGATTTTCCAAACACATTACTGCACCAACATTCCCATAAAACAACATCTCACTACCAGACTTATCTATAGTAGTGATGATAAGAGAAAAGCTTCACACTTATCTCATTGCGAATCAACAATGGTGTCGCATTACCATCAACTATGTAACGAGCCTCAATTATTTTCCTACTTTCATCAATTTCCAGTTCTACAGCAATTGTCGAAACCAGTTTATCCTAAGTTACATGTTCACTAACAATGATTCCATCGCTCTTATAGCCGCAGTACTTTATATCGTTAATCCGAACGCCGGAATGACATAATAACACTGAAATATTCATTGCAACTACCTCAAACAAAATCAAGAAAACAAAAAAAAAGTCATATGAATTGTTTGCTATGTGGAAACTAATTATGGAAAGGATTTGGTTTATATCGTGGGATATTTTTGCGTTTTTACCATAATTAGTTGGGTTAATTGCTACATTAATGCTAGATTAGTCGTTACATCCCTTAAAACATGCTAATTAATCTAATTATTACATGTATTTGTAGGATGTATCTAACATAAGTTATATGTATCTGCAACGGCTAAATGTTGGAATTTTCTGAAATTTTAAAAATAGTTGGGATTTTTGGTAAATACCAGTAAACATGTGGTTATATATGTAATTTTTACAATATTTTGTTGCATATTTACATATAGTAGGTAGCTTGATTTACTCTATTATAATTAGGTATTGATTAAGTATTGATTTATATTGATAAGGTATTGATTAGGCATTGATTTCCTTTCATGTAAACTAGCTATTTAAACCCCAATACATTGAGGGAATAATCAAGCTAAGTTTCTCTTATTTCCGTTCCATTCTACATGGTATCAAAGCCTGGTGCAACCCTACAATAACAGCCCAACAAAGTCGTACAACTCAAATAACTCCGGATTAATTGAAGAGTACAAAACTCCGCAAAAATAATATCTTCCTTCAACAAGTAATTACTCTCTTTTGTATAGTGAATATAGTTGGAGAGTTGGACATTTTCTTTGTCTCAACTCTGTGTTTCACTACATCATCCTCAAAATAGAAACACAGCGTATTTCTTCTTTATCCACTTCTACTATTTTTCATCTCAATTTTTTTGTACATAAAATAATGCAAGACCACCATTTTTTGTAGGTGAGACATTCTTCCTTGTAATGAATAAGACGAAGGTGGGGTAAATAAGAGGTAGATGGATGACTTATTTAAGGTTATGAGGAAAATTCTAGTCATTCACTAATGTGAGTCAAAAGGCATAAAAACCACTAATGTAGTAGGATCCAGAGTGTTATGTGCTACATGCGGATTCACAGTAAC
Organism: Capsicum baccatum var. pendulum; assembly: GCA_030864225.1. Classification (NCBI taxonomy): domain Eukaryota; kingdom Viridiplantae; phylum Streptophyta; class Magnoliopsida; order Solanales; family Solanaceae; genus Capsicum; species Capsicum baccatum. Next base: position 171,452,047 of record CM061550.1, read on the forward strand.
TCAGTAACTTTGTTCAAAACCTGTATGTGTATTAAAATATCCTCTAAATATCTAGAAATATTTGAATGTTAAGGCCAGCAACATTGGAAGAGAAATTTCAAACACATTTTTCTTTCCGGATATTTTTCTTGGATGTCCAAACACTTCTATTTTTGGAGGTGTTGTGATCAAACCAACATCAACACAAGACTCCAACCACCGGCGCGAGTAACATCCAGTCAGTTCTGCCTCCACCAGCCATCCCACGCACCGATCGGAGCTGTCAGATTCTGATAAGCAGATCAGATTTATTTTTTTCCAGTGACTGTCTAGCTTTTCTTTTTTCAGATTCCTATCAACTGTTTGCTTCCAGATTCCAACGGTTGCAGATTTTCAAGATTCAGGTAACATCTACATTATGTCCCTCAGTTCACATATATTTTCTAAACCTATAGTTTCCAGCAACTCAACCACTCCATCAACACTGAACCCTTTTATAGGTAGTGTGAACTGTGAAAAATCTAATAAGAATATTATTGAATTGACGTATCTAAATTATTACATTGAGCCACTATTTACAGACACTACATTAAACTCCTTTCAAACTAGAACATTGACATTACAATCCTTTTCCAAGCAGGATTTTATATAATATTTCTCTTCCTACTCAAATTCTAACACTCCACCTCAAGCTGGTACATACAAGTTATACGTACCAAACTTGTTACAACTGTAATTAATACGAGTACCGGTGAGGGACTTGGTGAAAATACCTGCAAGCTGATCACTCGATTTCACAAATTTTGTAACAATATCTCTTGAAAGTATTCTCTCACAAAGTGACAATTAATCTCAATGTACTTAGTCCTCTCATGTAATACCGAATTTCATGCAATATGAAGAGTCGCTTGGTTGACACACACAAGTTTCATTTCACTGATTTCTCCAAATTTTAACTCTCTTAACTACTGTTTGATCCAAACTAGCTCACAAGTGGCTAGCGCCATTGCTCGATATTCTACTTCGGCGCTAGATCGGGCAACCACACTCTATTTCTTACTGTTCCAACCTACTAAAACACAATATCCGAATGTAGAACGTCTATCACAAGGTGATGCTTCCCAATTAGCTTATGTATATCCAATGATATGTTCATGGCCTCAATCCTCGATGAGTGAAATGGAGTTGACTTAATATATTACACAATGGGAACAACTGCATCTCAATGACTATCACAGCAGAATCCATAAGCCTATGTTGCTCGAACTCTTCAAAAATTTCATTAGGTGCATGTCGGATCCTTCAAAAGTCGTGCATTTTAGAGGATCCGACACGGGTGATGCGACATTTTTGGAGAATCTGAGCAACTTAGCCATAAGCGGACTTACAACACTCACATGATAGGAAATGTCAGGTGTAAGCAACAGAAGCGTGGTGGGCCCATAACCCACAGGTCTCAGGGTCAGAACCTAGTTCTAATACTATGTGAGAAATATAATAAGAAGAATATTATTGAATTATTGTATCTAAATTATACATTGAGACATTAATTATAGACACTAGATTAGACTCCTTTTCAAACTAGGACATTCATATTTCAATCCTTTTCCAAATAGGATTCTATATAATATTCTAATTCCTACTTCGATTCTAACGCGAACTACTTCTCTTGGCCTTCCCTTGATCAGTTATAGTGCAAGGGACAAGGGGTTCGGGACCATTTGGTTAAACAGGCTGAGGATGTTAATGAAAAAGATTGGGCGAACCAAAGAAGATTAATGCTCAATTGTGTAGTCTATTCTGAAAATGTATTGATCCGAAGTTGATGTCGTTATTCAAACCATTCCCAAACCTGCTTCTTGGTTTGGGAAAGGCTTGTGCACCATACACAAATGATATCTCTCATTTTTATAATGTTATTTCTTGGTTGACTAATCTTCAAAAGCATAATTTGGCTATGTCTACCCATCTTGGACAATTTCAGGCGGTTATGGAAGAGTTCACTAGTGCTAAAAAACAATTGGAGCAATGTGCAAAGATGTATTTAGTTGTTACACTTATTGGACTTCCATCTGACCTTAACTCGGCATGAAATCAAATTTTCGCTAGCTCCACCGTTCCTATCATGGATGGCTTATTCACTCGAATTTTGTGATTGGTTGCACCACCCATGTCATCTAATCATCCAGTGACACCTGCAGAGTCTTCTGTTCTAGAATCGCAGACTAGAAATCGACATTGAAGCCACTCTGGAAACCTCAACCAAGGTGTGGCTACTGTAACAAATTGGGTTACCTGTGATGTGTGCTACTTTCTCCATGGTAAACCAAAGAATGCTCATGTTGCTCAGACTAAACCCACTAGTAATCCAACCAATCAACTTTTCTAAAGTAGAATACAATGACTTTCTTCAATATCAAGCAAGTAAGCAGACATCTCCATCAATAGTTTTTGTTGTTCAGTAAGGCTTAAGTCATCAACAGGACCCTAAACTTATTTCGAAATTTCACTTAACCCGCTCAACTCAGACTTGTTCTTATTAGACACTTCAATATTAACAAATAAATACCTATTAAACATTTTTCTGACAACAACAACAAACCCAGTATATTCCCATATAGAGGGGTCTGGGGAGGGTAAAATGTACGTAGTCCATACCACTACCTCTGAAGAAGTAGAGAGGTTGTTTCCGAAAGCCCCCGGCTCAGGACAAAAAGATAGTAGACAAAATCGTCAAAAGCATGAAACAAGATGAAAATAACAGAGATACGACACCCACAAAGAATATTGTACACTACAAAACGAAAGGCACCTCGCTCCCCCAATCATAAGACTACTTTCCAAGCTACACCAAAGCACTCCTAACTACTGACTAAGACTCATCCACACACACTAGCCCTCTATCCTAATATTTTTCCTCTATACCTTCCTATCGAGGGTCATGTCCTCGGTAAGCTGTAGTTGTAACTGCTTTATTTCACGTCTAATCACTTCTCTCCCGTAAATGATTACAGCTTACCGAGGACATGACCCTCGATAGGAAGCTATGGAGGAAAAATATTAGGATAGAGGGCTAGTGTGTGTGGATGAGTCTTAGTCAGCAGTTAGGAGTGCTTTGGTGTAGCTTGGCAGGTAGTCTTAGGATTGGGGGCCTTTTGTTTGGTAGTGTACAATATACTTTGTGGGTGTCGTATCTCTGTTATTTTCATCTTGTTTCATGCTTTTGATGATTTTGTCTACTATCTTTTTGTCTTGAGCTAGGGGTCTATCGGAAATAGCCTATCTACTTCATCTGATGTAGTGGCATGGTCTGCGTACACTCTGCTCTCCTCAAACCCTACTATGTAGGAATACACCAGGTATGTTGTTGTTGTTGTTGTTGTTAAGGTGTCTAATAGGTACAAGTCAGAGTTGAAGGGTCCAAGTGAAATTTTGAAACAAGTTTAAGAGCCTATCGGTGACTTAAGCGGCTGGTAATCATATTGTTTGTATCTCACAGTGGACCACACTTGGGCCATAGGTCATGGATTTTGGCTTGGGTTATGGATTTTGGCGCTTTTGATCATATTTATGGTAACAAAATTTTATTGACTAACATTATTTACTCTTAGTCCCATCGTACTGTTACGATGGCTAAGGGTTCTCAGACCAGGGCAATTGGATTTGGTCAAGCCAATCCCTCGACTCTGAATAATGTTTTTTTTATCCCAAGTTGTTCATTTAGCCTTCTATCAATCAATCGTTTAGCTAGGTCCTTAAATTGTTATGTGCCATTCTTTAGTGATTTTTTTGTTATACAGTATCTCCGTATGAGATGAATGGTTGACGAAGGGCGTGAGTTTGATGAGCTTTATTATCTAAATTTCCACAGGTCCACATCAGTTTGTTCGATCTCTAACTCTTTCCAAATTTAATCCACAGATGATTGGGACCTCTTAGTTTATCGAAACTTTATCAGATGGTACCCAGCTTGTCCAAATTGTCTCAGTTAGATTGTAAGCCGTTTAATTGGGGAAGCATACCCAAGCTACTTTTCCACGTAGTTACAATAATTGTGTAGAGTAACTTTTTCATTTAATTCATTCTGATATTTGGGGTCCTAGTAGAGTTAGTTCTATGTTAAGTTTTAAGTATTTTGTCACCTTCGTTGATGATTACTCAAGGTGTACTTGAATTTTCTTAATGAAAGATCGTTCTGATTTATTTTCCATATTTCACACTTTTAGCATCGAAATACAAAATCAATTTGGTGTTTCTATTCGCATTTTTTGTAGTGATAATGCACGTGAATATTTGTCATCTCAATTTCAATAGTTTATGTTTTCCTATGATATTCTTCATCAGACATTTTTTCCTTACACTACAAAACAAAATGGGGTAGTGGAGATTAAAAAAAAGGCATATTGTTGAGGCTACATGCACCTTTCTTGTGCTAGCAAATGTTCCATTGTGTTTTCGAAGAGATGCAGTACTCTTGTTATCACCGTATGTCTTCCCCAAGTCAACCTTATTTTCTCTTCCACCATGTGCCTCTAGGAGCACATGCTTTGTTCTTATCCTTACTCGAGGAAACGACAAATTGGCTCCTCGTGTTTTTAAATGAGTCTTCCTTAATTATTCAAGGGTACAAAAGGGATATCAATGCGTGTCACCTCACCTACAGTGATACCTTATGTCCGCTAATGTTACTTTCTTTAAAGGTCAACCCTATGTTACATCCTCTCCTGTTGAACAGCTAGGCAGTTATGAGGTTATGCCAGTTTCATCTTTTGGGGATCCACCACTATTGACTTATCATCATCATTCACAAGGTTCGTGTAGCCAAGTGATCAGCTTACAGACATATTCACCAAATCCCTAACCAGTCCCAGAACGAGTTATTTATAATAGAGTAAATACATAATTACCCCCCGATGTTGGCCGAGATTTTCAAAAAGACACCTAAACTATACTTTCGACCTATTACCCCACGAATCTTACCTAAACCGTTGTAAATGCACCATTTTGACCAAAATTTTGACCCTGCGTGTCTACATGCACCTGAAGCGCGTGAATGGGAACTATCAGGTTCTCAGTTCTGGTAAATGGAGAACCTATGCGGTTTTCATGCCGTCGGGTGATCCTCTTTCATCTTTCCTTTACATAATTTTCATGGGAAGTTTCAATTAGCATGATGAAAATTGCAGTCCAAAATAAGTGGTTGAATGGCTTTAGGATTAAGTGCCATGTTGGGTGATTTGCAACCTGCTTTATGTTGATGACACTTGTTATTATCTGTGATGCAGTAGATGAACAAATTTGAGGCTACTTCTGAACTGTGTGTAAAGTGGAGAAAGAGCAATCTAATTCCTATCAAAAAGGTGGCACACATGGAGGGTCTGGCAAGGATTCAAGGATGCAGGAGAGACCATCTGCCAACAACTTAGTTGCCTTTGGGTGATAACATAAGGAATTGGAAATATGGGATGGAATTTTGAAGAAAAACAGAGAAGAAACTCTCAAAGTGGGAATCACAATACTTATTACTAGGAGGAAGATTGACTGTAATAAACTCTTTTCTGGACTCGCTGCCAACTTATGTTGTGTCCTTATTCTCTATCCCATTTAAGGTAGCAAAGCAGCTAGATAATTTAAGAAGAAACTTCTTGTGGTTGCGTAACAAAGAAGGCAAGGACTTTCTAGAGAGGCCTAGACTGATCTAGAAGAGCTAATACAGTTCGGATATCTGGTGAACTGGAAGGCTGCTCAACTAAACAGAGTCTGGTGTTCTTGGCATCAAGAACCTGATAAAAAGGGCAGCCCGGTGCACTAAAGCTCCCGCTATGCGCAGGGTCCGGGGAAGGGCCCCACCACTAGGGTGTATTGTACGCAGCCTTACCTTGCATTTCTGCCAGAGGCTGCTTCCAAGGCTTGAACCCGTGACCTTATGGTCACATGGCAGCAACTTTACCAGTTACTCCAAGGCTCCCCTTTGCACCAAGAACCTGATACAGCCAAATGATGAAATAAATGGTAATGGAAATATGTTGATAAGGAGGATCAAGCACTTTGGAAGATCATTTTTATTATGGACAAACCAGTCATTGGTGTACCAATAAAGTGGTCACTACCAATGGTGTTTCAGTATGGAGTTCTATTAGGGCCCTTTGGTCAAATTTTTCAGATCACTTTTGCGACAAGGTTGGCAATAGCAACAAAGTTTCATTTGACAAGAAGGAGTTGGTCGGATGATCGGCATCCTCCACTTCCAGCCCTAAAGTTGTGAGTTTGAGTCACAAAGGGAACGAAAAGGTGTGAGCCCCTAGGGAGAGGTTAAAAAAAAATTTAAAAAAAAAAAAAAAGAAAGAAAAATCAACAAAGTTTCATTTCGAAGAGTTGCTTAGTATGGACAGGAGACCTTACTGAGTTACTACACGCTATGTTCTCTATATGCAGCAATCCTGAAGCCACCAAGGCTGACATTTGGTCCTCTCAAGATTGGAACATCTGTTTTAGAAGGCACTTGAATGATTGGGAAGTTGACAGGGTGGCAGGCGAAACAAGATCATAGTGGCTTCAAAGGTGCCAACGCAATCCCTGATACTATTATCTGGAAATATGATAATTATGGAAAATTCCACAGGCTATACAAGAAGGAGAAATTGGAGTAGCCACGAGGCATGATAAGGCCATAGAGGCAGGTTTGAAAAAATTTGACTCCAACCAAAATGAAGTGCTTTACCTGGTTGGTGGACAAGAAAGCATGTCCGACACAAGAGAGTTAACAGAAGGGGGATGCAAATAGCAGCCAGATATTTCATGTGCAATGAAGTAGAAGAGACAAATAGCCATCATCTGTGAACTGTGAAGTCACTTCTCAGCTTTATCCATCTTCTGTAGTCTCACACAGATAAAATGGGCAATGCCAGAGCATACTATAGATCTTCTAAGCTGTTGGATCAGGAGAGAGGGAAGCAAAAGCCAAAAGAAATGGGGGAGAATAATCCCATCATGCGAATGGTGCACAGCGTGGAGAGACGGAAAAATGGGAGATGTTTTGAAAATATATTTACTTCCATTCAGAAAATAAAATGGAATTATATCATATCTTTTTATTTTTGGAGTAAAGAGTAACTTGTTAATGAAGCAGTAGACCTTTTAGGATCTTTGTAATTAGTTTTTGGTTCTTGACTCACAATTTTTGGAGGCTGTCAAGCATTAGGGCAGGCTGAGAAATACAGTATTACCAGTTTTTTTTAAAAAAAAGTATTAATTTTGGCTTTTGGGTGATGGTGAGATTTGAGTTCAAGACCTTTGAATGTTCTGATACCATGTTGAAACGTGTGATTCATGTAAAAGCAAAAGTTGTTATCACACTTCTAATTACTTAATTATATTATGTCTCCACACTTGCAAAGATCAACATATTACAAAAGAAATGGCATTCGACATACCAAGGACAATGGTCGAAACAAAGCACAAACCTGTGATTTGATATTAGCATCCAGTACTTTAAGTCCAGACTCAAGAGATCCAGCGATAAATGTAAAGCTATTGGAGTCCAAGTTTAGTATCAACTGGATCTGGTTTTTCATCATGATTTCCAGAAATGTGAAGTAAGCTCCTGAAAGCTGTAGGATAACACAATAGGAAAAATAAGGTAACAATTTTATTAACATCGATTTTTTTCGGGTGTGGGTGGGGGGGGGGGGGGTCCCAAAAGAAGAGAACCTACATCAAAATATGGTTCTCAACAAAATAGGTCCAATCCTCTAATACAAATTGGGACCTCGCAAGTACACCAAAAGTAAACTAGAAAAAACACTTCTCTTTATCTTTACAAAAATCAAGTTTCTACCCCTTCAAAAACCCTCCTATATTCCTCTCTTTCCAAATGACCCACTCGATGCTCTCATGCTTTCCTTCCCTCTTTAAAGAGTCCAACTTTGCAAAGCCTCCTTCACTGTGCCCAGCATGACCCATTGTGTCCTAAACAAAATTAGGGCCACCCTCAATAACCGACTAGCCACCTTACAATGCAGAAGAAGATGATCTACACTTCCGCCAGTACTTTTACACATGAAGCAGCGTGATTATATTCAGAGTGAAAAAGAATATATACACCTCAGAATTCGTGTAAAAGGTATGCCCCACCTCCGAGGACCAAATCAGGGATGAAACTTCTTTTAAGGATAAACCACTTAAGTAAATTAACTCATTTTGTCACTACTGCTCGTTCAAAGAGAAATGCTAGTTGAAGTTCTAATTTTTATGAAGCAGCAATAGGGCTGATTGTACAGATAAATTTTGTCAGAATAACAATGAAAAGCACTTTTCAAATAAGTGGTCACTAATTTAAAATATGACACAATTTTATATAAGCTACAGACAAAGAAACACCCCAAAAAAACGAGAAGAAAAGGAAAAGGAAAATGATCAAGTTCTTCTATGAGTCTACTCCCACCATATACAAGACTCAAAAATAGCTCAAATCTCCTTCAAGCAAACAGTATAGGCATACAAATGGCATTTCAAACACATATAAAAGTATCAGTGGCTCCTACCAAATCCATATTTATGTTAATCCTAATAAGATTAGTATAATCAAGATACTTCAGCATTTTTTATATGCTAGCATCAAAGTCAGAACCAAATGCCTAAACGTAGGAAATCAATAATGCACAAGAAACAACAGGACTACGTCTTCCCACCACAATACTGACCTCTCAAACATGTCAGTAGTCTGTCTACGTGTTGTAACAGTGTCAATTCTAAGAAATGTTATCTTAGCTGAGTGGATGTATTCACCTCGCCCACAACAAACCATACTAACACCTGCTACGAGTCCATAGAAACTTGGGGCTCAAGCTTGGTGTATATGTGATGCTCCCGTTCTTTGTTCGGAGTGCACTCCCAAATAAGTAGAACGCTAGCAACATTTTGTTGGAGCTTCTTGCCAAGTTTAAATGATTGAAAATCACATAAAATATCATTGCTCAAAGCATAAAGCAGCAAGAGTTTTCAATTTTTCAAAAATAACACCAGTTTAAACATACAATTTTGCTAACATCATATAGTAAGAGGAGTTAAATTCTCACTTAATAAGCATCTTAGAAATTAAATAATCACAGAGCTTTATGAAATCAACCAGCTCTTAATTATTACCTTTCTGTAGGCAAGTATATCTGCCAAAGGAATAGATAGTACCATCCTCATAGCGATGTCAAAAGCATCTACAAGCGCTCTGTCGCCATAAATCTCAAACACCCCAAAGTTGACATAGTTACCAGCAAGTGCTACAGCACAGAGTGAAGTGTAAGCAATAAGATAATGGAAGGATCATCAGTTCAGTTCCTTACATTCTTATTTATTAACATTTTACATTTTAGGGTTATTGTACTGTTCATCAACTAAGTACACAGAGGGAGAGAACACACATAATCTACTGGCAAAAGAGCAAAATATATTGTGCACAAGGGAACAGAATGACAAAGAGAAAGGGGAAACAAAGGATAAAGAAAAACAAAGATAAACAAAACCTGATTAAATAGTGTTTCACTCGACTTCTAAGAACAACAAGATCACACAATTCCAGGTTTAAGTCAACTATATAAATATACTAATTTTTCATTCAGAGGAAAGAAACTTAATCAACACAAAAATAATAAGTTACTATGCTTAAGTTCATCACAACTAGAAGGCAAACGAGGGGGGAGGGGGACAAGAGAACCTAAAACACAAGTGGTGAGCTGAGAAACTCTTTCTCCTTGGCATGAAACTAGCAGTCAGGAGAAGGTTAATCTTACATAGAAACAACATACAGGAAGCCTTCAATTTGGCCGGCCAACAATTACATAGGGAATTCTAAGTTATTACCAAAATAGATTAGAAGCTAAAAGAATCCTACCCCTTGAAAGAATAGTCAAGGAAATCCAAATGCCCTTATATTTGAACTGATACATATCCACACGATTAGGCAGTGAGAGAATTATGGATCCATATGTAACAATCAATTTGCTGACTTCTCGAAAAAGAAGAATGCCATTGGGAGATGAAGTTTCAAAGTTCAGTCGTTGGGACTTGTTCAGCACAAACTCAGCTACGAACTTGAGTAGCGGTGTTGTCACCTATTCCATGCATTGACAGAGATGAAGACATAGTTATCATCTCTAAAGGTAATAGAAGCTAAAGAGTCTCCAGTGGTCACAAAAGTACAAGCACTTTCTAGGCATCATTTTCAGCATTTTTAATAGAAAACTTTCTTTGATTGTAAGGCAAAATTGCCCGCTACAACGTGATATGCCAAAAAGCAAGTTACTTTTTGTTTTCAACAATTCTTGGATCTTGTCAAGGCAAACAAATTTCAACAATCTAGTGGTTTCACCAGCATGTAACCCATGTACACAAACGTTCCTTATCCAGGACCCACACTGAGTATCTCATTATTTATCATTAAGTAAAGGTCAAGAGATAATATATTGTACATAGTATATTAGACGTGCTTCTGTGGAAGAAAGCGTGAAAACAGAACGGTTGCAAAGACTTAAAATTTGGAGCTCTTAATTCTCTTTCAAGAACAATTAAACCCTGAAACGATTCAAGGCAGTACTACATTTAAGTGCATGCCACAAGGTACTGCATATGTACAGTATAACTCCAAAAATAACTTTTACCAGCTATATCAATACAAATATTTGACACCTACTAAGCATTTGTTTTTTCAAAAAACACAAAAACTTCTAGAATTAAGTGTTCTGTCAGCAAGCAAGAATGTATAGATAAAACAATAACTGGTAGGCTCACAACGTTGACGATGATAAGAGAACCATCGCAGGGGAGGGTGGAGGGGTGGACGGAGAGGAATATAACTGGTTATGAAGTCTACACGAGCTTATCTAATCACCAGTGCAGTATGTCAAGTTGTGGATGAAGTCTCACCTCTGGAGTGTCTGCCCATATTGTTATGGCCTTAAGAAGAAGAGGAATATGTGCTGGATATAACCAATCAAATAGGAAACCGTATGTCCTTCGGCTGTTGAACGGTAGGAATAGGAGGACAAGGTAAAAACTAGAGTGTGTTCAAAAAAACCAAGTCTTGTATTGCAACAGAAAATATTCATATTGACCATGCTACTTACCTACTTGTAGCCATTGCAATTCCTCTGAGATCCCTCATCAACCCAATTAATGCTTGTTTAACATCATCAGTGCAAAACAAGGCATCCGGTATCAATTCCAAACTCAGAAATACCTTATATTGCATATTAAACTCAAATCAGTAGTGTGAGGAGCAGAAACATAAGTAAAGCTTCTGAACTTTAATACTAAAGTCTAAAGCCAATTACTAGGAGCATTTGATACAAGGAAAGAGAGTCAAGCAGCAATGTGTGGTACAATTAAACAAAAAGAAAGCTGACGGATAAAAATCTTATACTATTCAAGGTAAGACAAATAAGAAGTTATTTAATCACTGTTTCAAATACATGACTACCTGCAAAAGTGGAGCCATTGATGCTTTAAATTTCAAAAAGCTATCTTCCAAAAAGATGAGCAAGCCAATAATGTAGTAGAAGGTTGTTCTACTACGAGAGCACCTGTAGTCCCCTAAAAATGAGAACTCTTCCCTCTATATATGAAAAGTATGGAGTATCAGTCCAACCAAGGCCACAAATGTTTAGGCATCAAACATAAAAGAGAGCAACATCCTCAGTTACAAATGATACTTACATTCCGATTGGAGATTATTAGTTGAGTTGTATCCAACTTTACAATAAGTTTTGCAGTCATATATCTGTCAATCCAAGAAGGTTAAACTAATTAGAATATATCCAGGATATGTCGTCAGTTTTAATAACAGCAAAAGGACTTGAGAAGAAAAGTAAGATGATACTTGCCCAGATGCCATTTCCAACATGAGATTTAATGTTTGACTGATAACTTCCTCACACTAATGAAAAAGAAGAGAAATAATGATTTTACATTCATGGAAGAATCACAAGAATCAACTATGACAATTACCTCTCCATAAAACTTAAGATTGGTTGCTATCTTCCCAACAATGATATTCAATATAAGCATATGATCATAGAGCCCAAGTAACTCAGCCAATTTAGCATATAGTTGCTGCATAGGAATAAATGGATTAAATAAGTAAGAAATTTATATTTATACTGTTATAGAAGTATGAGTTAGACATTGGTATCGACATGTATGTTAAATGTCAATAAATTTAAATATAAGGATAATTTTGAGATTTCAACCGTTTTGCAATAATTAGCTTGCTTATGAAGGTTGTCCTTACTGCTTTGTATTTGGACCCCGCCTGCACCTCTAGAAAAATTCTACCCTTTGATTATTTCATCTTATGTTTCGCCAAGACAATAAATTTACGTGGGGCGTACTTACCAAACCATCTTATAACTTTTTGTATTTTACAAAATATTAATCACGTGTATTGTGTTTGGATTCAATAGCTTTAGGTGAAGGGGCAAGCACCAAGGCGACTGGTGATGGAATGAGGAGGTGAAGGGGAAGGTGGAAGCTAAGAAGAGAGCGTATACAAAGTTGGTTGAGGGTAAGGAGGAAGAAGATAAACGGAAGAATAGGGAGGAGTATAAGATTGCTAATCGAGAGGTGAAGTTAGCGGTCACGAGGGCTAAGGATGCTGCTTTCGAGAGTTTATACATATTGTTGGATAGTAAAGGTGGGGATAAAAAGTTGTAAAGGCTCGCCAAGGTTAGGGAAAGCAGGGCTCTGGACCTGGATCAACTGAAATGTATTAAGGATGTGGACGGCAAAGTTCTGGTGGAGGAGGGTTGTATTAGAAAGAGATGGCAGTCTTACTTTCATAAACTCCTGAACGAAGGAAGGGACACTAGCATTATGTTGGGGGATTTGGAGCATTCCGAGAGGTTTCGTGATTATGGTTATTGTAGGTGCATTATGGTTGAGGAGGTTAAGAGGGCTATTGTAGGATGCGTAGAAGTAGAGCGACGGGGCCAGATGAGATTTCGGTGGATTTTTGGAAGTGCACAGGAAGGGCAGGTATGGAGTGGTTGACTCGGTTGTTTAACATAATTTTCAGGACGGCGAGCATGTCTAAGGCTTGAAGGTGGAGTACGATGATTCTGTTGTATAAGAATAAGGGCGACATTCAGGATTGCGACAATTATAGGGATATCAAGTTGTTGAGTCATACTATGAAGGTTTGGGAAAGGGTGGTAGAGTTAAGGTTGCAGAGATTGTTACTATTTCTGAAAATCAATTTGGATTTATGCCAGGGCGCTCGACTACTGAAGTCATCCATCTCCTCAGGAGACTGGTGGAGCAGTATAGGGCGGAAGAAGGATTTGCACATGGTCTTTATCGACTTAAAGAAGGCCTATGATAGATTCCTTAGAGAGGTTCTTTGGAGGTGTTTGGAGGCTAGAGGGGTACCTATAGTGTATGTTAAGGCGATTAAGGATATGTACGACGGAGCCAAGACTCAGGTTAGGACTGGGGAGGGGACTCGGAGCACTTTACCGTCTTGATAGGGTTACATCAAGGTTCGACGCTTAGTCCGTTTCTTTTTTCCTTGGTGATGGATGTTTTGACGCAGCACATTCAAGGAGAGGTGCCTTATTGTTTGCTTTTTGCGGATGATGTAGTCTTGATTAATGAGACATGTAGTGGAGTTAATGCTAAATTGGAGGTTTGGAGGCAAACTCTTGAGTCTAAGAGGTTTAGGTTGAGTAGGTCCAAGATGGAATATTTGGATTATAAGTTCAGCAAGGTGTCTCATGAGTCCGATGTGGTTGTTAAGCTTGATACTCATTCTATAAGGAAGAGAGAGAGCTTCAAGTATCTAGGGTCTATGATTCCTGGAATAGAGAGATTGACGAAGATGTCACTCATCGGATTGGGGTACGGTGGATGAAATGGAGGCTCACCTCTAGAATCTTGTGTGACAAAAAGGTACCTCCCAAACTTAAAGGCAAGTTCTACAAAGTGGCGGTTAGACCGGCATTGTTGTATGGGGCGGAGTGTTGGCCTGTTAAGAAGGCCCACATCCAGAAGATGAAGGTGGCGGAAATGAGAATGCTTAGGTGGATGTGTGGGTGTACTAGGAAAGACAAGAATAGAAATGAGGTTATTCGAGATAAGATGGGTGTGGCTTCGGTGGAAGCCAAGATCAGGGAAGCGAGATTGAGATGGTTCGGTCATGTGATGAGAAAGAGCACGGATTCCCCAGTGCGGAGGTGTGAGAGGTTGGCTAGGGATGGTTTAAAGCGTGGTAGAGGTAAACTGAAGAAATATTGGAGGGAGGTGATTAGACATAACATGGAGCAGCTCCAGCTTACCGAGGACATGGCCCTGGATAAGAAGTTGTAGAAGAGGCAAATTAAGGTAGAAGGTTAGTCTGAGTTTAGGGTATGGTATCTTTTGGTGTGTTACTTGGAGTATCTTATTTATGGTATTATTGAGTTTGCTAATCCCTATTATATCTTGTTGTTCTTTTACTATTCTTACTTTTACTGTTCCTTATCCTAGATTGTTCTCTTTGAGCCGGGGTTCCATTGGAAACAGCCTTTTTACCTCACATTTGAGGTAATGGTATGGACTGCGTACCCTTACCCTCCCCAAACCCCACTTGGTGGGAATATACTTGGTATGTTGTTGTTGTTGTTGTCGTAGCTTTAGGTGAATTAAAGTTGAATTATTTCCTCTGTTCATTTTACTTGTCCATGTTTGACTTGGCACATCCCTTAATAAATAATAAATAAAATGATAATTTTACTATATCATTTTTATTTATTATAAATCATCTTTAGTATTATAATACGGGTAAAATACAAAAAATGGTAAATTATCTCTTGATTTCCTAAACTGAACAAGTATGTCGAGTAAAGATGGATGGAGGAAGTAGAACACGCTTCTATATGCCCTTTGAATTATATTATTCTCCCGTTTCAAATTGTGTCTTACTATCTTTCTGAGTCTATTTAAAAAAAAATGTCTCTTTCTCTAACACTTTTGTGAGAAATATAAGAGAATAATATTATTAAATTGTGGTAACTACATTATTACACTGAGACCTTATGTATAGACACTACGGCTGCATTTGTTTTTATTAAGATTCAGACGTCTGAATCTGAATGCATATCTGAATGGTTAAGATGATGTCTCTAGATCTGAAAACTGTATGATTAAGATTGTTTCTCAACATCTGAATGTGCAAAACTTTTTATTTGTATACATAATGAAAATACAATTCAAATAAAAAATTAATTATATATTAAAAAAAATGTAATTTAATAAAATAAAATTATTATTTGATTGAAAAAGGAAATATTTACGTTTTTTAGTGATAGTGGATATGGTTTGTAATGTGGTTGTGGTGGCAATAATGATGTAAGTAATTAGTAATATTGGTGGTAATAGTTGTGATGGTTGGTATCGTAGTGACTGTTATGATGGTGGTGATTGATAGAGGTGGTGGTTATGATGTGAAGTTGGTTGATTTTAGTAGTTGGAGGTGTTGATTGTGATGGCTGAAAAATGAATGCATGATGGCTGACGATGTGTTGATGCTAGTTGGAGACGTTGTTAGTTGTGATGGTGGAGATAGTTGTTAGTATAGACAAATTGTAGCGATGGTAGTGGTTGAAATGGTGGTAGAGATGGCGACACTAGTGACTATGGTGGTGATGGCGGCCAAAGAATATGTGGAGGATGATGATGTATTAGTGGTAGTTAGCGGTGGTGCTAGTTGTGATAGATGAGTTGGTCGATAGTAGGGATTAGCTGGTAGTGGTTGATGATGGTGGTGTTGTTGGCGGTGGCGGCGACGATGGATATAATTAGAATAATGGAGGTAGTAGGTGTGGTAGCGGTTGATAATAATGGTTGGTAGCGATATTTGTGTCAACGGTGGTTGTGATGGGCGATTGGTGGTGGTAGGTGGTGGTTAACAATGGTGGCGGTGGCACAGGTGGTTAGTAGTGGTGACTGATGATTATGGATAGAGTGGTGGTGAATATTATCTAACACAAGAATAGCTCTTAATGATATTAAGACTTGATTCTATATCTAAGTGATTAAGATCTATTCAGACTTATTAAGAGCTAAAATCTTAGTAAAAAATAAATGCGCCTAATGATCTGAAGTTTGAGCCACTCAGATTCAGACCTCCATTAAGTGCAAGCAAATGAGGCCTACATTCCAATCCTATTCCAAATAGGATACTACATTACAATCTTTTTCCAAGTAGGATTCTATATGTTATTCCTATTCCTACACATTCTAACACTCCCTCAAGCTGGTGCATACAAAGCATATATACCGAGCTTGTTATGGATGTAATTAATATAAGGATCAAGGACTTGGTGAAGATATCTACAAGAAAACAGGATAAGAACTGCTCTTGACATGCGGGAGACCTCAATTGAAAGGAACAACAACAACAACATACCCAGTATATTCCTACCAAGTGTGGTCTGGGGAGGGTAAGTGTACGCAGTCCATACCACTACCTTAAATGTGAGATAGAGAGGTTGATTCCGATAGACCCACATCTCAAAATAAAGCAATCTAAGATAAGACAAGGAATAGTAATAGAACAAGATACAACAGAAATTACAAACAACAACAAACCAGTGTATTCCCACCTAGTGGGGTCTGGGGGGTAAGATGTACGCAGTCCATACCTCTACCTCTAAAGAGGTAGAAAGGCTGTTTCTGATAGAACCCCGACTCAAGACACAAGACACCGCACAAATACATAGATACATAGATACATAGTAAAGCACAGAACAAGATTTCATTACATAAAAACGGCACCCATAAGTAATAAAAACAGAGAAAAGCACACAGAATCGTAATAAAACATAAAACCAAGTACCATAGCAAGAATAATACCCCCACCAAGTAATTCCCTACACTAGCGACCCAAACTGGCCCTAACCTTCTGCCCTAATTCGCGTCCTCCAGATCTTCCTATCTAGGGTCATGTCCTCGGTGAGCTGTAACTGCTCCATGTCCCGCCTAATCACCTCACCCCAGTACTTCTTCGGCCTACCCCTACCCCGCCTAAAGCCATCCAACGCTAGCCTCTCACACCTACGAACCGGGGCATCCATGCCCCTTCTCATCACGTGTCCGAACCATCTCAATCGGACCTCCTGCATCTTATACTCCACTGGAGTCACACCAACCTTCTCCCTGATAATCTCATTCCGAACTCTATCCCCTCTAGTCAGCCCACACATCCAACGCAACATCCGCATTTCTGCCACCTTCATTTTTTGGATGTGGGAGTTCTTAACTGGCCAGCACTCCGCTCCATACAACATGGCAAGACGGACTACCGCCCTGTAGAATTTGCCTTTCAGCTTGGGCGGCACCTTCTTATCGCACAACACCCCCGACGCGAGCTTCCACTTCATCCATCCCGCCCCAATACGGTGCGAGACATCCTCGTCAATCTCGCCGTTACCCTGGATCACGGACCCGAGATACTTGAAACTATCCCTCTTACATACCTCCTGTGATTCCAACTTCACTACCACCTCATTCTCCAGCCTCACGTCATTAAACTTGCATTCCAAATACTCTGTCTTGCTTCTGCTCAACCTGAACCCTTTAGACTCAAGCGTTTGTCTCCACACCTCTAGTTTGTCATTCACACCCCCTCGCGTCTCATCAATCAAAACTACATCATCTGCAAAAAGCATACACCAAGGCACCTCCCCTTGAATATGTCGCGTCAACACATCCATCACCAAAGCAAACAAAAAGGGACTAAGAGTAGATCCCTGATGCAATCCTGTCAAGACAGTGAAATGCTCTGAGTCCCCTCCCGCCGTCCTCACCTGAGTCTTCGCTCCATCAATAATACCAAAAGCAAGATACTCCAAGTACACACCAAAACATACAACATCCTGGCTCGGACCAACTTTCTACCCTAATTTGCCTCCTCCACAACTTCCTATCCAGGTCATGTCCTCGGTAAGCTGAAACTGCTCCGTGTCATGTCTAATTACCTCCCTCCAATATTTCTTCAGTCTACCTCTACCTCGCTTGAAACCATCCCTAGCCAACCTCTCACACCTCTGCACTAGGACATCCGTGCTCCTCCTCATCACGTGACCGAACCATCTCAACCTCGCTTTCCTCATCTTAGCTTCCACCGAAGCCACTCCCACCTTATCTCGAATAACCTCATTTTTAATCCTATCTTTCCTAGTATACCCACACATCTACCGAAGCATTCTCATCTCCACCACCTTCATCTTTTAGATGTGGGTCTTCTTAACAGACCAACACTCCGCCTCATGTAACAAAGTCGGTCTAACCACCACTCTGTAGAACTTGCCTTTAAGTTTGGGAGGTACCTTTTGTCACACAAGATACCGGAGGCGAGCCTCCATTTCATCCACCCAACCCCAATCCGATGAGTGACATCGTTGTCAATCTCTCCTTTCTCCTAAATCATCGACCCCAGATACTTGAAACTATCTCTCTTCCTGAAAGAAAGAGTGTCAAGCTTAACAACCACATCAGACTCATAAGACACTTCCCTGAACTTACACTCCAAATATTCCGTCTTGGACTTGCTCAACCTAAACTCTTTAGACTCAAGAGTTTGCCTCCAAACCTCCAATTTAGTATCAACACCACTACGTGACTCATCAATGAAGACTAAATCATCCGCAAAAAGAAAACAATAAGGCACCTCATCCTGAATGAGTTGCGTCAAAACATCCATCACCAAGGGGAAAAAAAAACAAACTAAGCGTCGATCCTTAATGTAACCCTATCAAGACGGGAAAGTGTTTCAAGTCCCCTCCCTCAGTCTTAACCTGATTCTTGCTCTGTCGTACTATCCTTAATCGCCCTAACATACACAATAGGTACACCTCTAGCCTTAAAACACCTCCAAAGAACTTTCCCGGGAACTCTATCGTAGGCTTTCTCTAAGTCAATAAACACCATGTGCAAATCCTTTTTCCTTTTCTTATACCACTACACCAGTCTCCTGACGAGTTGGAGGGCTTCTGTAGTCGAGCGCACTGGCGTAAATCCAAACTGATTTTCAGCAATAGTAACAATCCTCCGCAACCTCAACTCTACCACCCCTCCCAAACCTTCATAATGTGACTCAACAACTTGATGCTCCTATAATTGTTCCAATCCTGAATGTTGCCCATATGCTTATACAACAGAATCATCATACTCCAACTCAGTTGAAAGGAACAAACTGAAAAAATGGTCGAAAAAGTAGTAAATGTCTTCAAAAAGTCAATTTGTTGCTGGAAAATTGCTGAAAAGTGGCATAAACAATATAGGTCATCTCGAAATCAAGAAATAAGTAGATCTTGAACAAGAAAGTCGCCAAATAAAGGGACGGAACATGCTCACGCGCCGGATTATTAGATTTGATGACTGAAACGTTGTCATAATCTGAGAAAAAATTATATAGGTAGGGTCAGAATGATCACACGGCCCTGCACAAATCAGATATAGAGTCATTGGAAAGACGCACGAAACTACGCAAATTGAATATAAGATGTAATCTGAACAGATGCATTGTGCTACGTAAATCAGATACAAGAAAGTAGTCACCAAAAAGATGCACAGTGCTACACAAATCAAATACGAGAAAATAGTCACCGAAAAGTAGCTCGACGCAACACAAATCAAATATGTGAAGCCACTGGAAAGAAATACGGTGGCCCAAATTTAGCTAACATAATCATTACCCAGATGGGCAGCATAATTATGAGTAATAGCCCACCACCGGCAGGGGAAGCTCTATAATTCTTTACCAAGACTGCAGTCTCTAATACCATGAGAGAAATATAAGAGAAGAGTATTATTGAATTGTTGTAACTACATTATTACACTGAGACTCTATTTATAGACACTACATTCTAATTTTTTTCCAAATAAGACACTACATTACCATCCTTTTCCAAGTAAATTATTTATATTATTCTTATGCCTACTCATATTCTAACATCTTTAATTCGAACTTTTCACATGACATATGTAAGACCACAAGATCACAAAACATATATATTCTACATATCTTTAATTTAAAACCACAAGATTTAAAAATCTTATTTACTTTTTGTTTTTATAAGTAATTTGAAATAGATAGCATTAATTTACATAATAAAGGGGTATTAATTTCTTTTTCTCAAATGTATCCTTATTTAAAAAAAAATTATTTTAATCAAGAAACTATATATAATAAGAGTAATTTAATAAAAATGTTTGTTACTTATTAAGGTTGACTTTTTAAGGAATACGCTCAAGTTAAAAATACAATGTAATATAGATCATAGGAGTACTAGTATATGATTTATAAGCATAGAATTTCAGGGGCCATTTTTGTGTGTCTCTTATGACTAAACCATATAATGTTGTTATTAAGAGTACATACTAAGATTTAAGAAAAGACAATTTACTTTTCTGACAATTATTTTACTTCATACTCTAAATTTCTTAAAATACATTTTATATTAACATTGAGTGGAATTATTTTCAAATGACTGATTTTTCAATTGCAAAAACAAATAACTGAAATAATTATTATTAATTTAGATTATTATTCAATTACATGGTTGTTGTATTTCATTGTCATGTCTAGAAATAAAGTATATATGACTTCCTACCCTTTACTTATCATGTACAGGTTTGGATGATTTAAAGCTTGCTTTTAAAAGTTTCGAACTTCATCACACTGCAATAAAGCCGCATGATTATCATTATTATTTTTTATCAATTTGAAATTTTAGAAGGTAAATATTCATCTCTCAAATATATATCTTTACTTAAACATAATTTAAGTAAAGGTAGAGGTAGATCGAAGAAGTATTGGATGGAGGTACTTAGACATGGAGCAGTTACAATTTACCAAGGACATGATCCTAGATAGGAAAGTGTGGAGGACGCGAATTAGGATAGAGGGTTAGTACGAAGGAGTGTGTTCTTGCTAGTGGTCGGAGGAGTGCTTTGTTTTGTTATCTGTGCTGATAGTCGTAGTGTTATGCTTGCACTGTCTTGTTTTTGGAGTTTTGGTATGATTGTTTAACGACATTTTCAAGACTGCGAGAATGCCTGGGGCTTGGAGATGGAGTACGATGATACCGTTATATAAAAACAAGGGTGACATCCAGAGTTGCAACAACTAAAGGGGTATTAAGTTGTTGAGTCACACTATGAAGATTTGGGAGAGAGTGGTTGAGCGGAGACTAAGGAGGGTCGTGTCCGTTTCGGAGAATCAGTTTAGATTTATGCCTGGTCGCTCGACGACAGAGGCAATCCACCTGGTAAGGAGATTGGTGGAGCAGTATAGAGAAAGGAAGAAGGATTTACACATGATGTTTATCAAACTAGAAAAGGCGTATGATAGAGTCCCGGGGGAGGTTCTTTGGAGATGCTTAGAAGTGAGAGGGGTTTCAGTGGCGTACATCAGAGCTATTAAGGACATGTATGATGGAGGGAAGACCTGGGTGAGGACGGCGGGAGGAGACTCAAAGCAGTTTCGATCGAGATAGGGTTGCATCAGGGATCAACTCTTAGTCCGTTCCTTTTGGCGCTGGTGATGGACGTGTTGACATGGAGTATTCAAGGCGAGGTGCCTTGGTATATGTTATTTGCGGATGATGTGGTGCTGATTGATGAGACGTGGGGAGGAAGGGGTGTGAATGACAAATTGGAGATTGGGAGGCAAACCCTCAAGTCTAAGAGGTTCAGGTTAAGTAGGTCAAAGACGAAAAATTTGGAATGCAAGTTTAGTGACTTGGGGTAGGAGGACGAAGTGGTGGTGAGATTGATGAGGATGTCTCTAAGCGTATTGGAGCAGGATGGATGAAGTGGAGGCTCGCCTCAAGGGTGCTGTGTGATAAGAAGATGCCCCTTAAGCTTAAAGGCAAATTCTATAGAGTGGCAGTCTGTCCGGCCATGTTGTATGGAGCGGAGTGTTGGCTAGTCAAGCGCACCCACATCCAAAAATTGAAGATGGCGGAAATGAGAATGTTGCGTTGGATGTGTGGGCTTACTATATGGGACAGCGTAAAGAATGAGATTATCCGAGAAAAGGTGAAAGTGACTTCGGTGGAGGACAAAATGCGGGAAGGAAGGCTGAGATGGCTTGAGCATGTGATGAGGAGGGGCGCGGATGTCCCAGTTCGTAGGTGTGAGAGGCTTGCTTTGGATGGCTTTAGAAGGGGTAGAGGTAGGCCGAAGAAATACTGAAAGGAGGTGATTAGACATGACATGGAGCAGCTTCAGCTGACTGAGGACATGACCCTAGATAGGAAGGTGTGGAGGGCGCAGATAAGGGTAGAAGGCTAGTGTGAGTGTGTGGGTTGTAGCATGCAGTTAGGAGAGATCTTGTGTAGCCGGGGAAGTAACCCTAGCACTGTGTACATAGGTGGGTGCCTTTTTTCTTATGTCTTAGTTCCTATTTGTCTTATTTCGTGTCACCAGTATTTTCTCATATTTCGTATTTCTACGATTACTATTTTATCATTTCTTATTCTTGATTTTCTTTTATGTCACCCATGCTCCCCCCTTATTTACTATTCTTTATCCTGAGCCGGGGGTCTATCGGAAACAGCCTCTCTACTTCTTCAAAGGTAGCGATATGGATTGCGTACATCTTATCCTCCCCAGACCCCACTTTGTGGGAATACACTGGGTTTGTTGGTTGTTGTTGTGGTGATGATTGTTGTTTCGGATAAACCGATGATAGTATTACTTTGCGATAGTCTTGTTTCTGTTGTTTTGTTACTACCTACCGTTTGTTGTTCTTTATTATGCCTCTAGACTGTTTTTTGCCGTGAGCCGGGGGTCTACCGGAAACAGCTTTTCTACCTCACTTCTGAGGTAGTTTACAGACTGCATACACTTTATCCTCCCCAGAACCCACTTTGTAGGAACATACTGGTATGTTGTAATTTATGTATATCTGATTCTTTTGTTCAAAAAAGGGAAAAAAATGAAAAAAAAATTGAAAAAAAAATGAAATTAGTGTACAAGACACTCTTGAAAGAGTCAAGGGGGTCGTTTGGTTGTGGGTTTAACAAATATAACTATTGGTTGTGGGTTTAACAAATATAACTATGTAAACTATCAGAAGCATAGCAAAATGTAAACACTGGGTCCGTGCTAGCACGGGCAATACCCGTTTAGTTGAGAATAGAAAGCTTAGTACTGGGTACAGTAGCAACCAAATTTTCAATAATGAACCTTTGATGAATGTATTGCCTGATCTCCAACATATGACTTTCTGAAGTTCTGGAAGAACACAAGAATAGCTAGATCAAGACGTTGTTTGCTTGTTTCTGCATATCTCTGCATTATATGATGAATAACATAAATGATGATGTGAGACCCAAAATGTCACTCAATATACAAAAATTTGATCAAGTTCTTAAGGGAAAGAAGAATACACTGATCGAATGTGAAAAACAGATGATACAATTGACATAATAGAGTCGCACCTTCATTTAATACAGGAAAACATGACAAAATAACTTTTCTACAATTCAGTGCTATATTGCCAAAGTATCAGGAGGAAGTTTGAGTAAACCTGACTGCGTAAACCGCTATCGGTAACATTTATCAGCTGCAGTACACGTGCTGAAAGTTCTGCATCATGAATTTCTTGAGATTCCCCACTGGAAGTGTAAACAAGCAAGAGAGAGAGAGAGGAGAATGAGAACGGTGAACCTAGAAATTTCACAACATAGTTAAAATAAGTAATATAAGCTGGCAATACTTGTATCCACTAAGTTGCTTAGTCTTAACAATAGCTGCAATTATGTGAACTATCCAAGCAAATTTTGTTTCCACCATTGTAAGAACTTGAGGATCAGCAGATTCCTGTTTCAACAGACACAAATATTTCACTGCAACCGCATAAAATCCGTTGAGCCTTCAACTCTTACAAATTAAAGGGCAGTGCGGTGCACTAAAGCTCCCGCTATGCACAGGGTCCGGGGAAGGACAGGACGCAAGGATCTATTGTGCAAATTATAAGAAGAAAATCTCAGCATACCATATAGATCTGCAACAGAGGATCAGTTATCTGCATAACGTATGAGCTACAGCTATCATACTGTACCGAATAAAACCGAATTCAGCAATTTCAGAGAGTCAAGAATCAACAGTGAGAACACATACTGAAGTCTTAACTTAAAAAGAAATAAAAAGTCAAGCAGCTTCCAGAACATTTTGATAATCTTCAACGTGTCAATATTTTAGAGTCTGAACCTGAAATCTGCAAAGATAAGGAAGGCAATCAAGCTGATCTTGAAGAAGTTCAACATTGTCAAGGGGATTCTCTGAGAGATCAGAGACTTCACCCTGCATAGAAAACATAAAAGAGAGTAATCAAAAGCCACAACTTAATATGAGAACTCTTGATGCAACCTCACATGCAAAGTCGACTCTGAGCAACCTGTAAGGAACCAAATCTAGATGTGATAAAACTTTTGACAATCTCTGGCACAAATTCACTAAGAAGGCTTGGTGTGTCTCCCTTCAAATATGGCACTGATGAAACCAATCTAGACCACAGTCCAAGAAGGTAGTAAACACTGCTGCTAGCCCACTGATCATGGAGAAAAAAATCAGAAATTTCACAAAAAAAGGTTTAAATTTGGTGGCAGAAAGCTATTCTTGCATCCAGTTATCAAAGAGATGACCTGCCAAGATTGCAAAGATCTCAAAGTAAATTCGGCAACCAGACGTATCCAGTCCCTATAACTTTCCACATTGACAAGCTCTGATAACTGCAATAGAAGTATCAAAACAACAGAAAGAAAGGCACATCAGGAACATTGCAGGGATCAATAAAAGGAAGATGAAAGAAAATATCCTGGCCTGGTCAGACTTGAAACAAATGGTAAATTCTGCAATGAGCATGCCCATGAGAAGCAAACTTAAGAGCAAATAAATTATCCATGAGCACATCCTAATGAAGGCTTCGAGGTGGTCAGCTGTTATCAAAAAATTGGCAATAATAATTTGGCTCAGGTATTGGACCTAAAATTGGTTTACCAAACACAAGATTCTTCGTCTTACACTACACAAATTTTACAGCTACTTACAAATGAGGATTGCTAATATTTATTCTTTGGTTGGTGGTCATACTATACATTATGAACTCATGTCGACTCTCAAACTTGGGGATCTGAGGAACTTAGGGTTGAGCAAGAATCTTACAGTTATAATTTGGAAACGTAGCACATATAGCAGCGCCAGAAATACAAAAACTATTGGAGCAAGAGCCTCTAAACTCCTCTATGAAAGTCACAAGCTACTTAAAATACAGTATTTCTCGCAATAAAATTTCAATTGGTTGTGACCAAGCTATACATTTAGTCTATTCTAAATAGGGAAACAAAGTGATTCAAGGTATTGAACACTTGGCACAGGAAGAAGTCAGTTCAATTATATTTCAGATTGATCCATCTAGGCCTGTGCACGAATCGATTTGGATAGATGGATCAATCAGTCCTGAAAAATTTTCTGAAATACTGTTCTGCTATCAATTTTCAAGAAAATTGACAGAGCAAAATATTGGTAAATCAAGAATTTCAGAACTGGTTTGGGTCTCAGAGGTAGAGCATCGATCCAAGGACTGGTTCATATCATGCACCACTTCTATTGACGTGGAAGAGAAGCACAACAGATAACCAGGCCTTCCAAGTTCGTGAAGTTTTGGAACGTTTCAGAGACTTCCACTTAAAAAATAAAACAGGTGGTGCAAAGAAAAACTTGGAAGGATTTTGATCATATTTGTCAAGCGGATTCAACATGTGCTAGATAGGTGGACCTTTTGAAAAATATTAAATTACTGCTAATAATAAGAGGCGATAAGTGGTGCCTGCTTCAGCTGCTTCAAGCGTGATTTTACTATATCACCTCTAATTAATTATTATAAGTCATTTACGTATTAGAAAATTAATATTAATAATATTGAACTAAAAAAAAAGTAAATAGACATTTTTGACATTTCTGCTTCAGCTGCCTCACCATAATTATACTATATCACCCCTAATTAATTATTATAAGTCATTTAATTATTAAAAAATTAATAATATTGATAAAAAAAATAAAATATACATAAAATGATAAATTAACTCTTGATGTTTTAAATTAACTCGACGTTTTATATGAGGCCTACTTAAATTTTTCCACAAGTATTTTTTATAGTAATTTTGTTATATCACTTCTAATTATTTGTTATAAGTCATTTAAGACATGTCTGCTTCGGTGCTTCAATCGTGATTTTACTATATCAACCCTAATTAATTATTATGGTCATCTAATCATTAAAAAAATAATAACATTTCATAAGAAAGGTAAAATAAACACAAAATAAAATATCAACATAAAAAATTTGGTTCACTGTCGAAATTACATTAGTGCAACATATATTGGGATGGGACAGAGGAAAATATAAGTAACATATATTATTTGACAATGAGATTAAAAGGATTCTAAATCACAATAATTAAGAACTTAATATATATATATATATATATATATATATATATATATATATATATATATATATAAACAGTTGGTTGACTGTCGAAATTCTATCTGTGCAACATAAACTAGGACGGAGATAGTATTCATATCTTATTGAAAAATTATGTAAAAAGCATTGTAAATCACATAATTAACAACTTAAAAATTTAAAAGATATAAAATATTTGGGTGAATTTCGAAATTATATCAGTGTCACTTAAATAGGATAGAAGAAAAAGTATTAAAACTCACAATAATTAAAAACTTAAATTATTTTAATGATTAATTATCTAAATTTTATTTGTGTCACATAAATTGAGGCAAAATAAAATCATATATTGAGCTTGTGCTAGCACGGGCACGTCGATATCTAGTTACAAATATAAATACTAATAGTTCTTTATGAAGTATGTTCAATTGAATACCTTTGGATGAACATAGGTGTTCTCCCTTGCTTTAATATACTAACCTAATGAAACTTTCCTTGTTTCTCCTAATCACAACTCTAAGTAAACATGAATATACGTAAAGGAATTTCCAAAGTTTAGAAGATATAGTTTCAATATGCTATCACAGTGATGAATGCTAATGGAGAATACTGAGAAAACATCACTTTAGAGTTAAAACATACATATAGCAAATAATTTAAGTCATTTCCCCCTCAAGATTCACAGACACAGGCACAGAGCAGACATTAAAGTCAACTATGTACAACAAAAAAGAACACCTCAGTTTCAAGCCAGGTTGGCTACACAAATCCTCACAAAGAGAATGTAAATCCATGTAGATGCCTAGCATAGCACTATCTTTTCAAATTATCAAGAAAAGGAAGGCAAGGGAGCAAAGGCTTCATACCTGATAATTGACTTTAAAACGTCCAAGAAGCCGACAGAACTCATGATAATTATCATGATGAGCCAGACCTGTTCCAAGAAGGAGGAATATTTCATCAGATCCTATAACAGAACACAGCAAATGTAACAATCTAAACAACCATCTGCTTTCTCAATCTAGTTGATGCAAAATCAGTAGGAAACATCTTATGTTCATTTTACTTTCTCCCTCTCCCATCCCTCCATATCAAAAGCTTGAAGAAAATAAAGTAGGAAAAATATGTTAATAAACTCAAAAGACCGATCCAATGTAGGAAGTGCACTGCATCTATTGCAGATTATAAGTAAATAGAAAATACAGCAGCATTATTGCATAAAATGAGACCTGCTGCTTTATCAATGTTTATAGCTGACATGTAATGGATATTATTAAATATAAGCTTTCCTTTTAAGAGCTTTACCGACAGAGATTATCAGTTTGGTCACACGTGTACGTTTGATAGGTATAGTTCTGGGTACAACTACCAGATGGCATAACATCTTTTTTTGTGAAGAATTGTTGGAACAGAAACTGTAAAGAATAAACAAGATTCAGATTTCCCAAATTTTTTAAATTCAGATATAGACTTCCCATTCTATTGACAAATACTAATTAAGGATGTAAGGTTTTCTGCAAACCAATCTCATAAAAGAGACTTGGTGCTTTGCAAAAAGTCTTTGGTTCGGCAGTCTGCTTGACAAACTATATTAAGTTGATGCCTCACCTCAACCTCACAGCCTGAATCCATTTTTCTTCCTTTTTTGAGAAAGATAACCTGAATTCTATTTAACTAGGAACTTCTTAAATCCCAATGAAACCTTCTACTTAAACAGAGAAATCAGCACATGAACAAAAAGCTGCCTTTTGAATGTACTGAAATGACTTACTGGAAAGCACATATCCAGTAGAGAGGCCTTTCTAGAGGCAAGTGCTATGTTAGCTACTTAGTTGTGAGCTCATGGCAGTTTCTTTTTTTTCTGAAGCCGGTAACTTTGTATATTTCTCCAAAGGCAATACATAGGCTGTACTGAAATCATATTTACATCATCTACAACTCTATTCATCTATCTCTTATCTAAACTAAATAGAATCTAGAACATCTATTATAGAGATGGTATCACTTGAATAAACTTGATTACACCAAAAACATAGTAACAAATGACAATTAAGCTTAATCTTTTGCATACTACTCTCTAAGTTCTCACAACAACTAGAAATCCTCTCTTTCCATATTCCCCACCAAATACATGTTAGGACAATCCTCCATCTATCTCTGTTCTTTGCCAGTACACCTGCTTCCTCCCAACTCTGTATTATTTCTATGATCTTCCCAGGTATTGTCCAAAATGCCCTTTAGATTTAAGAACATCCTCCAAAATTGTTCAATGACTTTGCAATGTAGAAAAAGATGGTTTACTGTCTCTGCATTTTCCCCACTGAAGAAGCATCTGGGGCAGAATTGTATCCCCCTTTTCACCAAATTGTCTTGAGTGAGGTCTGCGTCCTTGGCTAGTAACCAGACAAAACATGCTACTTCATGTGGTGCTTTGTTTTTCCATATGGATTTCCAAGGCCAGTTCCTTATACACAGGGAAGTTTTATTCAACCTGCTATAAGCTTTGCTCACCTTAAACTGGCCCTTCTTGTTGTCTTTCCACCATAATTTATTTTGACATATCTCTGAACCAGTGAACTGATCAATAATTCTAAAGAAATCAGCCACTCTTTGGATCTCCCAATCGTTCAATTGTCTACTAAAGTTAAATGGACATCCTTGTGGTGTGCAAAAGTCTGCAATAGTCTTTTGCTGATGGGAGACTAGTTCATAAATATCTGGAAATTGACGTTCTAGTCTTCCTATCTCATGCCACTCATCTTTCCAGAAATCAGTTTTGGCTCCATTTGCCACTTTTATCTTAGTGTTGACCTTGAATTCCTCCCATAGTGCTCTGATGGATCTCCACACATTAACTCCATAAGGTGTAGTTATCTCCTTTGTCATCCAGTGATCTTCCTCTTCATATTTGGCTGTAATGACATTCCTCCTTAAAGTCTGATTGTCATTACTGTATTTCCATAGCCATTTCATGCTCAGGGCCTTGCTCTGAGATTTCAGGTTCTTGATGCCTATTCCTCTTTTTCTTTTCCCAATAGATACTGCCTCCCATTTAACCAGATTCTATCCCTTCCTTCCATTGCTTCCTTGCCAAAGAAATTTCCCCCTAACCCAATCACACTACTCCATATTATGTTGATTGTGACTTTGCACCCAATGGCATTCCTAGACAGATAGTGGGTAGAGCTCTTATTCCTCAACCTAGGACTACATTTAGTGATGCAAGATTTTGAACCTCATTGATAGGATATAAGCAATTTTTCCTCCAATTGATGTTAAAAGTTGTTTTAAGGAATAATGCACGTGACTTATTTTTTATTTTTTCCAGTATTTTACACACAACTCCTAGTCAAATTGGGATTTCTATTTTTGGTAGGAAACTGATCAGTTGTTTCTGTTATTTTTGGTAGCAAATTACTTGGCATTGTTACCAAGGTAAGATTACTAGGCACTGAATTTAAAGATAAAGAATTGATGAAAAATCTTGTTACAGTGACCGAAAGATATGAAGCATGTATAACTACCTTGGAAAATACACAAGATTTGTCCAAGATTACCTTGGCAGAGTTGTTAAATTCTTTTCAGGCACTGGAGCAAAGGAGACTTATGAGGCAAGATGGTATGGTTGAAGGAGCCTTAGTAGCCAGCGACAAAACTCAAAGCATGGATAAAAATTTTAAAATTTACCTACCTTGTGAGCACTGTGGAAAAATGGGGCATCCACCATAATGATGTTGGAAAAGGCCAGACGCAAAGTTGCAGCAAGTGCAATCAGCTTAGCCATGAAGCAGTGATTTGCAAAAACAAATTTGAGAACTATGAAGCAGATGCACATGTGGTCAATGAAGAACAAGAAGACCATTTTTTTGTTGCAACATATATCTCAAGTAAGGTTTCAACAAATTTTCGGTTGATTGATAGTGGTTGCACCAACCACATGACTTATAACAAGAGTTTGTTTAAAGAATTAAAGACTACTGAAATATCCAAAGTTAGGATCGAAAATGGTGATCAGATTCTTGTTGAAGGAAAAGAAACTGTTGTCGTCAAAACAAGTTTTTAGGACAATTTCAGATGTTCTTTATGTACTTGATATTGATCAAAACTTGTTGAGTATTTATCAGTTGGTAGATAAAGGATACAAAGTATCCTTTTGAGGAGAAGCATTGCGTCATCAATGATGGTGCTGGAAAAGAAGTTTTAAACATTAAGATAAGAGACAAACATTTCTCATTTGATCCAATGGAAGATGTTTTTGTAGAACATGAAAAAGATCATAGGCAAGAAAAATTAGAAGATAATCTACTAATTAAAAAAGCACAAGAAAAATGTGAACCTGCTAAGTTTAAAGAAGCTTTCAATGTTCTTAAAGGAATTGAAGCAACAGAGGAGTTATCTATGTTTCAGACAAATAAAATAGGTAAGTTTAAATTCAAGATGCAGATGAAGCAGGAAGACATGCCAAAAGGATTTAGTAGTCAAGGGTTGCAGTCAAGACGAGAAGTGAATTTAGTTTACTACAACATCAAAAATGAATTTGCAGATCTATTCACAAGATCACTTTCAGTTATCAAGTGTGGAGATCCCAAGACTAAAGACCAAAATTTTGTAGTTCCTAAAGCAAGGAGGAGTGTTAAAAGTTGCTTTAAGGAATAATGCAATAACATACGTGACTTATTTTTTGTTTTATTTTCCAGTTTTTTAACACACAACTCCTAATCAAATTTGGGATTTCTATTTTTGGTAGGAAACTAATTAGTTGTTTCTGTTATTTTTGGTAGCAAATGGATTGTTTTTTTATGATAAGTTTATTCTATTTTTAGTTGTAATAGGGACTATTTAAGTTAGGAGTTGATGATCAATAATAAATGTTGCTTTACCAGAAAAGAAAAAAATACTTCTCTCTCTTCTTCTCTAACTCATCTTTGTTTTCAATCGCTTAGTTCTTGGCTCTCCTTGCTACGTTATTTTAACATTATTAAAACCAACAATATGCAACTCTGCAATCCCTTCAAACAGTACTAATGTCACCCTTAAGGGTTGTTTGGTTTGAATACAAGTTATGCTGGGATTAGTTATGATGGGATAAGTTATGATGGGATAAATTATACTGGAATTAATTGCGCTGGGATCATTTTTTATTGAGTGTTTGGTTTGTTGTGTTCAAAGTAATATGCACAATATAACTTCTAAAAATAAGTTAGTTGATTATAAAAATACCCTTTATCTAATTTAGTTTTTTTTATATAATTTCTTTTCAAGCTTTAAATATTCATTCTTAAAAATAAAACTTTCATCTTATTTAACTTTTTTATGTGTGTATATTTCCATAATTATATTGTGTATTTTAAAATAAATTTTTCATCTTATTTAGCTTAAATTTTTTCGTGTATGCCTTCCTATGACTATATCGTATGTGTGTAAGAAAAATCTTACTACATCTTATTTGGTTTGAAATAAAACTTCCTGCTTAAGTTTGTTAAAGTAGAATAGAATTTATTGTTTATGTCACTTCATTTAAACACATATCACTCATATAATATAGAATATTAATATTCATTTTAATTGATATATACAATATCAATTTAATTTAAAATATGTAATTTAGCAATGGAGTCAACACTTTTATTATTCTTAAGAGAAATCAAAATATATAAATAAACATAATAATTATTCAAGTAAATTTAACGTATAATATATTCATAAATAAAAAATATATTTATATAGTGTAATTTTTTAAATAAAATATATGACTAATTATCATAAAATAACGAGTAGTAGAGGTTGTAAATGATATTATAAATGGTATTAAAAATATTGTGAATATGCATGGATGTGAAAAGTGATTATAAAAGTCTGTGGGCGTACTTTTGTCATTTTAATTACTTTAACCAAGGATAACTTATTCAGGTATTATTATACCACCAAGAGGGAGGGATAACTTATCCCGGTACTAATTAATAATCCCGAAATAAATTATCCCAAGTTGAATAACCAAACAAGCAATTATGATGCATTAAAATTTTATCCCAGGATTATCTATTCTTATCCCTCACACCAAACAACCCCTTAAGGTCTTTAATTGCTTCTCATCAGCTTCACACATTATGAGAGTATCATCTCGATATTGTAGATGAGTTATCTCCATATTCTCTCCTCCATTCCTAGCCACATTGAACTGAGCTCATGGCAACTAGTTACTTGTAAATTAACATCCTTGTTTTATTAATAAAGAGGAGTTACTCTTATTATTATTCAATGGTGGTGTACAGCCAGGGTACTTGCTACCTTCCACCAACACAGACAACGAAACTCAGCCCACCAAGACTTAGGCAAATGAGAAGAAATCCTATATGTTTTGTCTATGCTGAAATTTTAGTCTACTATTCAAGGTTTGTATCTACCCCATTGACCACTAAACTACACTTTTAGTATTTAAAAGGACCACTAATATGACAACGGGTACCAAGATCACAAATAATCATTGTGCAGATCTAAAATGGAAGGTAAGGAGTTACATAGGAGGAAAAAAAAAGAAAAGAGGAGTTCAAAATGATGGAATAGTGCAGAAGACTAGTCGGTGAAATCAAATCTAAAGAACTTTGGTTCAGAATAGGGATACAAGGGTGACGTAAAGATGGAGGAACTAACAATGAGATTCATTCCAAATAATTCAAAGAGGAGAGGAATTGGAGACCCACTTCATGTGGGATAAATTAGCCTAGGCTCAAGGAGCAATAGCAACACCAGATTTTCATATACTGTTCATGGATGAGACTCTAGAATTCTATGAAGCAGAGATACTTCATCGTTCCTCCTTGAGACAGATCCTAGTATAGTTGCAAGCAATGTAATGATTGAAAATCAATCTAAAAAAGTGTGAAACTATTCTAGAGACAAAGTGGTGGTTAGAAAGTGAAAGTGGCGAAGATGAGAAAGTTATGATTGCTATGTGGGTATATTAGGAGAGATAGGATTAAAAATGAGGATATCTGAGACAAGGTGGGAGTGACTTCTCTGGAAGTCAAGTTGCGGAAAGCGAGGTTAAGATAATTCGAGCGTAAGCATACAATGATGACATGCACGAACGCCCCACGAAGTTGTGAAAGGTCGGCTATGGATGGATTCAGGAAAGGTATAGTAAGATCGAAGTAGTATTGAAGAAAGGTGATCAGACAGGACATGGCATAGTTGCAGCTCACTGAGGACATAGCCTTTCAAAGAAGGTGTGGAGGACACGGATTAGGATAGAAGGGTAGTAGGTAGGGTTGTGTCCATACTAGTAGGTAGGAGTGTATTGACTTATTATCCATTTTAGTAGTTGCGTTGGATGTGTGGTCTTACAAGGGCTGATAGGGTTAGGAATGAGATTATTTGGGAGAAGGTGGGAGTGGTATCGGTGGAGGAAAAAATGCGGGAAGTGAGGTTGAGATGGTTTGGTCATGTGATGAGGAGGGGCACGGATGCCCCAGTTCGTAGGTGTGAGAGACTAGCATTAGATAGTTTCAAGCGGAGTAGGTGTAGACCGAAGAAATACTGGAGAGAAGTGATTAGACGTGACATGGAGAAGTTACGTCTCACTGAGGACATGACCCTGGATAGGAAGGTTTGGAAGAAAAACACTAGGATAGAGGGATAAGGTGGGTGGATGAATCGTAGTCCGTAGTTAGGAGGGTTCTGGTGTCTTTTGTTTGGTATTGTACATTACTTTTGTGGATGTTGTATCTATGTTAGTTTTATCATGTTTCATGCTTTGAATATTTTTGTATATTGTCTTGTGTCTTGAGCCGGGGGTCTATTGAAAACAGCCTCTCTATTTCTTTAGAGGTAGTGGTATGGACTGCGTACATTCTACCCTCCCCAGACCCCACTAGGTAGGAATTTACTAGGTTTGTTGTTGTTGTAGTAGTCGTAGTATTACTTTTGTTACCTGTTCTTCAATTTCTATTAATATTTGTTGTTTCGTGTAGGTTGATTATAGTATAATTTTGTTGTAGTATGGTTATGCTACTATCTATTGTTTTATTACTTTCTATTGTTTCTTTTATTTCCGATACTTCTTTTTATAGATTGTTTCTATCTTGAGCTAGGAGTCTAACAAAAACAACCGCTCCAACTCTGAGGAAGAGTTCGGGTCTCCGTACAATGTACCCTCACCAGACCTTACTTTGTGAAAATACACTAGGTATGTTCGTATTATTTTGGTAACAGGTGACCAACATTGAGCAATTAGCACAGGCGTTTAACTACAGAATTAGAGTACTCCAATGACTTCCTAAGACTTCCACTATGTGCCTCAAACAGGGCTAACCAAGGAGTTGAAAAGAGAATAGTGGGTTGACAACATAGGTATTGTCATAAAGGGGTAACCAAGTCATGATCAAGGTCAAAATATCAAATGTTCCAATATACTACAGGCCCGTTTGGCCTTATGAGATGATCATGATATGAAATCATATGAGATGAAGTTGATGTTTTGTTTGGACATGCAATTTGAAATTTTAAGTTGTATTTTTTTCTTATAAACAAAAGAATCTCATAACTTGTGAAAACTATCAAAATTGCCTCAATTTTTTATATAATCTTACCAAAAAAGTTCATAACAAAAGTACACTATCACAAAATTATTCTAAAAAAAAAAAATACAACATTTATTAATCAAATGATAAATTTAGTGAATAAGAAATGATAAGAGTAGGAGTTTATTTGAAGTAATAATAAATCTTGTAGGCGTTTGGCCATGAAAATCAAAAAAAATTGGAGTTGGAGTTGAAGTTGGAGGCGGAGTTGTGTTTGGCCATATCTTTTTGGAGAGATTTTTTAACTATGAAGGTGAAGTTGAAATTAGAAAAAAAGTGAAAAAAAGTTGAGACTTGTTTTGACTTTTCCAAAAAGAACTTCAAGTTGTATTTGGAGTTATTATGGCCAAACATCAATTTTTAATAAAATGAAAAGATTTTCCGAAAAAAAAATGAATATTTCTCATGGTCAAACAGGCTATATGTTGGTGAGGGTAATGGTTAAATGAGATATAAATGGTTTAAAGATTGGTAAAAATAATAATATGAACTATAAATTTTATGTACATATGTAATAAATGGTGGGGTTTTGTTTACAAAATATAAACTTGTGGGTTAATTTTTGTATTTGATAAATCCCAAATCATGATTTGAAATTCCCATATCATTTTTTTTTGGAGAATTTGGAATTTCTTGTCATGATATGAAATCATGAGATGAAATCGCATGACCAAACGTTGATTTCATCTCATGAATTCATATCACATACATGAAATCGCATGTCTAAATGCCCACTAAATGTCCTTTATGTGCATAATAATGGGGAGATTTCACAGAAATTGCTTGTGGAAGACAAACAAAGGACAAAGAGAATTTCATTTGGTAACTGAAAAGGTTGTTACAGAAAATAACAACATGAATTGCTCAAGTAAAGGTAGTCGTTATAAGGATTTTCTTTCTCTTGGTATAGCACTCCGCAAGCAAGGAGTGCCACACACGAGCAAAGCAAAAGGATAGCAAATGTAATTTTCTCTTGCCACGATCCCAAATAGTCCTTCAAACTTCCATCAAAGCCCTTTGTGATATTTTCGAAGTGTCTTGAACTGTGTCCCAGTTTCACCATTTGGCGTGGAGGGCTCAAAGTAAGGCATTTACAAGTCTTGAACAAGCTTTACTTAAGTTGGGGAGTTTGGAAAAAGAAATAAGCATAAAGGAGTAAAGGAGGATAATGACGGCGGACAAGTATAATACTTAAGGGGTAATAGGGAGTGTGGAGGAGTATCATGAAGGAATCAAACTTCAACGGAAATGTCACTTTCAAAGTTGGCAATGAAAATACTCAAACAAGGTCAGGTCAGTTTTTGGAGGCACAGATGGTTGGGTGAAGACACACATAACTGTCACCCATCCTTTTGACTTTCGCATATCAAATTAGAAGGAAGCATCAATATGTCAAGTAATATTGAGAGTAGTGCGAGAGCAAAGTTTAAGAGAGACTTGAAAAATTGGGGTTGGGAACTCCAAAGCCTGATGAAAATGCACTGAATACAAAGTATTACTCAACCAAGTCAG
This sequence comes from Capsicum baccatum var. pendulum, assembly GCA_030864225.1. Lineage (NCBI taxonomy): Eukaryota > Viridiplantae > Streptophyta > Magnoliopsida > Solanales > Solanaceae > Capsicum > Capsicum baccatum. The sequence goes on from CM061550.1 coordinate 171,488,620, forward strand.
GACAGATATATGTGGAAAGGAAGGGGAAGCAGTATCTTCTTGGTCGGCCGTTTTAACCACAGGTTGTTGAAAAAGGAGTAGGTGTATCTGTCAGTTTGGTCTTTTACCACCGAAGAAGGTATGCAAGTTCATAAGAATGATGGCAAGGGATGCAATTCTACCGGCAAAAAACTTAAGGAAAAGGAAAATTGCATATGTAAGCCGGTTCTACACGTATAAACAACCGGGAGAAGATGTGAATCACCTTCCAGTGTACCGCTGGGCTGCTAGACAGTTGTGGTGGGCATTCCTCAATGTTGGGGAAATGACCACCACAACTGGAAAGCAATTGACCAAGTATAATAATACATCCCAGGTACAGTGACGGACATGATGCATAGTAAGGGCTTTCCACAGGGAAGGAGAACCTAAATTGTACCTCCTCTAGCACTTATGTGGCTACCGTGGAAAAAGGAATAGGAGAACTTTTGATGGGGTACTTTGGCTTTGCACATATAAGGGCATGCCCTTTAGTTTTAATAAATAAATTTTGGAGCAGCTATGAGATTCTTGTTAGTACAGATGACGTATATTTTTCGGGGAACTATTTCTTGAAGGTTCACGTATAAAGGGTCCCCCCCACCCCACCCCACCCGGCCCCCCACAACATCAATAAAATTTACTCCTGTTATGTGACACTTTTCACTTCTTGAGATTAAAACTATGAAAACTTTGACCAATACTTTAAAATGTACTCTTATCATATGACATTAAAAGAGTTGCACATATAGTACTTTTCAGGTAGTATTTGAATATCTAAATTTTAATTTTAAAATATTGAGTTGATCTAATCCCTTTTATCTTTGAAGACAAATTGACACTCGAAAAGTGAAAATTGTCACATAAATTGAGATGGAGGGAGTATTAACTTATCACAGAAAGATCTAAGATGGGACATTCCCACGATAGGCATCTACAGATTGGGATTCTAACACCAAAAGAGAGACTGCCTCAAAATGGTCTTCAAGAGGGCTAAGCAGCATGAGTGTTTTATTTTAGGCTTCTGGAGACCAAATTTATCTATCCTTTGGCAAGACCAGAATAAATGTCTGCAAATTCAATGGCCTAGCAGGGTTGGATATAATATTATCACACTAGATATACAACAAAAGTACAGCAATTAAATGTAAAATTTGATAAAATGCCACTCTTGGAAAGAAATAATCAAGATAACCAAAGAACTGAAACAGAAAATAAAATTACTGGGGAAGAAGAAATAACAGAAAAACCAGAGGCCAATCTTCATCTGCAAAGTTATATAGAGAGAGTCATACAACTAAAGGTTGTCTGCTATTATTGTGATGGCTATAAAGAGGACCAAGATTATTTAAGATACAACAATCTAATTCACCTTTCCCAGTTTGCATAATGTCTTTCGTTCCTGTCATCAGGTGTGCCAAGTATTTTACCCTAGAAGTATCATTTGTAAACAGCGATCTCCTCACTGAAGCCAGACGGACTAAACACTCTAAAGCCTGAAACAAAATTAAGCTTATTATGCTAGGCAATTTAATGCTACAAGAATGGGATTTGACTTGTGGACTGAAAAGAGAAAATTTTGACAACAATTTAGCAACTCAACTTTATTGTTCAAACCATCTGTCTCATAAGTTTATTAGTAAATCATTATAAGCAAAAAGATGAGGCATACATATAGCTAATTTCAAGCTGTGAAAGAGAGATTCTTATTGTTAGAATATCAGTAAGAATAGGAACAGTATATGGAATCTTAGTTGGAAAAGAAGTCTAATGTAGTTTCTATAAATAGGGTCTCAATGTAATAATTTAGACACAATTCAATAATAATATTTTCTCCATTATTTTTCACATGGTATCAGAGTAGGTCTGGTGAGAAACTTATTGAGAAGAAAACTCAATAAGATGGTAATTGTGCGTCAATTTTCGGTGACTGTCAACGCTAACTTGAGCCCTCGTCTGTTTTATAAGTATTGTGCGAAAACCACCACCACCAAGAGGTGTGTAACATTCAGGCGAGCAAACCCCACTGATCGACTCTCAGTTCCGGCAATCCACGTGCCGTCACGTGCCGCCGACAGTATCAGGTCTGCGCCACCACGCTCATCACGCGCCGGCTCGTATAACAGTTTTCCGGCCAGTTTCCCGCAAGTTTCTTTTTTCAGTGAGATCGACCCTGCATTCCAAGGTTGTCCCTCTAGCTATTTCTTGATTCCGGCCAGTTTCTGGCGACTGATTTCTTTTCCGGTGACAAAAAGAAAAATTTGGCGACTGATCATTTTTCTCAATTTAGACCTATGATTAAATCTAAACCCTTAATGAGGAGATCATAAAATCAAATGTCACGGTCCATGAAGAATCAACGAGGGGAAGGTCGATTTGAAAGATCTCGACCTAGGTGTAATTGTAAAATGTTTGGACATACTCGTAGAATATGCTATTTTTTGCAAGGTCGGCCGCTTAAAAATGTTCATGTTGCTCAGTCTAACACCACAGGCAAAGAATATAATGAATATCTTCAATATCGAGCAAGTAAGCATATATTCTCTACTAATGCCTCAACTGCACAATCTCTTCTCTTTGGATCATGGGTTGTGGACTCAGGTGCTTCCGATCATATTTTTGGTAACGAATCACTTATGTCTGATAGCATTTATTCACAATCCCTTCCTGCTTCACTTTAGCCAATGGGACACGAACAATACCAAAAAGAGTTGGACAAGCCAAACCACTATCTTCTGTCACTTTAGACTCTGTTCTTTATGTCCCTAGTAGACTCTTTTCTTTATATCCCTAGTTGTCCTTTTAATCTTACATCTGTTAATTGTTTGACAAATGTCCTTCATTGTAGTATAACTTTTTTTTATGATTCTTTTATAATACAGGACCGTGGTACGAGACAAACGATTAGTACAAGACATGGATCAAAAGGCCTTTACCATCTTACCTCTTCAAACCCCTTCACAATATGCTCCATTACAGACCCTCCAGACCTTATTCACAAACATTTGGGCCATCAGAGTATATCCACGCTACAAAGAGGGTGTCTAGTTTGTCTAATTTATCCATATTAGATTGTAAGTCGTGTCAATTTGGAAAACACACTCATGCTTCAATTTCACGTAGTAGTGAGAGTCGTTCAGAGTCTATGTTCACATTAGTTCATTCTGATATTTGGGGTCCTAGTAGAATCAGTTCACCTTTAGCATTTCGATACTTTGTTAGTTTCATTATTGTGAGAAAATACAAGAGAAGAATATTATTGAATTGTTGTAACTACAATAACATTGAGGTCCTATTTATAGACAATACATTCCAATCATTTTCCTAATAGGACACTACATTACAATCCTTTCCCAAGTAGGATTTTATATGCTATTCCTATTCCTACTCATATTCTAACACTCCCCCTCAAGCTGGTGCATAGAAGATATATGTACCAAGCTTGTTATGGATGTAACTAATATGAGAATCGGTGAGGGACTTGATGAAGATATCTACAAGAAAATTGATAAGGACTCTTTTGGATGTCTGGGAGACCTCAATTGAAACGGAACAAACTGAAAAAATGATCCGAAAAATAGTAAATATTGTCGTAAAGTCGATGCGTCGCTGGAAAATTGCCGAAAACTGATATAAAATATATGGGTCATCTCGAAATCAAGAGACAATAGATCTTGAACATGAAAGTCACCGAAAACTTAACCGAAACATGCTCACACGCCAGATTATTAGATTTGATGGCTGAAAAGTGACTACAATCTGAGGAAAAAAAAAGTATATGGTAAGGTCGGAATGATGACACGACCCTACTGAAAAAGAGAAATATGTGTAGGGACGGAATGATGGCACGACCCTATTTGATACGGGTAGGGCAGCCTCCACAGGTACACGGCCCTTCACTCGAAGCCAAGCTCGGGAATTACAAGCACTCCAAGCCTTGTTCATGCAGATGGCCGTGTGTGAGTTGGTGATCGAACCAACCAAGGACCTAAACGTTTTTATGTGTGAAGAGGGGTCCTAATGTGTAATTAACTAATCTCCAAAGTTGGCACAAGAAGCAAGGGCGTTAGGGTCATTTTACCTTTTTGTTTGTAGTATAAATAGAACATGTAGAGAGAGTTAGACTTAGTTTTTGAAATCTGAATTTGTAACCTAAAATCACAAAACATTTCCTCTCTCTTCTTCTCCAAGAAGCTTCCCCTAGAATCTCACAAGTAGAGGAATACTTGTGTTGTCTCTTTGGCTAGAAACAAGGGTTTTGAGGTTGTTGAGTGCCTCTTGGTCCTCGTAAGAACTTGGTGTTTATATTCACTAGACTTAGGGTCCTCTCTTGATGTTAGGGTTCTTAGTTTCTTGAATGTTATATGTCAAGTTATCTATCTCTCTTTATCTTGTTGTTGTTGTGTTGATTTTTCTATCTTGAAAGTCTAGTGAAGCCGTGTGGGGCTCTTTTCGATTCACTAGCATTTGTTATCCATCTTGTTATTCTTGTGTTGTAAGTTGAAAACCGAAACTAGTCCTAGAATTGTAAGCTGAAAAACCGAAACTAAAAACTTGTTGTCTTATGTTGTTGGACTGAAATCCGAAGCTCTTGGTGTTGTTGGCTTGATCTTGTATCATTTGGTATCAAAGCAAGATCGGTTGTGTTCCAACATAACCCATCTTGGGCTAGCTCACGGATTAAACAAACTACACAAAAAAAAAAAAAAATTCTGAAATCCGTCCACTAAAAGTTGAAACCGAGAATGATGTTGTATGCTTAGATCTAGGTGTTATTTTGCTTGTTTAGTGAGTTTCTAGTGTTGGTTTCTTTCTCACCAACACTAAGGTGTCTAAATCCGAAAGTTGAGCTTGAAAACTTGAATATTGTGTAGTGACTTGAAGTGGCCGAAAGTTGTATGTTGTTGAAAACCAAAAGAAAATCGATGATTGTGTTTATGTGCTAAAGAGTTGTTGAAGTTTGTTGAAGTGTTCATCTTTGAACTTGTCATCTTGTTCATCTTGTTGAAGTGTTCATCTTGTTGTGTGCTCAATTGGTAAAGTTATAAAGTTGTTGTGAAAGACTTGCACCCATCACTTTGTAGTCTTGTCAATCACTTTCCCTAAATCAAGGAGCCTTGTTTTGTGGAATTTGTCAACCAAACCCACTTTCTTGAGTTTGAAAAGGAGTGAAAGACTTCAAGATTTTAGTTTTTCCCACCAAAACCACTTTTCAAATTATCACAAGTTGTGTGAATAATAACTCAAGACAAAAAAAAAAAAAAAAAAAAAAAAAAAGAAATCCGAGAGAAAAAGGACGTGTGGGACCATTGCATGCTACCTCACTTTGTAGTCTTGTCAATCACTTTCCCTAAATCAAGGAGCCTTGTTTTGTGGAATTTGTCAACCAAACCCACTTTCTTGAGTTTGAAAAGGAGTGAAAGACTTCATGATTTTAGTTTTTCCCACCAAAACCACTTTTCAAATTATCACAAGTTGTGTGAATAATAACTCAAGACAAAAAAAAAAAAAAAAAAAAAAAAAGAAATCCGAGAGAAGAAGGACGTGTGGGACCATTGCATGCTACCTAGTCACTATAAGCTCAACTTAGGATACTCTTTGGTTGCTAATTGTTGATTCTTGGTTTCCCTTACTTGGTCTTAGAACTAATTAACAAACTAGTACCTTCCTACTAGGTTGTTAACTAGTTCCTTGAACCGTTTGTTCGTGTCAACGCTTATTTGTGTGCGTTTATTCGTTTGAACGAATTGCTGATTTTGACTCTAGTCCAACAAGAATTCTTTGAGTCTTCAAACAAGAATCCATTCCGGATAAGAGCTTACTCATACCTTGAAAATCTCACGGTTACTAGCCAATTATACAACACTTGTGGAACACGAACTTGTGGTGATTAAAGCGGCTGATACCTTGACGATGGAAGGAACTACATCTCATAATGCGGATACTAATGCCCTTGACTCAATGAGGGACACTCTTGAGGCCGTTACTCGGACACTTCAAAGAATGAATTCGGAATTTGGGGCCGTGAGAGGGGACTTGGCAGCAATAAGGGGGGAAGTATCGACTATTAGCGGGAGATTAGATCAAGTGGAGAGTCAAAGGAACTCTCGTCCATCTACTCCTCTACATGTATCTACCAATGGTCATGATAGGACCTCCTCCGCAACCATCACCCCCGAAATGATCCACCAAATGCTAAATGCACCCCAAGCTCCACTAAATACCGCAAACCAATCTACCAATTTTCCTCCAAACCGAGATTCCACTAGACCACTACATTTCCAAGCTCCTCCAATTCCACAAGAGGGATTTGGGTGCCAAGTACCTCCACTAAATCCGAACCCTCCATTCCAAGCTCCATTAAACCAAAGACCGCAAATTCCAAATCCTCCGAATCAAAATGGCCAAGGCCGACCAGCCCACTTTGAAGGATACGGTAGAGAGGAGTATGAAGGAGGTGGAGCCTTTGATGATGCTTATATGAGGGAGGAGGAGTTAAGAGGGGGTCGGGGAGAACCTAGGGGATACCGGGGGTATGGAGATAGGGGAAACCGACACCAAGAGAGAGACGTAGGCATCAACACCATCAAGTTGAGCCTACCTATCTTTAAGGGTGAAAGTGACCCCGAGACCTACTTGACTTGGGAATCGGCTTGTGACAAAGTTTTCCAAGTTAATGACATCTCGGAAGAAAAGAAGAGTTGCTACGCAATAGCTCACCTCGAGGGCTATGCTAACACTTGGTGGGAGTATATTAAACGGTTTGGTAATGAAGTAGTTGATGGGCAGCCACCACCTTGGTATCGGTTGAGGTACTTGATGAGGCAACGATACCTTCCCGAGAGGTATCGTCATGAATTGCTTGCTAGATTATATGGCTTGCGGCAAGGAGGCAAGAGTGTGATGGCCTATTTTGACGAGTTCCAACAACTCATGTTGAAACTTGATCACCGTGGGGAGCAAATCAGCCACGACATCATTCGGTTCAAGTGTGGATTGAACAAAGAGATCTCCACTCACTTGACCCTTCATCGGTTCGAAACTATTGACGGTATATTCCAAGCGGCCCTAGAGATTGAAAGGGAACTTAAGGAGAGATCAACCTTCAAGGCAAGGGTACAAACCCCCTCGGGTTGGCCCAAAAACAAGGACCAACCCGGTCCTACGAAGCTGCCCGAATCCAAAACAGTCCCTAAGTTACCTCCGAAACCGGAGGCTCACAAATACCCCAACCCAAAGGGGTTCCAATGTTTCAAGTGCCAAGGTTGGGGGCATAAGGCCAATGAATGTCCGAACCGGCGTAATGTGATCCTACGAGAAGGGAAAGTGTATTACCTTGGTGAGGAGGTGGTTTCCGAAAGGGGGGAGGTTGAGGCCGAGCCTCAAGATGGAGAGGAAGCCGAAAATGAACCGAATGAGGAAGGATTAGACGATAGTGAAGATGTCTATCCACAAGAAGGGGAGTGTGTGGTTCCAAACTTTGTGGTTAGACGTGTCATGATTAGTAAGGCGGTAGATGACCCGAGTCAAAGGGAAAATCTATTCCATACTAAGTGCCTCGTAAAGGGGAGTGTGTGCACCTTGGTAATTGATAGTGGTAGTTGTACAAATGTTGCGAGCCATGCTATGGTAAATTTCTTGAAGCTACCAACTACACCGCACACTAGTCCTTACAAGCTCCAATGGTTGAACGATTGTGGTGAATTGAAGGTCACACGGCAATGTGTGATTCGGTTTAAGGTGGGCAATTACCACGATGAGGTGCTTTGTGACGTGATTCCAATGCAAGCATGTCACTTGTTGTTAGGTAGGCCATGGCAATATGATAGGTCTACTAAACACGATGGGAGGTCCAACCGGTATACGCTTGAGAAGGATGGCCGAAAGGTCACACTTCACCCTCTTTCACCCTCCCAAGTAAATGAGTGGCATCAAAAGATGAGAGAGTCAAAGGGAAAGGGTAAGGAAGCCGAAAAGGGAGAAAAGGGGGGGGGGATGCCGTAGGTGAGGAAGTAGGGACATCCGAGGTTGTCCCAACGCCAAGGGAGGTGGAAAACGTAGTGATGTTGGCTAGGAGGAAAGAACTCTTCATGGACCATGATGAAAACAAGCCGATGCTACTATTGGCCCATTGTTTTAATACTAACCCCACTAATTCTTCCATTTCTCCTTTAATTTCTTGTGTGTTGCAGGAGTATGACGATGTATTCCCTCAAGAACTTCCGCAAGGATTGCCCCCACTTCGGGGAATTGAGCACCAAATTGATTTGGTGCCGGGATCACAACTTCCAAACAAACCGGCCTATAGGAGCAATCCTATGGACACTAAGGAGCTTGAAAGACAAGTTGAGGAGCTGCTCAACAAGGGATACATTAAGGAAAGCATGAGTCCGTGTGTTGTTCCGGTACTTTTGGTACCAAAGAAGGACGGAACTTGGCGCATGTGCGTCGATTGTCGAGCCATCAACAAAATCACTATAAGGTATCGTCATCCGATCCCTAGACTAGATGATATGTTAGACGAACTCCACGGATCTTGTGTGTTTTCTAAAGTGGACCTTAGGAGCGGCTATCACCAAATTCGCATGCAACCCGGTGATGAATGGAAGACCGCATTCAAGACCAAATTCGGTCTATATGAGTGGCTGGTCATACCCTTCGGCCTTACCAATGCTCCTAGCACATTTAAGAGACTAATGAATCATGTAATGAAGCCTTATATTGGAAAGTTTGTGGTGGTCTACTTTGATGATGTGTTGGTGTATAGTAAGTCCATTGATGATCATGTAGTACATTTGAGATGTGTGTTTGATGTGCTCCGAAAGGAGAAGTTGTATGCCAACATGGAGAAGTGTTCTTTTGGTGTTGATAAAGTTATATTCTTGGGTTTTGTCGTGAGCTCAAGGGGTGTGGAAGTGGATGATTCCAAGATAGACTCTATACGAAGTTGGCCGACCCCTAAAACTATTGGAGAAATCCGAAGTTTCCACAGGTTGGCAAGCTTTTATAGGAGGTTTGTCAAAGGATTTAGTTCCATAGCAGCCCCCTTGACCGAGGTAATTAGAAAGGACGGACCCTTTAAATGGGGTAATGAGCAAGCTAGGGCTTTTGAGGCCTTGAAAGCTACGCTCATCTCGGCGCCTTTATTGCAATTGCCCGACTTTGATAAGATGTTTGAAATAGAGTGTGATGCTAGTAAGGTTGGCATCGGGGCTGTTTTGATGCAAGAAGGTAAGCCCGTTGCTTATTTCAGTGAAAAGCTCAAAGGGGCAACTCTTAATTACTCGACTTATGATTTGGAGTTGTACGCCCTTGTTAGAGCCTTGGGAAATTGGCAACATTATTTGTGGCCTAAGGAGTTTGTGATACGAACGGATCATGAGTCGTTGAAACACCTTAAGAGCCAAGACAAGCTAAATAGGCGTCATGCTAAGTGGATTGAGTTCATCGAGACTTTCCCTTATGTAATTCATTACAAAAGGGGGAAGGAAAATGTTGTTGCCGATGCCTTGTCTCGGAAGCATGTGCTTGTTACTACCTTGTCTTCGAAGTTGATAGGTTTTGAGAGCTTGCGGGTGTTGTATCCCGAGGATCCTATCTTTGCTCCTATTTTTAGGGAATGCGAAGAGTGGGGAAGGGACCGTTGGCTTAAGGAGAATAACCATTCCTCCTACTCTCGGTTCGATGGGTACTTGTTCAAAGGGAGGAGGTTGTGTGTTCCTTCTAGCTCTTGGAGGGAATTATTTGTGAGGGAGGCCCATGACGGAGGCCTCATGGGTCACTTTGGGGTAGGCAAGACCCTTGGCATCCTAGAGGAGAACTTCTATTGGCCCAAAATGCGCAAAGACGTCACTAAAATTTGTAGTCAATGCGTGGCCTGCCGGAGTGCGAAATCTCGTCTCCAACCTCAAAGGTTATACACCCCACTCCCTACTCCCCTTAGACCTTGGCTAGACATCTCGATGGATTTCGTTTTGGGGCTGCCAAGGACTAGAAAGGGCCGAGATAGTATTTTTGTTGTTGTTGATAGATTCTCTAAAATGGCTCATTTTATTCCATGTGCTAAAACCGAGGACACTCCTAGTGTAGCTTCATTATTTGTTGAACATGTTGTAAAGCTTCACGGGGTACCGAGGACCATTGTGAGTGATAGGGACTCCAAGTTCCTAAGCCTCTTTTGGAAGTCCATGTGGGGTAGGCTTGGCACGAAGTTACTCTTCTCCACGTCTTGCCACCCACAAACCGATGGCCAAACGGAGGTAGTAAATAGAACCTTAGGGTCTATGCTACGCTCTATGGTTAAAGGTAAACTGACTTCATGGGAAGAACACCTACCCTTGGTGGAATTTGCATACAACCGGGTAATACATTCGAGCACGGGAATGACTCCCTTTGAATGTGTCTACGGCCTAAATCCCCTTACCCCTTTAGATCTCACTCCTTTGTCTAGTGATCTCATGACCAGCTTAGATGGAAATAAAAGAGCCGAGGCCATGAAGAAAATGCATGAGACGGTGCGGATCAAGCTTGAAAAGAAGAACCAAGAGATTGCAAAACGGGTAAACAAAGGGAGAAGGAGGCTTGTGCTAGAACCCGGAGATTGGGTGTGGGTGCATCTTCGAAAGAATCGGTTTCCAGCTCAAAGGAAGTCCAAATTGCTGCCGAGGGGTGATGGTCCTTTCCAAGTACTTGAGAGAATCAATGATAACGCCTACAAGATTGACCTTCCACCGGAATATCAAGTGCACAACACTTTCAACGTTGGTGATCTCTCCCTTGTGGATGCGGTTGAAGATGACCAAATGCCGAATTTGAGGTCAAATTCCTCTCAAGATGGAGAGGATGATACGGGTAGGGCAGCCTCCACAGGTACACGGCCCTTCACACGAAGCCAAGCTCGGGAATTACAAGCACTCCAAGCCTTGTTCTTGCAAATGGCCGTGTGTGAGTTGGTGATCGAACCAACCAAGGACCTAAACGTTTTTATGTGTGAAGAGGGGTCCTAATGTGTAATTAACTAATCTCCAAAGTTGGCACAAGAAGCAAGGGCGTTAGGGTCATTTTACCTTTTTGTTTGTAGTATAAATAGAACATGTAGAGAGAGTTAGACTTAGTTTTTGAAATCTGAATTTGTAACCTAAAATCACAAAACATTTCCTCTCTCTTCTTCTCCAAGAAGCCGCCCCTAGAATCTCACAAGTAGAGGAATACTTGTGTTGTCTCTTTGGCTAGAAACAAGGGTTTTGAGGTTGTTGAGTGCCTCTTGGTCCTCGTAAGAACTTGGTGTTTATATTCACTAGACTTAGGGTCCTCTCTTGATGTTAGGGTTCTTAGTTTCTTGAATGTTATATGTCAAGTTATCTATCTCTCTTTATCTTGTTGTTGTGTTGATTTTTCTATCTTGAAAGTCTAGTGAAGCCGTGTGGGGCTCTTTTCGATTCACTAGCATTTGTTATCCATCTTGTTATTCTTGTGTTGTAAGTTGAAAACCGAAACTAGTCCTAGAATTGTAAGCTGAAAAACCGAAACTAAAAACTTGTTGTCTTGTGTTGTTGGACTGAAATCCGAAGCTCTTGGTGTTGTTGGCTTGATCTTGTATCACTATTGAGAAATAGAAATTATATGAGTAGGATCGGAATGACGGCACGATCCTACTGAAAAAAAAAATTATATGGGCAGGGTCGGAATGATGGCACGACCCTATTGAAAAACATCTGAGGAGTCACCGGAAAGACGTACGGAACTATGTAAATTAAATATAAGGAGTCACCAGAAAGATGCATAGTGCTATGCAACTCAGATATGAGACAGTAGTCCAGAAAGATGCACGATGCTACCCAAATCAGATATGAGAAAATAGTCACCGAAAAAAAATACGGTGCTAAGAAAAATAAATATGAAAAAGTAGTCACCGGACAGATGCATGGTGCTACGCAAAGATATGAGAAAATAGCTACTAGAAAGATACACAGTGAGGCAGTCACCCAAATTTTGCTAACATAATCATTGGCCAGACGGGCGGCATATATGGATTATAGCCGCCCGCCGGTAGCGGAAACTCTTTGATTCTTTACCAATAACCTGTCTTTGATACCATGCGAGAAAATATAAGAGAAGAATATTACTGAATTGTTGTAACTACATTCTTACATTGAGGCCCTATTTATAGACAATACATTCCAATCATTTTTCTAATAGAACACTACATTACAATCCATTTCCAAGTAGGATTTTATATGCTATTCCTATTCTTACTCATATTCTAACAATTATGAATTTTCAAGATGCACTTGGGTTTTCTCAATGAAAGATCGTTCTAAGTTATTTTCTATATTCAAAAGTTTTTGTGCTGAAATACAAAATCAATTTTCTATTTGTACTTTTCGTAGTGATAATGCCTAAGAACTTATCCTCCCAGTTTCAGGAGTTTGACACCAAGGAATTATTCACCAGACATCATTTTTATACACCCTTCAGCAGAACAACATAGCAAAAAGAAAAAATAGGCATCTCATTGAGACTGCTCGCACTCTTCTCATTAAATCCCATGTTCCGCTGCATTTTGGGGGCGATGCAGTCATTGCATCTTGCTATCTCATTAATAGAATGACATCATCTTCGATTCAGAATCAGGTTCCCCATCCCATACTATTTCCTCAGTCGCATCTCTACTCTATCCCCTCATGTTTTTGAGAGCACATGTTTTGTTTAACTTAGCCCCAGGAAAAGACATATTCGCTCCTCGTGCTCTCAAATGTGTCTTCCTTAATTGCTCTCGAGTTCAAAAAGGGTATTGATGTTATTAACCTGATTTGCGTCGCTATCTTATGTCCGTCGATGTCACATTCTTTGAATCTCAACCTTACTATACATCTTTTGATCATTCATCTTAACATCACTGAAGTCTTACTACCCATAACTCCAGTCTTGCCCACACCAACCTTTGAGGAATCTACGATTACTTCTATATCTCCAACTGCAGTTCCACCACTTTTGACTTATCATCGCCGCCCCCATCCAGCATTAGTTCCAAATAATTCATGTCATGTGCCTAAAGTTGCACCTACTGCGGACTTGCCTCCTCCTAGCCAATCAATTGTTCTTCAAAAAGGTATAAGATCCACTCGTAATGCTAACCCACATTATACTTTCTTGAGTTATCATCGTCTATCATCACCTCATTATGCTTTTATATCATCTTTGTCATCTATTTTCATTCCTAAGACTACAGATGAAGGACTTTCCCATACAGGATGGAAGCAGGCTATGATTGATGAGATGTATGTTTTACATACGAATGGTACTAGGAAGTTTGGTTCCCTTCCTACGAGTAACTCTATTGTCGGTTGTCGTTGGGTTTATACAGACAAAGTTGGTCCAGATGGTTAGGTTGATCGGCTTAAGGCTCGTCTTGGTGCCAAAGGATATACACAGATATTTGGGCTTGATTATAGTGACATTTTCTCTCCCGTGGATAAAATAGCATATGTCCGTTTTTTTCTACCTATAGTTGTCGTTCATCATTGGCCTCTTTATCAGTTGGACATTAAGAATGTTTTTCTGCATGGTGATCTTAAGGAAGAAGTATATATGGAGCAACCATCTAGTTTTGTTGCTCGGGGGAATCTAGTAGCCTTGAATGTCGATTGCGCAGGTCACTCTATGGTTTGAAATAGTCCCCTCGAGCCTGATTCAGGAAGTTTAGTACAGTAATTCAAGAGTTTGGCATGATTCGTAGTGGAGCCGATCATTCAGTGTTTTATAGCCATTCTGAACCAAATCTATGTATTTATTTAGTGGTTTATGTTGACGATATCGTTATCACCGGCAATGATCAAGATAATATCACTAATTTGAAGCAACATCTCTTTCAGCATTTACAAACTAAAGACCTCGGCATACTGAAATACTTTTTAGGTATTGACGCTGCTCAATCCAAATCAATTATTGTTATTTCTCAACTCAAGTATGTCTTAAGACATTCTTGAGGAGATAGGAATGATGGAATGCCGACCCATTGACACTCATATGGATCCAAATGATAAACTTCTGTCAGGACAAGAGAAGTCACTCAGTAATCCTGGAAGGTATAAGCGGTTGGTTGGAAAGTTGAATGAGAGTTATCTCACAGTGACTAAACCTGACATCTCTTTTCCTCTGAGTGTTGTAAGTCAGTTTATAACTTCCCCAAGTGATAGTCATTGGGATGCAGTTGTTCGCATTTTGCGATATAAAGTCATCTTCAGGTAAAGGACTACTCTTCGAAGATCGAGGCCATAAGCATATCACAGAATATACAAATGTTGATTGGGCAGAATCACTCTCTGATAGACGTTCTACATCCGAATATTGTGTTTTAGTAGGAGGTAATTTGGTGTCCAGGAAGAGTAAGAAACAGAGTGTGGTCGCTCGATCTAGTGCAGAAGCAGAATATCGAGCAATTGTTGCAGCAACTTGTGAGCTAGTTTGGATCAAACTATTGCTGAGAAAACTAAAATTTGGAGAAGTGAATGAAATGAAGCTTATATGTGATAATCAAGCGGCTTTCATATTGCATCAAATCTGATATTTCATGAAAGGACAAAACTCATTGAGATTGATTGTCACTTTGTGAGAGAAGATATTTTCCAAAGATATTGTCACAAAATTTGTGAAATCGAGCAATCAGCTTGTAGATACTTTTACAAAGTCCCTCACTGGTCCTCGTATTAATTATATTTGTGACAAGCTCGGTACATATGACTTGTATGCACCATCTTGTGTTAGAATATGAGTAGGAACAGGAATAGTATATGAAATCCTAGTTCGGAAAGGAGTAATATAGTGTCTATAAATAGGATCTTAATGTAATATTTTAGACTCAATTAAATAATATTCTCACTAGTCCTCGTATTAATTATATTTGTGACAAGCTCGGTACATATGACTTGTATGCACAAACTTGTGTTAGAATATAAGTAGGAACAGGAACAGTATATAAAATCCTAGTTCGAAAAGGAGTCTAATATAGTGTTTATAAATAGGATCTCAATATAATAATTTAGACTAAATTAAATAATAATATTTTCTCCATTATTTCTCACACTTGTCAAATCCATTCTCTTTTTGTGATTAACAATAACAACAAACCAAGTGCAATCCCACATTTGGGGTCTGGGGTGGGTGGTGTGTACTTCCCCCTGCCTTGTAAAGGCAGAGAGGCTGTTTTCAATGGACCCTCGGCTCTAGTGTAACATCAAACTCAAGTATGAAAAGAAAATACAGTAAGTAGAAATCATGTTAAGAAGTAACTGAAGCAAAGGAAGGTAACAAATTGAAGAATAAGATAGTAGTAGGGAGTACTAGACAACGCTCAAATACCCACTAAACTTCTACCCAAATCCTCACCTTCCATAGGAGGTCATGTCTTCAGTGCGCTGCAGGTATGTCCTACCTTGTCTAATCACCTTTCCCCAAGACTTCTTTGGTCTACTCTGCGTCTCTTCTTACCCATTACAGCCAATCTCTCACACATCCTCACAAGGGTATCTGTGCATTTGCTCTTCACATGTCAGAACCATTCACAGGAGGTCACCCCACATTATTCCAATATCTTTGTTCCTAATTCTATCTCTCCTATATGCCCACACATCCATCTCAACATCTTCATTTCCACAACTTTCATCTTCTGGACGTGCGAGTTCTTGACCGGCCAAACTCTACCCCATATAACATAGTTGGCCTAACCACCACTATATAAAACTTTACCTTTAAGTCTTAGCGACACATTCTTATCACACAAGACATTGAATGTGAGCCTCCACTTCATTCCACTCCGCTCTAACACGATGTGTAGCATCATTGTCACTCTCTGTTTCTTTGTATTAAAAACAAAAAATACTTGAAACTTCCTATTTCGGAGATGAATTGAATATCGATCCTTATTTCCCTATTCACGTGGGTAAGGTTACTAAACATGCACTCCACGTACTCTGTCTTAGTCTTGCTCAACCTAAATCCTTTAGACTTCAAAGTCTATCTCCAAACCTCCAGCCTATTATTGACTCTGTCGTGTGTCAGTATTATGTCTTCTGTAAATGTCACACCATGGCACCTCCCCTTGATTATGTCGCGCCAGTACATCCATCACGAAGACAAAAAGAAATGGGCTAAGATTCATCCTCGATGCAACCCCATCTTAATCGGGAAGTGCTCCGAGTTTCCTCCAACTGTCCTCATATCAAGTCTTGGCTCCTTCATAAATGTCCTTAGTTTCCCTAATACAACAACATACCCAGAGTATTCCCACAAAGTGGGGTCTGGGGAGTGTAAAGTGTACGCAGTCCATACCACTACCTCAAATGAAGTAGATAGGCTATTTTCGATAGACCGTCGGCTCAGAACAAACAACATTATAACAAACATAAAAACAAACAACAAAATGGGATACACACCACTATATTAATAATGAATCAAGGCACCCACAGAGTAGTACTATACACAATCTATCCAAAATCACAAACATCACTAAAACAACACGAACAGGAAACTACAAGGCACGCATAACACTACGGCTATAGGCACAGCTACAAACAAAGCACTCCTTCCGACTAATAAGGACGCACTCCTAACCACCTACTTCACGAGTGTGTCCAAGTCTATTACAATAACTACATCTAGGTCGAGATCTTCTAAAACGACCTCCCCCTCGTCGATTCTTCATGGACTATGACGTTTGATTTTTCGATCTCCTCATTAAGAGTTCTGATTTAATCATATGACTAAATCAAAATCAGTGATAAACATTAGCATAAATTGTACTAAACCGCCTAAAAAATCAAAAAGGGCCTAACAGATCTCGCTGAAACTGACAAAGGAGCCAATAGTGGTGTTGGTTTTCGATACTGACGGAAATAAAAGATGATGTAAATCAACCCTGACATTCGCGGAATATGATGCATAGTGACCTGTCTGATTGAGGTTCTCACCAATGCTCTCATACCATGTGAAATATATAAAACAAGAATATTATTAAATTGTGTATCTACATTATTATACTGAAACCCTATTTATAAACACTACATTCCAATCCTTTTCCAAGTAGGATTCTATATACTATTTTTATTCCTACTCATATCCTAACAACTACATTTACATGTTTCCACAAGAATGCAAAATAATTTGTGGCTGACACAACGAGGCATGCACAGTCAAAATTTACTCTCCTATTTTACAGCGTAGTGACAAAATTAGCTCCTTTCTGGAAAAAAACTGAAGTCCCACACAAAGAATCCTTCTGATAAGTTTGTGGAAATAGAAGGTAATCACATGTTTAAGCATCAATTCTCTAATTTCATCCTATTAGAGTGACTGTGTCGGAGAGAGCAAACAATAACAAAAACTATTAATTATAGGCATAAATTAATGAATAAATAGTTCACGTATTTAACATGTTTTATTGGTGTTCATGCGTTTAAAATGTTCGTAACAATCAAATAAAATGTAACATAATCATGTAAACCATGATTAAAGTCAGCAACTAGAGATTTGATAACAAAATGATTTATCATGGTTTCAAAGCAAAACTATTTAATCATGTCAATAACAAAGCAAAAATCCACTTGAAGGCACCAGAAACAGAAAGATACAAACCTCCTTCGATATGTTTGGCTTACTAAGCTCATAATAGTCAAAAAAAATTTGCACCGTCGATTGATCCTCCAAGACTTGCTTCCATGAAGATGGGATCTGCAACAATGTTAAGTCAGCAGTATGAGATTTGCAGATAGGTTAGACAACTTGATAAATGCATGTTATACACGATAAAACCACCTGAATAGTGCTAAAATCGTCCGAACTTTCATCAACTGTTGTTCCCATAAAGTCAAATGATAAACATTTTAGGGACAGAGTAAGAGCCAGTTCTTGTAGTTTGCTGCTAGCTGCATCTTCAGAAATTGTTACTACATATTACGAACAAGAAATAACAGAGATAAGTAAATTGAAGATAACAGCTTTAAATATCATAAGTATGCCTGTATCTGATGGGGTATTACCATCATTTTTCACTTGGGACATTGATGTCAGGGATATTTGGAATACTTGAAGAAGTGATTGATCTCTGAAGGAGCAAGCCACTCTACGATGTTGTGCTGATGGCAATTCAGGACTGGGCTGGATATTTTGCAATCAAGAAAATGTATAACCACATGAGTTTATTAACTGGCTGATTCAAAGAACTTTATCAATTAAGGAGGTTAAATCTATATACATTATTATGTCCAAAATCAAAACACTTGAAATCAGAAGAAGTACCTAACTATAATATTGCAACACTTGCAACATAAGACACAGTTAATCATTCTCTTCAACTCATAATACTAAATTAAATTCCAATACAATGATCTCGAGTCTCTCCTGAATTAAACCAAGAGCTGGACTAAAAAGGTAAGAGTTAATAAGATACAACCAAGTAATTTTATTTTATTTTTGGAAACTGGTAATTTTGTTTATATTTCCATCTGAACAAAACAGTACACGGGTTGTACTGAAACCATATTTACAAATGTATTCCAAAATACTACGATCCTATAGTTAAATCGAGTCTAAAACATCAATAATAGAGATAGTATCATTTGAGTACAACTGATTACCCAAAACATAGTATCAAAGAACAATTCAACTTGATCGTCTGCATACTATGTTCTATATTCTCAAAACACCTAGTGTTCCGTTCCTTCCATATTGTCTGCCAAGTGCTAGTAGGGACAATTCCCCATCTACTTCTGTTTTTAGCCTGCATACCTGCTTCCTCCCAGCTCTGAAGTGCTTCGGTAACCTTTCCGGGCATAGTCCAAGATACCTTTGAGATACAGGAACAGCCTCCAGAGTTGGCATGTGCTCTTGCAATGAAGAAATAGAGGGTTATTGTCTCAGCAGTTTCACTACAAAAGAAGCATCTAAAACATAGTGTTATCCTTCTCCTCATCAGGTTATCTTGAGTCAGTACTGCCTCCTAGCTAGCAGCCATACAAAACAAGCCATTTTGTGTTGTATTTTGGTTTTCCAGATGCATTTCCAACACCAATTGCTTAGTTGTTAATTTGGAATGATTCAGGCTATTGTACACGTTATTCACCTTGAAAGATCCCTTATTACTTCCCTGCCACCATAAAACATCTTGCCCGCCTCCAAACCAATGAATTCTTCAAATGTGCTAAAGAAGTCACACAATCTTTGGATCTCCCCATCATTTAACTGTCTTCTAAAGGTGAAGCTCCAACCTTGAGGTGTCCAATGGTCAGTAATAGTCCTTTGATGATGAAGAACTAGAGAGTGTATGTCTGGGAAGAGTGATCCAAGTTGCATGCCTCATGCCAATAATCCTTCCAAAAGTCGGTCCTTTCCCGGGTTGCCTGTCTCATGCCAATCATCCTTCCAAAAGTCAGTCCTTTCCCCATTAACCACCTTGATCTTGGCATTTGCCATGAGTTCATTCCACAAGGTTCTGATAGACCTCCATAAACTTACTGTAACACCTCATATTTCAGGCTAAGGTTTGAACCGATCCATGTATGTATTTGAGTTTCAAAGCAGTGTTGTGAAAGGAGAGCACCCTGTCGCCAAAGGCAAGAGGCGATGTGATGACACTCTGTCGCCTATTACTGGTGAGGCAATGCCAAATCCAATAGGCGGGATAATGGCGAGAAAGGCGACTTGGTGACGCGGCAAGAAAGGCGACAATGGCGCTGCCTCTTTTAAAAAAAAAAAACTGCCAGTGATTTAGGGTTTTAAAAGTTAAAATGCAATAATACGGTTTTATCTGCAATTTTGCACTAACGCGACTTCTCTGACTCCGACAGTTCGACCAGCTACTTCTCCCAACTTCATAGCCAGGAACGATTCTTCTTCTTCTTCTTCAGTTAACTGCTAACCTCTGTTTTGTTATGTTCTATCCTCTGTTCGCTCTGTTCAGTTCTTCTTCAGTTGGAATCTGCCCATTTCTTAAAAAAAGTTCTAGAGCCGTTTGGATAGACTGAAAAAAAATGGCTTTTAAAAAGTACTTTAACTTTTGGAAGTGCTGAAACTTATTTTAAAAATAAGCAGTTACGTGTTTGGATAAAAGTGCTAAAGCTGAAAAAATTATTGATGTGTTTGGTAGACAATTGTTGTTAGCACTTTCTTTTAGTCAAAATGTCTAAAATACCTTTATAGTTGTTAACATTATATAAAGTTGATTACTATTAGATTTTTATTTTTAAAATAATTTAAATTAAAATTAATTTATATTTTAATTCAATTTCAATATAAACTACTTAATACATTTATTTTGAAAAATATTTTCACGAATGAATAAGTTACTTGTGCTCCATTTTTCTTCTAAAAATCAAACAAAAGAGATTCAAAAAGGAGCAAAATTTGTTGTTTCAGCTATATGGATCCGTTTTTCTTTGTGAATTTTGCCACTAATTAACCATTTTTGTTTTACGAGATCTTTTTCTTCTGAAGATTGAATCAAAACACTCAAAAACGAGCAAAAATTGTTGTTTCAGCTAAATAGGTTAATTGATTTTCCGTTTTTCTTCAAGAAAATTGAACAAAAGTCGCCCAAAAAGAAGTTGAATTGCTAACGATACATTAAAATTTGTTGTTTCAGTCAAATGAACTACCAAAAAAATAATTCTTCTCAATTCCTCATAAATCCCATAATCATCAAATTGCTAGCAACCCATTAAAAAAAGAAATAAAGAGACAAAATGGAGAGAAAAATACAAACATGAAGAGAGAAACACAAAAATAGTAGAAGAGAATAAATGTTTTATGACAAATATGATGGCAATTTTGAAATATGTGAGAATTACAAGGGATAAATATGTCTTTTATTTGGTCAAACTAAAATGGCTTATAAGCCAAAAATAAAAAGTAGGGTGAAGGTGCTTTTGGCTTTTGGTGTTTGGATGGGCTTAAAAAGCTAGTCAAGATAGCTTTTAAGCCATTTTTTACTTTTTGAAGTGTTTGGCTTAAAAAAAAGCAAATTTGACTTTTTTTAAGCAGTTTTTGAAGTTGCCAAACACTTCAAAAAGTAAAAAATGGCTTAAAAGCTATCTTGACCAGCTTTTTAAGCCCATCCAAACACCCTCCTAATCCTTTAATTTATATTTCTGCCTTATTCAATTTAGTTATAGTATATACTAATTTATACAATAATTATTTGTCCATTGACAGCAATTCCAAAGGCGTTTAAGTCTGATAGCAGCAAAAAGAAAGACATCGGATGGAATTATGGTTGGCAAGATCCATCAAAAGATTCGGTTATACGTATGTTTCGTGAATATACTTATAATTGTGGTATTACTCGGCACAAGCAACATTTGATGGGTGGAAATAAAAATGTAAAAGCATGTCCAAGTTGTCCGGTGGAAGTTAGGGAAGAAATAAGGGCATATGTCGAAAACAAAGCCGCGAGTAATCCAAAGAATCAAAGAACCAACGGTTAATGATGATGATGATGATCAACAACAACAACAACAAACCCTGGGGTCTGAGAAGGGTAAAATGTACGCAGTCCATACCACTAGCTCCGAAGAAGTAGAGAGGATGCTTTCGATAGAACCCCGGCTCAAAACAAAAGGACACTAAACAAAGTCATAATAGAAACAGGATGAAATAATAGAGATACGATGATGATGGTGGACGAATATGATGAAATGATGCCTCCCTCGAAAACTCAAAAAGCGTCTTCCAGTTGTAGTGTCTCATCCACAGCGAACGTGACTAAAGGTCCTCTCAATTTGTATTTTCCATCGAAATCACAACAAAAAAGAGGCTTTGAAAAGGGAGGGCGAGGAGGAATTGATGACACCAAAAAGATTTTAAAGGAGCGGACTGTAAATGGTTTTTGCATCATGGATGTACGATGCGGGGCGCCCTTTTCACTGTGTCAATTATGAATCATTTGATAATGTCATTGAGGTTATAGGACAACATGCCCTAAGAATGAAACCTCCAACATAGCATGAAGTTAGAGTTACTCAACTAAAAAAGGTGATGAAAGTAGACGAACTAGTTGAGGAGCATAGAGTGTAGTGGAAAAAGTAAAGTTCTATAATGATGGACAAATGGACAGCACGTAATGGAATAATGATCATCAATATTTTGGTGAATTCTCTGATAGGTAGTGTGTTTCTTAGTTCTGTTGATGCTACAACGAATCTACCAATGGCAATAAAATGTACGACTTGTTTGATAATACTACTGAGAAAATTGGACTGCAAAATGTTGGACAAGTTGTCACTGATAATGCTAGTGAGAATGTGAAAGCGGGCGACATGACGATGGCTACGTACCCACACATTTATTGAATTCCATGTGCTGCTCATTGCATCAATTTGATGTTTGGTGACATATTCAAGATTAACCCGTATGCTTTAGGTAATAACTCTCCTCTCTTCCAACTTTCTTTAGACTTTATGATTGACACTTAATACTAAGCAAATAAATACTTTTTTATGATGGGTTTAAGCTAATAAATACTATAATATTTCTTTTACAGTTTTCAAAAAGGCTACCAAGATATATTCTTACATTATTCAAAGGTAGTTGTTGTTGAATTTGATGGGAAATTCACCAATGAAAGGAATTTGGTGAAACCAGTCACGACAAGATTCGCAACAACCTTTTTGACTTTGCAAGCTACTTGCAAAAAAAGAACTTAAGAGCTTTGATCCTCTCTATCGAATGGACTTCAAGTACACTTGCAAAAAATGTTTTGGGGAAAGAAATTACCGCCAAGTTTATTTCTACATACTTTGGGAATGATGTTATCCGAGCTCTAAAAGTTTGTGGTCCTTCGATCACAGTGATTCGCTTGGTGAATAAGAAAAACACCACCAATGGGCTATGTTTTTGAAGCAATGAATAAAACCAAGGAAACTGCTGAACGGGCTTTTGGTTGAGTTCGGAAGCAATATGAGAAAGTCTTTCAAATCATTGATACAAGGTGGACTGACCAACTCCAACGGCCTTTGCATTCAACAGGCTAAGTTTTGGACCTGAGATTGTATCTTAAATCCAATATGAATGAAGCTATAAGTTTCAAAGTGTGGAAGAATTACTATAAATGTGTTGAGAAGATAGTCCCAGATGAAGCACAAGATATACTAGTCGGTGAGCTTGCTAAGTACAAAATATCATATAGGATGTTTGGTTCCGATCAGCCTATTAGAGCCAAAGACACAAGGCCACCAGGTAAGTGAATTGGCTCCCTTCATGATATTTCTCCGAACTCCACAACCAAATGGCATAGTGATATCATTAGTTCTCCATCCCCTTCTATCAGCCCATATTTTTCTACTGTTGCCCCTGTATCAAGAATGGACCTCCATCCCGAATCTCCACAACCATTTCCCTGGAAAATCTCTATTAAAAACCTCAAATCTTTGACTCACCAACCCTCCCCAACTTTTAGTAGTAGTCACTTTCTCCCAGCGGACCAAATGAAGTTTTCTTGTTCCATCTATCGAATCCCAAAGAAAGTTTCTTTAGAGCCTTTCCAATTTTCCTGTAACACTGGTAGGAGCATGAAACAAAGACATAAAGATGTGGGGATGTTCGATAATGTGCTCTTGATAAGCACTTCTTTCCCTTTTTTGGATAAGTATCTTTTTTGCCAATCAGCAAGCCTCTTCTCTATCCTCCCAAGAACTAGATTCCATACATTAATGTCTTTATTTGAGGCCCCCGGTGGTCAACCCAAATAAGTGGTAGATAGAGCCCCTACACGACACTGCAAAACTTGTGCAAGCAAATCAATGTTGTCGACCTCACCAACGGGAATGATCTCACATTTTCGAAGATTAACTTTTAGGCTTGACAGCACCTGAAACCAAGTTCACAATTGGCCTAGAATATCCAGTTACATCACAAAAGACCAAGGTATTGTCTACAAACAATAAGTGAGAAACCGAAAGTCTTGTCCCCTCCTACTACTACAGCATTGAAGCCCTTTATGAGTCCTTCCTCATCAGCTCCATCCATCATTCTACTCAGCTTCCATCACCAAAATAAAAAACATGGGTGATAAAAGATCTCTTTGCCTCAAACCCAGAACTGCCAAAAAAACCACATGGGTTACTATTCATCAACACAAAGTATCAGACGAAAGATATACAAAAATTGATCCATTTTCTCCATGTCTCCCAAAAACCAACTTCAACATAATAAATTCAAGAAACTTCCAGTTAACATAGTCATACGCCTTTTCAAGATCATGCTTGCGCCTTGCACAACACTCTTGGTAAACCATGTTTCTTCTCGAATCCACCACTTCATTTGCCACCAAAGTTGTACCCAAGATCTGCCTCCCTTCCACAAAAGCATTTGGTGAAGATGAAACCCTCGTTCAAAACCTTCTTAAGTCTATTAGAAAGCACCTTAGATATAATCTTGTAGATGTTTCCCACTAGACGAATAGGTCTAAAATCCAGTATGCTCGTAGCTCCCTTCTTTTTAGGAATAATAACAATGAAAGAGGCATTTAAATCCTCCCAAATTCCCCTCTTTCCTGGAACTCAACCTCCCGCCCCACATACACCTCCCCATCCACCTCTATTGACTCTACGATATTCCTCCTCCTATTTGTTATTGCCACCCTATGAAAAAAAATTGAATTGGAATCCCCTCTTCTAACCACAACGCCCTAGAATTTTGTCTCCAACTAATTTCTTCTACCATCGCCAAAGCATTTAACTCCCAGTTCAAACTCTATTTTCTCTTTTTCTCCCTCCCGTCCAACTCCCTCCCCTCTTTCATATTTTCTAATTGGCCCACCTCATTTAAAATCTCCCTCATTTTCACCTCTACCCTCCCGAAAACTTCCATGTTCCACACTCGTAAGTCTATCTTAAGCATCTTCAGCTTCTTTGCAAGCCGAAAGGATGGCATCCCCTCGACAACATAACTACTCACTCCACCACCCCGCCACCTTCTCCCAAAATCTAATGCTTTCAGACACATATTCTCAAATCTGAAAGGTGATCTTGTCCTACTCCCTCTACTACCATCTAACAAGACAACAAAATGGTTTGAGGTCAACCTTGGTAAAAGAACTTAAAACCCACTAGGAGTCGACTCCTCCCATGAAGTAGACATTAGGAATCTGTCTAATCTAGACTTGGATGAAGATTCCCCAGATCTGGACCAAGAAAAATAAGCTCCTGCCAACGGTACATCAATAAGATAATGGTTATCAATAAACTTCAAAGATTTTTCCATGGCCCTAGAAAATAACCCTACACCCCACCCTCCTTCGGGAATCTAAAAATATTAAAATCTCCACCTAGAACCCAAGGAATGTCCCAATCTCCCCAAGCCCTCTCCTGCTTCTTCCCAAAAAATCTCATGTGAGGCCTCCCCCACAGGCCCTTACATTCCGTCAAAACCTCATTCTGCCCCATTCCCAAAGTTTCTAAACTTCACACCAATCATAAACTCCCCCTTAAAATCTCCACTCTCCAACTTCCTATCATCCCACATAACAAGTATACCACCCGCGTAGCCCTGAGCCGATATGTAATCATACTTCACCCATCTTCCTCCCCACACACTTCTAACTATTTCATCTGTCAAAGTCTCCATTTTAGTCTCTAGTATAAATATCAAGTTTGCCTCCACTCTCTAAAACTTACTTTTAAGATAGCCCTTTTGTTTTGTTGTCCATCCCCTTCATGTTCCAACTAATGATTTTGCAATCCATTAACAAAATATTTTCCTCAACCCCCTTTTTGCACCCTTCACCCCCCCCCCTTTCCCTCAACCCTCTTGTTCGTCCTCTATTTAACCTTCCATACACCATTTTCTGCCCCTTCAAGATCCACCAGTTTAGAATTGCTCTCCTCCTCCACTCAATTATTCTTCAATGCATCAGTCCCTCTGCTCTCTTATCAATAGAATGCAACAAATCAATAACTTTCCCTTCCAAACCTTCAAAAGACATACCCTAGAACTTCTCGAAGTTAATATGCTTTTCTGCTGCTTGATTGAAAAAAGAACTTAATTCTCTCATACCAGCCCCTTTGGTAGCACAAACACTTGCACCACCTCCCAATTCTCCCTTATCCAGCCGGCTAGAAGCAGAAATAGCCCTTACCCAATATCCCACATGTGCCAAACGATGATTCTGCTACAAAATCAGAACTATACAACTGTTTTTAGCCCTTTCATAAGAGGACCCTCCAGCCGACCCCACCGGAGCAGATCCACTTTCAGTTGCAAAAAGTTGATCCCACCACCCCACAACCCCCAAAGAGAGAATTTGAAACCCCCTTAGGGTTACTGTGAAGATTCCAAGATTCACCACAAGAAAACCATCAAAAACAAAGTTGCCGATGACAGGATTCCGACGATCTCTCCCTCCTCCGTCCTGGATTGTTGCACCTTGCTCCCCTTAAAGGCTGCCTATTCACGTTAAATCGCCGATCGAATAAGGCTGAAAAGGCCGTCGGGAACCACTAGATCTGTTTTGCCCATTGTTGTTGACCAAAGACCCGTCTGGTCTTTTTCTTTTTTAAGATGACCCAATCCAAAAAAAAAAAAATTGAATTGGTTTAAGTTCTTTTTCCAAACTAATTCATTAATCCAGGGGTAAACTCAACTTTTCCCCTCTTCTCCCAGCCCTAGCCCTACCCTTCACAAATTCAAATTTCTCTTTGATCTTCTTCCACTTAGCCGTACCAGCTTTTTCAGGCAATACCAGCTTTTTCAGGCAAGGAAGCTGGAGGTCTAGCATTCCATCTCTCAGAAACACGACTTCTACTTTCCACTTTCTCCCTTTCTTCTCGTCCTCCTCCCTCCTTTTCTCCCAACCTCAACCCTCATTGAGAACTTCAGGACTAAACTCTGGTCATAACCAGACCTTGAAGTTCTCCTCCCCCACCTATTGCCACAGAGGGACTCTACCTCCCTTCCTCACCAAAACCCTGACTCTCAACACAGATAGATTGCAATCCACTCCCAAGAAACCTCCACATTCATCCCCAATATATTTGAAAAGATCATTACACTAAAGGTGCAATGGCAAACCCACCACATTCACCACCCCAACTCCTTTTCACTTCTGCACATTCATAACAAATACTTTCAGACCATCAATGGAGTGAAGGAAAATTGTTTATCCATCCATCTTTCACCATCCCGAAAAACCTAAACCGTCTCTGCCTCACAAGAAAATATGAAGAGAAAAGTAGATTCTCCCTTGGTAGACACTTTAATCCATGGGTCTACCTGCCACGTCTTACGTCTTTGATGCCCAAATAGAAACGGGATCCGACAACGTCACCCTTTTCTCAAACCTTCCAACCAAACATCGCAAGGAAAGGCTTCTTTTCCTTAATATGCCCCATCGATAACCTGAACCTAAGCTTGCTCTCCTTGTAATTTTCTGTAACCTCCACCTAATGAAAGAGCTGGAGTTGACAAAGCCACCCTGAAATGAAGATCTTTAAGTTTCCTAACTTCTAGCGAGAAATAGGAGCCCCTCTCTCTAAACATTTTTGTTACGCATTCCCAGATCCCCATATCTCTTTCCAGCTAAGAGTGATTTCCACTTAACCAAATGGTATCCCTTCCTCTGGTTATTTCCATGTCAAATATAGTTCCTTCTGATTTTATCCTACAAGTTGGTGATCCCCGATGGAATCGGGAACACAGACATCATATATGCTCATATAGGTTAGGAGGGCATCAAGAACTGAGTTTATGAGTGTCAACCAGCCACCAAAAGATATGTATTGAGTCTTCAACAACAATATCATTCCCAACGATATCCCACAAGTGGGGTCTAAGGAAGGAATAGTGTATCCAGATCTTACTGTGGGGTCTGGGAAGGGTAGTGTGTATCCAGACCTTACACCTACCTCGTGGAAATAGAAAGGTTGTTTCCAGTATTGACTCTTCCATACAACAACAACATACCTAGTGTATTCGCACAAAGTGGGGTTTGGGGAAGGTAAAGTATATGCAGTCCGTACCACTACCTCACATATAGAGAGGTGGTTTTCGGTAGACAACGACTCATGACAAATAACTATATACCAAGCAGAGAACATAAAAACAAACAACAAAATATGGTAATACACTACTCGATAATAGAAGAAACAAGACACCCATCAAGTAATATAATGAACTACCTATCCAAAATCACAAACATTCCCAAAACACCACGAATAAGAAACTACAAGACACATTCCAACACTACGACTATAGGTAAAATCGCCAAACAAAGCACTCCTCCCTACTAGTAAAGACACACACCTACCCACTGACCTTTACCCTTATCCGCGTTCGCCACCTCTTCCTATCAAGAGTCGTGTCCTCTATAAGCTGTAACTTCTCAATATCATGCCTAATCACTTTCCTCCACTATTTCTTCAACCTACCTCTACCCTGTCTGAAACTATCCATAGCAAGTCATCTCAACCTCACTTTCCGCAACTTGTCTCCCACCGTCTCCCACCGAAGTCATGCCCACCTTCTCTCGAATAATCTCATTTCTAATCCTATTCCTCTTAGTAAGTCCGCACATCCATCTTGGATGCGGGAGTTCTTAATTGGTCAACACTCTGCTCAATTTCTCCATTTCCCTGAATCATAGACCCAAGATACTTGAAACTCTCTTTCGAATGGCCTAAGAATCTAATTTCACTACTACGTCAGTCTCATGCACCAAATCACTAAACTTACACTCCAAGTACTCCGCCCGAGTCCTGCTCAACCTAAACCCCTATACTCTAGGGTCTGTCTCTAAACCTCCAACTTATCATTAACTCCTCTTTGAGTCTTATAAATAAGCACTACATCGTTAGAAAATAACATACAGCACGGCACCTCCCCTTGGATATGCCGTGTTAAAACATCCGTCACCAAGGCAAATAAAAATGGATTAAGAATCGATCCCTGGTGCAAACCAGTCAAAACAAGAAAGTGTTCTGAATCTCCTCACACGAGTCTTCGCTCCGTCGTACATGTCCTGGATTGCCTAGTGTACCCCACAGGTACACCTCTTACCTCCAAGCACCTCGACATGACCTCCCTCGACTTTTTCGTATGCCTTCTCAAGATTGATAAACACCATGTGCAATTCCTTCTTCCTCTCCCTATACTATTCCACTAATCTCCTCACAAGATGAATCGCGTCGATAGTCGAGCGTCATGGCATGAAACCAAACTAATTCTCGAAAATAGTCACAAACCTGCTCAGCCTTAATTCTACTGCTCTTTCCCAAACCTTTATAATATGACTCAACAACTTGATACCCCTATAGTTGTTGCAACTCTGAATGTCCCCCTTCTTATATAAAGGAATCATCGTACTCCATCTCCAAGCTTCTGGCATCTTTACCGTCCTAAAAGTAATGTTAAACAACCTTGCCAGCCACTCCATACCTGCCCCGCTAGTGCTCTTCCAAAGATCCACAGGAATCTCGTTTGGCCCAGTCACCCTACCCCTACGCATCCTACGAATAGCATTCTTGGCCTCCTCAACCTTAAAACGCCTATAATAATCGTAATAGCGACACCTCTCTGAGTGCTCCAAGTCCACAAGCATTAAACCTCCGTCCCCCTTGTCGTTTAAAAGTCTGAAAATAACACTGCCACCTCCTCCTAATGAGGGTGACATCCACCGACACTTTGCCATCCTTACCCTTGATCCATTTCACTTGGTCAAGGTCACTAGCCCTCCGCTCCCTAGCCGTGGCCAACCTATACAACTTCTTATCCCCACATTTCTCCTCTAAAGCTGCATACAACCTTTCGAAAGTTGTTATCTTAGCCGCTGTAACCACTAACTTAGCCTCTTTCCAAGCTAACTTATACTCCTCCTTATTCGTCTGTCTTCCCTCGTCATCCCTGCTCTTCACCAACTTCCCATAAGCACCCAATCACATTGTTCCAAATCTTTGTTGACCAAGATTTAGCACCCAAGGGCATCCACAAGTAGATGGTTGGAAGAGCACTTATTTCCACCCTTAGAATTGCATTCAATATCTCCTTAATTGGCATTATATTAATAGCGCAAAAGAAACTTTTCCTCCAATTTAAATACAAGCCATATCTCCCCTCAGATAGCACCAAATCACCGACACTTTAAGTTGTTCTTCTTCTGCAACACAAATTATGACATTGGAGATGAGTTATTTCTAGGTTGTCCCTCCCAACTCTGGCAACATCAAAAACTCTATGCCAAACATTCAGATTTGTTATCTAAGCCATATTGTTAAGGCCCTCCATATCTAGTAAAAACATGAAGAGAGATAAAAGATCTCCTTGCTGAGACCCTTTTGTGCACTGAAAAAACTTTTGGTGTACCGTTGATAAGCACAGAGAAGCATGTTGTTGATATGCAGTATTTAATCCAGTGTATCCATTTCAGCAACCCATCTTCTCCATTAATCCCATAAAAAAACCCAACCAAGTAATTTGACAGCAATAGGAGAAGAAAATCCAATACTATATCAATGTCAAAATCTAGGGACTTTCACATATTAAGAAATTGTTAATAAAACACTTCGCGAAAGTCGAAAGAATGACATGTTACCTTGATCAAAAAAAGTCGCAAGAACAATGAACATTTTTTATAAATATACACAACCCATTAGGAGATTTAGGATATATTATTCAGAACTAACATATTTCTATAAGCTTAAAACCCTAGTAGTTGAAACATCACATGGTATCTCCTTTACTAGTTTCCCTTTTTGAATTCCTATATATGGTTTTGGTAGTATATGACACTAGTTGGTCAAAGTAATGTTAAGAACTATAAGCCTTATGAAAGACTAACCTGATTCATTTCCGACACGAGTTGATTCAGTATCTTCAAACCAATTGCACAATGAGATGTTGTCTGAGGCATGGATATCACCCAAAAAGAAAAAATTAGAAATTTATTTACCAAATTGGCAATATACTTGTGCAAGTCATGGAAAACTAATGAAAAAGAAGGAAAAATAAAAAGGCCTAAACTAAAATTAAAGAGAAAGATCAGGCGGCATATAAATATCTGCCAATCTTCACAAAGTGTATTTCACATTTTGTTCTCATCAAAACTTGGACTTTCATGAAGAAAATTAGAACATTATCCAAACCCACTTAAAAAGATGCGAGGCAAAAGTACAATTGTGCCAAGAATGTTGAATAAAGTCTAAGAAACAAAAATAAATCAGTTTCTACATTCCACATCATAGACATGCATTCTGCACGAGACCTCTATAAAGGATTTTGATACTTATTAAAAATCAGTCCTGTTAATTTGCCACTCACATATCATTTTCTTCTTGTACTCTGCTACTAGTAGAATGACTGGGGGTCAACGCTTCTAAAATCAACTTATTTTGAATAGTGTTTTTTTCAAAAAGGGAACATTTGGTGAGAAGCAGTTTGTGTTTGACTAATCAAATCAAAAAGCACTTTTGATCAGCAATTAATATTTGGTCAAACTTTTATAAAGTACTAATTATACTTTCTCAAAAGGGCTTTTCACAAAAGTACTTCTCGTAAAAAGCTACTTTTTTAGCTTCTAAAAAATAGTTTTTGCTGCTTTCCAAAAACACCTATTTTCGTCCAAAAGCTTAGCCAAACACCTAACTTTTTTAAATAAGCACTGTTGTGCCTATTTGGATCGGCTTTTGGCTTTTGACTTATAAGTCATAAGCCATAAGCCATAAACTAGAAATTCTAACTTATAGCTTTTGACTAATTTTTAGCATTTTAAGCCAAAAGCAATAAGTTAAGATTTCTAACTTATGACTTTTGGCTTATTTTCAACGATTTAGCTTAAAAATTAAGTGCTTACAAGCACTTTTTACATATACCCAAACACTTTAAAAGTGCTTAAAAGTCAATTTTGACTTAAAAGCACTTAAAATAAGCCAATCCAAACGGGCTCTTAGCCTCCCAAAAGCTTGGTCAAATAGAATAATCCCAAAAAATAAAACTTAGTCAAACAGCAACTTTTTTATGAGCAAATGGGATCTATAAGGGATTGCTTTGCAAACAACTAACTGTGTAGCTAAAACTAAATGTCATAGCCGAATCACATCCTCAAGGTCAACAAATTAATTGGCCAAAAAGAAAAAGTTCCAACATAAAATGTGGATAAATCAGCAGGTACAAATGTTGTCATATTACTCCTTCAACTTTTATGCTTTACACCAAAAACAAGAAATATAGCTGACAAATCAGCAGATACAAAAGTCATATTACTCCTTCAACTTTTACGCTTTACACCAAAAACAAGAAATATAGCTGACCTGGAATCATCGTGAATAATTTTTCTTATCAGGTAAAAGGTTTCATAAATAATAACAAGGCCATCTTGACAGTATACAAGAGGTATACCAAAAAAGGAAATACCTACAAGAAATCATCATGGCTACAGATCAAATATTGAGAAAAGCAGGCAAACCACCCCACAAATATAGTTGCGGATGAAGGACCGACACTAACATACTAGTCCCGCCATTCCATTATATGTGTCTTGGCATGAAGTTCACAAATGTAAAGAAACCCTTTAATCTTGTGATCTCATACTAAAGGTGTATAAGATACCAAAAATATCCTTTGATGATGTGATCTTAAATATACCATGCCATTCCCTTAAGGAAGCATTTTTTTTATCAAGTAAAAGTATTTTCATTCAAAAACATGACCAAATCGGCCGTATACATAGATTACCAAAAGATCAAAACTCCACAAAATACACCCAAACCTCTAAGCAAGACGGAACTTCCTGTTTTCACCAAAAGAAAATAAGAGAGCGGAGACTACTCCTCAATTGCAAGAAACTCGACTCTACACCTTCATAAGCTCTTCTATTTCTCTCTCTCTCCAAACTACCTACATCAACGCTATCAGAACCATGTCCCAGCCCTTCGTCTTCTCTGCCTTCTCCCGCTCTTCCAACTTAGCATCAGATCTTTCACAGTTCTTGGCATTACCAAGGAGTGTGAAACCATCTAAACATATCCCACCATAATCGCATGGTAAGCCCGCAATGTAGAAGGAGGTGATCCATATCCTCGTCCGTCTCTTTGCACATGTAGCACCTACTAACGCGGACAACCTTCCGCTTTCTAAGATTTTTGACCATCAAAATCTAATACAAAGCTAAGTGTGTATCAAGAGATTTCAACCAACACAAGAACAACAAGATAAGCAACAAAGTGCTAGTGAATCGAAAATGGCCACACACGACTTCACTAGGCTTGCAATACTTGTTTGAACAAGAAAAGTGAGTTTAACAACAACAACAACAAAGACAATATTGCTAGTGAATCGAAAGAGCCCCACACGGCTTCACTAGACTTTTAGATTCAACAACACAATGTTAACAAGATTTACAAAAAAAAAAAGGATCGAAACTTGACACACCATATTCATTGATCTAAGAACCCTAACAAGAGAAAGGACCTTAATACTAATGAATATTAATACCAAGTTCTTACTTGGACCAAGAGGAACTCAAAGAACCCCAAGAACCTAGTTTCTAGCCAAGATACAACACTAGTATCACTCTACTAGTGAGAATTTCAGTTTTGGCCTCTCCAAATAAGAAAGAAAAGTCAAAATATTACAAGTCTTGTTGTCTTCTATGATATGAATTAACTAAAGCAAGACTAGCCCTATTACATGGCTTATATAGACAAATTACAAAGGAAGGACAAAAGACCTAAATACCCTTGGCATTTAATTGGGTGGGTTAGGGGTGTCTTGATGGGCATCTTCACACTTTAATAAGTATAGGCCCTTAGATGGGCTCATAAGGGCCTCACACACATCCAAGGCTTGGAGTTGTTGCAACTCACGTGCTTGGCTTCGTGTGAAAGGTCTCGAGCTAGAAATTCCCGTATCAAAATCACCCCTCTAATGGCTAGCCAAGTGAAAAACACACTTTCCTCAAATTTTGAACCATATTGCATTACATGGAAACTCAACCTCCTTCTTAACCAAAAGTTTCTCATAATAAGACTTCGCTAAGAACACTCCATCACTTCCGAGACCCCACCGCCACCCATCGAGATTATCCATCAAATTGACTTGCTTGTGAAGAAAGGTTATCAATCTTTGAAACTCAGTCACTTCCAAATCTTGAAAATCCCTTCTAAATCTCAGATCTCAAAAAGTCTCTCCACCTTGTGACCTAATTTGTTAAATAGTCAAGTCTCTTTGGCAAGATATTTTGTACAAACTCTGGAATTCATCATTCAAAATTATATCCCCACACCAGTTATGGCCCAAAATAATATTCTCCTCTCATCACCAACCTTAAAAGAGATATTTTCCACGAAAAAATCTCATTCCTTCATGATATTTCTCCAGAGGCCGCACCCAAAAGGCAAAACAATATCTCTGATTCTCCACCCCTATTCCTAATCTCATATTTATCACCTATCACCCGCTCCATAAATCTTGTACCTATACCCCGAACCTCCACATCAATTTGCCCAGTAAAGCTTTATTTAAAGACTTCCAAATCTTTAACTCCCAGTCCTCCCTATTTTTTAAGAGATGTGACAACCTCCCAACACACCAAATGAAACCTCTTTGCCCCGTCTGTTGCATCCCAAAGAAAATTTCTCTAAATGTTTTTTAACTTTTCAATGACTGTAGTTGGAGCAAGAAGCAAAGACAAGTAGTAAGTGGAAATGCAAGAGAGTGTGCTCTTGAGACGCACTTCCTTCCCACCCTTGAACAAATATCTTTTCTGCCACCCTGCTGGTTTCTTCTCAACCCTTTAAATAAATGGATTCCACACGGTGATGTGCTTGTTCAGAGAACCTAAAGGAACTCCAAGATATGTAGTTGGAAGAACCCCAACCCTACAACTCAAAACTCGAGCAAGTGATCCAATGTCATTCACTTCCCCAACTGGAAAATTCTCACACTTCTTCAAGTTAATTTTAAGTCTTGACACCACCTGAAACCAAGTGAAAATTTGGCCTAAATAATCTAGTTGGGTCCAACTGCATCACAAAAGACTAAGGTATCATCCGCGAACAACAAATGAGACACTGATATTGTCCCTTGTCCCTTTACCCCCCAACTGCCACAGCTTTATCCATCATCCTGCTCAAAGCTTCCATAACCAAAATGACCAACATCAGTGATAGAGGATCCCTCGAGCTTCCAAAAAAATCCGCAGGGGTTACCATTCACCAACACTGAAAATCTCATAGAAGAAATGCCGAAGTAGATCCATTTCCTCCACTTCTCCCCAATTCCCATTTAAAGCATAATGAAATCTAAAAAATTTCAATTCACATGATCGTATGTCTTCTCAAGATCAAATTTGCACAACATACCTGGTACTCCTTGCTTTATCCTTGAATCCACCACTTCGTTTGCCACTAATGTTGCATCTAAAATTGGTCTACTCTCCATAAATGCATTCCGTAAAGTAGAAATAGTCTCGTCCAACACCTTTTCAAGTCTGATAGAAAGCACCTTAGAAAGAATCTTGT
This sequence comes from Capsicum baccatum var. pendulum, assembly GCA_030864225.1. Classification (NCBI taxonomy): domain Eukaryota; kingdom Viridiplantae; phylum Streptophyta; class Magnoliopsida; order Solanales; family Solanaceae; genus Capsicum; species Capsicum baccatum. Next base: position 171,524,133 of record CM061550.1, read on the forward strand.
AAATGCTTCCCACTAGACTAATAGGTCTATAATTTTTCATGCTCGTAGTTCCCTCCCATTTAGGAATACTGACAATGAACGAGGCATTCAAACTTCTTTCAAATTCACTATTATTTTGGAACTCGACCATAGCCTCCATCACATCTGTTTTGATGATATTCCAACAATGCTAAAAAAAAGGCAAAGAGAAACCATTTGGACCAGGAGCTTTGTCACCCGCACAACACTGCTCATTTTACTTCTCTGATTGCCCTCTCCAACCACTCACCCTCCTCCTTCTATTTGACTAAACCCCCTACAGTAGGCCTCCCCTCTGCTTTCTCTTTAAATAAGTCTTCATAATAATCTACAACTGCCTTAAGGAAGCATTATTTTTTAGAAAGTAAAAAATTTGAGAAAAGGTATTGTTAAAGGTAAAATATGAGTGTTGAAATTAAAAAATTGCAAAATACAGAAAGGTTACATTCTTTTCAAGCAGACTAAAAAGGAATGACGCATAAATTGAAAGAAAAAAAAATGTTTTATCATTTGTGAGAACAAAAAGTTAAGATCATTAGTAGCATGTGAGCACAGAAGACATGAGATCAATAAATGAAACTGTACCATTTTACATAATTTAATTCTTGGTGACATTTTTTCAAGAAATTGTCCTATTAGCATGAACTTCAACTATCGAGCATAAAAAAACATAGGTTGAACACTAATATGACATTAGATCAAATTGTCGCTTTAAGGTCTCCTTGCTAGTAATTGATCTTGGTTGTATTTATACACCCAAGAGCCATTTTTACCCATATTTTAGATTAAGTTCGAGAATTAACTCAAGTATATTCTTATATGCTATGGATAAGTGATGTTGAGGAACTAATTAATGTGATTAGGCTAGTTGTAGGATAAAATGTGGCAGGAATGAGCAAAAATTGATTAAGGACGCAAAAGGCAGGGATAATGGATGTCAATGGATGTCAGACATTTGCCAAGGGTGAAAGATGGGTTTGTGACATGGGACAGCTTAACGCGCTATGTCTGATGAGCATCAGTTGCCAACCAAAATCTTACGGCTCAGCACGTCCAAGGCATGCCACAGCCTAGCGCGTCCACAGTGTGACACGGAGCTAGAATGGTGTGCAGGGTAGCATGGAACAGCAAAGCCTATTCTTTTGCAATTTTAAAGCCATGTCAATCCAAGTCTAGGTAGGATTATGGGATTATTTTCCCACATTATAAATAGGACACCTGGACAAAATTAGAAGGTTTATCACTACTTTTGGAGCATCAAGAACGGGAGAGGTTTCTACTTTAGGGTTTTTACTTTTGTTCTTCGTTACTCTTTAATTTTGCATGGACAACATTAAAGTTTTGTAACTTTATTGAGAACATGAGTGACTAAAAACCCTTGTTCCAGGGCTATGGCTAGACATATAATTGTGTAGTACATCAGTGATTCGGCTAAGTTTTGTTTATCATATTGGTTGTTCCTAATTCCCCTACAGCATGTCCAGTTTAAAAGGACAGGTTCATCATCAATCCCTTGTGCAAACTAACTGTTATGGAAAACTATTATGCATCTTTTACCACTATTCTCACACTAATAAAGATTTCTCATACATATCTTTATGAAATTTATATATTATTAATATGAGTTCCTTTTCTATCCGGCATCCACCAAAGAACTTTTCTTGGTACTCTATGATATGATGCTCCATCTAAGTCCATGAACAACATCTATAGATCTTTCTTCCTCTACCTATAAATTTCCATCAATCTTCTTGGGTATTTAAATATGCGCTAAAATAAGAAAATTGTAACAAATCTAAGTACTATGCTTGAGGGAATAACCAATGCTATTCCATCATTTCTCACCCTTCCTTTCCTTTCTTTCTTTGTAAACAATTATTTAGGCCTCATGTGAATTACCCATCTACTTGACCTTTTACAGGACGTACGGATTCTTTTGCTATCCTATTCAAGCCTATGCTGCTCGGATCCTCCAAAATAGTCACACTTGTGTTGGATCCTCCAAAATGCACTATTTGGGAGGACCCAACCCAATGTGGTGAACTTTTGGAGGTTCCGAGCAACATAGCATCTAGACAAGATCTGACAATCTATCAGACACGGAGACCAAGCAATTAATGAGACCCAACTGATGAACCTGACTAACTAAGAATCACAAAAGGTGGAATGGTTGAGCAGGTAAAATCAGCTATGAATATAGCTAGATAACAAACCAAGAACAAATGAAAGACTAAACTCATCCATGACCACCAGTCTAAGCAAACACCATGCCAATTATGCAAAATGAAATCTCAGAAATCTCTAGCCAAAAGGAGGTGGGCCAAAAAGTTTAGAATAGATATCAGCACTTGCAATTTCAAAGAGAAGGGAAAAGGGAAAGTGCAGTAAAGAGAGTCGACACGAACATAACATACTACATTCCAACTATAGAACCGTAAAGGCATGAATTTTCACGAACCAGATACAAGCAATAAAGTTGTAAAAAGGTCCTCAACCAATCATCTTGTGCAATAACCCCATCCCTATTATGTACATAACAGTTTAAAAGAACTTAAAGATCATTACCTGATTCAAGAAGCTGGTGGATTCTTTGACCACCTCTCTGAAGATGTCATCCTCAAACCACCCATACTTCGTAACTCGGCAAAAAAGTTGAATTAAAGATGCAGTTACAAAAGTCTCCAAGTCAATTCCTCTTGTTGCAAGGTAATTTATGAGATAGTTGCCTTCACAAAAGAAGCAGATTAGATACAATAATAGCACACCAGATGCAGGAGTAATGAATGTGTGAGAGATATGTAATCAGAATTTTACAACCATAGGAACATCAAAAGCACAAAAAAGCGCACAACCATGTTAAATGCCAAAATTTGAAGTAGAAGACTCCCAAGATTTTCCACAACAACGGTTTAATTAGTACTCCCTTTTTCCAACGGTTAGTTTTTTGGCAGGCAGAACCTTTACACTCTATAGACAGCATGATATTAAAGCAGTAAAATACAGATTGCCAACCATAAAAATAAAGAATAAGTGACAGTCTGAATCTTTCCAACAGTTAGTTTTTTGGCAGGCAGATCCTTTACACTTGTATAGACAGCATGATATTAAGCAGTAAAATACAGATTGCCAACCATAAAAATAAAGAATAAATGACAGCCTGAATCTTTCACTTTCTTCCTTATTAGAATAGAAAATATGATGCAAAAATACCTCAACTTTTACCTTCATATATTTTAACTTAATGAGAAATAAAGACGGTATACCAAAGCAGCATAAAAGTACGTTGCAATTAATAAAGGAAAAAAAATGGGGTGGGTGAGGGGGTTGTGTGTGTGCGCGCGGGGGGATTGTTTGAGAGAGAAGAGTAAGAAGAAACAATTGTGGAAACATAGGCAAAAGTCTCTGAAGTAAAACTAAAACATTACGAATATCAAACCGGATCGCCAAAGATAGGCGTTGTTCGGACACTTGCTTCAACAAGCTTGAACTAGCCAGCATCAATGCATAAGGAGTTGATGCATTGTCCAGAATGTACTGACATTGTGAAATATAGCTGCTATTTACTGAGAAGCATTTTAGTGTATTTTCTGCATGAGCTCGCTCAGTAGAATCCTGTGAATTGTAAAGCCTCTCACACAAAGCTTCAAGGTGCGCTAAGCTCTCCATTGATGTAGTAAGAGAATTTCTCAAAACTCAGTCAATCAAACAACATAAGTTAAAAATGCCAAATTCTTTCTAAAATTAGTAAACCCACGAACATTTACAAATTTCAAAATTGAAGAGCAAAAGAAGAGATCTGAAGGCCTCAATCCATGTCAGGTCATCGTACTTTTTCAAAATTGCAACAGATCAAAATAAATATAGCAAAGGTACAAATTACAGGAACTTCGTATTTGGACTGTTTTACGTTACAACTGTCCCTAGATATAAGGATGATTCAGAAAAGTTCCCAATGAACTGCTCAGAAAATCCAAAGAAGGTCAGTGTTGCTCCTGTAGATCACAAATAGTGTTGATCCTGAATTTATAAAAAAAAAAAAATTATTAGCTATTGAGAAAGAGAAGACTTTGAGTTGGAGAGAAGAACCTGATTTACCTTTGAAAGTCTACTTTGAACCCCGAAAAAATATGACGTGAAACATAATTCCCTGAGCGTGTAATACAGTTTTATCACTACACAAGTGCATGCATTTGTTGGATTCTCCAGTGGCAAGGGGAGTAAAAGATTTCATATTAAATGTTTATTTATTAGCCACCTCTATCTAGTTTGGGATTTTACAGTTAAGATTCACAAACTTTTTTATGTAGTACACGATTGAATGAATAAGGAACTAATTCATTATGTTTCAATGGTTGCAGATTTAACTTTGGCTTCACATAGAATCCATAAGCAGCAGCAAAATTTTGTGTCATATCATGTTTTTAATTGGAGGGGACAAGGTTATTCAGCTATTGTCTGTTTCAAAACTAGAAACAAGTTTCTGCTTTTCCCTTCCTTTTTCTTGGATAGGTAAAACCAAGTAATGAGTTAAGTTATTCAAAATTTCTAGATGGCCAGCTTACTGTTCTCAAGGTAGGGAAGATACTAGATTTTTGTATTGGACTTATGGTTCTCAGAGACAACTGGTATTAAGACTAGATCTTGCACATGATCAACAATGAAGACTAAATCTTGTACTACACTCTGAACTCGTACTGGAATAAAATGCCCTCCAACACAATGACGTACATCCTCTTTAAGCTTATATGTTGTGGCACCCTTGAATTATGACATTGGTTCTAAGTTTTGATGTCTCTTTCTTCAAATATTATGTAACTGAAGTTTCACAATTAAATTGGGTCCTTTCACAATAAAATGCCAAAAAAGAAAAGAAAAAGGAAAAAAAAAAGCGGCACTAGACACTAAAATACTTTACTTTTCCTATTATACACCTTTTCCTTTTCTTTTCCTCCTATTTCCCAGAGTGTAATATCCAGAACCCTGATTATATTAACACTAAGTAGCAAATCCTAATTAGTTTGGGTATTAAAAGATTTATACAGCAGATCACAACTTTATTGGCAAATTTAGTACTTTGCTGTCTTATTTCCTTACAATCCTGCGACGGATACATTTCTATTGAGCCGAGATCTAGTTGTAGAATAGGATTGAAAATAAGACAGTAAAAATCAGAAAGCACACACTACAATGGATAATATATCAAATCAAATCTGTATCCTTTTCTTTCTTCTATTTTCATGTGAGGAAGTTACCCATGGAAGATTAGAAGACCTATAAATATACATGGTTTACAATGATTATTATTTCACAACCTGTAGCCTTATCTGTATCTTGTTCCTACATTTAGCGACATACATCCACAAAACTTGTTCGGAAGTACCCAAAGTAGGGTTATTAAGATATATCTTGTAGTCTATCCTTGTTTTTCTCTTCTTTTTTTTTTTTTTTTTTTTTGGAGAAACATCCACATGATGAATCATTAATGCAAAATAGCAGGTGAGTACAAATATCAGAAGTTTTGATTCATAAATAAACAATGTAAGCTCGCTAATTACACTCAATGAAAACAAAAAATCACAACTCAAGTTCTGTATTGTTCTGTATTTCATTACTTCTAATTAATAAGCAGTGACAATCCCAGACAGTTGTGATAATCAGACATGACATCTTCTTAATCGAATCGGAGCAGCCACAAAGTATTGCAACAGTTCACATTCGATCAGGAGAAAGAAGAGAGAACATACAAAGCCGATATCGTTGGAAGAAGGGATCATGAGGAGTTTGCCGGAGAAAGATATAATGCGAAGACCCTGGGGACCAAGTGCAGTAGTGTGCTTTTCTTTTTCTCCGTGTAGAGAGTTCAATCGGCCTGCCCAATTTGTAGTAGAAATGGACTCCTCGTGGGAAATATGGTGGGCCGGATAAAACATGCAAATCTATCTAAAAAAAACAATAGGAAAAACTACATAAATAGCATACTTAAATATTAAATTACAAAAAATAGCAACACTTTTATTAAATTACATTTTGTAGTATATATATTTTTATGTATTTATATTTTTATAGCAACAGTTTGCAAAAATACAAAATATATATCGATCATAAGGGTAGTAAAAATATATGTATTTATATTTTTGTAGCAACAGTTTGCAAAAATACAAAATACAGTTTGCCATATTATGTAATTATCTGGTGCAACAGAATCGAACAGATCGTCTCTTATTGCAATAGGTAAGTCATCTATCGCAACAGATTAATTATTTGTTTCAACATGTCACTCATCTGTTGGAATCAGCTTTAAAGGTGCCTTAGTACTGTAACATCAATCCTAACAGATATATAGTTTATTGCAACATATGATTCACCTGTTACAACAGATGACTCGTTTGTTGAAATCAGTTTCAGGAGCGTAACATAAATCCCAACAAGTAAGTAATCTGTTGCGATTGCTTACACATCTGTTGGAATTCATTTACGGCACTATGAAATCACTATTAACTTTTTTTAACAAATGACTTTATTTAGGTACCACTAATGGAGGAATCAATAACAATAGGGGTGAATTGTCATGGTCAATGGATCGAAAAGAGCAATTGATATATATGGCGTTGGAACGAGGGTGAAACGCTAGAGACGGTAGCTATGACAGTCCAAAGTGATGTTTCGTATGATGATTTTGTGAACTTAATCATCAGTCATTGTGGATTGAATTGTCAATCGGAAGAACTCGTCATCAGCTACATGCACAGCTCCTTTGAAAATCAGAGGGTACTGCCTTTCAAGATAACTGATCAGGTTCAGTTGCGTGTTTATCTTAGTGATTCATCTAGGCCAGTGTTAAGTGTATACGTGATTAAAAAGATGAGAGAGAATGAAAACAAGAACGTAGAAGAAGAATAACAACAAGACATCTTTGATGATAGGTTGGATGATCTAGACATGAATATTCATATGATGATCAAACACCTACGCCCGTTAAATGTGACCAATACGATGGGTAGTTCTTCTCAATCGACATAGTCTGGAAATCTTCAAGACGACGGGACTGACTTTTTTATTGGAATGTCATTCAAGGACAAGAATGAACTATCTACCACTTTGTTTATTTCTTGCTTGAAAAAAGATTTTAGAATGAAGAAAGTAATTAATTCGAGCAGTGTTTTTTACTTCAAATGTGCTAATGCGAACTGTAAGTTGTGGTTGAGAGCGGTGAAGTACACAAGTTCTGATAGATTCGTCATTCATAAACATAAAAAGCATCACACATGTGGTTTGGAGCACATATCGGGCTAAAATTCTCATGCCACGATAAAGGTCCTCAGTGAATATTTCACGAGTAGTTTCCCCGATGGCAAAGGCCCTTCAACAAGGGTTATGGTCAATCACTCCTTACGGAATTGGGTGTACTGGTCAGTTATTGGAAGATATATATGGGTATGGAGATTGCCAAGTACTTAGTTAGGGGGATACACGAGCATGGGCATACAGTCCTGGAGGCCTACCGTTACATAATTGAGTCCACAAATCTCGGAAGTAAGACGGCATTGCATGTTGATGAAAATAAAGGATCAAGTACTTTTTTGTATCCTATGGTGCTTGGATTCAAGGTTTTCGACATTTGGAAAAAGGCATAGTCGTCGACGGTACCTTCTTGAGGAGCAGGTATAATGGAGTTCTGCTAGTGGTGGCGGCGCAGGATGCGGAGAATCACATCTTTCCTGTCACTTTTTTTGTAGCGGACAAGGAATGTGATGCCTCTTATGGATTTTTTTTAACAACTGTGAATCTACGTCGAAGATACCGAAGAGTTGTGTTTTGTTTCGAATAGGCATCCGAGTATTCCAAAGATGGGTTCAATTTTCTTCACTTCAGATTACTTTGGTTGTTACATCAAGCGTCTTGGTAAGAACACTCGAACCAACTATCACAATGAAAGGGTCATGACCTTTTTTATATAGTAGCTAAAGCATATAGTAGAGAGGAATTTATAGACTGTTTCAATCAAATAACGGACGTGAATCCCAAGGTAGCAGAACTTCTCATAAGTGTCATTTCGAGAGATGGAGCGGGGCATTCTGTTTGGCAGATAGGTACATTCTTATGAATTTAATGTCTTGTTTGAGTTACAAGTTTAATATGATGTTGTATTAAGTGATTTTTTTGTATAGGTACAATATTATAACATCAAACAAAGCTGAATCGGTGAATTTATTGTTTGGCGATGAAAGAGAATTTCCCATCAAGGCTATGTTTGAAGTAATAAATAAGAAGTTTGGCCGATTTTTTAACGAAAGACATGTGTAGTTCAAGGGACCAAAAAGAATCCGATTTGTTCTCAAAATCAAAAAAATAATATCAATGAACGTCAGTTTGGGGAATAGGTTATTATCTCATAAAATAGCAGATTGAAAAAGAGTCCAAATGTAATACAAAGTTTCCTACCAACTGGTAGAATGACATCGGAAAAAAACTTACCTCAACAAGAAAGGAATATGCTCTTTGAAAAAAAGTGGTTGAAGATGTCGCACGAAAAGAAATAATATAAGAAATATATAAAGTTTTGTAGAATGAATAGATTAAGGAGGGACCTATTTATAGAGGATTGAATCTGGATGTGTCATGCCAAAAGGCATAACTATTAAGCTCCATTGTATTAATTACATTCAAACTGGTGACATTTTGTTTTCTGTGAAAAGTCGTGACTTTTTCTTTTACATTAATACTTCTCACCTTTTCAAAATGATTTTAAGACTTGATAACAGTCGTTATTATTGAGTTGTTGCAACAGATCGTCCATCTGTCGCAACAAATTTATCATCTATTGCAACAGATTATCTGTATGTGTAACAGATAGTCCATCAAAATAGATTTACCATCTGTTGCAACAGATGGTTTGTATGTGCGATAGATGAGACATTTGTTGCAACACATTTATTATCTGTTGCAATAGATGAACCATCTTTTGGAGATGTTTTGATTTATTCTAACACCTGATTCATGAGATACAACAGATGGAGAATTCGATCATCAGTTATTTTGAATGTGTTAAATAAGAAGTTACGACTACCTCTTTTTTAATAGTCTTCACATGCGTGTAGATGAATAAAAACTATCTGGTCTATCACAACAGATTTACCATCTGTTGCAACATATAGATTATCTGTTGCGACAGATGGACCATATATTGAAGGAGATGTTTTGATTTCTTCTAACAGCTGATTCATCAGTTACAACAGATGGAGAATTTAGTTTATCGGTTGTTTTGAATGTGTTAGATAAAAAGTCACAATTCTTCACCTCTTTTTAATAGTCATCACATGCATGCAGATGAATAAATAATATCTGGTCTGTCGTAACAGACTTACCATCTGTTGCAACATATAGATTATCCATTGTGATAGATGGACCATATGTTGGAGAAGATATTTTGATTTCTTCGAACAACTGATTCATCAATTGCAACAGATGAAGATTTCAATTCATCAGTTGTTTTAAATGTGTTAAGATAAAAAGTCACTACTCTTCACACCTCTTCTTTAATAGTCATCACACACGTGCAGATGAATAAACAATATTGTCTGACATGTCTTGATGGGGTAGGAAGAATAAGGTACGTGCAATGGATCCACTTTCATGAGTGAAAGTTATGTATTATTGATCAGGCTACCTCAAGAGACACACATAAAGTGTAATGATTTTATGAATGCAATTTTTTATCGATTAGACACTGATCCTTCAAACAAGATCCTGTATTGTACAGCTTAGTTTGATAGGTGCTAACTGATAAGGCCGAAGGGTTCCAAGACGGTGGTGTCGATACCCTGTTACAATTTAATGATGGTCTATGCTCATGTTTTTGTGTTAAGTTTGGGGAAGGGTTCAATTTTTTAGCGGCAGTGTAAATATCCAATAGTGATTGGACCGATTTTAATGGCGCAATGGACTTTTTAAAAGGCCTACGAAGCCTCGCACTGCAGCAAACAACGACGGAACTAATAGAAATTTTCCTGGTCTAAATTTATATGGATAGATTGTTAAATGAGACTTTTATATAACAGAAGGTGCTTGGGAGAGTACCTGTGCAGGAAGGGGGGGTGGAGAAGGTCATATATTATCTCAGACCTTGTTTAAGAGGAAACACATAAAAGCAAGTAAGGAACTTTTAGCGAACCTGGCCAATGAAATTGACATGAGAAATGGAAAAATTGGATGAGTTTCAAATGTGAAAGTGTATCCAAATATAAAAATCCATCAGTCGTTGAAAATAAAAATGGTCAATAGGACTGGAGCTGGACACTTTGCTCGAGAATGCAACTAGCGAGCGTGGCCTCAATGAAGACTCTCACAAAGTGCAGGACCAGAACTTTAAGAAAGAAGTTTCGCGAGCATAGAAAATTGATACGATTATCGATCGGAATTGAAACCTGAACAAACAACTCCTGAATTAAAAATAAGGAAATCCAAGGCGTCAATTTCTGAAGTCTAACTTGCATGCCATACCTTCTGTTTATGGCTATGATCAGGTCAATGGCAGTAGAAATAAAAAGGTCTGAAGTTGGGCAGAAATCCCATGCCTTGTTGTTTCCTCTGCCTTTGACCTGACCAGAGCCATAAACAGGAGGCACAGGATGCAAGTTTAACTTGAGAAATTGCCACCTTGGCTTGATCCTGTATTTTTAATTCAAGAGTAGTTGGTTCAGGTTTTAATTCTGACCGATAATCTTACCACCTTTCGTGCTCGCGAAGCTGCTTCCTTAGATTTCTGGTCCTATATTTTGTGGGTCTTCATTGAGGCCATGCTCGCTAGTTGTAGTCTTTAGCAAAGTGACCAGCTCTAGTCCTCTTGACTATTCTTATTTTTCTTCAATGACTGATGGATTTTCAATTTTGGGTATACTTTCACATTCGCAACTCATATATTTTTTTCATTTTTCATGTCAATTTCATCAGCCAATTTCGCTACACTTTCCTTCCTACCCTATGTTTACTCTTAAATAAGGTCTGAGATGATATATGACCTTCTCAACCTCCCCCTTCTGGCACAGGTATTCTCCCAAGCACCTACTATTGTATAATAGTCTTTTCTAGGAACCTATCCATGTAAATTTGGACCAGGGGAATTTCTATTGGTTCCATCACTTTTTACCGCAGTGCGAGGCTTTAGAGGCCTTTCAAGGAGTCCATTGAGACATTAAAACCGGTCCAATACTATTGGATATTTACACTGTCGCCAAAAACTTGAACCCTTCCCCAAACTTGACACAAAAACATGAGCATAAACGGTCATTAAATTATAATAGGGTATCGACACCACCTACTTGGTCCCTCAACTTTACCAGTTTGAACCTAAAAATCTTAACTGTAAAATGCCATATCTTATTTGAAGGATTAACGCCTAATAGGTAAAGAACAAACATTCCTAAAATCATTGTGCTGGATGTGTGTTTTCACGATAGGTTGATCAGTATTACATACCTCTCATATATAAAGTAATTCCATCTGCAAGTAGCTTATTCCTCTGAATCCATCTTAACTCTAACCTTTAATACTGGTCGGGCAAAAGTGGATCCAGTTTCACTTCTTTTTATCTGCAAATAAGAGAAATACATTTGATGTTAAACAAGAGAAGAACAAAAGAACATTACAAAAGGGTAACACAAAATTGAGCGAATGAACAGATGACCAATCTAATACAATAGATTACATATCTGCTCAACCGATAAGGCATTTATTGCAATAGATGGATGACATGTTACAACAAATGGGTCATCTATTGGAATAAATCAAATCAACCTTGCTACTGGTTTGATTTCTTCAAACAGTTGCTCCGTCTGTACAAAAGGGTAACACAAAATGGAGTGAATCAACAGATGACCAATCTGATGCAACAAATTACCCATCTGTTCAACCGATGAGGTATTTTGCAATACATATAAAAACAATGGTTTGTTCATTCAAGACTTAAAAATTACCTTTCCTTTAATTTTTTCAATAAATAAGAAACTGATAATGGGTAAATCATTAATAGCAACTGCTGTAAATATCTAATTTAAATGACATATAAAAAAGAAGAAGAGATGGAAAGAGAAATAGTGAACCATACCTGTAATGTGAAAAAAGCAAAGGGATCAGAACATCCAGTTCAGTTGAGAAAAGATATTGATCAATTGAGATCCAAAAGGATCCTCATCCGAAAGAAGAGAGAAAAAAGGAAAGAAAGAGAATTGAGAATAAAAAAGAGTGATAGATGAGTTAAGTTTTACTTATGGATGAAGGAGAGAGTATTCTTCTAGTTATGGGTTTTAAATATTCATTAATAACTTTTGAGGGGCACAAGGAGACAGTGGCATTGAAAACACCAGATAAAACTACTCACTCAGGAGATTTTTGAGTTATCTAAGTAATATTTTTTATCACCTTAGTATTTTAACTTTTTTATCTCAGACAGAAAATACCTAAATTGTTTTTAAAAATGGTCTTAACGCATCTAAGTGCAACAAATAATAATTTCTGTTTAAAAATTTCCAAAGCTCGGTCATCTGTCGTGATAGATGTAGCACTTATTTAATAATTTACAACAGATGTGTAATATGTTACAACAGATGACTTAATCTGTTTGATTAAATCCAATAGAATTGAACATTTGTTTTTATACAATTTCAATTGAGTTCGTATATCAGACTAATACCTTAATTGATTAATCTAGGACCAGGGGTGAGTTCTCATAGGGTCAACTACAACTTCAATTGAGTCTTTTGGTAATTAAATGATGAGACGGTATTGCGTTCCACCTAACCAGAGTCATCGATTGATCACTTTGAGCTAAACTGATTCTTATTACCTCATATATTAGACTAATAGCTTAATTGATTAATCTAGGACCAGGGGTGAGTTCTCATAGGGTTAACTGCAACTTTAACTGAGTCTTTCAAAAATTGCATAACAAGACGATATTGCGTTGCCCCGACCAGAGTCGTCGATCGATCACTCTAAGCTGAACCAATTCTTACTACCTCATATGTTATATTAATACCTTAATTGGTTAATCTAGGACTAGGGGTGAGTTCTCATAGGGTCAACTACAACAGATGGCTGCGCTTATTTGATATTTTACAACATATGAGTAATCTGTTGTGACTATGACTTAATCCATTTGATAATTTACAACAGATGGGTAATCTGTCACAACGGATGACTTAATCTATTTGATAACTTACAACATATGGTTAATCTGTTGCAACAGGCTGAATATTTGTTTTTATATAATTTTAATTGATTTCACATGTTAGACTAATACCTTAATTGATTAATCTAGGACCTGTGGTGAGTTCTCATAGGTTCAACTACAACTTTAATTGAGTCTTTTGGTAATTGAATAATGAGACGGTATTGTATTCCTCCCGATCAGAGTCGTCGATCGATTACTCTGAGCTGAACTGATTCTTATTACCTCATATGTTAGACTAATACCTTAATTAATTAATTTAGGACTAGGGCTGAGTTCTCATTGGGTCAACTACAACAGATGGCAATGCCTATTTGATAATTTACAACAGATGGGTAATCTATTGCTATATGTGACAATCCATTTGATAATTTACAACAGATAGATAATCTATCCAAAAAAATTTCTTAATTTGTTTGATAATTTATAATAGATGCGTAATCTGATGCAACAGGTTGAACATTTGTTTTTATACAATTTCAATTGAGTTCATATACCTAAATTGATTAATCTAGGACCAGGGGTGAGTTCATAGGGTCAACTACAACGTCAATTGAGTCTTTTAGCAATTGCATGATGAGAGGGTTAAAAATTACATATATCTTTTATAATTTTAAAAAATAATTAAGATCAATTCAGACCAAATTAATATTTTCAAAACTTGTCATTCTTTTCTAAAATATAAATCAACCCATACAAATCATCCATTTATGAGAAAAATGTTTCATCATTTCAAATCTCGAGTTCTAGCTTTTTTTTCTTTCTCACTCAATTATACAGTACAGATAATAACTACTCAATAAATTGCTCTACCCTTCACAACAGAACAATTTTCTTCTCATTTTGACCACATAGGTGTTATTTTTGACTTTATTCTTGCTTGTATCAGTCATTTTCTCTGTTATCATAGGTAATAGAGTTCGAAAAGAGTTCTATATTTGTTATTTTTTTCTAAAAAATAAGGGCTTTTAAGTTAATGATGAAAAAAAAACTTTTAGTTGCATTATCTTTGAGAATGGGTTTACAATTATGAGTTTTGATGGTAAAATCGTAGGAAGAACTCGAAAAAACCCTAGTTTCTATTACAGTGTTCTGTTGACTGTCGTGGTATTGTTGGATGGTGTTTGTGGTGTTGGTGGTGGTGGTCGTGGCACTGTTGGTGGCTGTTGGTGGCATTGGTTGGTAATGTTTATGATGGCATTGGTTGATGGTGTTTATGGTATCTGTATTCGTAGTATTTGTGGCATTGGTTGGTGGTATTTATGGTGGTGGTGGTGGTGTGTCGGTATTGGTGGTATTTGTAATGTATTTTTTAAAATTTATGCATACATCAATTGTAGTGTAATTTTTATTTTTTTGTTGTTTGTTTGTAAAACATGTCTCCCAAAAGAAAAAAAAGTGAAAGTGGATCAATGTCTGACGACCCAAAAAAAAAAACTACAATACAGAGGGACTCGGAGGAGCTTCCTGAACAATCTCAGTCAGGGAAAAGTGAAGCTGAGTAGAGATATGAAAACAACATTGAGGGAGGCGGACAAGGGTCTGTAGATGGTGATGAAGAAAATGAAAGTAAGAAAGAGGAGGAATTAGAGAGTGAGAAAGAGAAAGAGAATAATCATCAACATGATGATAATGGATCACCAATGGGGCGTGAATTAATATCGACATCCTAGTATGATCCTGTCAAAACTTTTAGTATTGACAAGTTTCAAGTTGCGATATCAATACATAACCCAAAAGCAGAAGAAGAACCAACTGGTGAAATTGTACTTAAATGTCAGATGGGGAGAAAATATTTTTATTTTAGGAAAATTATAAATAATGAAAACATAGACGGACTATTTAAGAAGAGTTGTTTTGGATTCTTTCGTGAGATGCCTGAGGACCCCCTGCCTCTTTCCATATGAGGATGGTATATGGTCTTCTCAAGCGCAGGATCAAGTAAGTAGGAGATGATGAAAATTCGAAGGAGGGGGGAAACAGATGGATGAAATCTGGATCAACTATTGTGGCATGCTGATTTGTTTTGGCTTGCAAGAGTTTGCCATAGTAACGGGTTTGAGATGCGATCATCCAAAAGAACCACCTATCGCTAAGGGAACACCCCGCAAAAGATCCAAGGTAAGAAAATGCAAGAAAAAAATAGATGGGTTATTTGACATTGCTTGACGTTGCTACAAAGCATCGGATTTGTTGACAGATCTCATGGATAAAACCATACCAAAGCAGTACAGAGAGAAATTATGCTTAGTTTGGTTTTCCCATTCAGTTAAATTGGCTAGAGACATCAACAAGGTCCTACAAGATAATTTGTTGGTGCATACTGAGGATTTTGATAAATTCAATAATTATCCCTGGGGATATGACGGCTTCTACTTGACTGTTCAATATTTACTAACAAAGCTGTCCTTAGGGACGACCGCATTATATGGCTTTTCTTGGGCTTTCATGGTAAAATTAATCATTATTTTTACTCATCCATTAATTTATATTGAATATAGATATTATGACTTTTTTTGCTAGCTTCCTGTTTACATTTTTTAGGCTTAGGCATTTGAAGTCATTCCTCTCCTCCGAAAGCAGGTAATGGATTACCCGGATGAGGTTTCTCATTCAAGAATATTTAGGTGGTTGGCTGCAAAAAATAACACCAAAATTAAGGAGGTTGATCTCTTTAACCCTCCAAATGATGTATTACGTCTTCTTCAAGTAAAATAATTTTACTCAATGAAAGATATTGAACAGATGTTATATTTGGTGCAACAAATGTTATATCTGATGCACTAGATATGACATCTGTTGCAACAAATCACCCATCCTGTGCTAACCGGTACAGATGAATAATCTGTTATGATAGATAATTGATATCTTGCATCAGATTACTCATCTGTTGCTTTGGTTCTCTGAACTTGACTCTAAACAGATTAACCATCTACTGCAAATTATGCAAAATTTGTGCAATCTGATGTAACATATTGTTAATCTATTATGACATATAGATCATCTGTTGCATAACAAGTAACCCAATAAATTACCCATCTTGGGCAACTAATGCAACAGATTGGTAATTTGTTATGACAGATGATTGACATTTTGCATCAGATTGTCCATGTGTTGCTCTGGTTCTCTGAACCCGAATCTAATAGATTTTAACCATCTACTGCAAACTAGGTAACAAATGGGTAATCTAATGCAACATATTATTAATCTGTTGCAGAAGTTGACTGCTAAAATGTAACACAACTATGAAAATTATTATATTATATGATTGAAATGTATCTATCTTTTTTCCTAGGTTGTGCATCCATGGATTATGCCTACTGAGAAGGAGTCGATGGTGACTTCTTATATTATTCTAGGTAATGTTGATACTATAGTAGACCCAACGGTGGAGATAATAAAGAAGTAATTGTCTGAAGCAACAACTATAAGGAGACCAGTTAGACAAGGTCAGCCTAATGTTGAGGCTCTTCATAACCAACCTACTAAGGCAGATCCAAGTGCTTCTTCTGGTGAAGTTATTGTGTTGGTGCCAAACATGATAATGGTGCTACCACTAGTGATGATGATCATGTTGATGCTCAAGAAAAAATAAATATGTTCAGAAACACCCCTTTTCACTGTTACACAGGTTCCTCTCACCCCTCTTCACCCTCGTGTTCTCGTTGCGAATGCCAAGCCAGGCGCACCAGATTACCCCAGGTTTTCCTTTTCCCCCAAGACTTCCAGACTATGACAAATATGTGTATGCAGTACGAGGACACGACAAGTTTACTTTTCCCAACCTAGCCTTCTAATCTACCCCATAAAGAAGAAGCTATGCAACAGATGTGAAATCGATTGCAACAACTTGGTATTCTGGTGTAACAAGTAGTGGTTCTATTGTAACTTATTATCCATCTATTGTATAAGTTGTGTAGGATTATTGATTCAGAGATCCCTATGCAACATATGGACTATCTTTATAATTACAAACCTATTTAAAAATTGACTTTTTATATCACAATATGTTGACAAAATTTTCTGCCTCATGAGAAAAAGATAATTAACATACCCAGAAGCTTATGACGCTGCCAATAGGATAATGGACCTCGACTTCTGCAAGAAGCTCAAGGATAAGTACGATCAACTCAATGCTGATGCGTCAGTTTATGGCGCGGGACTTGATTTCTTAGTTTCTACATTAGACTTGGATGGAGATGAAATGATAAAATATGTTAGAAGGGAGATGCCAAATCCACACGGCAAGAGCTGGACCAAGGCAAAGAGGGTTCTTGCAGTCATTAGAGTGAACGACATACATTATCGGGCTGTTAAGATACTACTCGAGGAGGGAAAGATCAAAGCTTATAACTGCAACGAACTTGCCATCGAAGAGGTTGATCTTTTTTTCCACATGCAGCCACTAATGGAGTTGTTTCCCATCTTATTGAGGGAGAGTAAACTGATGAATTATTTTCCAAAGGAAGTGTTGATGAAGAAATCATGGGATTTTGAACTTTGAAATAAGGGCATGAACCTTCCAAAAAATAATATCGGTTATGCGAGTGGCTCACACGCTTTTGCACCCATCGAATGTTTGCTGACCGACACAAAAATGGTCAAGCCAATGACCTTTCTGTGCGACAATACTGTGGCAAACCTGCAAGAGGTCTGGGATTATGGGGTACTAACTGGACGCTTGGAGCTTGTGTATATAAAAGAGCCTGTGAAATAGCAATTTTTTATTTCAAGTCACACTTCAGTTTACTTTAAATTACATGTACATGTACTAGCAATAATTTTTTTTTGATAAAAGTTGAGTTTTTTATAATGCAATAGATTGTCAATCTGTTGTAAAATATATTCTATCTATTCTGGCAGATATTTTATCTATTGTAATAGGTTGGTCATTTGTTGCATTATGCCGATGTTATTTCTATCTAATCTAAGTCTAATATGTTACAATAGTGGGAAGACCTATTTGATCATTTCTAACAGATGACCTAAATTTTACAACATATGCCTAAATTTGTTGATATTTTGCAACAATTATGCTTGAATATCTATGTGCTCGACAACACCAAACCAGTAGCAAATATACCACCATAAAAATTTTAGCAATTACGCTTGAATATCCATGTGTCCTACAACACCAAATCAGTAGCAATAACGGCAATAATGTAGTATCTTCTTACTCGATTTTGTTTCTCTTCAGAAGCCTTGACTTTGTTCAACAAATCCTATATTACATGATTTGCTTGTGAAGTGTCTCGTTCTTCATACCAATCAAAGTAATCGCATCCAGCCAATTTCTATAAAAATAAGAACACAATTACAAAATAATTACAAGTCAATAATTAATCAACTCATTAAATAAAAAAATATTACCTTTGAATTCTTACAAGTAAAAAACCTACGACCTGGATTTTGTTAAGTCCAAGAAGTCTTCAATAGAGCTTCATGACTGCACTTACAATATCGAAAATTGTTATCAGAAAAAACAGTGGAAGAATTTGGATAGATAAAAAAAAATGACGATGAAGAAGAAGAGTTAGGAATTTAGGGTTAAATTTTAGGAAGAAGATGAATATCTAAGACAATGGGGGGAATAACCGTTGGGGGCTAAATCAGACGCCAAGTCAACAAAAAGTGTCAACCTGACATATTTGATGCCTATTTTATTTTACGTGTTCAAAATAAACACTGTCTACTTTATGCCTATTTTATTTTAGGTGTTTGAACTGAACACTGTCGATGGGTTCCGCCTTTCTTATTTTAATTCACTTTCACTTTTTCACATGTAGTGACCATTTTTTATGTCTAATAAAAGTTAATTTTTTATAATGCAACAGATTCTCCATCCGTTGTAACAAATATTTTACCTGTTCTGACATATAGTTTATCTGTTGTAATAGGTTGATCATCTGTTGCATTATGTTGATGTTTCTATCTAAGTCTATTTGTTGCAATTGTGGAAAAACCTGTTTGATATATTCCAATAGATTACCTATCTGTTGCAACATATGTCTAAATTCGTTCGATATTTTCCAACAGATGTGTCATCTATTGCAACAGATACATTATCAGTTGCAATATTTGAATTTAGTATTCCATTTCAATTAATAAGTTCAAATCTAATGAAAAAATAAAATTCATAGACAAAATAAAATAAATCAAAGCCTTACAAAATTAGCTGAAATAAATCAACGAATAAATAAAATATAAAAAAATTATTATAGGTCCAAATCTCAACAAATACATCAACAATTTAAGTATTGATGCCAAGGATTCCTAAGGAGGGGTACGGTTATTACTTTGACAGACTCAAGCTATAAAGATCTACTCAATATGGACAGGTTGTTCTTCAGCCGGTGCTATGGAATTCGGCTTTGTTCATCATGGATCTTTATTGTCTCTTACTGTTTTGCGCTTTCTGTTCTCTGTATTTTCATAAAAAAAGTAGCATATTATCAATGTTGTTCAGCAGTAGCTTCTACATCCACCTAGAAAGCCAAAATTGTTCAATGCTAATCACGGAGATACAACAAAATAGAAAAGGATAACTCATCTGTTCTAGCAAATCAAACAGGTCTTTCTCCTATTTTAAATTGTCCCAAACAAATTATATTTCTGTTGTAATAATGAATCAACTGTTGGGACAAATTTCTATATGAGGAAGACTTGTATGATAATTTCCAACGGATGAATCATCTATTGCAACACATGACTCATCTGTTGCAGCAGATAGGTCATCTGTTCGTATAAATAAAAGCGGTACGTAGAGCTGTTTGATTTGCTAAAACTGACGATATATATGGTAACAAATACTTTATCTGGTGCAACAAGTTAGTCAACTGTTGCAACAAATGTATATATTTGTTTGATAATTTTTAGCAGATGTGAAATCTGTTGAAATAGAAATATGTCTGTTTATTAGTTGAAAGACATATATATTCACCTTCTTCAGCTCGTGTTGCTCTCCTTTGGACATTATACATTGCTTGATAATGCCTTAGAAATCACTTTCCTTCTCCTCTTAGTCTTAATGTCTAATGGAGTGGATAAAAATAAAATACTCTTTGATGGAATGACACCCCTCTTAGATGTCAATTCCTTTATAGAAGTAGTTAATGCATTAATAGCATTAATCACTACATCATGTTTTGCCTTGCAGTCTTGACATTTGTATGCAGAACATTTGCTGGGAGAGGAAAAATCTGTATAACTAGTTGATGTTGGGCGTATTTACACGCCTAAACACCATAATTTACCCATGTTATAGCTGAGTTTTGAGGATAAAATATATAATTTCTGCACTTTTAGTCCATTTTCCTGTAAGTAAGCTAACCAACGTGATTAGCATGTTTTTAGGTATTAATGATGAAGATTTCAGCACTTTGTGGACCTTTGGGCAGCAAAGGAAAACTTCACGAAAGAAGGAAGACAGCTTTTGGAAGCTTGTGGACTAAAGGTGATGCATGGGAAATCTGTCCCGGGCAAAATCAGTATTTCTTAATACTTAGGGGTGCAGCAGTAACCTAGTAGGACTAGGACAAGGATGTTATAAAAACCTTATTTGCTGAATTTTTCAGAATATTATTCGATTGTTTTTCATTCTATTCGATTTTCTATTCATTCGACACTTTGGTATTATTTAGTTTACAGATTCTGTAAGTTTAGACAGAGAAACACGGCTTACACGTGAGAAACGGCAAGAAGAAAGAAAACGTCAATCTCCCTTTTTATGCCAATCTTATCCCCAATGTGAGATCATTCAAGCTTTGGTACGATGATGATGTTTATTGTAATTTCCGTTGCACTCATGAGTAGCTAAACTTCTCTGTTAGGGTTATGGAAGCCTTGTGATATACTATCTATTACTATGAGTTTGTGAATTCTTGATGCGTATACTACTTATATCATTACTCTCTTCGTTTTGATTAAATTCTTGTGGTTGCAAACATATAGAATACGCCATTATAGCATTAACTTGTTCAGGAGAAAAGTTACATGTTTGGAAAAGAGAGTGTGACAAGGAGATAGGGCTACCAACCCCTATTTACACGTTAATGCCTTAACCGGATTAATCTCTTGGAGAGTTTGTACCGTTAGTTATACACTTTAAGCTCGAAAGAGTTAAAGTGAAATAATCCTGGATGGTCGAGAGACACTAGGATTTACCATTAGAATACGAATCTCTATAAGTGCATGAATGTCTGAATTCCGCATAACTCACAGTTAATAGATACGTAGAACTCATAAGGTGGACATAACCCTAATTTATTATTCTCTGTGATTAAATCTTACTAAATACATCGTCTCCTTCGTTACTTTGATATTCTTAATTCACGCATAATCAAATCCCCCCTTTCTGTAGAATTTTCGACCAAAAGTCTACTAATAGTTGCAATACTTAGTGACCAAGTATTCCCTGTGGGATTCGACACCCAACCCAGTTGGGTTCTATATTTGACAGCGACCGCTTACACTCTTACGAGAGTTGTAGTTTGGGCGTTATCACCAGTATGATCATACTTATAATATTTTGTTTTAAATACTGTAAGAGGAGAATCATTTTCTCCAAAAGCAGCAGCACCACCACTACTAACATCGCCATCACCACTAAGACCATCAACAACAACAAGCCCACTCTCCAAAATTATTTTTCTTATGATGACTATTGCTCTAAACAATTCCATTTTTATCCTGTCGATGACCTTAGGGTTTGATAAAGTTTGCACAGATCATAAAGTAAGAAAAATGACATCTTCAACTCTCGATTGGTCGAAACTAATGATGAATGCACAATCTAATATAAATCATTACATACATTAGAATGATGACTAGATCATTCAAAAAAATCACAAATTAAAATAAAAACTTAATTATAATTACACTTACTGCATCATTCAGGGGGTTGAAGAAATCAAAAAAATTATATTTTTATCAGTTTTGGCCGACAACCATCTTAAGATTCTTGGACGGAAAACTTCTTCCTGGTAGTTCACTTGTTGTCTCAAATTTGGAATGGCTTCAAACGCCCAAGCCTATAAAATAACGCCAATAAATCAAAATCATTATTAAGTAAAAAAATGAATGATATCATAATAAAAGAAAGAAACATTTACCATGAAAGCCCATGGAAAGCCATATAAGTTGGCTGTCTTTGGCGCTAACGAAGTCAACAAATATTTGATAGTCATTTTGAAGTTTTCATAACCCCAAGGATAATTGTTAAACACCTCAAGATCTCGGAGAGCTTTATTAAACCAACACTTATGTTGTTGTAAACATCTCTCGCCTAAAGAATAGTATGTACAAACCAAACCAAGCACAATGACCACTTGTGCTTCTTTGAAAGTTCTTTACCTTTCAACGCTTTTATCAAATTTTGTTTTTGAAGCCTGGACCAACAATGGACACCAGGTCATCACAATTACATAACTTACCTTTGCCTTTTTTGGGTGTGCTGAGTGCTTTTTGGGTTAGAATAGGTATAACTTGAGAAGGAGGATAACATTTTAGCCTAGTAACCATGGCAAACTCCTTCCAACCAAAACAAACAGGCCTGCCACAATAATTTATCCACACCTCATCTATCTTATCTTTGTTTTCATACATAAACCTACGCTTAAGAAGTTCATATGCCATTTTCATTTGGAAACAAGCATTGTTGTCCTCTGGCAAATCAAGATATTTCCCAAAGCATCTATCCCTGAAATAAGCATCCAATTTTTGTTCTCGGGGTAATTTTTTAAAGGCATCAAAAGATTTTTCCATGGCTGACTTAACCACGAAATTACTCGTTAAATTTGTGGCACCATCGCACTGCATTCTCACAAGATAAGGATCAATGTTGAAGGTTTTGACCAACTCTTCGGCGGAAGGGCTATTAGCATTTAGATCATCTCTTTTAAAACACTACTCCTTCCATGTTCATCATATTCTACTCCTGATTGAGATAACGCTTGTAAAGCAAGCTCATAGAATGGTGGATGTAGCCTAGCAGCTTCACTTGTTCCTTTACTTGGACTTGATTTAATTTCTGTTCTTTTGGGAGACATACTATCTAAAGTTAACAGGAACATAAAAAATATATTATAGTTAATTAATGCATCATTAAAAAAGAATAATAGTAAATCAAATAAGCAAAACAGTAAAATAACAGTTCCAATAGATCACTTATTTGTTGCACCAGGTAGTATATCTATTGCAGCATATAACAAATCTATTGCAGCGGATGAGTAATCTGTTGCAATAATACAAAATATATCACTCATCTTTTAAGATAGATGAATGGTCTGTGCAACAGATCATACATTATTGCAATATAAAGTGATTTGTTGGAACAGTTAAATAATTTGTTGTAATGGATGAGTAATTTATTCCAATAATACAAAATATATCACTCATCTATTGAGAAAAATGAATGGTCTGTGTAGCAGATCATACATATATTGCAATATATGAGTGATCTGTTAGAACAGTTAAATAACCTGTAGCTACAACTGAGTAATCTATTGCGATAATACAAAATATATCACTCGTATTTTAAGAAAGATGAATGGTCTGTGCAACAGAGCACACATCTACAATATATGAGTGATGTGTCGAAACAGTTAACTAACCTGCAGCAAAGACTGAGTAATATGTTATGACAATATAAAACATATCACTCATCTATTGAGAAAGATGAATGGTCTGTGCAACAGGTCGCACATCTGTTGCAACACATAAGTGATCTATTGGAATAGTTATCAACGATTAATATTATTTAGATTTCTTCCAACATTGGATCGTCTATAGTGGCAGATGAATGATCAGTTGAAAAAATTAAATCTTGAACATGTCCTATTGGAAGAGTTGATAGGATTTTATCCAATAAGAGGTTCATATGTTGCATCAGATCATTAATCCTATGGTTCTTTCATTGCATCAGATGGTTAATCAGTTGCATCAGATTTTTTATCTGATGCTTAAACTATTACAATATATGGTTAATCTGTTGCATCAGATAGTTAAACTGTTGATCATATGCTAAATTTATTGTATCAAATAATTAATCTGTTCCATCAGAATTTTAATCTGATGGTTTCTCTGGTGCATCAGATGTTGATCTGTTGCATCATATGACAAATCTGTTGCATCAGATGGTTAATATATTGCACCAGATGGATAATCTGTTGGAGAAAATTAAAAATAATAACACAATTTTGCTCAATAGAAAAATGATAATATTACCATTTTTACCAAGAACAAGAACAAATCAACTCAAATCATTGTTTTCTTTGTATAAACACAAACAACAAAAATCAAACTTCAAAAAAATGCAACAAACAACAAAAAATCATAATTTACTTTGAAAAGAGAAGAGAAGAAATATAAAAAATTAGGGTTTTATTTAGACTGCATTTTAAATTAAAACAATAAATATTAAAATTATTAACAATTACTATAAAAGTAGTGTAACGCCCTAAGTCTGTACCCCAGATGCTACACGGTGCTTACGACCTCAAAGGACGACAAGCTAACCTATGACTGATATCTGCTGTGAGCACTGAAACATGATACTGTAACAAATGCAGAATAATAGACTGAATTGCCATAAGGTTCATAACATCTAAAATATAAATAAATTATATTGTCTGAAATAAAAATCTGTAAAATTGAACACTGTCTGAAAACTAGTCTGAAACTCCTCTAGCTTAAACTGTCTGAAAGTAGAGTTGATGGGATAATCTGCAACTAACTCTATCTACTGAAATACTGAGTCTATTGAAGTAATAAAATAAAAAAATATCCTCGAATGATGAGGACTCACTGTTAATCTAATATTACTGGCTGAATCTGAGTTTATCTATGCACGGTCGAGAATCTGAGCGTCCAAACCTATGATACGAGACATCATAACGCAAAGAAAGAGTATACGTCAGTACGTGGAATGTACTGGTATGCTAGATGAGGTAAGGCTGAATGCAAGGGTTCATATACATGAATAATAACTGACTGAATGATATAGAGTAACTGAACATGAGAGTACATGGATAACTGATATTGCTGTAAATACTGAGTATGTACTAATATGCATATAAATAAATACTGTGACTAAGCTTGTCTGAAGCTAAGTCCTGAATTCTGGAACTGAGTAACTGATGCCTGAAGTTACTGATAACAGATTTACTGATACTGGTTGACTGTATCTAATAGTCCTAATTTTATAGAGCTGAACTGAGTTCTATTCTGAAGACTGAGACTGAGACTGTGGAAGGTAATCATCTAACCGACATGCCCCAAATAAGATAAGATAACTGAGTTGGGGTCCAACCTGTGATCCCAGTTGGAAGGGTGTCAGTACCATGCCACGAGTAAAGACACTGAAAAGTTACCCTCATCTGGCAGGTACTCTAATAAGAACGGTGGAACCCTCATCTTTCAGGTTAAAACACCTCATCAACCCTCAACTGGCAGGTTTGATATCTCAACCTATGTTGGCTACGTAGTTCTAAAATGCAAGGATTATTTCTAGGAATCACACCCTCTACTAGCAGGTGAGCCCCTATCCTTGGATTCACTTGGTGCTGAATCCCACTCCCAACTAAAAGACACTGAACTGAGTATAATGAATTGGACTGGACTGATACTGAGCTTACTGAGTTTTTTTTGAGTTCGATAACTGATTGAGTTCTGTAACTGACTAAGAGTACTACTGACCGTGATATGATTGAGATTCTGTAACTGACACTGGCTCTAGGCACACAACTAAATTATCGTGTATTAAATACCCCCAGAACTCGATAGCATGAAAAATAAAGCATAATATACTCTTGAAAATCATAACAATGTATATTTGTCCATAGATCACTCATAGAGGCATTTAATCAAACACTTGTAATGCATTTACTTATACATAAATAGGAAATACATGCTATCATGTTATAATGGCACTATTTCATTCGCACGGGCATTTTATCAAACACATGGGGAGCATGCTTAGGTTATACAATAATCAAAACATATAGTTATCATGGCTACATCAATCAACTTGAAAATTGAAGGATTTATCATGAAGATCATATAATTTAACACATACAATGATTTATTTCATAAAAGCATGTAATTTAATCATGGACTAAAACCCAACAATAACATGAACATGAATTTCAATTCAATTCAAGCATGGAAGTTTATAATTCAATAATCTTGTATTTTGAAAACGGATTCGTGGACTCTATGAGTGAATGAAACCTATAGGTGAACACCTAACATACCTTGGAATGCTAATTCTTGAAGGTTCTTGGAGAGATTCTTGAGCTTGACCTTGATTCTTGAAGCTAGAGTTTTGTTTTGTTAAGAGAGAATGTCTTTTGATTTGGGGAAAAGTTGAATAATGAATGAATTAAAACATTTTTAGGACTTTAATCTCACACCTAGGCGGAATAAAATCATGGGAAAAAATCCCTATTTAACCCTGGACAACATTTAAATTTTTGTCAAAAATTCCCGAACTGGGCCATTGGCGCTACGTGACACTATCAAGTCGGGCCACTGGAAATTGCCAATCGGGAATATGACCAATGGTGTGACACGGTGGTATCGCTTTGCCACTTTTGAAGTGACCTGAAAGCTCACCGCGACGCGGTGACATTGCGTTGAAACACTGAAAAAGTACAATTGTGAATTAGGTCCTTGGTGCGACGCGCCAATATTGAGGAGCAACACTGGATTTTGACAATTGGAAAATTAACTGGTGGCGCGACACACCAGTATTGTGGTACCTCACTGAAAACTGACAATTGTCATTTTGATATACTCCGCGACGCGCTACTGGCCTGAATAACGGTATTTAACGACTAAAACTTAAAATAGTCATAACTTCTTACCGGTTATCGGATTTAGGCAAATTTTATACCGTTGGAAAGCTAATTGAATTTTCTACGCAATGGAAGGGCCTAAACTGAAATATACTGAGTTTTTCAAAAATTTTGTATTAGATCACTCATGTACTGAGAGTTAATCTAGTCTAGGGAAATACGGGGTATTACAAGAAGTTGGCTCAAGTTCCTCATTTTCTTCAAAATTAAAAAGGCCATAAATTTTTACCTGTGAAAAAAGAAAAGGAATGATGATGAATTCAAAATTGTTGTGGTCGGAGAGCAAGGTTGTCACATCAATTCAAGGTTGAAAATTTTGAAGATGTTGTGGCCGGAGAGCAAGGTTGTTACATCGTTTGAAGGTTGAAGTAAAAAAGAAACTCGAAACCCAACTATTTATCATCGAATGTTGAAGTCGCCGAGGATTGAAAGGAGAAATTTAAAAAACTGTTGGTTGGGAGAGAGTTGAGAGAAGCAGTCAAGAGAGAGAGATTGGTTGATTTGGATTGAAGAGGGAAACTCGAAGCCCAACTATTTGTCGTCGAAGGTTGAAGTCGTCGAAGATTGAAAGAAGAAATTTGCAGAACTATTGGTTGGGAGAGAGTTGAGAGAAGCTGTTGAGAGAGAGGAGAGAGACCCGTTGAGGGGTGTAGGTTGGGTTGATTTGTATTTTTAAAAAGATTAGAAAGTTTTAAAAATATTAATCAAGTCCACAATTAACTTAATCAAGTTTTCTAATGATGTTTGACCCTTTAAGTTGGTCAATGTCACAAATCCTTCATTCAAGACTTAAAAGACACCTTTCCTTCAATTTTCTCTACTTTTACTTTGCTTTTATTTTATATTTTACTAGTAAATTGATGTGAGTTATTAAATTCTTATGAAATTTATGAAATAATAATTTTGCATTGAAGAGCTATATATAAAATGAAATTCAGTAAGTAAATAAATTAAATTTTATAATTGCATATTCAAAGTCTCTTCACAACTATATATTTCTAAAGTATTTAAAATTTTTTTAATAAACTTTTTAAAATATTTACTTATGATATATACTATCAACTTTTTCTTTTACTTTGAGAAATATTATAAAAAAATATTGTTTCCTTTGAGTTTAATCTTTTACATAAGTTTAAACTCCATCTTTATTTTTTACAGTAAATAAATTCTTTTTATTATTTTTTAAATATATAAATTTTATTTTAAAATAAATAAATTTTATGTAAAAGTACATAGTTATCTATTCATTGTTAATAAGTTAAATAAGGATATAAAATAACGTTAATCCCTGCATTTAAGGATATTTTTTCAAATAAAATAGCATATTATAGTAATAATAATAGCATGAAAATTGAACTAATATATTTTTTTTTCAAATTGGGGGTAAGGGAAGGGGAATGTGGGAGAAGATTACAATGTGGGGAATCGGACCCTCACCAACAAAGTTGAAGTTCAGGTAACTAACCAATTAAGCTACTAAGATTGCCGAAATTGAACTAATATGTTAAAGGTGTAAGCGTTAGGTTAATTTAATGAAATTTACTACTTTAGAGAAAATATAGATTGTTTTAGTTTGCAATATAACATTTATTTAGCGGGAGAAAATGAAAAGTTAAAAATTTTAGGAAAAGAATCTTTCTTGAAAATTGAAGTCTTGGTAATAATCTTGGTAATAATAACTTATTTTCATAAATATTTTCCTTATTTAATTGAGTGGCGTATAGATATATATTTTTTTAATATAGCATAATTTACATGTTAAGACACACAAAATCTAATTTAATTTTATTAAATTTATGAAATCACAAACATAAAAATTATTATTGGAATTATAGCTTAGGAGAATTGCAGTTCTAATCATATTTACTTTAGTTAAATGAGAGAGAAAGACTTTTAAGCAAAATTTATGGTGAATATATGATTTATAGCAGTATGATGGTTTTCACTTTTAAATTTCAAAGAAACATTATGGTCCTTTGCATAAAACTATGATTTAGTACTTCATATTCTGCTAAAAATGATCATTTTTGGTGGTGTATGTGCACATTAACTTCTTTTGATATCAAGGAAGAAAAACAGAAATCACAATGATGTTAAGCATAAATTTTAAATTTTACTAAAATAGATGAACACAAATAAGGCGAAAATAATCAAACTTTGAGCAATTTTTTTGAATTTAGGGACCAAATTTAGATTTTTGTGAATCATTATTTTCGTCACTAATAGTGTGGTTCTTTGATTTTCATATAAATCAAAAGAAATAAAACAACAACTAATAATACATATGTGGTCTCTTTGTCGTAAAAGATTTAATAAAAACTGTTATAAATGTATTACATTATAGTGAATGTCTATCAAGATCTATCAAGATCTAGTTGATATCTATCAGGATTTAAAGTATCTGTGTTTTAGTCAGAAACTAGGAGTATTTTCTCCTATATATAGAGGGGTTTTGTTCATTGTAATCTTCAAGAATTTTATGATCTCATCCCTCAAGAGAAATAACAATTGCTCTCTCTTCTCTCTCTACTCTTCTTCTTTATTCTTTATTGTTTTATAACACGTTATCAGTACGAGATTCTACCAAATAAGGTGAGATTATAAATCGAAAGGTATGGTTAGTAATTTCTTATGTTATTTGTCTTTTGCTACTAATGATATAATTATTATTGGATTTGAGGAAAAATAATTAGTTTGGAACCATTTATGTTTTAAATTTATTCCCCAAGAACAATATTATCAAAATAGATGATAATATGTTGGGTTTAAGTTGCATCGATTTATGCCTAAGACGCTTTTATATGGGTAAGACATTGAGTTTGAATCTTAATGCACCATATTGATGATATTATGATGGATAAGGCAAAATATTGTGTTTTTAATAAAAAGTCA
Source organism: Capsicum baccatum var. pendulum (assembly GCA_030864225.1). Lineage (NCBI taxonomy): Eukaryota > Viridiplantae > Streptophyta > Magnoliopsida > Solanales > Solanaceae > Capsicum > Capsicum baccatum. Next base: position 171,554,121 of record CM061550.1, read on the forward strand.
TGAAATGTGTCCCATTGAATATGCTCCATTTCATGAAGTAAATGTGGTAGCAATATATGATAAGTCTGAAATATGACAGCTTACTTCATTCTTGAAGTGTATGTGATAGTAGTGCATAATATGTCTGAAAGAAGACAGGTGATTGAATGCACGAATATACGCGTGGAGAGACAATATGTTAATGATCATCAAAAGTAATGATATTTTCACACGCATATTATGATCATAAGATATGTTAGAGAAAAATTCTCTTGATCATATGTATGTCTCGATTTGCTCCTAAAGTATCAATATCATAAAAGAGATTATAAGTTATCAATTTAATAGACTTAAAACACGATTATATTTCATTCATGGGAATGAGAATTTTAATTGTTATAAGCATAGATCCATTCCCTGGGTGAATGTGATGATATTTAGTAAAGCTTATCAATACAAACGTGTACTTGATTGTGATAATATCACAATTCACCTCCAAAAGAGGCAGAATAACTGATAAGAGTTATTTTGAAATCTACATATGAAGTAGTAAATTCAAAAATTTAATTATGTAATAATAAATCTGAAATTTACTAAAGTAAAAGGTACATGTCATGGTAAACTTGGAATTTGCTAGAATACAAGTTTATAAATTGACATGAACTATTGCAACATCTCATACTGAGTATTGAACATATATTGAAGAATTAAAAAATTCTTCATTACTTTTAATGTTGCTTATTCTCATAATAAGTTGGTTGGACCAACTAATTTTAGGATTGGATCCCTCAAAATTTGAAAAAAATAAAAGGTGAATATGGGCCCGTTCACCAGTCATGTGATCTATTAAGATGCATCGATGTAAGATCATCACATGTACGTTTATTGTCAACATACAGTTTGACATTCATAAAGTTGCTTGCTCAATAAAAATGATTTAAGAACATAATTTTTAGATTGTGTAATCAAGACAATTCTTGATGGTGATGGTTTGGCATTGAATGCCTTCGATAAATAGCTAAACCATTGCTAATGAGAATAAAGCTTCATGTGTTGGTTTGAAATATGATATGTTGCATACAATAGCACTTGTATGCATTAGACCAATAGGTTATGACTATTTCTTTCCTCTCAATTGGTTAAGATCATGAACCAAATATTCCATCTGAAGTTTTTTGATGTGCAGTAGTCGATTAATGAATATATCTTGATGCACAAAGATGGATTCCTCAAAGAAGTAGAGGATGTATGTTATTTTTTCTAACATAAGGAGGAGATTATAAGCTGCTATGAAATATGTTAGGAATTATCACCAGATCCCCATTTAAAAGATAATTCAAGTCAGATGCCGAAAACATCTCATATTTAAGTTGCAAGTGCTCCTATTTTGTGTCCCTAAAGGACAAAGTCTCTGCATGCATGAAACGTGATAGACGAATCGGTTCCAAATAAAGTAATCCTTGAAAAATAAGGAGCAAATAATCATAATAAGAAGGCAATGTGCTCTTGAAGATCCTTGGACATAACACTTCATGAAACCTTATGAGAGGTTCAGGTACCTGAAAATAATTAAGTGATGAGATCTCAAAATGTTATGTCACATTGTAAACCGATATAAAATAATATATCATTAATGATATCTTTGATACAATATTGGCGCAATATTAAGTATGCTACGTTTATTTAAGTATGCTGGCGTAGAAATATTTATCAAGTGACATGAAAGGGTGGAGCTTGGTAAGTGAAAACTTATTTGATTTGCACTCCACACACTTGAAGATGTCACACATGAAATGTTGAATATTATCACTTGACAAAATATATCTTGCAAATACTACAAGGCCTGATATAGCCTTTTTGATTAATTTGTTAGCAAGGTATAGTTTTGCTCCTACTAAGAGACATCGAAATGGGATCAAACACATGATCTCTTATATTATTCTAAAGATTGTAGTCCCATTTTATTGGTCATGTTGATGTTGGGTACTTATCTGACCTACATAAAGTTTGGTCTTAAATAGGCTGTGTTCATATGTGATGGTACTGCAATATCTTGGAGATATATAAAGCAGTCTATCGTATCCACTTCATCGAATCATGCTGAGATAATAGATATTCATGAAGCAAACCAAGAATGTGTGTGGTTGAAGTCCATGATACATCTCATTCGAGAAAAATATGGTTTGAAATGTGACAATGTACCCACAATTTTGTATAGAGATAATACAACATGTATAGCACATCTTAATGGAGAATTCATAAAATGAGGTAGAATGAAGCACACTCCATCAATTTTTTTCTACATACATGAGCTACAATAGAATGGTGATATTAAAGTGCAACAGATTCGTTCAAGTGACAATGTGGCTAATTTATTCACCAAGTCTCCTCCAATTGCAACTTTCAAGAAGATGGTGCACAAAATCGGGATAGAAAGGCTCAAGGATATTCTCATTAGGAAGAGTTAATACGCGTTGTACTCTTTTTCCCTTACGAGGTTTTGTCCCACTGAATTTTCCTTGTAAGTTTTTAATAAGGTGTCTATATGCGTATTGTTAGAGCTGTGTACTCTCTTTCCTTTACTAGATTTTTTTTCCAACTGAGTTTTTTCTAGTAAGGTTTTAACAAGGCGCATTATCTACCTAGACATTCAAGGGGGAGTGTTATAAATGTATTTACATTATAGTGAATGCCTATCAAGATCTAATAAGATCTATCAAGATCTAGTTGATATCTAACAGGATTTGAAAGTATCTATCTTTTAGTCAAAAACTAGAAGTATTTTTTCTTATAAATAGAGGGGTTCTGTTCATTGTAATCCTCAAGAATTTTATGTCTCTTCCCTCAAGAGAAATAACAATTGCTCTCTCTTCTCTCTCTACTCTTCTTCTTTATTCTTTGTTGTTTTATAACAAAAACATCATATTATTTTTTGAAGATATATCATATACATGCATTTAAAAGAAAAGAATAGTTAAAATAAATAGTTGAATTTATCAACGCAAGAACCACAACAGTACTCCTCAACAATTGTACTTAATACTCCTCTAATGTCCATCTTGATTCTCCTTGTCAAATAAGGAAAAAGCTATAAGAAATAAATAAAAAGTACAAATATTATCAAGCCAGAAAGGGAAAAAATGTTGAAAAAAATCTAGCATACTTGCTAATTTATATAGGAACTTCATAGTCTCTCCCTGCAAACTCCTTTGAAATAGATACAAGGTTTTTTCATCTCTCAATGAGAGTTATTGATTCCTCCAAATGCATAATCATTCTGGTTCCCCTAACAAAGAAATCCAAAAATTCTTTCCCTAGCTCATTATATAATCCGTTTCTAACCATTTTGGTTTATTTCAATTATGTTGTTTATTATGGATATGTTTAGTGTTTAGGTAGACGTGATGAATCAGTTATCAACGTTTGGACTTCTTCAACTAAGTAAATGGTGGTTATGATTTCTCCTTTAAATATTTTGGTTTTCTTAAATAATAAGAAAATAGATAAAGAATAGGGAGAAAAGTTCAGAAAAAAGGAAAAGAAGAAAAATGTAAATAGAGGTCATTGAGAGGTGCCACATCAACAACCTTCAATGTTTATATTATATAGTTTGTATATTTATTTTTTTATACTATATATAATCGTTAGTTGGCTGACAGCTCAAGCAGACAGCTGACGGTTGTCATGTTTGCTTCAGCTATCTGCTTGCTCTGTGATTTTACTATATCATTTCTAATTAATTATTATAAGTTATTTACGTTTTAAAAAATTAATAATATTTAATAAAAAATAAACATTTATGACATGTCTGCTTCAACCGCTTCAATCATAATTTTACTATATCACCCCTAATTAATTATTATAAGTCATCTAAGTATTAAAAATTAATAATATTTAATAAAAAAAATATAAAATAGACATAGAATGATGAATTAACTCTCAATGTTTTAAATTAATTAAATATCTTATGTGAGGCCCACTTAAAAAAAACTCACAAGTATTTTTTATAGCAATTTTACTATAACACTTCTAGTTAGTTATTATGAGTCATTCAAGATATGTCTGTTTCGCTACTTCAACCTTGATATTTGATTAACTCTTAAAATTATATCAGTGTCGTTTAAATTAGAATAGAAGAAAAAATATTATAAATCACGATAATTAAATTTTTTAATTATTTTTAAAATATAAATTGACTATCAATGCCGCAAAAGTTTGAACAAGGTGAAATTACAAATTACAGAACTAACGACTTAAAATAGTAAAAACAATGTTGAAAAAGTATTAAATTACAATAGCTAACAACTTAAAAAATTTAAAAACATATTAAAAATATAATTGATTACCTAAATTTTATTTGTGTCACATAAATTGAGACAAAAAATTATATATATATATTGATTCTGTGCTAGAATGAACCCTCGATATCTAACACGGACCTTCGGTATCTAATACTATTAGTAAGTGTGAAGAAGTAGGCACCTCTTCGTCGACGTGCCTGCTTCCATCGAATTGCTAGATCATTTTATTTATTCCTATTAATAAGTGTGAAGAAGTAGGCACCTCTCCGTCGACGTGCCTACTTCTAATTGAATTACTATGTTATTCTTAATGAATTATTATATGTTATTTATCTATTATAAAGTGAATAATATTTAATAAAAAAATTACTTACTACTACGTAGAAATGCGGTAAAGCAGGCACTTCTTCGACGTGTCTGCTTGCTCTGAGATTTTATTATATTGCTCATAATTAATTTTTATATGTCATTTATGTATTAGAAGATTAATAATATTCAATAAAAAATAAAATAAATATTTATGACATATCTGCTTCAGCTGTGATTGTCCGTCAATGTGTCTGCTTGCTCCGTGATTTTATTATATCACCCTTAATTAATTATTACATGTCATTTACATATTAAAAATTAATAATATTTAATTAAAACAAAGTAAAATAAATATTTATGACATGTCTGCTTCAGTTGTTTCAACTGTACGTGTTTGTCAACATGCCCATTTGCTTCGTGATTTTATTATATCACCCTTAATTAATTATTATATGTCATTTATGTATTAGAAAAATAATAATATTTAATAAAAAACTAAAATGGACAATTATGTCATGTCTGGTTCAACTGTTTCAACCGTAATTTTACTATATCACCCTTAATTAATTATTATTATATATCATCTAAGTATTAAAAAATTAATAATATTTAATCAAAAATATAAAATAGACATAAAATGATAAATTAACTCTTAATGTTTTAAATTAACTTGACATCTTATATAAGACTCACTTAAACTTTTTACACAAGTATTTTTTAATAATAATTTTTCTATATCACTTCTAATTAGTTATTAGGAGTCATTTAAGACATATCTGCTTCACTACTTCAATTGTGATACTTTGTTGACTCTTACCTATTAGAAAATTAATCATTTATGACATGTCTATTTCAGCTACTTCAACCGTAATTTTACTATATCACCCCTAATCAACTATTATAAGTCATCCAAGTATTTAAAAAATAATAATAATTAATAAAAATATAAAATAGGCATAATGATAAATTAACTTTGAATGTTTTAATTAACTTGACATTTTATATGATGCCCACTTAAATTTTTTTCACAAGTATTTTTTATACCAATTTTGTTATATCACTTCTAATTAGTTATTATGAGTCATTTAAGACATGTCTACTTCACTACGTCAATCGTGATATTTGGTTGACTCTCAAAATTATATCAGTATCACTTCAACTGAAATAGAGGAAAAATATTATAAATCACAATAATTAAAAACTTAAATTATTTTAAAAATATAATTAACTATTAATGTCACAAAAATTAGAACAAAGAGAGTATTATAAATTGTGATAGTTAATAGCATAAAATAGTAAATTATAATACAAAAATGTATTATAAATTACAATAGCTAACAACTTAAAATATCTAAAAATATATTAAAAATTTAATTACTTATCTAAATTTTATTTATCACATAACTTTTATCTTGTGGTGTGCTTTGATGTTATTTGGTTGTTATAATTGTTATATATCCTGAGCCTTGGGTCTATCAGAAACAACTTTTCTACTTTATCTGAGGTAGTGATATGAACTGCGTACACTTTACCTTTTCTGACCCCACTTTGTGGGAATACACTGAGTATGTTATTGTTATTGTTGTTTACTTTTTTTCACTTTTCTCCACTCAACTTCTATTTTTTTCTTCTTTTAAAATAAAAAACTCCGTTTAGTTTTTCTTTTATTCCTCTTATCTTTTTTTCCTCATTTTTTTCTTTTTTCGAACTTTTTTTCTTTTATTTTTTTTCCTTTCTCCTTTCAGCTTCATTTTTTTTCTCTTTTTCCTTTGTTTTTTTTTTTAAATCTTCATTTTTTTTCTTTTTCCTTAACCCTAATCTTCTTTTCTTATCTTCGATTCCTTCCAAAAGATAAGTTACGCCCCATGAAAAGAGTTGATATTACCATATTGTGTCTTGATTTATGAGATGTTCTATAAATTTTACCTTAGAGGCTGGACTTAACCCAAGGACTTTCAAACAACAAGTTATGTCCTGTGAGTAAGAGTTGACATTACCACATTGTGCTTTAATTTATGAGATGTTTTATAACTATTGTCTTAGAGATGAGACTTAGCCCAAGGACTTTCAAACAACAACTAACATCCCATGAGCAAGAGTTTACACTATCACATTGCATTTTGATTTATAAGATGTTCTATAACTATTGCGTTAGAGGTAAGACCTAGCCCAAGGACTTTCAAACAACATGTTACACCCCATTGACAATAGTTGACACTAGCACATTGTGTTTTAATTTATGAGATGCTTTATAACTTTTGTTTTAAAGGCAAGATTTAGCCCAGGGACCATCAAACAACAAGTTACGTCGCATATACAAGAGTTGACACTATCATATTATGTATTGATTTATGACATGTTCTGTAACTCTTGCCTTAGAGGCAAGACGTAGACCAAGGACTTTCAAACAATAAGTTATGCCCCACGGGTAAGAGTTTACACCACCACATTGTGTTTTGATTTTTGAGATGCTTTACAATCTTGCCTTAGAGGCAAGACTTAGCCTAATGATTTGCAAACAAAAAGTTACACTCCATGGACATGATTTATCTTTATTACATTGTGCCCTGATTTATGAGATGTTCTACAACTCTTGCATTAAAGGCAAGACTTTGTCCAAGGACTTTTAAACAACAAGTCATGCCTCATGGACAAGAGTTGACACTACCACATTGTATCTTGATTTATGAGATGTTCTACAACTTTTGCCTTAGAGGCAAGACTTAGACCAAGGACTTTCAAACAACAAGTTATGCCCCATGACCAAAGTTAACACTACCACATTGTGTCTTGATTTATGAGATGCTTATAACTCGTGCCTTAGAGACAAAAATTAGCTTAAAGTCCTTCAAACAATAAGTTACATCCCATGATCAAGAGTTGACACTATCACATTGTATCTTGATTTATGAGATGTTCTATAGATCATGTCTTAGAGTCTAAACTTAGCTCAAGGACTTTCAAACAATAAGTTACACTCCATGGGCAAGACTTGACACTACTATATTGTATCTTGATTTATCAGATGTTCTATAACTCTTGCTTTAGGGGAAAGATTTATCCCAAAGGACTTCCAAACAACAAGTCACACCCTTAAATTTACTTTGACGTCAAAGAAAAAAAATCCTTTTTGCGGATTATCCAACTTTCTGTTCATTAACAAAATATAATAGAAATTGAGAAAAGAGAAAAAAGACAAGAAAAAAAGACAAAAAAAAATAAAGATTGAGAAAAACAAAATAAAAAGAGAAGAAGAAATAAAGGTTAAGAATAAAAAAAGAAAAGGGTTAGTTATCCCACCATTTATATAGAGATAACTTATTTCATCACTATGGTATAAATGGTGGGATAAATAATCCCGTTACTATAACTAATATCTCACACCAAACATGAGATAAAATAGTTACGCATATGCATGTACATACATATGCATATATACACATTTAGGGGTGGGTTGTTTGGAAACAAGTTATTCCGGGATTAGTTATTACAAAATAAGTTATACTAACATGTATGTGTGATAATTTATCTCATCAGTGTGGTATAAATAGTGCGACGAATAATTTTGACACTACCTAATCATCTAATTAAACGCAGGATAAATAATCATGAACTTTATCTCTGAATTATTATAATTATACCTCACACCAAACGATTCTTTAATAAATATAATACTAAAATAACGATCTTAAAAAATAACATTGAATTTTGTGATGAATTTATAAAAAGTATTAATATGCTTATAAAGTTAATAAACTTAAATAAAATACTATAAATATCCATGTTAAAAAAATATTCATTACATATAATGTAAAAAAATATTACATAAATATAGAATTAAAATTATAAGGACAAAATGGACATTACATGGGACAAAAGGGGAGATTGATTATTGTTGATAGTTTGGGGGAGGTTGATTTTTAAGACAAACTTCGGGCGAAACTATTTTCACCCTAAAATCAATATATAACTTGGTTATTTCATGTATTAAATGAGGCCTTATCTTGAACCCAAACGACTCCTAAATGTCCTTTAGATTAAAATAATGACAATTTACAACCACATTTCTTCTCTTCCTCTCTGTCTTCTCTCTCTCCTGTCTCTCAGGCAGGGGATCACTCAAGCTAGAGTTTTCAAAGGATGGACGACGATTATGGCATTCGAATCATCACTGTAACTGAAACTAATGTGAGAGCCAACATGCAACGTGAGATGGAAATAAATCTAGGATCGAGGCGTTTCACCAGGGGAACGAGCAAATGCGCAAGTCGAGCTTTTCTTTTTCTTTTATACCTTGATTCGACAGAACTACACCTAAAACACGAGGTCTTTAAAATATGTGAACATCCGTTTGCAGTTCATCAACGATTCCATCATGTTGGGTGGTAGGCATTGTATAATGACGACTCTGATGCCCATTTGGTTATATTTGATTATGCGGATGAGCAAGTCCCAACACCAAAGGGTCATTGAAACAAAAGAGACAGAAAAGTAACCACCACTATGAAAAGTCAGAATAGGCTTATATATAATCAAGAAAAGTTCAATCATGTATTTGATCCAATATGTATCTCAGTATTTGTATCAACTGTTATCTGATACAATATGTAGATGTATAAATGGTATCTCGTGTAATTGTATCAATGCATTGAAATTGTATAATTATTGAATAAAATAAGTATTTAACTAATTATTGCAACTAAAGATTGTACAGTTTGCATATAGAAACTGTATAATTATTGTATAAAATATGTATTTTATTAATTATTACAACTAAAGATTGTATATGATGTGTATAGAAACTGTATAATTATTATATATCCACGACGATTGTATTGTATCATTATTGATTGTATATATGCGTCAATATGTACCAGATATATATTGTACCGTATTTATTTATCAGTACTTTAAATATTAGATATGTCTTGTCTTGTATCGTATCAATATTATCTTTATTTATGAAGACTGTACCAATACATTAGAAAAAGAAGAAGAAAAAGAAGAATCCAATTTTCCACATTCATGGATCCAATATTAAGATATTTATTTATCTTTTCAATTTTGATATATTTAAATAATTTTTTTTAATAAAAGGATTGCATATGTTTTCTAGGATTCATCCGGAATCTAGCATGAGTTCAACATATGTTATTTTAATACGTATTTAGATAATTTAAGTTGTTAACTATTTAAATTTATAATATTTTTTATGTAATTTTCAAATTAATATACGTTACTTTTCTAGTCCAAATTATTCTGACATTGATAGTTAATTATATTTTAAAAATAATTTAAGTTTTTAATTATTGTGATTTATAATACTTTTCTTCTATTTCAATTTCAGTGACACTAATATAATTTCAAGAGTCGATCAAATATTTTGTATCTTTTAAATTTTTTAAGTTGTTAATTATTGTGATTTCTAGTATTTATCATGTAATTTTTTGAAATATATAACATAGTAAATTATTTTTAGATATTTTAAGTTGTTAACAATTGTAATTTATAATACTTTTTATGTAATTTTTGAATAATATATGCTACTCTCCTTGTCCAGAATTTTGTGTCGACGACAGCCAATTATATTTTTTAAATAATTTAAAATTTTTGATCATTGTGATTTATAATATTTTTTCTATCTCAACTTATGTGCACATTGCTTAAATGACCATAATAATTAATTAGGAGTGATATAGTAAAATCATGACTGAAAATAGAAATCAGTTAATTTTTAATATTTTTTTTGTTAATTATTGTTATTTACAGTACTTTTTATTTCATTTTCAAATAATATATGTTGCTTTATATCTTCTTCAGTCTTGTCCCAATTTATGTGGCACTAATAAAATTTTGATAGTCAATCAAATATTTTATGTTGACATATCATTTTGTTATTCTTATTTTTTTAATACACAAATGACTTATAATAAGGAGTGATATAGTCAAATCATCATTCGAAAGACGAAAATTTAATTTAAAATATTAAGAGTTAATTTCATATTTTATGTCTATTTTATTTTTTATTAAATATTATTTATTTTCTTAATACCTATATGACTCATAATAATTAATTAAGAGCGATTAATTATGTTATTACTATAAGAAATAATATAATTTTATCATATTCAAAAGTAATCATCGATAATTCACCAGAATAGTATATTAATCAAATATGGGATGCTATATTTGCATATGCAAAATATGATATTATTAAACATTATTGGATAGTGCATTATATTTATCTTTCACAATAATAAAATTTTACTAGATATTTTTCTTTATTTCTTTTTAACTTGATACATATTGACCCAACACAAATTGTAAGAAAATATTCATTAGAAATTTATTTTATTAAATTAAATTTATTAATTTTGTAATTTAAAAATTTAAAGTTAATTTTAAATATTAGTATTTCTATATAAGGAAAAAGTAATTTTAAAATTTAAATTTACTAAAATAAATAAATAAATAAAAAGATTATTTTTTATATAAAAGTCACTTAAAATAATAAAATTGATTTACTTTAAATATTTAGTTGCAATTAATTAAGATAATTTTTTATTTTGCTATAATTTATGCTGCACCGATAAAACTTTGAGAGTTGAATAAAACTTTTATCTATTTTTAAAAAGTATTTTAACTTGTTAAATATTGTGATTTATAATAATTTTTACGTAATTATCAAATAATATATTTACTCCTTATGTCCCAATTTATGTGGATTCGATACAATTTTGAGAGTCAACTAAATTTTTTATATATCTTTTAAATATTTTAAGTTTTTAATTATTATGATTTGCAGTACTTTTTCTTTTATCTCAATTTATGTGGCATTGTTAAAATAATGAGTCAATAAATTTTTTATATGTCTTTTCAATATTTCAAATTATTAATTATTGTCATTTGTGGTAACAAATTAGTTTTGAACATGGTAACCAATTAAATAAATAAAATTTTTTACTTACAATATGTAATTATAGTTAATTAATAAATTAATAGAATATATTAAATATTTAAATCATTATGATGAAACAATGGAATTATTATATATTGGGGCATGGTATGTAATTAAGTGGGAGTAGAGGAGTTTTTTGGTAAGAGTCAATAAAATTTCTATATGTCTTTTAAATACTTTAAATTATTAATTATTGTGATTTGTGAAAACAAATTAATTTTGAACATGATAGACAATTAAATAAATAATATTTTTTTTACTTTCAATATGTAGTTATAGTTAATTAATATAAATTAATAAAATAAATTAAATATTTAAATAATTATAATAGAATATTAAAATTATTATATATTGGGATATGATATGTAATCATGTGGAAGTAATTGAGTTTTTTTGATAATTGGAAGAGGTGGTCGAAACCACCTCTTCTATATAATAGAAATATTAAAGGTATAAGTATCTGGCATTAAATATACACTGCCACATTTTTTATTATAGTTGAGAAAATGCACTCTTTCTATATTAAAAAAAAAAAAGCAACTAAAGAATATATTTTTTTTTAAAAAACAAAGAAGTACTAAAAAAGTGGCAGCCAAAAAAAGAGTAACAAAATAAAAAAAGAAAAGCAACAATTAAAGAAAACTACTAAAGTATATTTGATTGTTTAAAATAATAGAAGCACTGTATTTTTAGGAAAAAAAAAAAAAAGCAACAAAAAGCAATTAGCGAAAAAAAAAAGACAGAAGCGGCGAAACTCAATAAAAGCCTAAAATGGTTACAATTTGAAAATCCAAATTCTATGGCATTTGTTTTGGTCGAATGGTCATATTTATCCTTATCCCTGACATTGTCCTCCATAAGAAAAGTTTTACAAAAATAACCTTCAATATTCACTTCTTACACAATTAAACCTTTCGCCAATTAACTTCACAAAATTCAGTCTAAAAATCATTGTTAAGGTGTAGCTTATTTCTTGATAAATTTTTAATTTCCTTGGCACACTTATTTTTCTAACTCACGTGCCCCTGTTTCCCACTATTTTATCATTATATTTTAATGCATAATTTATTATTTTTATTTCATATGGCAAAAATTAGTGCATCTCTCACATTCTTTTTCTGCTAGGCTTGCATGGTCCAACGTTGAAACATTTTTCCTAGCTAAACAACATATACTATTACACACACATTTTTTTAAAACATTGGTAAATTTTATATTGTTTACATCCATGGTTGGATTATTCACATCACATATCTACATGCTATACTATTTACAGTGAAAATTGTGGTGCTATTTTTATTTTTTGTGTTCTTTTGTAGCTTCTTGGCAACATTTGGAAAAATATACTTGCACAATTACAAAGTATCAATTGTCAGTATTTGTGTCTTAGCCTGCATTTGTTTTTTTTAAGATTTAGAGGTCTGAATCTGAATGTACATCTGAATGATTAAGATGTTGTCTCTAGATCTGAAAACTGAATGATTAAGACTGTTTTCAATATCTAAATGTGCAATTTGTTTTTTGTATATAATAAAATAAAAAACTAATTATATATCAGAAAAGTATGTAATTTAATACAACAAAATTATTATTTGATTGAAAAAAAATATTTACGTTTGTTAGTGATAGTGGAGATGGTTTATAATGGTGGTTGCAGTGACAATGATTGATGTTAGTGATTAGTAATGTTGGTGGTGATAGTTGTGATAGTTGGTATTGTAGTGACTGTTATGATGGTAGCGGTTGATAGTGGTGGTAGTGGTTGTGATGTGACGTTGCTTGATATTAGTAGTTGGAGGTGTTGATTGTGATGGCTGAAAAATGAATGTTTGATGGTTTGGCAATGTGTTGGTCCTAGTTAGAGATGTTGTTAGTTGTGATGAGGGAGATGGTTGTTAGTAGAGATGAATTATAGCGATAGTAGTGGTTAAAGTGATGGTAGAGGTGGCGTTACCAGTGACAATGGTGGTGGCGGCCAAAGAATGTTTGGAGGTTGTGATGTATTAGTGGTAGTTAGCAGTGGTGCTAGGTTTGATAGATGAGTTGGTCGATAGTAGAGATTGACTGGTAGTGGTTGATGATGGTGTTGTTATTGACGGAGGTGAATATAATTAAAATTATGGAGGTAGTAGGTATGGTAGCGGTTGACAATAATGGGTGGTAGCAATATTCGTTATCGATGGTAGTTATGATGGTGGAGGTGGTTGGTGCTGGTTGACAATGGTGGTGGTGGTAGAGGTGGTTAGTGGTGGTGACTGATATTTCTTTCAACATCAACATGAACTTCTGATACTTCTTTTCCTCTTACTTCTTCCTCAACATTATCATTGAAAGGTTTTCAATACAGGCTCAACTTCCTTCCTCTTACTTTTATCCTTCTCAACACGTTTGTCAACATCCATCGATTTTTATGATGACTCCTCATTAGTCATAACCTTCTCAGATTTTGCTTCGGGTGCCTCATCAATATCAACAACATCATTCCGCACCTCATCAACTACAAGTATAAGGGGATCAATAGTCACTTTCACACTCAGAGTGGTAATGGCTATTGTCATTTTTTAGATTCTACACAGTGTTTCCCAAAAGAGTGCACGATTGATGCTTATTTAGAGTAGCCGACATCTGACCAAATTGTTGCTCAAGCTACTTAATCATAGTAGCATGTAATTAAGCCTGTCAAACAGGCCGAGTTGACCCAGCCCAACCCGATCCGAACCGGCCCGGTAAGCCCAAGGGCTTTAGGGTACCGGGATAATTTTTTTTATTTTGGGCTCGGTTAACCCAACCCGAACCCAACCCGATTAGGGCCCGTCGGTTACCCGACCCAGTTCTATTTTTTTTTAAATTTCGGGCCAAACTAGCTGTTGACCCAACGGATATATAGCCGTTTTTGGGTCCAAACGGCTAGTTTGGGACCATTAATTAATTTTTTTTTTACTTTTAAAATTATTTTTTAGTCCCAAATTTTTTTCTATAAATACCCTACACCTTCAAATCATTTTTCACATAATTTTTAATTCTCTCAAATCTCATCTCTCTCAAATCTCAATTCTCAAATATTCTGTAAATTTAATTTTCTAAAGTGCTCACTTTAATTTTTTAATTTTGCAATTACAAAGTACGAGTGGAAGTTTCCAAAGTCGCAACCTTTGGATACTTCCAAAATTTGGTATTGTCGTTCCATCTCTTACGTTTAATTTTTATTTAGTGTATTGATTGTTGAATATTTAATTTTATTATATTTGTGTATTTTAATTTTTTTTTAGTTTAATTTATATTATGGATAAATTAAGAAACCTCGCTACTAAAGGTATTAAAATTTTTATCCCGGAAGCGGTAGTGGTAGTAAAAAATAAATTACTAGCGGTAGAGGTAGTTTAAATAGTAGATATACCCGTGTGCCTCCGACACCGCTTAGTCAACCTTTTGAGGAAGAAGTAGGTGTACCTTTAGGTGTAGGTGCTTACGATATGGATTATCTAGAAGCTCAGGAAAATTACAGTATAGAAGAAGAAAATGAAGTAGTTTTGGTTAATTTAGACGAAGATGATAAAGGTATTGGTGAAACACCCACAATAGAAAAAGCAAACGTTAGATTTGAATCTGTTAATCTCCCTTCCCGTCCTCCCCGTGCCCCAAGAGCTCGTAAAACAACTAGTATTGCATGATAATATTTTGAACGTATATCAGATACTGAGGTGCAATGCAATAATTATCAACAAATATATAAACATAAAAGCGGGGGCAAGCAAGGGGGTACGGGTACGTTAGTGAGACAAATAGGCAATGCTTACGAAAGAGAGTTAAATATTGCATGAGGTGGTGAAAATGTTGGTGGGCCAACGCAAACTAGAATTGACCCAGTAACCAGTTAGGTAACGAAGAAGTATTATAAATTGAGGGACCGGAAAGAAATAGCTAAAATGATAGCTGTGGGTTGTTTGTCTTTTAGTTTTCTTTCTTCCGATGCCTTTATTCATTATATTCAAGAAATTTGTAATCCTATGTTTAATGATGTTCCTAGAAGTACTTGTCGATCTGATATTTTTAGACTCCATTCACTATATTATTTTTATTTATAACATTGTTAAAAAATATTCAATGTAGATTGTCCCTAACTTCTGATCTTGGTCGTGCTGTAAATAAAAATGATTATTTAACCGTTACTTGTCACTGGATGGATAGTAATTTTGTGATGCAAAAATGTATTCTTGCTTTTTTATATGATGAAGATCGTAAACATACTGGAGATTTTATTGCCGATTCTATTGTTAAGTTGCCGAATTTTATGGTATCGAAAATAAAATCTTATGTATTGCTTTTGATAATGCTTCTAACAACAAGACTACTATAAAAAAAAATTAAAATCTAAGCTATCTCCGCCGTTGACTAAAATTTTTCATATTAAGTGTGCATGTCATATATATAATTTAATTGTAAAAGATGGTCTTGAGTTTTTTGACCTTTATATTGAAAAAAACCATCTTTCTGTTGGTTTTATTCAATGAAATAATCGAAGAAAAAGAATTAGAGAATTTAAAGTTAAATGTCAAGAAAATGGACTTGCACTGATATTGATGCCTGAGGAAATTGATATTAGATGGAATTCTACGTATGATTTTTTAAAAATTTGTTATAAATATAGAGTTCCTATTACACTAGCTTTTAACCAACATTGCGGTTCATTTGTTGTTTCTGCTGATTGCATGCTACATGATTTTGATTGGGTTGTAATTAATGATCTTGTTAAGTTTTTAGAAATTTTTTATGTAGCTACGATTGAATTTTCCGGTGCTTATTATCCTACTGTTTGCAACATTTTGGCATATATAGCCGATATTTCTGATTTGCTCAAAGAATATAAAAATAAAGAAGGTTATAAAGAAGCTGTTGGTGCCACGTTTACTAAATTTAAAAAATATTTTTTTCCGATTTCACCTATTTACTTGGTTGGTGCTATGCTAAATCCGTTCATGAAATATAATACTATGTGCCACTTTAGTACTATTATTTACGCTAACTTAGAAATAAATACTAACAGTGATTTTGAACAAGTACAACCTGATTTGTAGATGGCTATGGGTGATGCGAATGAATACATAGAAAAATTATATAATCACTATGCTTATTTATTTGATTTAGCCGTACCTACAAATATCACTCCAATTGTCGCAACTCATACTCCCGAGGAGCCATCATCTTCTAAAAGGCCGGCACATAGTGGTTTTCCTGATTCCTTTTATGATTGACCTTGTTGGAACAGTGTTGATGACAGAGCTTACACATCAACTTATTGGAAAGAGATGAAATATTATCTTCGATCGCCGCCAGAGGATCGCAGATGACGGATCAACACATTGGATTGGTGGAGGAGTAATGAAACACAATATCCTGTGCTTTTAAGATTAGCTAGAGATATCTTGAATGTTTCTATGTCTACCGTTGCATCAGAGAGCGCCTTTAGTTAGGGACGACAACAACTTGGAGACAACCGACACTCATTGGGAAGCAATGCAACGGATGTTCTAGTTTGCCTCAGAGATTGGATTAGAGAATAAAGAAGAAACCAAGGAATGGAACCGGAGCCGAACGACGAGCTGAAACTTGAAGAAATTATGTCCACGGGAGAACTCAGCAGAATCAATTCCAATGCATGATTTTGCCCCCGTTGACTTTGACTATCCTATGCAAGTTCCCGTTAATATTAACCTGAATGAGTTGAAAAAATGATGCATAATTTGTAGATTTTTCATTCATGTAAATTATAAATTTTGGATCATTTTGCAATCAATAAAATTCAACATTCATTCACTCTTTAGTCCTTACTTTGTAATTTTTTTTATTTAATGATTTAAATTGAATTTCTACTTTAAATTAAAAACTTACTTCTAATATATTATTAATTTACTACCAAGTATTATTAATTTATTATATTAAGTAGCATATGTTTTGTATATTTGTGTATATATCTTCTATAGATGTGTATATTTAATGTATACACAAGTATATGTTTTATAAAATATACATATATTGTAGTGTATATGTATATATATTGTAGTATATATTTATTTAAAGTAGTACATATATATTGAATGGTGCGTATATGTGTGTATATATCTTTTATATACGTGTATATTTAACATATACATGTGTATATGTTTTATAAATTAGTATTTAACCAAAATATATACACATGTATACGTTAAATATACACATCTATAGAAGATATATACACAAATATACAAAACATATGCTACTTAATATAATAAATTAATAATACTTGGTAGTAAACTAATAATATATTAGAAGTAAGTTTTTATTTAAAGTAGAAAACTAGAAATTTAATTTACAATTTTAAATCATTAAATGAAAAAATATAAAAAGTAAGGACTAAGGAGTGAATGAATTTGGGGAATTTTATTGATTGCAAAATGATCCAAAATTTATAATTTACATGAATGAAAAATCTACAAATTATACATCATTTTTTCCAACTCATGCATGTTAATATTAATGGAAACTTGCATAGGATAGTCGAAGTTAACGGGGGCAAAACCATACATTGGACTTGATTCTGCTGAGTTCTCTCGTGAAGACATAATTTCTTCAAGTTTCAGCTCGTCGCTCAGCTCCGGTTCCATTCCTTGGTTTTTTCTTTCCGCTCTAATTCAATCTCTTAGGCAAACTAGAACATTCATTGCATTGCTTCCCAATGAGTGTTGGTTGTCTCCAAGCTGCTGTCGTCCTGACTAAAGGTGCTCTCTGATGCAATGGTTGACATTGGAACATTCAAGATATCTCTAGCTAATCTTGAAAGCACAAGATATTGTGTTTCATTACTCCTCCACCAATCCAACGTGTTGATCCATCATCTGCGATCCTCTGGCGCCGACCGAAGATAATATTTCATCTCTTCACGATAAGTTGATGTGTAAGCTCTCTCATCAACACTGTTCCAACAAGTTAAATCATAAAAGAAATTACGAAAACCACTATGTGCCGGTCTTTTAGAAGATGATGGCTCATCGGGAGGATGAGGAGCGACAATTGGAGTGATATTTGTAGGTACGGCTAAATCAAATAAATCAGCATAGTGATTATATAATTTTTCTATATAGTCCTTTGCATCATTCATAGCCGTCCACAAATCAGGTTGTACTTGTTCAGAATTATGGTTAATATTTATTTCTAAGTTAGTATAAATAATAGTACTAAAGTGGCACATATTATTATATTTCATGCACCGATTTAACATAGCACCAACTAAGTAAATAGGGGGAATCGGGAAAAAATATTTTTTAAATTTAGTAAACATGACATCAACAGCTTCTTTATAACCTTCTTTATTTTTATATTCTTTGAGCAAACCAGAAATATCAGCTATATAAGCCAAAATATTACAAACAGTAGGATAATAAGCACCAGAAAGTTCAATCGTAACAACATAAAATTTTTCTAAAAACTTTAAAAATATTCAAAATCCCTCAAATACTTGTATCCTCAAATGGAATTTAGCAAGTAAATTTATTCCGAACTTACTTGATCACTATTCACATTGTTTCTCATGTATTTGAGCCTGACTTAAAGTTGGGTATTATATTACAATGATCGCCTTGCACTTAAATTGATGTGTGAGTTGAGCGTTATCAAAAATAGCACCATTGCTGGGGAATAATTTAACGTATTGATTTAGTTTAGAATTTTAGCTTATTTGATTGATTCAAACTTGTGAATAATTGTTTGTGATTTTCTTTTATTTCTTGTGTTGGGTAGATTTTTGTGTTTGTTTACTTGTCACTATGTCATCTTGGAATGAAAATGAATTTGGTGGTTGCAAATCTTATCTTGATGATCCATGTCCATATTGTGGTGGACCATATTTTTGGTAAAATTATAAATATGATCCTTGGAAAGAGGTGTGTGTACTATCTTGATCCTATTGGGAGTATGATTATTCTTTATGTGTGATCGATATGGACATTGGAGCGATTGTCCAAATTTCCCCTCCCTTAGTTATGCTAACAAAAATGCTAAGTCTTTTATGAGTTTGATAGGTCTCATGATGTGATATACTAAGAACAATACACTGGTGTTGAAAAAATACTTCTAACTATCTTAGATCGGGTGACTATATTGGGGGAGGATAGATATCTCTTGCATTAATCCAAGCTGGTATTTTGAAAAGAAAGTGAAAAGGAATAAGAAGTGGGTGAGGCTGCTGATCGTTCTAGTGCCATGAAAATGCCCAATATTTAAAACGAGGTTGATAAAAATAGATATCAAGCTGTGTGATTGATCTTAAAATGTGTGACGACTCAAATGAAAGTCAGCAAAATAAAGGAAAATTTGACAAGAAAGAGATCATGAGCCAAGAATGGCTAATGAACCAAACTCAACAACTTGAAGTCCATAAGGGTCACCTTAATAGTGTGTTACAAATGGTGGATGAAGCCCATAAATTGCATGTTGAGCGATGTCAAGTAATGGTTTAAATATGAATGTCCCCTCGAAAATTGAAAATCAAATTTATAATTCCTAGATATGATATGACCTTGGTGTTGAGTTGACTTAGGAAGGACTCTTGAAGAGACTTTACCTATAGACCTAGAAAGGATTGGTAAGCCCTTATGGTGAGGTATAAATTACTTAGCCTAATTTTTGGTAGAAGCTAGACTTGTGTTAGTAATCTTGGCATTCTTGGGATTTATAAATGGGACTTGACCCACCTTAAGCTTGAACTAAGTGAATGCTTAGTGACCTAGACACGTGGTGATGGTCTAAATTAATTGTACATAGGAGTTATGATGGTTGAACTCGATTATTGGATTATCTTGTGATCATGACTTGAATAATCTTATTAAGTGATTATTGTGCATGTCTTGTAAATTGTTATGCTCTTGTTTATGCTCATATTACGTGTGAAGCTTATTAGCAAGGTAAAATGGCTAGTGTAATCCTACATCCCTACTTCCTTATATTGTGAACTTTTATGTATGTTTATTAGTTAGGTTATGCATATAGATGTATGTTGTTGTATTGGGAGACTTGTGATATTACAATGATGTCTGGTGAATTCGGAGGAATATGTTGATATTATGATGATGCCCAGTGAATCCGGAGGAATATGTGATATTATGATGATACCCAGTGAATCCGGAGGAATATATTGATATTTGATGATGCCCGGTGAATCCGGAGGAATATGTGATATTATGATGATTCCCGGTGAATCCGGTGGAATATATTGATATTGTGACAATGCTCGGTGAATTCGGAGGAATATGTTGATGATATAATGATGCCCGGTGAATCCGAAATAGGTAAGAACGTTACGATGCCGTGTGGGGCAAATTTACTTAGATGTATTAATATTTGTAAGGTTAAGTTGTGTGGGGCCAACCACCTATGTGCTTGAAATATTAGTTCTCTCTTGGTAAATTACTATTCATTCCTTGTTCCTAATCATTACATAAAAGGCGTAACCTTTGTTGATGCTAAATTAGCAACTAGAGGAAATCTATGCCTAATATTGAGTTAAGACTTAGTGTTATGTGAAATCTTGCATAAGATCAAGGGCCAACCTAATATATCTTCTTGACTTGAATAAGAGGTTATGTTATGAAATCTTTCCCAGTAAAGAGGCTTATGTGACATCTAGCTAGTTCTAAACTATATGATTACCGGTTGAAGGCTAGAAACCTAGTAAACTAGTTGGTGGACTTTGCTTGCTTAAAATATGGAAACTAGTCCTTAAAGTTGGGGAATGCTTAGTGATGATGGACTTAGTATTGCATGATGGTTAATTAGATTATCTTCCAATATGTGAGGTTGAGATGACTTAATTGATAACTCAAGCCATCAAAAATGCTAGCTAAAAATGGCCTTATAATAGATGAATAAGCTATAATATCGGTGGCTTATAGTTTCCCCCAATTTGATGACAAGTAATTATTATAAGACTTGTAATCTATTGATTTATGGAAAATAAGGTTAAATAGTATGGACTTCGCGGTGTTTATCAATGAACTATAGAATTAGTGACTACATATCTATGCTTTGACAATATTACTTCCATTTATGTTAAGTTACAGAATGGGCATTTGAAGGTGGATTTAGGTAATGAACCATGGCGGGGTTGAGCTACCCCCAGTCTCGGTCAATGGATGGAGTAGTTGTGCTTTATTATATTATGGGTTATATTCTTTTGGTGTACCCTCCGGTGGTATGGGACATCATGATGGGTTCTTGTTTGATATTTTTTTGTATACTCTCCGGTGGTATGGGACACCGTGATGAGTTCTTTGTTGTTCTCTCTTTTGTGTACTTCCCGGCGGTATGGGACATCGTGGTAAGTTCTTGTGCGTTATGTTCTAAGGATAGTTGATGATGATTATGACGAGTAGATCCTTGCTATTATGTATATGGATTTATGCTTTCGAAATTATACTTAGTTATTATGGTGTTTATGGAGTATATTGAGATAGTATGTTGTGTTATTGCTTTAGTAGCATAGATGTTGTTACAGTGGTATCAAGCATATTCAGGTTCGATCCTATCCCTTGACTTTAAGGTTATTGTCTTACTTTATATCGTCTTTACATTATATTTGAGCTCAGTCAGCCGATGATGCTTACTGAGTACCTGTGTTTTGGTACTCATACTACACTTCTGTACCTTTTTGGTACAGACCCAAGTTCTAGTTGCCGCCGTTGAGCTAGTTCATGTGAGTTGACTATTCGGAGACAAGGTGAGCTCTTAGAGATCGAGTTTCCCTCGTTCCCCTCTATCCTTATTTTTCTTTTGCTTTCGAGACAAATGTATGAGATTATTTAAGACATTTTAGATTTTGAGATTGTGAATTCCTCTTGTCAAGTTTAGAAGCTCTTGTATTAATACTATCAAGTCGTGGGATTGGTATTTGAATATCGGTTGTCTTAGTGGTGAAATGTTGTTGTTATATTGTGTCCACATATAGGGTTTGTGTTGGACATTTCTACTGAGTTAACCCATTGCATTAGCTCTGAGTTATAGCATTGGCTTACCTACCAGTGGGATGTGGTAGGTGCCATCATGACTTAAAATAAGGTCGTGACAGGTTGGGATATGCCCCCAACCATATCCAAAACCAATATCCATAAATAAGTCAAAGTATGAAATAACATCCATGAAATGGAGCCTTCCAAATAGATGGAATCTCACTACCTCAATCCAAATACTGACCCCGAAGTCCGAATCGCTAAGTAGGAGGAGTGGAACAGTTGGTTCCTGCATTGCGTGGGGATACAACGCCTGAAGATGGGTTAGCGGGTGAACGCTAGCATGAACTCAGGATAAGGATAAAATAATGCCATTTATAAAACCAAGTAAAAACAATCCATATGCACACAACCATTCATAAATATATATATATATAATCATGCCGAGAAAGGGGACCGGGTTTAGCATGCCATTAAAACCTTTACTTGGATTGTGTAGCTTTGCCATCCTAAACTATCCACAGGCTATGTAGGTCCAACTCACCCAGTTGAAAGGCCCCAGTGTGTGAAGCCGCATGACCAGGAAAGAAAAACAGGGATGACAATTACATCCCCCAAATATATAGTGTGACATCAGGCACACGATTACTAGGACCAAACCTCACATCGATAACTATGAGTTTCCAATTTAGATCCCCCAGGGACCTCCACCTTCTACGGCTTTGCTACACCTCCCTCCTTTAATCCCAATTAAAATCATTTTCCATCAAAACCATTATTTCATTATTATAAACCAAGGGTATTAGTAGTGGTATCGTCATACCAACAATAACTTTCAAGTATTATCCTTAGCCAAACCTTAGGGGATTTCCATGTATCCCATATGATTTCCAATTAAACAAGACCATATCCTCCAAGGCCTTCCAATCCATTTAAAACTATTTAAACCATTCATATCATTTAGGGTTCCATTACCAAGTTTAAACCATGCATAAGTTTCATTGAAAAACCAATATTATAGTAAAACATTGTTATAGGCATTTTACCAAACACATTGGGGGCATATTATTTCCAAAATCAAAGACCATTACCAGATAACCATTAGTATTTTCAAAATCAAAGACCATTACCAGATAACCATTACCATACAACCAATTATCCAAAACCACCATTAATACATATAAAAACATAATTAAAATATGAAAAAACCATAACCAAGCATTTATAACCAAAACCCCCAAATCATATTTGAAACCCCAAAATCATACAACATTCAAACCATGAAATCATTGCATAAAACCATGTCTTTAGTTTGAACTAACAATGAGAAAAGAGAACATGCCTTAAACCAAGATGATGATGGAGAAAATCATCAAGACAAGCCCCAATTTACTCCTTAAGATAAAACCCTAGCTTCCTTTGCCCAAGAACTCTAGAGAGAAGTTAAGAGTGTTTTTTATGTTTATAAGAATAGAATAATAGGGAAAATAACCTCCCAAGTACAATATAAGTCATGGGACCTTATTAGAATAAGTGGGGGAAATGTCTAGATTACCCTCACTTAAACTGCATTAAAGTCTCGTCATAGGGTACACTGACCCTTACGATTTATACCCAACCTGTACGAGTGGTACCCACCTCCCATACCCTAGGCTTTCCCTCTTGGACCCAACACTGTATAAGGTATGGTATACCTAAACCTAAGTCATATTCAATTGTACTAATAGGACCTATAAACCGTACCCTTGACAGCATAAAATATAGGAGGTTTGAACACTGACCACTATACGAGTCCTGGGTACAACTCGTACCCTAGCTTACGACACATGGTGAGACACCCGTACTCAGATCCAACTTAATTTACCAAGTCTAAGTTTAAGCTAAGGAAAACCCAAACCAAAAGATCTGTATCTAACAATATGACTCGTACCATTCAAGTCGTACCCATTCCATTGACCATTGGTCAACCTACGACTAGACCATACCATTTGTACCCCAACATACGACTCGTACCCATGAGTCATATTGGGTCCAGAGACTAGAATTTCAAAAAATTTTCTAAGGTCCAGAAACCAGGGTGTTTCAGTCTCCCCCATTAGGAATATTCTTCCCCGAATGATGGACAAGGTAGGGGTAACCACACGCACGAGTCATTTGCATTATCAAATATACTTCCAATCTTTAACAAAGTTTTAAAACAAAAGGGCAATGATATTAATCTTTCCTTTAATAAACTCAGAAAATAAAGTTGTATTGAAACACATACCTTCCACATGAATCCCAAGAGCAGAAAACAAATGCGGATACTTGGACTTCAAGTGCACTTCCGCTTCCCATGTAGCTTCTTCCACCTTATAGCTCTGCCACATAACCTTAACCAAAGACACATCCTTGTTTTGCAACTGACGAACCTTCCAATCCAAGATCTCAATCGGGACCTCTTCATAAGATAAAAAGTCTGAGATACCCAACCCCTCCAAAGAAACAATCGAAGAAGGATCACCAAGACACTTTATCAACATTGAGACATGAAATACCGGATGAATGAAGTTCAAACTAGAAGGCAACTCTAATTCATAAGCAACATTTTCAAACCTTCACAAAACCACATAAGGACTAATATACCGGTGACTGAGCTTCCCCTTTTTGCCAAACCGTATTACTCCCTTCATAGGAGATACCTTGAGGAATACCTTATTTTCAACCTCAAACTCCAAGTCTCTATACCTTACATCCGTATAGGAATTTTGGCGACTTTGGGCAGCCTTAAGCCTATCCTGAATCACCTTACCTTTTCCATAACCTGATAGATAAAATTCGGACCAAATATATCCATTTTACCAAGCTCGAACCAACTAATAGGAGATCTATCCTTTTACCATATAATGCCTCCAAAGAGGCCATACCAATATTAGTATGATAGATATTATTATAAGCAAACTCTACCAAAGGTAGATGTTCAACCCAACTACCACCAAAATCAACTACAGATCCCCAAATCATATCCTTCAATGTCTGAATGGTTCTTTCTGCTTACCCATCTGTCTGAGAATGAAAAGCAGTCCTCAGACTCACCTTTGTACCCAATCCCTTCTTAAAGGCCACTATAAATGAGATGAAAACTGTGTATCACTATCAGAGATGATCTAAACAGGTAACTCATGCAGCTTCACAATCTCTTGAAGATATAACTTCTCATAATCCTCCAACAAAAAGGTAGTCCTCACTAGCAAGAAGTGAACAGAATTTTTCATCTTATCAATGATGACCCAAATCAAATTATATTGATTCTAAGACCGAGGAAGACCGATAATGAAATCCATACTAATTACCTCCCATTTCCATTTGGGCAAAACAATCTCTTGATACAACCTACTAGGTCTCATGTGATTAACTTTAAATTATTGACACATCAAGAACTTGGCCACAAAATCTGCCACGTCTTTTTTTATACCATTCGACCAATACATCTCCTTGAGATCATGATACATATTTGTTGAGCTGGGATGTACATGGTAGCATGATTTATATGCCTCAGCCAATATCCTTTATCGTAAACCATTGTCATTAGGAATGCATAACCTCCCTTGATATCATAAAGTACCATCGCCACTGAACTGAAACACCATCACCTTCTGCATACCCACATTACTCTTGATTTTCATCAAGATAGGATCTATCACTTGCTTCTCCTTAATATCAGCACCAAGATACGACCGAACCACTTCCTGTACCATCACCCCACTATCTTCGGAGTCCAAAGGACGAACTCCAAGATTTTCCAACCGGTGAATATCCTTCACCAATTCCCATTTGCCTTTCTTCACATGAGCAAAACTCCCTATGTATAACCTGCTAAGAGTATCATCAACTATGTTATCCTTACCTGGGTGATAGTGAAGACTCATGTCATAGTCTTTGAGAAGTTCCAACCATCTTCTTTGCTTGAGATTTAGCTCATTCTGAGTGAATACATACTATAGACTCTTATAATTAGAAAATGATGTCTACATGCACTCTATACAGATAATCCCTCAAGATTTTCAAAGCAAAAACTACCGCGAATAGCTCCAAATCATAAGTAGAATAATTCCTCTCATGCACCTTCAACTGCCTTGAAGCATAGTCAATCATCTTCCCATGATGCATTAAGACACAACCAAGTCCCACCCTAGATGCATCACAATAAACCACAAACCACTTACTGCCCTCAGGCGATGTCAAAGGCAAAGACAAAGTTAGGTTATCTTTAAACTACTCGAAACTTCCCTCACAAGCATCCGACCAAGAAACCTCACCTTTTTTAAGTTAATTAGTCAAAGTAGAAGCTATCATAAAAAAGTTCTCCATAAACCACCGATAATACCTATCCAAACCTATGAAGCTCTAAATATCGATTGGAGTCGTGGGTCTAGGACACCTTTTAACCAAAGCCACCTTTTACGGGTCCATCATGATCCCCTCGCTAGAAATTATATGACTAAGAAAAGTCACAGTGTTCAATCAAAAAACACACTTAGAGAACTTGGCATACAATTGTTGTTCCTTCAAGGTCTATAATACTACACAGAGATGATTAGCATGATCCACCTCACTTTTGGAATAGTCCAAAATGTCAACAAAAAACACAATGATAAAAAGATCCAAGAACTGTCTGAAAACCTTGTTCATCAAGTCCATAAATATTGTCAGAGCATTAGTCAAACCAAATGACATCACCAAGAATTAAAAGTTCCCATACCAAGTATGAAAATTCATCTTAGGAATATCCCTCCTCCCTAATCTTAAGCTGATGATACCCAGACCGAAGTTCTATCTTAAAAAAAACTTGGCACCTTGCAACTGATCAGACAAGTCATCTATCCTTGGAAGAGGATACTTGTTCTTGATCGTTACCTTATTTAACTATCGATAGTCAATGTACATTTACAGGGAATCATCCTTCTTGTGCATGAACAAAATTGGTGCACCCTACGGGGATACACTAGGACAAATAAACACTTTATCTAGAAGATCCTTAAGTTTCTCCTTGAGTCCCCTCAACTCAGCCGGGGTCATTCTATAAGGATGAATAGATATTGGACGAGTGTCCAGAAACCAATAAATACCAAATTTTATTTCCCTACCCGGAGGAGTACCAGGAAGATCATCCAAAAAGACCTCAGGAAACTCATTTACCATCGAAACTGACTGTAAAGAAGGACCTTCCGAGTAGGAATATTTAACCCAGACCAAGTGATAAAGATAACCTTTGGAGATTAACCTCCGAGATCTAAGATAAGAAATAAACCGTCTCTTAGGAGCTAGGGAACCACCCTCTCATTCTGTAACCAGTTCACCAAGGAACCTAAAAACAACCTTATGAGTCCGGCAATCCAAGGAAGTGTAACAATAGTGTAACCAATCCATCCCCAGAAT
Organism: Capsicum baccatum var. pendulum; assembly: GCA_030864225.1. Lineage (NCBI taxonomy): Eukaryota > Viridiplantae > Streptophyta > Magnoliopsida > Solanales > Solanaceae > Capsicum > Capsicum baccatum. The sequence continues at coordinate 171,582,065 of CM061550.1, forward strand.
AACATCAAAATCCACCATATCAAGTTCAAAAAAATCCACCAAAGTCTGCCTACCACCAACAAATACCACACAACCCTATAGACTCTCTCAGCAATAACTGAGTCACCTACCAGAGTAGAAATAGAAAAAGGATTCAAAATAAACTCAAGATCAAAACCAATACATATAGCCACGAATACAGTCACATAAGAAAGAATGGACCCCAAATCAAGCAAACAATACACTTTATGAGAAAAGAGTTATAACATACCAGTAACGACATCGGGTGATGCCTCAAGTTCCTACCATGATGCAAGAGCATACAACCTATTCCGGCCAGTGTCGGTACCATAATCAGGAGCAGACATCGAAGACATACTAGTAGGCATAGAAGAAGAAGATGAAGCAACCGGAGCTTTGACCTCTCTCGAAGCTCCCTCACCAACCAAATAATTCTTGAGCATATGTCCTGGCTAGCCATATTTAAAACACGTGTCCCTTCCTTCATCACAATAACCCCAATGAAGATTACCATAGAACCAACAAAGAAGGCATGAAAAAACTGACTAGACCCCACTCGCCTGAGATTGGGCACCCTATGCCCAGAAACAATCACCACCTTACTGATGCCTCTCACCCAACTACCTCGGGTAAGGAGCACTAGCAGTATAGAAGAAACCAAAACTCCCCCACTTTTTCTTCATCTATTTGCCTCCATCCCGAACACCCTGCGATGGAGCACCTCCCCGATATAAAAACAAATTTCTCTTACCCTGGCTATCTCCAAACTCTGTCTATTTTCTCTTCTCATCCTCCATCTGTTGCATGTGGATAGTCAACCTAGAAATGTCCATATCTTTAATTAGAAAAGCAGTCTTGCTTTCCTAGACCAAATCCCTAGATAGTCCAGAAGTGAACTTTCTCATTCTCGCCTTCATATCAGCCACCAAATCGGGAGTATACCTTGACAGCTGGTGAAATTTCAAGGCATATTCATTGACAAACATTCTCTCTTGCTTAAGATTTATAAACTCCTCCATCTTCGTTTCCCTCAGATCTTGAGGAAACAAATGATCTAAAAAAGCACCAGAAAAAACATCCTATAAGGATGACTCTTTCACATAACCTCTATCCCTATCCCACTCTTCGTACCACTGGTACATACCATCATTGAGCTAATAAGCTATAAAGTTTATACCCTCCATATTAGTAGCCTGCATCACCTTGAATATCTTCTCCATTTTATCCAAGAAACCCTGAGGATCCTTCTCCACCTTCACACCAGTAAAAGTAGGAGAATTTAGTTTGATAAACTGACCAACCCTTGTGGCCTCAGCAGAAAACCCACCAGATACATCGCGCTCAGCCTTAGCAGCAACCAACTAAGCAATAGTATGAATAGACTGGTGAAATTCTGTATTAGTCACCTTACCCTAAGGAAGACTAGTAACAACCAGAGAAACTCCAGAACTATCGGGGATAGGATCCTGAGATTGAAGACGAACTCCATACATAGGACGTACCCCATCAACGTTGTCCCCAGATAGAACTGAAGAGTTTTCTTGAGTTCCAGATTATCGAGGCATGATCTATAACAACAACAACAACAACAAACCAGTGTAATCCCACAAAGTGGGGTCTGGGGAGGGTAAAATATACGCAGTCCATACCGCTACCTCCAAAAAAGAATTCCAAGGATTAGAGAAAAATTCTAAGACTTAGACTCTAAGCTTGAAAATAAAATACCAAGAAAGTGAATCATTCCTAAATGTTTTGTATCCTCTCTCTTATAAGTGTGGTGCACTACACACCCCTAAAAGAGACACTACCAGACATGGCTTTGTGGACTCCCAATTAACCATGAACCTAAAGCTCTAATATCAATTTGACATGATTCGATAAGGGGCCTTATCATAATGGGCATCCTAAGTCCAACTAGGACCGGAGACCACCCTCTGTTACCCAACCTAACCACCAAGCCAAACCAATATCAAACCAAAGGCCATAACCAAATAAGATCCAAAATATAATATGATTAATCCCAAAATAAAATATGATGGAAAGTGAGAAATTATGTCTAATGATATCAGTCCCAATACTATAAGACCCCACAAAATTCCAAGCTTTACTCAGATCATTAAAGCTTAAAAAGAGGTCCAGACTTAGAAACTTCAGCTAAGTGTTTACACTTAGAATCTTTTTAGCCTTCATAAATTGGCAATCTTATTTCTCGATCCATACGACCCTTAAATATCGATCTTTAAGTTGATTCATGATCATCTATGTCAGTAGGTGTTCTCGAATGAGTTTTAGATTTTTTGGACTGCATTTAGACCATGTATGGTGTCCCAAAATAGTGGACCAACACGATCCAGGCACGCCCCTAAAGACGGATGCGACGGGAAGAAGTGGTATTTAAAAGTTTTACTGACTTAACATTTAGATTTTTGCTCGTTAATAGTTGTGTGTGTTGTAAGGGGAACCGATTTTGCACTCTCATGCATCCCTATACGTTTACATGTTTAAGACTTCCAACTTCTTTAAGAGATATCTCTTTGATTTTATTGTGAATGATAGACTATTGTTATGTTATTCAAGAATGGTCATGCCTTATTTATTTATGTTATCGAGTCCTTGGGGTATTTAATACCCAACAATTTAGCTGATTGTTGTCTAGATCCAGTGTTAGTTTTTAAGATAATCTCAGTCGTGCCACGATCAGTAGAACTCAGTTAGTTACAGAACTTAGAGAGACTCAGCAATCTCAGTATCAGTCTATTCCAGTTCAGTATTCATTTCAGACCTCAATAGTATTCAAGTATTCAGTCTAGAAAATCAGTAGCATTCAGTCAGATAACAGAATTCAGTAGTATTCTATCAATCAACGAAACTTAGTGAGATTAGTTCAGTTTAGTTAATCAGTACGATCATTAACAGTTCGGTTAATATATAATATATATTATACCTAAAAATATAGGACTACTCAAGGTAATACCTAAAGTAACCAGCCTAACATCTCAAGGTGTCCTAACAAAATATGAAAGCTACTACTGGCATAATCAGAATCTCAAACCATAATGTCTAATCATGAGGTAACTATCAATAATATAAATTACCATGAATAGAAAAAGGATCAGAATCATACCGAAACCATTCCATAATCAACCTGTCACGAACTAACCATGATAACAACAAACACTAACCAGGTCTCCATAAGCTCCGAAGGTTCAATCAACACTCAGCAAACAGCAATCATAAGCTACACTCATGCAACCTCCTATAAGGCTGATAGATATAAGCACCAAACAACATACAGGTGATAGTCAATGCATATGAATAAATGAAAGTAAGGTAAATCCATAGTACTATATCTGATCCAAGTGCCATATTGTGCCAAGTGTATATACCTCATCCAACTCAATAGCTCACAAAGGTAGGTGCTATGGCGACCTCTATTCCTGGCATTTTGGTTCACAAACAAGGAGGCCCTAGGGAATTCTAAAATATTTGTATAAACTAGTTGGTCTCGATCTAGAATTTTCAATCACCATCATCATCAATCTACTCCATCTAGTATCAGAGAGATGTATATATAAAAAGTGCACAAATACATATCGTGGCTAAGAAAGTGTCAGTCTGTTAATTCATTGCTCGTGATCAACTCCATGACTAAATGATAACGCTCAATCTACAGCTCTCGTAGGAGTGTAAAGCGGTCGTTAGCAAATATAGAACCCAACCTGGGTTGGGTGTCGATCCCACAGGGAATAGCTTGGCCAACAAGTAAGCAAGGATTACTAGACTTTTAGTGCAAGTCTCATAAAAAGGGGGGATTGTAATGTGTAACCAAAATATTAAAGTAAAAACTGAAAATAGCAAAGTAAAAAGGAAAGAATGTTTCGTAGGTTGTGAAACAATGAGAATTGAAGAGTTGGGGTTATGTCCACCTTCTGAGTTATACGTCTCTATTGTCTATGAGTGTGTTGAATTCAGACATGCATGTGCTTATAGAGAATTGTATTCGATGGTAAATCCAGGCGTCTTTCGACCTATTCGAGGATTATTTCACTTTAACTCTTTCGAGCTTAAAGCATATCTAACGGTACAAATTCTCCAAGAGGTTAATCCAGTTACGGTACTAACTTTTTAATAGGGGATGGGACCCTACTACCTTGACATTATCTCTTTTCCAGACAGATAACCTTTTTTTCGAACAAGTTAAATGTTATACTGGCGTTATTCTATGCGTCTGCAGCCATAAGAATTTGCATTAAGATGAAGAGAATAATGATATAAGCAACACACGTGTCACGATCTCACAAACTCACAGCAATAGATAGTATCTCATTCAGCTTCCATAACCCCAACAGAGAGGTTTAGTTACCCATGAGTGCGAAGGAAGTCACAATAAACATGATCATTGTACCCCAATAAGGATTTGCACGTTAGGTGTAAGGGTGAGGATGGCGTGAAGTCCTTTGCAAAGTAACGTCTCTTTTGTTGTGGAATTTAATAGAAGAATAGAAGAAGAATAAAAATAGAATTAATGGAAGAATTAGAATTGTTGGAATAGTAAGTGAATGAATAAAAATCTCTAGCAAGATAGGGTATTTATAATACCCATATCCTATTCCTACTAAGCTAATGAAATACTTAACCAAATCCTACTAAGCTAATGAAATACTTAACCCAATTGTACTAGGTTAATGTATCATTGTCCAAATCCAAATAAACTAGTGAAATACTTAACCCAATTGTACTAGGTTAATGTATTATTATCCTAATCCAAATAAGTTACTGCTAGTCCCCAAAGTCTTCAGAAATGTTGTTTTAGCCCGGGACAGATTTTCCATGCATCACTTTTGGTCCTTTAGGCGTCCAAGCTCCCTTTCCTTCCTTCGTGAGCTTTCTTTGGCATCAAGTTATCCACAAAATGCTGAATTCTGCATCATTTATACCTGAAACTTTGCTAATCATGTTCTTTAGCTCACTTACAGGAAAAAGAACTAAAAGTGCATGAAATATATAATTTGTTCTCAAAACGTGGCACAAATATGGGCAAAATATATTGATATAGGCGTGTAAATTCGCCTATCATCAACACCCCACACTTGAAGCTTTGTTTGTCCTCGAACAAAATATCATGTCCCTCTAAACATCAACTTAGGGTTTCACAGCAACAACACAAAACATTCGTCAAGACAAGCACAACAATTATCAACAAAGAGTAGTTTTCCGATCATTAGTAGAAACCATTTAACCTCTAGCATAGACTCGTGATGGTGGTCAACTCATATTCAAAAGTTAAGGCACAAAGAATCATGTACAACTATCCAAAACTCATCAACCATGTGTGTCTCACAATATATTACCCATAGTCACTCACAAGTATAGCATATTTTTCAAACATGGGTATCAAAATATCCTTGCACTCGCTCTCACAAAGAATTCGTATGCAGCAACTGATGACCATAGGCTTGACCTTAGTGTAATACTCCACTAAATGTCAGAATGCTAAGATTAGGATCAAATAGGTCTTTTGATGGTTGTAATGTAGGCTAAGGGACGGGTAGGACTATTTTGGCCAGAAATAGTGACTAAGTTCCTAAGCACTTTAATACATCACATTGTATCATTGACATTTTTTTTCTTTCAACCTTTCTTCTTTCCTTTATTCTACCACCCTTGTTCTCCTCTTTTGTTTTTCAATTTTAAGCATAACTCACTTTTCAGCTTTCTTTTTCCTTTTTCTTTTCATAACATACCTCTTATGATAGCACTTTCTTTTTCATAACTCATTCAAGCACCACTACCATTTAGAGCATCATACTCACCCAATTTCCTCTTATTTCGTCACATGACTTTTTCACTTTAAAGCACTTAGGATTTTGGATCAAATTACGGTCTTGAAAAAAATGGATTAGGCTTACATATGAGGTTCGTCAAAGAAAATAGGCTAAAGGCTCAAAAGGGTTTAACTAGGATGATGTCCATGGGTAGGTAAAACGAAGGTAAACATATGTAGGTTTCCAAAGAAATGCCTAAATCATCTCCTAAACTTACACTCCTTATTTTCGCTTTGCATACATACCAGGCAAGTTCTAGCATCAGCCACAAACATAGAATATACTATTAATCTCACACACATAAGGCACATGGTCGACTTTATTGGAAGTAATATAGACTCTTGACCCAACAAGTGAAGGAATTAAACCACACAATATCACATAATGAGTCACAATTAGAGCCTAAACATCTCAATAGTCATAATTGTAGCACATACTCTTGTTATAATCTCATGTTGCCTATTGGAATAATTTCATGCGAAGCTACGTTAAAAAAAAATTTACTACTAAAAAAACAAAACGAGAAAACTAAGCAAACAAACATGAATAAATGCAAATGCGGATAAAGAAGTATAGCATGCAAATACCATCACCCCACACTTAGACGGGACACACTGTCCTCAGTGGAAAATAAATAAGAAGAACCTGGTTAGTCGGACTCATTCTCTATGTCTGGGGTCATACCCCTATGCATCGGAATCATCATCAGAGTCGTCATCCTTAGAAGTTCCTCATAAGTATCCCACTTAATTCCAAGAGTAAGTCGAGGTGTTTGCATCGAGGAGGGTTCTCCTTGCTCTTTTTGGCCTCTTCTCTTGCCTTTTTGTGAAGTGGTTGCCTTATCTTTGCCTTGTCTTTTGGTGCTATTGTAACTGAGATCTCAATAGAGTCATGTTAGCATCATCTCAATGGATACAATCTATAAACAAGCAGTAGAGGTACCACCCCATACTTAGGTTGTTGGCACCAACTAGTGAAGTGAAAGTGGTCGATTACTCAGAATTCATCGACATACGTTTTAGGTGCTATATTCCAACAATAAAGTTAGAGATGTCACACTTCTTGTAATCCTTGCAATACTTTCATGTTAGATATAGCAAGACTACTACATAGGGATTACATCAAGGTATAGTATCTATCACAACCTCCTAAGTCGGTAGGCAACTATAAGTTTTATTCCGCTGAACAAGTCATTCCAATATGTAAGTATTTAAGTGACAATATTGTGCAATGTTAATGACTATAGCAATTCCGCAAGTAGTATGACAATGCGTCAAAATCAAATTCAAGTTGGAAACAAGTTAATATCATCCTAACGTATATGTTCACTCACTTGGTTTGTGTATCAACAATTCAAGCACCTTCACATCACCAATACTTCTTCAAGTTTTAGCAATTTATAATAAACATAGCAACGTAGTACTTATGAAAAATAGATGAAGAATAAAAGAGTACTTACGTGATTGAAGCCTTTGGATATTGTTCTTGTGAAGAAAGAAGAGCAAAAGGAAAATTTTTGATAGGATTTGGAGACTATAGGTGGTGCATAAGCTAGGTTTCCAATGTGTTTTTGGTTCAAGACTAAGTCTCATATTTATAGGAAAAGGTTGGGTCGGGTTTTGTCCCATTTAAAAACGGTTTTGGAGACAAAAAGGGTCCATATGCGGCGCATAGTGCTTTGCATTTAGGGACATATGCGGCGCATAGTGTATAGCATTTAGGGACATATGCGCCGCATAGTGTATGGCATTTGAGATACTGAGACCTAATGCTATATCATAGGCGGCGCATAGTGTATAGCACACTTAAGCATGGGCGGCGCCATGTCTTTGCACACTAGATTCCGAGACCTTAGGCTATAGTATAGGTTTTGCATTGTTCGTGGCCTAGTTTTACCTAGGCCTAGCCTTCCTCGATGCCTATTTTGGCATGAGCAATGCTCAATCCATAGCCTTATGCATCCTTATTCCTAACTTACCACCTTTACCATACAATACATCCAAATCGTCATTTGAAACCAATCTCCTCGTTGAATACTTCTCGCACTTATATTTGCTCAAAACCAATGAAAACGATTAGTACGATGGGTTGCCTCCCACCAAGCGCCTTAGTTTTGGTCGTGGCACGACTCTTATTTTTGGATTTTCTCTTATCAAAAGCAAAACAAGTAATAGAACAAAAGAAAGACAAAACGATAAACGAAAAACGATAAAACAATACAACGATGGGTTGCCTCCCATCTAGCGCCTTATTTATTGTCGTGGCAAGACATAGTTACCTCGAGTACTTAGACTTCATCGAGATAGATGGTGGATCGTTTTCTGAATGGATTCAGACGACAATGAGGCTTACTCGTAGGCATGCAATCTTCTTCAAGATGACTTATACATCTCCCCGGAGGGTCACCAATTATATCATCAATAGTCCAACCCATAGCTCTCTTGTATCTCTTCAGAGCAGAGATGAGAGCCTCTACGTGCTGTTCACTTAACTCATCCGCCACACTTATCGGAAGTATATTTTCTCTTTCCAAGAACACATACCTTAAATAATCGGGGAGCTCTTTCGATTCTAGCATTGGTGGATCTTCAAGGGAAGTCTTCACTGTTGGTGACGGTTGATTCTTAAGATCACGGTCCGGTTGCTTAGGAGTATGGGAATAGGACTCTATTTCTGTTAGAGCACCCATAAGTTCTTCATAATCTTCATTGTCCTTATGCTCAACATTCAGCAGTACAACAGCCAATGGCTCAACAGTAAGATGTTTCTTTACAGATAATGCTTTCTTATCCTCATAAGCTACGGAGAACACATCCATATCGCTGGGTTGCTTCATTGCTATGCATATATCAAAGCGGACCACTTCTTCATTCAACCAAAACAAAAGCTCATTATCCCTCATGTCAATAAGCACACTTTCAGTTGCAAGGAAAGAACGTCCCAAGATTATGGGAACTTCAGAATCCACCTCGCAATCCAGAATAACGAAGTCTGCAGGAAATATGAATGAAGAAACCTTCACCAACGCATCATTCAAGATACCCACAGGTCGTTTTACCGACCTATCAGCCATCACGAGCCTCATATTGGTTGGTATTGGATCGCCTAACCCCAACTTCCTGTAGACGGATAGTGGCATCAAATTGATGCTAGCACCCAGATCGCACAATGCCTTGGCAAAATTCATAGATCCAACAGTGCAAGGAATAGTGAAAGCACCGGGGTCGGCCTTTTTCTGAACTAGCGATCTTGTAGCAATTGCGCTGCAGTGATGAACATCATCTTTCAACTCATAACTTGCTGCCCGCTTCTTTGTCAAAAGATCCTTCATAAATTTTGCATACCCAGGCATTTGTTCAAGTGCCTCCACCAATGGAACATTAATGGTCAGCTGTTTCAACATAGTCATGAATTTGCTGAACTTCGTGTCATCCGCCACCTTCTTCAATCTTTGAGGAAAAGGTGATGGTGGGTATGGAATTGTTCTCTCCATGGCTTTCTTCTCCTCTTGCTTCCGTTTTTAGCTTTTTCAGGTTGCAATCTGTTGGAGTCGACGTCATGGCCGTTGTGGCCTTTTTCTGTGGATGCTTCTTCTGTCGCCTTATCATCAATGTCCACTACTTCGTCAACCACTTGCTTGCCTTTTGCTGATGTTTCCAGCACCTTACCACTTCGGGTAGTGATAGCCATGCATGATCCTTCGTTCCTTGGATTTGGCACAGTGTCGCTGGGTAGTGTGCCGGCTTTTCTTTGATTAATTGCTGCTGAAAGTTGACTCAATTACTGCTCTAGTTGTCTTATTGCAATGGAATGTGAGTCAACCAACTGATTCATTGAAGACAAATCGTTCTTCACCTCAGTTACGCCCATATTGGTTGCCTCCACTCCTTTCAGCAGCTTGGCCATCATATCTTCCATAGATATCTTTTCGGAATCAGACGCCTCAGCCTCATGATTTCTAGGAGGAATATACAAACCACTCCTGTCTGAATTATTCTTCCAACTACCTTGATCGCGGTCCTTGTATCCAGATTTATCATAATAGCTCCGACCTTGGTTTCCTTGGGTAATACCTCGAAAACCCCCTGATTGTTCAAGTAGTTGGCTTCTTCTTCTGAATCAGATTCGTTTCTTCCACGTGATACCACGGCCTTAACTTTTTCGGTCTTCCCTGATAATAAATGCTTTGTAAGAAGATCCATTTGTGTTTTCATGTGCGTCATGTCTTGATCACGTTCTTCTTCTCTTCACCTTTGTTCAGCAGTCATGCCAATAGATAAAGTGGGGCTTGCTACCTCAGAATCCCTGGTATGCCAAGCTCTACTTTGCTTCATCATCCGATCTAGCATATTGCTTGCCTGACCAAAGGTGAGGTCCATGAATGATCCTCCAGCCGCATTATCAACCATTGGCTTAGTCACCGAATTCAAAGCTCTGTATAATATCTCCATCAAGTGGACATTGGTCATATGATGGTTTGGGCACCGGATTAGCTTTGTCTTGAACCTCTCCCATGTTTCATGGAGAGCTTCAGTTGGAAGCTGTCGAAAATTGGTGATCTCATCTCTCAACTGTGCTCTTTTGGATGGCGGAAAGAATCTTTCTAGGAAAGCGTCTTTCAATTGCCTCCAATTTGTAATAGAATCAGGAGTCAGCCCATTCAACCACAGAGTTGCCTCCCCAGACAGAGACAATGGAAATAAGCGTAGTCGAATTGCATTCTGTCCAACGCCAGGATTGTCGAATGACTTGCATGTAGAAATAAAGTTGATCAGATGCATATTCGGATCATCGCCTGCTAGTCCACCAAATAATCCCTTGAGTTGCAAAAGCTGAATCATGGTGCTAGTGATGTTGAACTTGGCTCCGGGCGCTAATGGTGGAAGAATAATGGCTCCTGTGGCACCAGCTTCGTCCAGATCGTCATCATCATCATCGAACGGTATTTGCATAGCTCGGCGTTCAGGCCTAAACCTAGCTTGACGATCTCTTCTCTGCATGGGTGCCGCCATCTCAGCAGTATGCCGTGGGTTTAGTAGCTCCTCATCGCCCAGGTCCTCATCATCAGGATTTGTTGCACGGCCTGGGTTATCAATATTCTGTTGATGCACTTGAGCAGTTATCCTTTCAATTTCACGTTGTGCATCCATTGATGCACTGAACAAACCTGAATAAAACAAAAATAACAACTAAAAGAAAAAGTACGAGAATCTTTGACCAAAGGGTCTAGTAATTATCACAAACTTAGTTGACACTCGTATTCCCCGGCAACGGCGCCAATTTTTGATAACGCTCAATCTACAGCTCTCGTAGGAGTGTAAAGCGGTCGTTAGCAAATATAGAACCCAACCTGGGTTGGGTGTCGATCCCACAGGGAATAGCTTGGCCAACAAGTAAGCAAGGATTACTAGACTTTAAGTGCAAGTCTCGTAAAAAGGGGGGATTGTAATGTGTAACCAAAATATTAAAGTAAAAACTGAAAATAGCAAAGTAAAAAGGAAAGAATGTTTCGTAGGTTGTGAAACAATGAGAATTGAGGAGTTGGGGTTATGTCCACCTTCTGAGTTATACGTCTCTATTGGCTATGAGTGTGTTGAATTCAGACATGCATGTGCTTATAGAGAATTGTATTCGATGGTAAATCCAGGCGTCTTTCGACCTATTTGAGGATTATTTCACTTTAACTCTTTCGAGCTTAAAGCGTATCTAACGGAACAAATTCTCCAAGAGGTTAATCTAGTTACGGCACTAACTTTTTAATAGGGGATGGGACCCTACTACCTTGACATTATCTCTTTTCCAGACAGATAACCTTTCTTTCGAACAAGTTAAATGTTATACTGACGTTATTCTATGCGTCTGCAGCCACAAGAATTTGCATTAAGATGAAGAGAATAATGATATAAGCAACACACGTGTCACGATCTCACAAACTCACAGCAATAGATAGTATCTCATTCAGCTTCCATAACCCCAACAGAGAGGTTTAGTTACCCATGAGTGCGAAGGAAGTCACAATAAACATGATCATTGTACCCCAATAAAGATTTGCACGTTAGGTGTAAGGGTGAGGATGGCGTGAAGTCCTTTGCAAAGTAACGTCTCTTTTGTTGTGGAATTTAATAGAAGAATAGAAGAAGAATAAAAATAGAATTAATGGAAGAATTAGAATTGTTGGAATAGTAAGTGAATGAATAAAAATCTCTAGCAAGATAGGGTATTTATAATACCCATATCCTATTCCTACTAAGCTAATGAAATACTTAACCAAATCCTACTAAGCTAATGAAATACTTAACCCAATTGTACTAGGTTAATGTATCATTGTCCAAATCCAAATAAACTAGTGAAATACTTAACCCAATTGTACTAGGTTAATGTATTATTATCCTAATCCAAATAAGTTACTGCTAGTCCCCAAAGTCTTCAGAAATGTTGTTTTAGCCCGGGACAGATTTTCCATGCATCACTTTTGGTCCTTTAGGCGTCCAAGCTCCCTTTCCTTCCTTCGTGAGCTTTCTTTGGCGTCAAGTTATCCACAAAATGCTGAATTCTGCATCATTTATACCTGAAACTTTGCTAATCATGTTCTTTAGCTCACTTACAGGAAAAAGGACTAAAAGTGCATGAAATATATAATTTGTTCTCAAAACGTGGCACAAATATGGGCAAAATATATTGATATAGGCGTGTAAATTCGCCTATCATCACTAAATCAGTATGATAGTATAGAAAGAATCAGATTCTCTCTGGACCGAGGTAAGTAATAGTGGTAAAAGAGTGGATAAATTATGGAATGAAATTAATCTCGATCTAATTTCTAAAATCTCATAAATCGTTAATTAAGGTAGTATATACGATTCCTGTTATAAAAGAATCTGTTTCAAAAGTAAAAAGTAGGAATAAATTCCTTTTTAGAAAACAAGAGTAAAATTATAATTTTGGTTGGAATCGTACCCAAAAGTGAACATGAATGCACCAGAAAGTATGAATATCATCAGCAATATCCAAACAATACCATCAAAAATATCTAAACTTCTATAGACCAAAGCCACATCCGTTATAAAAATAGAATACTCACCTGGAGTCCAACTGGTATCGTAACTACGACCTCAGACCCAATATTATATAACTAGCATAACAATAATATTATAATCCATAAAACTATGATCCAATCTATTGAGTCAAGTTTTAAACTTTATATTAAAGGATGCTTAGCATCAACTATGATCAACATGTTTGTAATCTAGGGTGATAGTGTTCTAACAAGTATTTCATCTTAAGGGTCGGATTACATTTCTATCCTAAAATTCCTAAATAGGCTAAGTCAAGATGTCCTAGTCATAAACATACTCTTATCATCCTTACCTAGAATGCAATTTATACTATACACTATCTCGTGAAGAAAAGTAGATAGAAGCGCACCTCGATGCAAAATCGCAAGTCTTGAAGCATCCACAAATCGTTCGCCTTTGCTCCACGATCTTGAAACACCGTCAAACTATCAAAATAATAATCTACATGTCATTAGGAGTAAAAGGAGACCCACATTGTTATTTAAAAGGTTGAGTCAAAAATTAGGTCAAGAACGGGCTCGCGATGCCCGTAAACAAAATTCAAAATTGAATGCTTCACGAGGTCCCTCGAAGACAAAGAATTTGTGCTAAAAAATTGAGCACAAGTGGTGCATAAATCGGGGTTTAAATCAGCCCTTAAGGTGGAAGAATTTTAAAACCTCATTTCTAAGAATTTACAATGAACAGGGATGAAATTTGACGGGAAAGATATTGAAAAATGACCAAGGAGTGTTGGGCTAACTTACCTTAGCTTCAATGGATGATTCCTTACACTTCCCACATTCCAAGCTCTCAAAAATGGAGAAATATTTAACAAAGTAAGGAGAAAATCGGGTGAAGAAAGGGGGATTTAACATCCTAGGTGCCACTAAAGCGGCTTTTTGACCACCAAAGCATCCAGGCAAGAAGATAAGGGGTTGCTAAAGCAGTCTCCTAACCGCTAAATCGGTGTCCGCTTAAGCGGACCTTGACTACTAAAGCGAACCTCAGCCAAATGGCTAAGGCAGATAAAGTGGCTCATGGTACTAAGGCCGCTAAAGCGGCTCAGGGTCGCTAAAGCAACTACTGCTTAAGCGGCTCTTTGACCACTAAAGCGGTCAAATCAGATATCAGACATCGAATTTTTGACTAAGTCCAAATAAACTCTGATCGAGTGCTAAGAATTCATTAGGAACCTCGTGCACTCAATCGAACTATGCTACCATACCAAATTCAATTTCGGACTCAATGAAACCATCAAAACTTTCATCCGAGATCGATTCGACTAAATGTGGAGCCCACGCTTATAGCTTTATTTTTCATATAATCCACCCAATAGCCCAAAATGAGTCTGAAAGCCTTAGGACCTGAACCAAGGGTCTCCCTAACCTAAAATTAATGTTCCAGAGCTGATGTCGCTGTCGAAATTCTCATCCTATGTTGTTTACTAAGAATTTTGATCCAAGACCAATATCTTAACAGCAGCAGCTCCAATACAGGGTAATGAGCCTAAAATCCAAACGAACTACCCGATAATCGAACCGACAGTTCCAACAAGTCATCAATTACCTATAGCTGTTATGGGAAGACTCAAGACACCAAAAATCTACGAAAATTGAAAAAATAACCTGAAGAATTATTACAGTTACTTATAGAAACGAATCTATGTTTCAGCAAAATAGGAGTGGTCCTAGCCTAACTTTCAAAATTACAATCAATAGTCTCTCTTTTCCTTTTTTTTTCTTTTTTGTTTTTTTTTGTCTCGTTCTTCTATCTCTAGCCTCTACTTCTCTTTCATTTTTTTTCGTTTTTCATTTTTTCCTTTTTCTCACTTTTAATTTTTTCTTTTTTTGATTGTATTTTATATTTTTTATATTTGTGAAAAATGTGACTACGTTGAGTACAAGTCATGAATGATGTTTCTTTTTTCTTTTTCTTTTCTCTTTTTTTTTGTACTCTTTGATTCTTTTCTATTTTCGTTTTCTTTTTTACTTTTTGATCCGAGAGCTGATGTTTCTACTTCTCTTTTTTTTCTTTTTTCTTTTTTTTATATGTTTTTTCTTTCTCTTTTTTTTTTCTTTTTCCTGTTTTTTCTTTTTGTTTTTTTTTTCTTTTCATTTTTGTTCCTTCTTTTTTTTTTTTTTTTCGTTTCTTTCATTTTGCTTTTTTTCTTCTCTTCTATATGTAGTTTCTAAATTTCTTTCTTCGTTTTATTCTTTTTTTTTCTTTGTAGTACTTTTTTATTTTTCTTTTTTGGTCAATTTAATATTTTTTGTATTTTCAAAAAATATTATGTTGAGTACAAGTCATGAATTGTAACAAAAATATCATAATTGCTTATGTATTTATATTCGCACCATTATTTATATATTTTTGTATTCGTTGATATAATAATATTTATATTTTATAGTTTGCACTTATATTTGTATTTGTATTTTATAGTTCGCACTTGTATTTGTATTTTATAGTTTGCACCATCATTTATATTCTATGCAATTTGCACTTGTATTTTAAAAAACTATTTTATATTTTTATTTTATAGTTGACTACATATTGTATTTGCATTTTGTGATTTCATTTTGTTTGTATTTGTCTTCTATTTTCGTCGATACATTTATATTTTTAAAAGAACTATTTTGTATTTGCACTTGTAAGTTCATTTGTTTCCTTGTTTGTATTTGAATTTATAGTTAACATTATTTGTCCATTTAAACAATTGAAAAGAAATTGTTATTTTTCTTTCTACGAATACTTGTATTTATATTAATTGCTACAAATTATTTTTTGTTAATGCAAATTAAACAATACAAATACGAATGATAAATTATACAAATATAAATGTTAAATTATGCAAATACAAATATTACATTTATAATTAATTATACATGTTTATACAACGTGAACCCTACTCATACAAGTAATATTTGTTTATATGCAAATACATATGATAAAATTTGATATACAAATACTAACAATATATTTGCATTGTAGCACACATTGCATATTTATATATTTTTAGTCTCAAGTAAATATAATTAATCCATATATTATTTTATATATAAATATAAATGATAAATTGTATTCACGGTTAAACTATTCCAATACAAATTTTAAATTTATTTAAAATATATAGTACGATAAAAATAAATATAAAATATGACAATTTTTTATTTTTTTTAAAAAAGAAAGAACAAAAAGGAGAAAAAATGACAAAAAGAAAAGAGAAACAAGATCGAAAACATAAAAAAAATAATAAAAAAGAAGGCTGCAAAGAAATAGATGAAAAAACGGAAAACAGAGAAACAGAGAAAGAAAAAATAAAATATAAAAAACGAGATAAGGAAAAAGGAAAAAAGAAACACAAAAGAAAAAAATGAAAAGAATAAAATAGAAAACAACGAAAAAACAAAGAAAAATTTGAAAAAGAGGAAAAAAGAGAAATAGAAGACCGAAAAAAAGAAAAAAAAAAGCTTATGAATTGCATTTAATTGGCAAGAGAGACATAGACTATAATAATTAAAAATTAGACTAAATAAGATAATCAAAAACTTATATTTGCTAAGTCAGATAATAATCCCTAAAATTAATACATGAGTAACTTTTATTCCCCATGCTTACCAAATGTACAAAATTAATACATGAATAACTCGCTTTGGTCTAATCCCATAACCGTCTCCTGCCTGAAAGAGAATTTTTCAGATCTCTGAATTTTTTTCAGCTTTCTCAACAATACAGTATATAATTTTTTCAGAATTAGTAAGTAATAGCGTGTAACAACAAACCAAAATTCAATAAGAAATTAATTCACGTATTGTAATTCCTACCTAACTAATACTTGCATTAATAATTCCTGCATCACTCTACGTAACTGATACCTGCCTAACTAATTCCTACACAGCTAATACATGTATAACTCTTAACCATAGCTAATATCTGTATAACTCTAACCAGTAACCAAATGGCCCTAATGATGGGAATAACAAATCCAAAATCCATCCTTATTCAGTGTACCAGGATCAACCAAAAGAGAATGGAAGAGCAAAATGCAAAATATCAGCAACCATATCCCAATTGTTTCCGGTTTTAAAAATGATAACTCGATTGAGTTGATACTAGGTAAAATTGATTGTGACAACAATTAAATATATGATCATCTAAACCATACACAACTCCACCCCCATCCCCTCCAAAACAAAAAATTAATGATGGAAAAAGGTCCTCACTCAAAGTAGTTTGGAGATGTGAGTGAGCAGAATTGTGAAAGTCGGCAACTATAAAAACTAGACCAGATACAAGCATGAACGTCTCTCTGTGTCCACCATCAACATTCCTCCGCCCTGGAAAATATTAGGCTACCGGGCATAGTTAAGTCCTTCGCACATGCATATGGCTGCAGCAAAATATCCATTTCACAATCAAACTCAACATCTCTCAAACATAGATAAATATATAGAGAGCACCCATTCACAGTTACTCCGCCACACCTCCCCTAAGGCTGTAGATATGCATTGCTAGCATCAGAGTGGAGCGTCCAATTCAAGGGTTCTGCTCTATGACCTCAGATACTGGGAAGCCATTTCCTCGTGTTCCTGGAGACACAGGCGACATAGCAGATTCTGGGGCTACCTCCATATTTGGTTTGGATTCCACTGACGCAGCTCCAGAAAATCCATCAACTGGTGCACCTACAGGCAGTGGATGCATCACGGATGGAGGAGCAACCTGAACACTCGACATTCCTGGATCTGGAGCCATCTGATCAAACTTACTTTGGCGAGGCCTCCTTTGATATCTATCACCACTACGGCTGTGGCTGCGGCTAAGGCTACGACTACGCCTTGGGCTATAGCTGTGGCTTCGGCTTCGGCTGTAACTCCTGCTGTAACTTCTGCTTCTGCTGCGACTCCTGCTCCTGCTTCTACTTCTACTACCCCATGTTCGAACCCTCTCAGGACTAGGGCTGCAACTTCTTCCTCGACCCCGACTTGGCATGTCTCTTCTATTGTCAAACCATCCACGCCCACGACCTCTCCCATGTGCTCGCACATCTGGATTGTCATACCGAACATTCCTGTCCCAACCACTATGAGCACCACCCCTACCACCACGGCCACCAAAATGGTTATCCCTCATCCCACCACGGCCACCGAAGTGACCATCTCTCCTACCCCGGCCACCAAACCCACCATCCCTCATCCCACCAGGGCCACCAAACCCACCATCCCTCATCCCACCACGACCACCAAACCCACCATCCCTCATCCCACCACGACCACCAAACGCAACATCCCTCATCCCACCACGGCCACCAGAATCCCAACGTGTACGGGCACCATCACCATTAACAAGATCAGAACGGTTCATGCCACCTCTATCCCAGCCGCCAGCACGTAAAGCCATCTCTCTCACATCGGGAGGCACTTGCTGATTTGCACCTTGCAGAACTTTAACAAGATCAGGAGCATATTTCCAGTCCTGATCAGATAAAAAGGTGTATGAAACACCAGTTGCACCAGCTCTACCAGTTCTTCCAATTCGGTGAACATAATCCTCAATCCCAGTAGGAAAATCATAGTTGATCACTACTCTGCAGCATATAGTGAGAACTTAAAATGATATAAATGGTCTATGATAGTACAATTTCAAATAAAAAAAATGAGCATAACATTGAGCAGTACATTAATAGAACTTTTTCCAATTTGTGGAGAACAAATCCAACACTCTAATAACATCAGATGAAAAGGAGGTCTTCACCTTATATCAGGTATGTCCAGTCCTCTAGCAGCAACATCAGTTGCTACTAAAATTGGGGTCTTACCAGAGCGAAATTGATTGAGAACCCAGTCTCTCTCACCCTGGGACTTGTCGCCGTGAATAGCTGCAGCTCCAAAGCTTCGACCAATGCTGCGTGCAAGTTGGTCGCACAACTTCTTTGTGGAACAGAATATAATAGCTTTAGCTCCCCTTTCTTGTGATCTAAGAATCTGTTCTAACCGTCTCTGCTTCTCCATTTGCGGGACCACTTCAATGTACTGCACAAGTATTTCATATTTGCAATAACCACGTAAAGAGGAGGAGGAGGGGGGAGGGGGGGGGGGGGGGTAAAAGAAAAGGATAACAGGCTGATGAAATACCACAGTTAAAGAAGGTTATGCATCCCCCACCCAAAATGTTAATTTCAGTATTAAAAATAGTGGGACGCTAAGTTCATCAAAGTTACTCGGACTCTTCACTTTCAATGCAGCACCCGTGTCAACATGACATGGGTGTGGGATCCGTAACCAATCTGGTCAACCAATTATGGGTACTTTGACCAAAATCGACAGGGAAAGTCGGGACAGATTTTAACAATTTCTTTAATCAAACAAAAGCTAAGGTGAAATTGAAGAAAATATAATACCTTGTCCATAGAAATTTCGATGTTATTGCCTTTTCTTTCATCTCCTTCCCGGATTCTCCTCTTGATCAATATTTTCTACTAAAATTTTCCAAATAGCATCTCGTAATTTAGGTTTTATAACTCTATTTTTAGCTTTTTGAATTATCTTTAGCTGTATCTCCCGCATCCGTATCCACACCTGGATCCATATCCCCGAATCTTAAAATTGAGATCATGAAGGATCCGACTTCTAGATCCGCACCCGTATTAGACACCCACACTCGAGTCCTAGCAACTGAGAGTTTCACAACAGAGGGATCCACTGCTAATTAGTTTCACCCAAGAGTGATACAGGAGCTAAAATCCCTCAACAGTACTCACTTGTTTAGAATACCAATGATTTTGAACTAGTTTCCACATAAAGCATGAAGAACAAAGGTACATGGATAAATCGTGTTTGGCTGTCTGCATTTAGTGTCCTGTGTCAATGTTTCAAATTCACTAACCATCTGGCAGCCAATGCCCTTATCATGTTGTCAAAAAACCATTCTATCTGGTATGTATTCACCTTATCATCTTTTCAAAAACCAAGAAACACACAACAGCTAAGGAAAGCGAGCAATACAATAAGAATAAGATTACATTGTAATTATCTGTTCATAATATTCAGATTTTACAAAATCCGAAGGATCAATGATCAAGAGAAACGTTTAAAACCAGAAAAAGGCACTTTTTAAGTAGACCATGGCAGCCTAAAATCAGTTACTAATTGTTGGGAAACTTTGTTGCAGGCAAATACAACAACAACAACAACAAACCCAGTGTATTCCCACAAAGTGTGGGGTCTGGGGAGGGTAAAATGTACGCGGTCCATACCGCTACCTCCAAAGAAGTAGAGAGGCTGTTTCCGATAGACCCCCGGCTCCAGGTAGTGAATAGTAACCAAAGCGTAGGGCATAAAGAATACGACATACTAAAATAAAAATAAAATAAGATAAATAGGCGCAATAAATAAGAGAGAAGCGATAGGGCATAAAGAATACGACACCCCCCTAGTAGTAAGGGTAATTAAGCGATGACACTATATTAGCTGGTTTCTTAACATGGATAATCCAGGCATTGAACATGTGTGGAAATAGACTGCTTCAAGTTACCTGTGTGATAGACTTGTTTGCTGCAAGCTGATCAACATTCCCAATATTAACCTGGACAGGATTTCGAAGAAGATCACCAGCTATTTTTCGCACTTCTTTCGGCCATGTAGCTGTGTACATAAGTGTTTGTCTTTGTGGGGGTATCTCATTTACAATCTTGCGGATCTGAGGTTCAAAACCCATGTCAAGCATTCGATCAGCCTCATCTAGAACAAGAAGAGAAACCTGCCTAAAGTCAATTCTTTTCATTTCAAGGATGTCATTCAGCCGACCAGGAGTTGCAACAACAATATCTGTTCCGCGCTCTAATTCTTTCAACTGGTGAACTTTAGGTGCACCTCCATACAAGCACTGAAATGAAAGAGTTGATCATATCACCTTCAAAATTCAACAGAGTTCAAATGAGAAACTGTCCGTATATCAACTCACCGTGCAAGAAACCCTGGCAGATCGACCAAACTTCAGTGCTTCGTCTTGTATTTGTGTGGCAAGCTCTCGGGTTGGAGATAAAACCACCACAGTTGGGCCATTTTGAGGATTATTGCGCCGTAGTTTAAGGTGGACAAATGCAGGAATTAGATAGCCCAATGTTTTGCCAGAACCTGTCTTCGCAATGGCCACTATGTCCCTATTTTGCAGAGCTATAGGCCATGTTTGTGCCTGAATGGGAGTGGGTGAAGTGAATCCCGCAAACTGAATCTGCAAAACATGACCCGTAATCAATAGAGAGGAGAAATGGTGAACACATCTACACACACTTCAGAATCTGAAAGCACAATAAAAGCGAGTAATATGAAAACTAATTCAATCTTTAAAGAAGAGAAGGATAAGATAGAAAAATGGAGGAATCCTAAAGAAACACTTGGGATGCAGTTGCTTACTGAAGCAACTTGAGGCAACAAAAGGGAGCAACTAAAACAGAAGACCCAGAGCAATAAGCTAGAAACCCGAGTCATCTATTGGAATTTTTCTGAAGGGCCAACCACCCTTCAAGAGCTATGCAACAGAGGCTCCAATTTCCATTTTGCAGCCTCAAAAAATCAGTTGTTGTTGCCAAATTATGAGGATAGCATAACAGCGTACGACATGTGCTCCTCCTGCGGAGCAGATATCGCACATGCGACAATCAATAAGCTTGTGGCATCTTCTTAAAATAAAAATGGAAATGAGACAAAACAGATCCTAAAATACTTCAAAAACCCAATGAGTGATCACATTTGAGAAGAGCACTTACCTCTCTCAGTATTTCTGGCGGGAACCCAGTATCTTCAAATGTCATGAATGGAGCAGGGACATCACCACCCTAGACAATCAATTAAACATCAGGACCAACCAACTTCAGAATAACCAAAGAAACATCGACAAGTGTACTCACGACAATCTAAACCACAAAGCTTATACCAATGACTGAAAACAAGAAAATAACATTAAATGCAAACAATTCTATGATAAACTTCAACTTGAACTCGGAACAATAGAAGCAAAGTAGTCAACACAAGGCCCCAATGACTGGTACTGCAACACTGTAGAACTTTAATAGCAAATGCACCGCAGGCATCCGCGAACATACACCCAGGAAAAGATGATGAAAAGACTAGCATGACCACAAAGAGGAATTTGAACCCCTAAACACCAATAGTCTAGTTGTTCCAAACAACTCGTGAAAAGATTGTGCAAGAAGCTCAAGCAGAAGATGGAAAGGACAAAAGACATGACTAGATTCAAATTACATGCCATATTCAAGCAATAGATAAAACCAGCACGGGCATATAACCCACTTTTCAATTACTTTAAGAAAATCCTCAGAACCGTTTGTCATAGCTGCTGCCTCTTCTTGCTTTAATGTAATTAGCTATCTTGTGTCAGTGGAAGCAACCACAATTTTTGAGAATGTTTTGAGTTGCTCTAGAACTAACAATTAAGTTTAATTCACACACACAAAAAAGTCAGCTGACAAAAGACAAGCATTGTCGACACTTGACTTAGTGTTTGTGTTGTAATAAAGCAAGTATAGACTTGGATGGGCACAAATTCTGTATATTCTTAGTAATATTTGTGCACGCTTAACTTCAACTTGCTACTGACAAGTTCAACAGAGTTCCAAATTCCAGTTAGTCATGCTCATCTATCAACAGACTTATACATATTGTAGGATATGAAGATGCCATGCCAGAACAATATAAAAGTGTAACACAGGTATCTAATTATTCTCTTTAAAGAGTACAGATCACAAGTCATGGCCAAACAAAAAAGGTGGATCAGAAAGACGAGGGTTACAATTTTAATGAAACAAGCCCACTTAGTTAATGACAAAAAAGGAAACAGCAAAATTAATAGCATTCTTTAGGTGCTTCTTGAAACATGAACTTAAGAGAGAAGATGAGCTAAGGCAGCAAAAATGCCATCACAACAAAAAATTCCCTAATAGTCAGATGGCCCTCAGTATAACTTTTGGTTGTGCTTTAACAAACCCAATGTCACAACCATCACATAAATTGCTAGAAACATTCCCAGAGCTATCAACTAAAGCAGTGTATTACAAAAATATAGCATAAAGGAACACCCCCCACCCAGATAGTTGAGTTCAATCCTTTGGGCATCCTATTCGGGGGAGGTGAGGGATGTTGCCGAGTTGGGGGTTATACACATAATGCTTCTATGTTTTTTTACTTAAAAAATTTTAGTCTATATGTAAAAAACAACAGTGTTCACATTTTCCTATGTTATTTTTAATACCCCATTGCCTGATGTAAAGCTAGTTTTAATCCATAACTATATGGCAACCACTGATCAATCAAAAAAGCTTATGACAAGTACTTGGATTTCAAATGATATTTAGAACATTGCAGAAAGAAAATGCAATCTCTAAGAGCTCAAAACAAGCCAGACTGACTGATAACAGGAAGATGTTCCATTCTTTTACTTGAAGGAAAAAAAATGGGATCAAAGCACAGAAGGTGATGGGATACACACTGTTGCAGTTACTTCATGCTTCTGGAGGTAAATCTCAACGGACGATTGGTGAATGGCTCCTGGAGGTCCTGTGAGTGCTCCAGGTGGCTTCATGAGGTTAGGATTTCGAAATGGAGAGCCACCAGCTGCTTGACCATACATATTTGGCATTGGAGTGCCACCCATGCTATTGAACCCACTAGGAAGTGCTGGTACTGGATTTTGAAGAGGAGGATCACCCGCCCTCATTTCCTAATGAACAATTGCAACAAATGCCTACATTTAGCGCCTCATTGGCTAGGGAAATTTTACAAGCAGCATAAATGTCATAAGAAAACATTCACATTTTGATATATATTAACTACAAAATATATTAAACCTGCCTAGTAATATTGCATATGAAGCACAAAACTTCCCTATTTCAAAATAAGTATGAAATAAAGAAGCTTTATGATGAAGATGACTGATTCTTGCAACATGTTATATAAAGTTACTAACACGAGACAAAATTTATGGAGCACAGTAAATCGACCTGGGAAGTCACATCTAAAAATATGCAATGAATGATATGGAAATAACATACATGTTGATTTCTTGCTACAGGTATAGCTGCAAGCTTGGGGTGCTGAGGTGGAGGCCTAATTCGACCATCCATGTTACTGCTGTAATAATAATCATTTCCCCCCCTTCCAAGTGGGTTTTCCTCATAACCCTTAGATCCAACTGGGGGGGTGTCCATATCGTGACCATGTGTGGTACTTGATCCCATCTGATCGGGAAAATGTGGACCAGGCGGCTTGTGACCAGGATCATTTGTATTTTGCTGCCATTGACCCAAAGATGATGGTTGTTGAATATTTACAGAAGAATCGCCAAACTGCAAAGCTTGAGCACGCTGTGCAGACATCTGAGGCCTGATAACAGAACCAGTCCCTACAGGCAGATTCTGAGCAGATGATGCACCAGTTTGCTGAAATTGCTGGGGCGAAAACTCAACTTGTTTCCCTTGGGGGAAATCAACATCTTCCCTTTGTTGAAATCCCACTTTATGCTCTTGTTGATGGGAGAACTGTTTATTATTCCGTGGAACACGCTGATTTTGCTGCGGTGGAATTTGCTGTCCCTGTGGAGGAAAATTTTGTGGATACGCAACATGTTGTGCCTGGTGATGAGAAAATTGATAACCATGTGGCAGTCCCATTTGTCCACTTGGGAATGCTTGTGCTTGGGAGCCAAGTGGCTGGGGCGTTATTTGTTGCATTGATGAATGAGAAACATGTGGCCCTGGCTGATTAGGAGTTTGTCCCATTTGAGAAGGCATTTGATAAACAGGCTGCTGGATCATTTGAGACCGAAGTTGCGGCATAAAGGATACCTGTTGCATGACAGGACCAGCTAATTCTTGTTGCTGCCCTGTTGAAACACCTTGCGATCCATGTGGTTGCATTACATATGGATGTTGTGACATGTGTAACATTTGTTGGCCTTGTTGAGCAAAGGCCTGCTGACTCTGTTGGCCTTGACTATCGGTTTGTTGCACTGTGCTAGCTCCTGGAATTGGAGCCAACTTAGGTGTAGAATCTTCAGGAGGTGGACCAGGAGGCAGTGGAGGAGGTAAAGCCGATGGCTTCTCATACTGGGTAACATTAGTTTCTGGATTCCAGTAGTACAACAACCCAGTACTACCATCAACTAAGCCCTTCCAAGGTTGGGGTAAAGTTGGATCATCAGGTGCATAACGGGGTCCTAAGGAAGCTGTAGCAGCCTCCGGAGTTCCCATGCTTGAGATACCTAAGGAAATCCATGAAAAAGGTCATATATGAATTGACTAAATGCAATGAAAAACAAAGGGTATTGTAGTACAGACTAAACATGAATATGTTAAGCATACTACCATCAAGTAAATCAGATAATAATTGAAGAGACATTCCCAATGAGAACAATCAAGATTCCTAACCAGATTACTATTCTTTGGGCATAAAAGGGCCAAATGACAGTCTCTGTCTATTGAGTTAATGTACAAACTTAGCTTAAGGAGACATTCGTAGCATTCTCAACCCCATATCAGCTGTGAATGGTGAACTTCTAATATTAACATCTTCTAATAGGAAACCAGTATCCATGATTCTATTTCATTACGGAAGGATTGGTCAATCAACTTGACAGACCTTCACCTTGTTTCGTCTCTAACAACTAAAAACTCAAAAACAAAAACGAAACAGCAAACGGAGCAAACTCATAATCAGACACACCACAAAAAAAATTGCCAACTTTTTGGAAGAATTCCTTAAAGTAAAAGCTGTTCAAGCTAAACAGACCGTGCAAACTTTTTAACATCATCGCGCAACCCCAAAAAAATAAAAAACACGCAGAAGGTAGCTTAAGACAAACAACAAAATTGATGAGCGGAACTCAAACGTCAAATGAGAACCTTAGCGTAAAGCGGCGAGCTCCGGTTTGTGTGAAAAGGTGCGGACGGAAAATAATAGGATTGGACGCTTATTTTAGGGTTCAGGTCTTCATAAGGGAACTGCCTAAGTCCTTTTGTATTTATCTGCTGCTGCTCATTTTATCTTTCTAAATTAGGATAACACCACTATTAAAAAAATAATAATAGTTTTATTATTTTGCCCTTTTTAATTGTGTCTTATTATTAATTCTAATATTAATAGATATGGCTAATAACAAGAAATAATCAATTACACTAAGAATATAATAAGAAAAAAATTATCTTATCTTGATAAATAAAAAACAAATAAGTAAAATGGGATATCAAATTAGGAAATTTAGGATGGATAAAATGAGAAATATATATATATATATATATATGTATATATACTGTTTGTAAATAACTATCTTGAGGGGACGGTCTCAGCTTTGCTTTTTTCCTTTCCTCCATACATGTTGAAACAAGAAATATTAGCGTTGTTGTATAATAAATCTATTAAGCTAATCTGCTACATTATTATCTTTTCCTTTTATGTGTTTTAATACTATGTTATAGATGGAAGTGACATCTAAAAAATTTAACCTTCTCCTTTTATTACTATTCTTTTCATTTATATTTTGGTAAAATTTTACTATAGCTTCACACTCTGTTTTTGCTAATATTTCAGGTTTATTTAGTATATAGAGTCGAAAACTATTCAGTCCATAGAGAACTGTTGATGTTTATGCCACCAGTAGTGATATAAAATTCAGACTAAAAATAAATGATGTAGTAAGTTTAATGAGAAATAATGGTAAAACACTAATGAAACCATTAAAAATAAATTCAGAAGGAAATGCAGGATTAGAATGGAATTTGAAAAAGTTTAACAAGAAAGAAATACTTAAGAAATACTACAACCACATATAGCAAAAAAGGTTTTAGAAATACATACTATATAAAAGAGTGGTCATAGGACGACCAAGGGCAGAAATCTTATGTTCACTCACGTTCTTTTCCAGAGACATTATGCATATCTAGAAACATCCATTTATCACCATCTCTTCTGCATAATCTCAAAGTGTCACAGTATTCTTTCAATTTTGTTCACCGTTAGTGAATTATTTTCGTTCTCTTCATCTTTACAACAGGTTACAATTACATGTTTGTTCATATCTCAATTTTTGCTCAATCATTATTCGTTGTTTCTTTCATCCTTTATTCTTTTTCAGTCCTTGCATTTTTTGGGTTCTTTTCATATACGGTGATTGAGAATATATTCAAAGAGACAGAGAGAAAGTTTGTATCTTTGCTTCAAGAAGTTTTATAACTATGTCAAATTGCGCTCTCGTTTACTTACTATATAGAGGAGTGATCATAGGACGACCAAAGGCAGAATAGACATTTTACTCAGTTAAAAATAAATCTTTTAAGAGACACTATGCATATCTAGAAACATCCATTTATCACCATCTCTTCTACATAATCTCAAAGTGCCACAGTGTTCTTTCAATTTTGTTCACCGTTAGTGAATTATTGTCGTTCCCTTCATCTTTACAGCAAGTTACAATTACAGGTTTGTTCATATCTTAATTAGTTCTCAATCATTATCTGTTGTTTCCTTCATCCTTTATTCTTTTCAGTCTTTGCCTTTTTTGGGTTCCTTACATAGGATGATCGAGAGTACATAAAAAAGATGGAGATAAAAGTCCTATCTTTTCTTTAAGAAGTTGTATAACTATATCGAATAGTCCTCTTCTTTGTACTATCTGTAATTGTTCATCTTCCAGCCTCTCTTGTGTTTATTAGATTTAGTAAGTGTTTTCCTCCCTGTTTCTTTCTTGCTCGATGTTCTGGTCTTCATTCCTACACTTAAAGTTTGTCTTTTCAGTGTATATTAGATATATGGTAATTTTTTTAATTAAAAGGTTCATATGGTTTTTTGAAATATTTAAAGAGAGTGGTTCACAGCTGTATCGAAACCAGCGAGTTGCCTAAAACCTCCCTTGTTGTCTTGTTTGCTTTCAGATAAGAAAGACTAGTCATTTGAAGGAAGCTAATGCTAACGGTGAAAGATTAGGAGTGTATAGTACCTTAATGTTTCACCGGTGAGAAAGTGAAAAGATTCAAGGTAGAAAAGGCAAAATTAAAAGGTCCTCAAGAAAAAAGAATAGAATTAGAGCAGGTGGTAATTAAATCGATTATAAGTTCTGATACATGAAATGGATAATTTGCTCAAGAAATTTTTTTATGTAGCTAACGAGTAGTCTCATTCGATAGTCTTTAGCATGTAAGAGTTTAATTAAACCCTTAATTTATAGTAATAATTCTATATCAAAGATTCCTCAACAAAGAAGTTAAATTAGATCGGCCAACTATAAAGTAAACCCATCTAAAAGCCGTGCAACCAATGAGAAATTCAACTTGAAAGAGGAAAAAAGAAAAAATCAACCAAAGTCTTGCTTAGCTAGCAAGAGAAAGGTTCAATCCTATTTCTATTGACCTTGTTGGCTTGTATATGTAGTCAAAATTCTAAACTTGAATTAACCAATTACTTAAACAGTACAAGATTTTTTTTTCTTTTTAAATAGTTTCTTACCAGAAAGGGGGAGCCTTGGAGTAACTGGTAAAGTAGTATGGAGGTTGTGTGCTTAAGTCATGAAACTAGCCTCTTGTAGAAATGCAGGATAAGACTACATACAATAAACCCGTATGGTCGGCCCTTCCTCGGATCCTGTGCATAGTAGAAGTTTTAGTGTGTCAGATGCCTTTTTTAACAGTTCATCACAAAATATAAATACTTATGTATATTAATTAAGAATTTTTGGAGGTAATGAAGAAGTTCAACATGAATATGGTTGATGGCTCTAAAGATGATGCTCATCAAAATGGTGCTCTATATAGAACTAATTTATATTTAGCACCATAGGACTATCACTAAAGGAGAGCATGTACCTAGATTGAGGCATTGCTTACTTTGAATTTCTACTTAGTAGCCTAGTAGATGTAATCTACCATGTATTACTACCCTATTTTTGTGTCCTCTTTAGTGTTAGTTAAAACCTTATGCCATTTTTTTTGCTATCCTAGGATTATTTCTTAATTTAATTAAGTTGTATTCAATAAATATGAAATTTTAAATGATAATGGGTACTTAACATTGAGTTGTAAGAATAATATTTTGCATGCTTACTATGAGAAGAAGTATCAAATCGATTAATCAAGGAATTTAGACCATCTGTGCAAACATTGATCTTAATTGAGAAAGAAAAAGATAAGAGATGGGGCAGTCAAAGAAGGAACATTGAACAAGTGTTTCCATAGACTTGATAGTGAACATCATTTAGAAGTCTACCAAAATTAAAAATCTATTAGTTGGTCTTTATATAGCTTTAAATTGGGTTACAATTGCTCCCATGATTCCGCACTAATAGGTGTGTGTGGGTATAATGTGCTATGAATTTATAGCACTTATGATGCTTAAAATTAGAGAATATGCATGTACTTAAAGCAATTTTGTTGGATTTGATGTATTTTTGGAGTGATTTCATAGGAAACCAGGAATTGATACTAAACGGGAGAAAAAGATGGTTTTGGATGATAAACGAAGGAAAATTTGGTTTTGAATGCTAAACGAAAGAAAAAGATGAAAAGTAGAAGTTTTGAGCTACTTACTTAGGTAGCTCCGGGTGTATACACCACTTATTGGGCGTAGGTGACCAAGGTAGGTGATAGAAATTGAAGTCTAGAGGCTCAGGAGCAGAAAAAAAGACTTTGCACTTACCTATGTCCACATATGGTCTGTATATGGAATATACGGTCCGTATATGGCACATACTGACTGTATGTGGTCTAAGTGGCCACAGATGCAAATCTTTTTGGATTATTTCAAAATCATTTCCTAGGTTTCCATGTAACGTACATACACTCCTATGATGTTTTTAGTCATTATTATGTTTGTTTATTCAAGATTTTTCTATTTTATTTGGAATTTGATTTCTAGGATTTTTTGTAATCTATAAATACCCTTTAGACTTTATTTAGTAGGATATGCTAGAGAGGCCCGTTAGGGCTGAGTTTACAAACATATTTTGATTTCAAGATTGACTTATGATCTTGGAATCTTATTATTCTTGGTTTGTTATTCAATTTAAGACTTTGTGATTTCTTTTTTCATTATTGTGAGATTGATTTTATAATTTTGTCTGTGGATTCCATGATTGATCTCATAACTATGAGCGGATAATTCCCTTAGCTAGGGTTGTTGAAACCCTGATGGATTAACAAAGTAGAGAAAGTGCCAAGTCATTCTAGATAAAGATTCTTGCATGTATTGTGATTTTCTTTAGTTTAATTAATTTCTTAGCGGAAGGCCTACGTTAAGAACCCGTTCGTATTCACTACTTGCTTCAAACCTTTTCCATCTAATAATTCCCGCATTCTCATCTAATTAACTTGAGGCCCAAAGGTAATAGTTAATCTGGGATCTAAGGCAAGGGTTAGTAAAGTGACGCTCTGAGACTCAAAAGGTAAAGAGTGAGATTTACTAACGAGTCCACAAGATAGTTGGTGATACATAACTTGTCAGATTCTACATGCAAGGTATTCAAATAGTTAGATAGTGCACGATAAATCTATGAGTTAAAAGCTAGGTGGAACACAAGTCTAGTGTTCGTCTTAGATTGTTTAAAACCAAAATCATCCAATTCTTGATACTTTTTGCTAGTTACTACAAATCCCCCCTTTTTACTTCTCTACACTACCTGGTGATTTCAATAAGTTCAAACAAGATATCTGACGTATTCCCTGTGGGATCAACACCAACCTATTTGGGTTACTATAGTTTGACAACGACCGTTTTATCCTTCTAAGTAGGGATAGTTTGGGTGTTATCAAAATTTTAATGCAGTTATCGGGGAATACAGTTGTAGATTGAGTAATTAGAATGGTTAAAGTTGTCAAGTTTTTCTTTTCTATTCTTCTTCGGGCATACGCTAGTATATGCCTACTTTTCTTGATATGACAACTTGTCCAGAGGAAGTATGGAGTGATGTAGATTCTTGATTATTGATCCTTATCCTTTTGATATAGTGCGGTATTGCAGGAGTGTGGCAGATATAGTGTGTGAAATCAAGGATAGCCTGTTGGAAACATTGACAGACCTTGTCCACAACAATCATGAGCTTATTTAAAAGGTTGATAAATTTGGCTTGGATATTTACCACTTACAAGTAGAGTTGAATGCAAAAGTTGCTGCGTGTAATGCCCAATAATTTAGTTATGGGTGGTATGAGACTGCAAAATTTCTGAGAAGTCAACTTGAGGAGTTAAATTGGAGAATTCTAAAATTGCTCATACTCTTATAGATAGTGTCACTCTTAAGGAGAGCATACTAGAGTTATATGGGGATGTAAGTAAGACTTCAATTCTTGAGTTGGGGCGTACTGAACCTCATTCAAAACATTTTCCACAGTGTATTTAGACAATCAAATCTTGATAGAGCCATTCGAACCTAAAGAAGAGCGCAAGAAGGAGGAACTGGATATGTCTATATTCTTGAATTTGCTACGCCAGAATAAAAGAATTACATTCCTCATATAAGGGCCAAGAAGTACGACATGCCACATCTATTTCTTGGGTCCTTTATTTTTACATCACCACCCTATGAGCATAATGGGAAATTATAAAAATAATTAGGGGTGATGAAATTGATGAAATTATACCACAAAAGGAGCAAGTTGATGAAATTGCAAAAAGAAAAGCTGCTAGGAGAAGAAAGAGAGAAGAAATGACATCAGAAGAAAGAAAGCAGTATGATATGAAGAAAGCTTCAAAAATATCTAGGAGAGATGAAGAGAGAAGAAGGAAGAAAGTAGAAGATGAAGTTACTAGTGCATATACTAGTTCCACCCCAGCTAGAGGTGCCGATTCAGACCTAGTTCGGGACGTGATCCCCCCTATTCCAAAGGATGAGTTTATGAGTACCCCCACCGCCATGGGGGTCAACATTGCAATAGGTGAGGACACTGGAGCCTCACCACATTTCATAAACGCCTCAGATGAATAAGAGGCAGTACAAGGATTTCCCTTTCTTTGTACTTTAATTTTTTGCATTTGAGGACAAAGCATGTATGTTTCTGTGAGGGGTGTACTTGTACTGCGGGGGTTGTTATTGTCGGTGTTTTTTTCCTCTCGTGTGCTATTTAGGAGAACCGACATATTTAGGATTGCATTTTCTTTTCTTAGATTGTGATGTAAATATCTATTTGTTAATGTTTATTTATAAAAATGTCTTTTATTTAGCACCTTGTTACTTATATGGATGATGAATGATATTGGCATAAGGCTATGAACATATTTGTGTGACTGTTTACTTCTGTTTTCTAGCATATGTGAGCAACCTTTAGTGAATCTGTAATTGGCATTAACATGTAAGATATGCATGACATATGATGGAAATCTTAAGAGCAGTAGAATGAGTTTGACTAAGTTGCCTGTGTGAGTGAGTATTTGTGTTAGTTCTTGCATAATGTAGTACCTAAAACTTGCCTGGTCATTGAAGCTGTTTTGTGGTTGATGAAATAATAAGTGATCGTAGGCCGCCTTGTACTTTTATTCCAATTAGCCAAAATAATTAACCCCACCAAAAAGATTTTTTCCATTTTTGAACCCTTCTTTGAGCTTGTAGTAATTTTTCTTCATCACCAATAACTCTAATTGACTCTCTTGTTAACATCTAACTCTGGCCCTGGTCCAATATTAGACATTGTGTACCTAAAATTAGGCAAAACACCTAAGTTGAGGGTAGCTATTGTTAAAATGTTAGCTGTCTAATGAAAAGTTGACATAGAGCTTAGTTTAAAACATCTGGTCTATTTACAACATTGTGCACCTTGACTGACTGCATCAGCATAAGTTAAGGGTGATTGATGCTTATATATATATATAAAGAGGGTATTATCGTAAAGTGTGAATAAATGAGAGATGGGTAAGTGAGATAGTAAAGCAGTGGCTGTTGTAGGTAGAATTCAAAAGCAAAGAGAGTTAAATCCCAGTGTTGAGTCACTTTTCCCTAAATCCTTCCTTACCTAGCCTGAAACCTCATCACAAGCCTAGAAAAAACCTTCTTGATTTTGGCAAATCAACTACAAAGGGGCGTTAGATGATAAGGGCAAGCCTATGTGTATGTGTACTATGCTCGTTACTTCTTTGATGAGTGTAAGAGTTTTGTTGTGTATCCATAAACTATAATAAGTGGTGGATTTTATTGACTGTGAGGGCAACTTGAGTTACACTTAGGTTGCTAGTCTCTATGGGATATGATATCCATGTTTGTGTGTGCTGAACTAAAATCAATGCCAATTATAGATCCTGATGTGTTGAGCCCATATAAGGGAGATAACATATGAATGGTTGTACAGAATCTGATTCAATAGTCGATTGCTTGTCATTATGTTATTCATGTATGTAATTTGGTGCTGAGCTGTCAAGAAATTATCTTAAGTTGAGGGTGTTGATGTTTCGGTTTTTAATGGAACTTTTTTTGCATCTTTTTCTTAGGAAAATTGAATGTTTTCAATCAATTGACGTTGTATTTAATACTAGATTTTAGTGTTTTCAGGTTAAGGAGTTAACCAAAGAAGAAACTGGAAAAAGCAGCAGAAAAAGGCCTTTGACAGGCAAACTGGCGGACCGTCAGACAAGCGATGGACCGCCGGGGTGATTGTCATACCAAAATAGAAAGAAGAAATTGAGTGGACTCTGCGATAGTCCAAGTGGCAGACCGTCAGCATACGACCACAGGCCGTTGAACCAGCGATGGACCACTGAGTGGGCTATCAACCCTTATCCAGAACATGGCATTCCAATCCTCTTAGTGATGGTTCACTCGATGGACCATCAGTCTACCGACGGGCCATCGATATGACTGTCAACTTGGATACGGATTTTTTTGAGTTTAAATTTTAAATACTCTGCACCTGGGAGCATATAAATACCCACTTTAGGTTTTATTTAGGTATATTTATAATATTTTACAAAGGGGAACATTATTGTAAGTAGTATTCTCTGAGGAACAGCTAGTATTAGGGATCTAAACATAGTATTCATGTTCTTCTTTTGAAGATTCAAGAACAAGTCTTTGATTTCTTATAAATATTTTCTGAATTTATTTATGAGAAAAACAATGACGTCTTCTTATTCTTCTATGGAAATATGTGGGTAAGCTTCCATAACTAGGGTTATGGGAGCCTTGATGTGAAAAGCTGATCGGTGTCGTGAGAATGTTTGATTTCCATGATTAACTAAAGTTTTATAAACCCTTTTTCACACTAATGACCTTTCTTGGTTGCAAACTTGAAGGGCGAGCCCAAGAACATCACTTGTTCGAATAAAAAAGTGTTTGTTGGGAAAAAAGATGTTTACATAGGGTCTGGAGGCTTTAACCTTTGGGTTAAGGGTTGATGCCTTAATGGGGTCAACCCACATGAGAGAATAGTTGGAAAAGTTAACGTATTTTTTAAGTTTGAGAGAATTAAAGGATAATCTACTTATTTAGGTTGAGAAACAAATAGGTAACTTATAGGATTCAATAACTCTTGCAATTGTAGTGATTAATTGGAAATTCAAAATAATTCACAACCCCAGCTGCTTGATCATCTTGGTAACCATAATTCTTGTTTGTCTATTCTCATTGAATTACTATTTACAATAAGAATCACTATCTGGAACACTTTCTATTACAAATAACATGATAAAATTTACAAATCTAAATCTCCCTTTTTATGAAAACCTTTGATCAACAGTCTAGTAACAACCACAATACTTAGTGAACACAATATTCTCTATGGGATTTGACCCCAACCTAGTTGTATTATATATTTAACAACAACCGTTTACTCTCTCGTAGGAGAGGTGTAATTTGGGTGTATCATCCTTCATTCGTTGTTCCTTTGGAAGGTTTGGGTATCTAAGATTCTCTATCTTATAAAAAGATCCAGTTGAGATTCTGGATTAGCAGGTTCGTTAGTTGCATACCAAGGATGTGGCCTTGATTAAGAATCTATAGAGGAACCATAAGGTGGAAGAGGCTACTTGGGAAGCGGACGAGGACATAAAGTCCAAGTATCTGCACTTATTTTCCAATTTGGATATTCGTGCTTAGGGTATGTTTTCTTCACAATGTCCTTATTTTCTGGTTTGATTAAAAGAACGATTAATTTTTTCCTTACATCTTTGTTAAAAGGTAAGAGTAGAGGCATCTAGGGGTGTAAATCATGCTTGTACTACCTTGTCCGTTATTCGTGGATGAATGATCCTAGTGGGGGAGACTGAAAGACCCTGGGTTTTGATCCTTAAAAATTTCCTAGGTTTTGGATTTTCTGGACATTATACAACTCACCATACTGGTCATATAGTGAGGGTACATGTTAGGTAACCCAATCGTATGTTGTCTAGTGATAGATAGTGTTGGGTGATTGAGTTCTTGGAATAGGTACGAATTGGGTGGGTACGAGTCGTATTGTAAGTTATGGGTCATAGGGTTGGGTTTTCCTTCACTTAATTTGAAACTTAGTAACTTAACTTGGATCTGAGTACGAGTGGCTCACAATGAGTTGTGAGATAGGGTACGAGTGGTAAAGTCCAACACGTATGTTGGACAGTGTCAACCTTTTTTGATTCTTCCTAAGGAATGATTTATGGGTACCAATCGTATGATTGGGTATGGGTGGGACTTTGGATTAGTATGTTGGTCAATGTGGGGGTTGAGATTCTTCTAGGGGTATGAGTGATGGGTACCACTCATACCCTAGGGTATGGTTAGGGAGGGTTGGTCGTACCCTCATGCGGGAATTTTATGTAGTCTAAGTTGGGGGTAATCTGGACATTTCCTTTTATAAATCCTTGGGACTCCATGACTTAAAACCATATTTTGGGGCTTCATTTAACCTATTTACAATCACTCAAACACTATTAAACACTCTCAAATCTCTCTAGACTCTTGGGGTAAGTAAAAACTCGGGTTTCCTTCAAGGTAGTCAATTGCGGCTCATAGAGGTGATTTCTTCTCATCTTCTTCTCAATATAAGGCAAGTTACTCCTACCTCTTTGTTAGTTCAACTAAAGGTATGTTTTATGAATTGTTTTCATGGCATAATTGTGGTATGGTTTTGGGTTCTGAATATATGTTGGGGGTTTTGGTTATAAATAGTCGGTTATGGTTTTCCCATTTCTTTTACTTATGATTTTCATATTATAATGATGGTTTGAACTTTTGGTTGCATGATAATGGTTAATTGGTACTTGATTTTGGCTACGGAAATACTATACCCATAACATGTTTGATAAAATGCCCATGAGAATGTTTTTACTATATTGTTGGACTTTAATGGAACTATTGCATTGTACAACTTGGTAATGGAACCCTAAATGGTATAAATAGTTTAAATAGTTTGGAATGATTAAATGGTAAGGTCTTGGTGGTCATGGTTATGGTTTAATTGAACATCCTTGTGAGGTACAAGGGAATCCCCCAAGCAAGCATAATTAATGAACATCCTTGTGGAGTACATTGGAATCCCCCAAGCAACTAAATATTGTAGTCTATGCGTGAGTGGGAATCCCTTCTTCTCTACAAGGTTGGCTAAGGAAATTACTTTCAAGCTATTGTCGATATGACGATACCACTTATAATAGCCTTGATTACTAATGAATGGAATTAGAGAAATAGTTATGTGATAATGGTTTTAATTAGGCAATAATGGGGGGGTGGGGTGTGATAGCTAACTGTAAAGGTGTGTGTCCAATGGATGGACACTGGAAACTCATATTTGCCGATATGAGAATTGGTCATGGAGACCATATATGATACTTACGGGTACACAGGAATCCCCTAAGTTACACTTGTATATATGTATCATTGAAAGCGAAGGGTACTTGGGAATCCCCTACTCTTATGGTATCTCTGGTTCATGCATCTACATGCACTGGGACCCATTCAAGGGGTTACACTGGACCCATATAGCGCATGGGTGGTTCTAGGACGATTAATCTATGCATATCTAGGTTAATTATTTTAAAGGCATGCTAAACCCGATTCCCTTTCCCAGTTGGATTTTTTTCTTATATATATATATATATGTATGGTTGTGAATTCATATGGTTGCTTGCTTGGTTTTAAAGGTCGGTATTATTATATCCTTATTTTGAGTACTTGCTAGTGTTCACCTACTAACCCATCTTTGAGCGGCTGTATCCCCATGCGATGCAGGATCCGACTATTCTACTCTTCCTGCCTAGTGACTGAATTTGGTATCAGCTATTAGATTAAAGTGGTAAGATTCCTTACTCTAGAAGGCTCCATTTCATATCATGGATGTCATTACATACTTTGGTTATATCATGAACATTAGTTTACCTATGGTTGGGGTTATGTCCTAACCGGATATTGTTTTACTTTTGGTTAGAGGCTTTGTGGAACTACTATTGGTTGGTATGGGTAGTGTCGGTAGAGGTGTCAGCCTTAGTAATTGCATTGGTATTGGGGCTGATACCGTTTGACTATATTTTTGATTGATCGATCCTATTATGTTATGGACTCGTACTTAGTTATTGTTTTGGTTTTAGTTACGATTGTTTGTTAGTACTAGGTGGTTGGACTTGCTTGGGTTGGTCACGGTCATGGACTTATCCCAAAGTCTAGAACTATACAAAACACTATCTTGAGTATATGTTCAGAATTCATCCGCCTTAGGGTATATGTTTGTTGGTTGGGTTAGGTATCGGGGGTGGCCTTCGATCCTAGTTGGACTTGAGATACCCATTACGATAATGACCTGCATCTGGTTGTACCACCTTAGGGGCTCGAGGATGACTAGAGGGAATTGGTGAAACTCCAGAAGGGCATCATGAACGGACGCCTAGATTGGGTCTGGACCTCATAAGTAGAACGAGTCCCATTAGCGTTATCCACAGGTGGGACAGAGGAGTTTTCATGAGCATCAAATCATCGATGATGCATGATATGAAAAACGAACAAACAAGAATTAGAGAAGAATTCAAGAGCTTAGACTCTTTAGCTAGAAAATAGAACACAAGAAAGAGAAATATTCCTAAATGTCTCGTAGCCTCTCCCTTATGAGTATGGCACGCTACACACCCTTAAAAGAGACTCTACTCAAACGACTTTATGGACTCTTAAGTGACCATAAACCTAGGGCTCTGATACCAATCTGATATGACTCGAACCAGGGCCTAGTCGTGTTAGGCATCTGAAGTCTAACCCGGATTGGAGATCGCCCCCAATACCCAACCATAACCACCCTGTACCCTAAATCGAATAAATTCAGAACATAGAACAAGTTAGGACAATTATAATTGAAAGACATTCAATAAAGTTCAACACCATTACCATCTAAATGTCCAACTAAACATCCAACCGGTGTCAACCTCAATACCAATACCAATGCCAAGGTTGACACCAATACCGACACCGCACATGCCCTTAGTAATCACACAAAGCTTATAGTCAAAATCAAAACAACATTTGATTAGGACATGGCCCCGACCAAAGCTAGAACCAAAGTCCATGAAATAAAAAAAAGCAAGTAAAGATATCCATAACATGAAATGGAGTCTTCCAGAGTATGGAAGCTCACCACTTCAGTCTAACCTGAATGTTTCCCCGAATCTAAGTCATTGAGAAGGAGTAGTGTGGCTGGTTCTTACATCGCGTGGGGATACCGTGATTAGAGATGGGTTAGCGGGTGAACACTAGCATGTACTCAAGAATAAGGATAAAATAATACCATTATTAAAAATAAAAGTAAATAACCTTATACAATCACATACATACATATATATACCATGCCAGGGCAGGGAACCAGATTTAGAATGCATTGAAAACCTTTAACCTGGGTTGTATAGATTTACCATCCTAAAACCACTCACGGTCTATATGGTCCCAGTATTACCCCCTGAACAGGCTCATTACGTGTAGCTGCACGAACCAGAGATATCATAGAGCCCGGAGATTCCCGTGTAACCTTCACCTCCCATGATACTTATATACAAGTATATCTTAGGGGATTCTCATGTACCCCACAAGTATATGGTCACCATGACCAAACCTCATGTTGGAAAACATGGGTTTCCAGTGTTCGTCCATCGAGCTCACACTTTCACGGTTAACTATCACAACCTTCCATTATTGCCCAATTAAAACCTTTAGCACATAAATAAACCACCAATTCCATAAGTCAAGTGTCAAGGCATTATAAAGTGGTACCGTTATACTACCTATATCTTACAAGAAATGTCAGTAGCCAACACTTTGGGGATTTCCATGTACCATTCAAGATTTCCAATTTAACCAAATCCATGGCCACCAAGGCCTTTCAAAACTATTTAAAACTATTTAACCGATTTATATTCCATTACCACATTATGCAATGCAAAGTTTTCAATAATAGTCAAAGTTTGTGATAAAATCATTCTCATAGACATTTTAACAAACATGTTGAGGGCACAAGATTTCCAAAATCAAAACTAAGTATCAATTGACCACTCCCACACAACCATATGTTCAAACCATAATTATATCATGAAAACAATAAAAAAAACATGAGAAAACATTATCCAACCATGAATAACCAAGACACAAGCATATACTTACAAACCCAAAATAATACCACAATAATTCCATGAAAATCATTCATGAGGAGTAAAATGCCTTAGACAACAAGGAAGATGGAGAAAAACCACCCTTTAGAGCCTTAATTGATTGCCTTGAAGAAAACCCTAGCCTTTCTTGAACATAGATCTTGAGAGAGATTTGAGAGTGTTTAGAGAATATTTAATTGTGAATAATATGTTAAGGGAGCCTCTAAAGGTGTTTGATATTGGGAGTATTTATGCACTTAGTGTTACTATTTGTGTGCTTTATGTGTGATAATAATGTAAACAAGCATATAAGTGTTCAAGGATGTGATTACAATGGTTAAAAGTGTTTTCAAACAAGTTTGTACTTAATTGAGTCATTTAGAGTTCAATTGAGGAAACTAGTTTTACTAGCTTGAGCAAGTTGTGTGTCTAGTTGATTTCGTTTGATTATAATGCGTTAAAGCAGTTACAAATGGTTTAAATGTGTAATTATGAGTGGAATAACTTGTTGATAATATCCAAGTTTCAATTGGATTAAGTTAAGAGTCGGAACATAAAGTTGAAGATCATGGAAACTAGCCTAGTCTTAGCCCTAGTTTTGATTCACCGATATGGATATTGTGTTGTTATTGTCACTAATTCATGGTGTGTGATTATGTAGGAATCTTTGTGAGCTGATTATGATGATATGGATGATATAAAGGACGGAAATAAATTGGAATTGCACTATAAAACAAGGGATGAAAGATTGGACGATAAAGACTTAAACAAAATTTTGGATGCAAGTTCCAATGAACAAAACACGACATATGTGCGGTGCATCACTTTTGCAACGCTATAGGCAACACTCTGTACTAGTTATTCAATAAAATAGGTGAGGCAGTGTGTCACCTTTTCCATGAAATAAGATAGGCGACACGTTGGTTATTTCACCTACAACCAAAATGCAATTCTTGACCTACATGGATTAGGCTTGCATCTTATACTATAAATACATACTTTGCACATTATTTATTCATTCTTGGACAATATTGGACATTTTGGAGTATTGAGAGGCTGCTGTAACTTCTTTTTAGTTTTTTTTAATTACTTTAATTTAGTTCATTCATGTCCTTAGTTGTTAATTACAATCTTGTGATTACGATTATGACTATGTGTGGCTAAACGCCCCCTTTCCAGGGTTAAAGCCAAGAACATGAGTACTATTATTTTGAATTAAGTTTGTTTGATTTGCTTATCATTATTGGTTGCCTGTTCATTCTTATTTTAACTATTTTAAGGCTTGATCACCCTTAGCATACATCTATTGTCAACCTTGTGATCTCAGGAGAGAGAATAAGGAGATAAAACGTGGGGAATGAACAAAGTATAGTTTGTATTCTTTTATAAAATAAGGAATACAAATTAGCATCTAGGACATGGATGTACTTAGAGGCCTTACTTGATTCACACGTAGGATGATAGCTTAAAGAACTTAATTGGATTATTACAACCTCTCTCAATGATATAGTTGTAATGTCCAAATTTGGTAAATGGTTAGAGGTCGGGAGACCATGATTATGCGATTAACCCTATGAATCAACAACCAAGATAAAAAAGTTAACTAAGAAAGTTAAATAACGCAGTATGCTTGTTCGAAGTGCTTTAACCCTGGGCTTTTCCCCTATTGATTTTCTCAAGACCTTTATTTTACACATTGTTTACCTTACCTTAGTTTATAAATATTCAAAACTCTCTTTTGGTTACTTTTGCATCAAGTGAATCTATATTGTGAACTAAAAACAAATTGTTATTAGAACATGTACTGATGGGATCGATATTCGGCTTTCTTGAAGGCCAGTATATTACTTAGTAACCACGTACACTTGCATGGGTGCTGTCAAGTTTTTGGCACCGTTGTCGGGGACTTGTAATTTTTTAACTGTTTTATTTTTAGTTTACTTTTAGATTTCTTTGGTGTTTTTATGATTGGTCTTAGTTGAGAATTTGTAGGAAACAAGTTTACAAAGTAGTAAGATGGCAAGGGATTAGGACTTGTTGAGCTAAGGTCCAAACCTGAGCAACTTTTCCATCAACGAAGGAGAGAAGCAATCCCTCTTCCCCATATTTCTCAAATCGCAAAAGATTAAGAAAATCCTACTCTAATTACTGAAGAACAAGCAGCCCGCAGGACAATCAGATAAATATCAATCCCACTTCCAATAAAGTTGACCTCCCCATTTCAGAAGCCAGAAATTGGAGGCAATTTTGAGCTAAAGCAGAATATGGTACATCTTTTAATTAGCAGTGAATAGTTCACAGGTCTTTCACATGAAGATCCAAAGGTTTACTTGCAAAAGTTTCTTGAAATCAGTGACATATTCATCCCTACAGGTGTGAATG
This sequence comes from Capsicum baccatum var. pendulum, assembly GCA_030864225.1. Lineage (NCBI taxonomy): Eukaryota > Viridiplantae > Streptophyta > Magnoliopsida > Solanales > Solanaceae > Capsicum > Capsicum baccatum. Next base: position 171,623,899 of record CM061550.1, read on the forward strand.
CAGACTATGTGAGGATAATATTATTCCCTTTTCATTATTACCGAAAGCAAAAAAGTGGTTGAGTGCGGATCTGGCAAATTTAATCATATTATGGGATGACATGGAATGAAAATCCTCATCAGGTTTTTCCTGTCTGGCATGACTGTAAGATTTTGCAGTGAGATAATGTGCTTCAAACAGAAGTCAGATGAGAATCTATACCATGCTTGAGAGCATTTCAAGGCACTTCTTCAGGATTGTCCACACTTGCAACAGTCCAATGAGGTATTGTCTCTTACTTTTGTAGAGGCTCTTGATCAAAATACAAAAATATTGCTAGATTCAGCTGCAGGTGGTCAAGATCTTGAGATGACATATGACGAGTTGTATACTTTATTGAACCGCATAGCTCAATGGAATCCTGAGTGACATTCAAATTCTATAAGTGCAACAAAAAACTATAGGGGTATTGGAGGTTGATCAATTTACTACCATATCTGCTCAGATCTCTGTATTGCAAAATCAAACAAGCAGTCTAAAGTTGAGAGTAGCACAGCTTACAGCAACAGTCAATTCAATCCAACAAGCTGCAGGTTGGTGCAAAGTTTGTGGTAACAATGGCCATTCAACAACTATGTGTGCTGAAAATCCAGAATCGATAATGTATGTGGGTAGTGTTCAAAGACCTAATTATGGTAATACTTACAACATAAAGTGAAGGAATCATCCACCAATTCAAACATGGAATGCCCTACAGAAATAGGCTTCACCCAATCAGTCAACTAGCAATGTGGAGGAGACGATGAAACAACTTTTAGCTGGTCAAGCATAAATGGTTATAGACATAAAAAGTCAATAGGCAGAATTAAAGAATTAACAAGCGGCCACAAGAAGCTTAGAGTTGCAATTGGGGAAGTTACAACAAACACTGAATACTAGGCCTCAAGTTGGTTTACCAGTAGATATGGAAAATCCAAAATAAGTAATGGCAATCACTTTAAGGAGTGGTAAAGAGCTCAATGAAGAACCTCCAAAGGCAACTAAGGAGGTAGATGCAAATTTGACTTTCCCACTAGTATCCAAAAAGGTTGTTAAAAATTCGAGAAAGTCTGAGTACTCAAAATAAAAAATTGCTATAAAAGTGGAGCAATAGATACCACCATTTGTTTTCCCTCACAAGCATAGAAAATCAAAGGAGGATGCATATTTTAAGAAGTTCTTTGACATATTCAAAGAGCTTCACATTAACCTTCCTTTGTTAGGTGATTTACAGAGTATGCCAAAGTAAGCTAATTACTTGAAAGATGTAGTTGTAAATAAGGTAAAGCTGCAGGATGTGGAGGTGGTACCACTCACTGAGTAGTGTATCTCAGTGGTAACATAGAAGATTCCCAAGAAGCTTAAGGACCTAGGGAAGTTCACTCCCCTCATTCAAATTGGGAATAGTGAGGTGGTCTATGCCTTGAGTGATTTAGAGGTAAGTGTCAACTTGATGCCCCTATCTTTGTTCAATATATTGGGATTAGGTAAGCCTAGACCGAGCTCGGTGCTACTGCAGTTGGCAAATAGGAGCATAGCCCATCCCAAAGGAGTGATAGAGAATGTCCTCATAAAGGTTAGTAAATTTATTATTTCTATTGACTTTATTATTCTAAATTTTTACACACATGCACAAGTATCAATTATCTTAGGACATCTATTCTTAGCAACCGGAGGAACGTTGATTGATGTGAGAACGGGCATACTCACAATGAGGTTGGAGGATGAAGATGCGATATTTAAAGTTTATAAACCGCTAAACAAACTATCCTATTCTAAAAACTTGTGCATGATCACTATTAAAAGGGATGAGTATGGGGTGGTTAGTCTGCCAAAGACCTCTCCGGACACCCTCATTGAGCTGCCTAAGCCACAACTAACATAGCCCGACATAATGCAAATTGATGAGCCTGAAAAGGCTAAAGTTGAAAAATTTATTTCCCTTGAGAGTTCACACATAAGAGGGGTGAAAAGAATAATAAGATGGAGACCAAGTGTGATAAAAAGAAGAAAAGAGAATAGCTAAGTCATAGTTGGGTCATCCCTCGATAGTAAATTAGGCACTTCTTGAGAGGCAACATAAGTTAAGTAGGTATATTTTCTTTTTAGTTTTTGTTTTTATTTCACGTAATTTTTTGTTTTTATTGAGTCATAGGTTGATGGGAAGTCTGAGTACCAAAAATCTGAGCTAAGGAGCATGGGAAGACTAAGTGTGGGGTCCCCAGACCCTCTTGATATTTAAAGATGCTACTAGATAGTCCTAGAAGCCTTGGGGAGTATTTATATCTCTACTTTTAAGTATACTTTGGTGACAAAGTAGATTTTTAAGTGTGCGGTGGGGAATTTTCCTTTTTAGGGTCAATTTTTAAGTGAGATATTCTTATTGGTGCTATAGTTGATTGGGTGATGCAATTGATTTAGTTGGGAAAATCATGTTGATTGAGTGAATGATTGTGTGCTTTATGTGTTATAATGGTTTTAACAAGTGTAAAAGTCTTCAAGGACTTGATTACAATGGTTAAAAGTGTTTTCAAACAAGTTTGTACTTAATTGAGTCATTTAGAGTTCAATCGAGGAAACTAGTTTTACTAGCTTGAGCTAGTTGTGTGTCTAGGTGGTTTTATTTGATTCTAATGTGTTAAAGGAGTTACAAATGGTTTAAATGTGTAATTATGAGTGGAATAACTTACTGGTAATGTGCAAGGTTCAATCAGATTAAGTTAAGAGTCAGAACATAAAGTTGAAGATCATGGAAACTAGCCTAGTCTTAGCTCTTGTTTTGATTCATCGTTATAGATATTGTGTTAATATTGTATCTAATTTGTGGTGTGTGATTATGTAGGAAACTTTTTGAGATGATTATGGTGATATGGATGATATAAAGGCTGGAAATCAATTGGAATTACACCATAAAACAAGGGATGAAAGATTGGACGATAAAGACTTACAAAATTTTGGAAGCAATTTCTAATGAACAAACACGATATATGTGCAGTGCATCACTTTTGCAATGCTATAGGCAATGCCCTACACTATTTATTCCATAAAATAGGTGAGGCAGTGTGTCACCTTTTCCATGAAATAAGAGAGGTGACACATTGGCTATTTCACTCATGGCCAAAATGCAATTCTTGACCTACACGGATTAGACTTGCATTTTATACTATAAATAGATGCTGTACACGCTATTTATTCAATCTTGGACAATCTTGGACGTATTGGCGGATTGAGAGGCTCTTAGAACTTCTTTTAAGTTTTTTTTAATTATTTTAATTTTGTCATTCATGTCTTTCATTGTTAAATACAATCTTACGATTATGACTATGCGTGGTTAAACGCCTACTTTTTGGGGTTAAAGCCAAGAACAAGAGTACTATTATTTTGAATTAATTTTGTTTGATTTGCTTATCATTATTGGTCATGTGTTCTTTCTTGTTTTAACTATTTTGAGGCTTGATCACCCTTAGAATACATCTATTGTCAACCTTGTGATCTCGGGAGAGGGAATTGGAAGATAGAACATGGGGAATGAACAAAGTATGGTTTGTATTCTTTTATGAAATAAGGAATTCAAATTAGCGTCTAGGACAGGGATGTACTTAAAGGCCTTATTGATTCACACATAGGATGAGAGCTTAAAGAACTTAATTGGATTATTACATCCCCTCTCAATGATGTAGTTGTAATGTTCAAATTAGGTAAACGGTTAGAGGTCGGGACACCCCGATTATCCGATTAACCCTATGAATCAACAACCAAGATAATCAAGTTAATGAACAAAGTTCAGTAACGTAGTATGTTTGTTTAAAGTTCTTTAACCCTGGGATTTTCCCCTATTGATTGTCTCAAGACCTTTATCTTACACATTGTTTACTTTGCTTAGTTTACAAATATTTAAAACTCTATTTTGGTTACTCTTGTATCAAGTGAATCAAAATTGTGAACTAAAAACTCATAGTTATTAGAACGAGTCCCTGTGGGATTGATATTCGGCTTTTTTAAATATCATTATTTTACTTAGTAGACCATGTACACTTGTGTGTGCGCTTGGGTGCTGTCAGTGTTATAGGTCGTGGGGTCAAAAGGAGTTATTTGGGGAAATGTCCATAATAACCCAACTTAAACTGTAAAAATTTCTGCAGTTCCGTACGATTTGGACCCCTCACTCGTACCCACATCATACTAGTAATAGCTTCTACTCAAACCCTGATTAGAAAGTTGGACATTATATTTTGTCCGACATATGAATCCTTAGGCTAACTCATACCCTAACCATATGACTAGTACCACTCAAGTCGTACCCTATGAAGAAATATCTTGGCTAGACACTAGACAGCATATAGAAGAACACTATACCCCTCACATCATGTACATACAACTTGTATGGAGTCTTCTTGTACCAAGAATAGAACTTGGCCAACATCTCACTGACCAATATCCGACTAGGATCCCTTGACCCATACCCATACTATATGACTAGCATAGTGAGTTATATGATCAACAGAAGGCTCAAACTTACAAAATTTTTGCAAGGGTCAGACTTAGGGAGTTTCACCTAGAATGATATAATTATGTTTACATGCATATGAATGTGTGCATTGATTTTGAATGGTTTGAACTGTTGATCTTGGCATTACTTTATCCCTTCTCTGAGTTACATGCCAGTGCTCACTTAGCTAACCTTATTTGGATGCTATATCCCCACATGATGCAAGGAACAAAGAAACTTTTACTTTTCCTGTGCAGTGATGGGTTTCTAGGTTATCAGCAGTCAACTTTGAAGTGGTGAACTTCCATTCTTCGAAAGAGCTATCATTTTAAAGTCTTGTTTTATTCATGTCTTAGGCTACTTCTATTGAATTCTTTTGGCTATCATCGGGGTCATGTCCTGACTTAGGTAGATGTTGGTTTTATTTTAGAGGTTTTGTGGAATATTGTGGATTTTGGATAGTTGTTGTAATTCCTAGATTTCTTTCTAAATTAGTTGATTTACGCTATTTTGTTATATGTTAAAGAATCAATTCTATCTTATTTTATGTTTGAAACTCATCCACTGCTAGTTGGGTTGTGTTTTGTTTGACTAGGCAAAGGGGGTGATCTTCGATCCTCGGTGGACTTGAAATATCAGTCATGGTCAAGCCTTGGTTCGAGTTGTGACAAGCTTGGTATCATATCCTAGGTTTATAGTCAATTGAGTGTCCACAAAGCCGTGTCCAATATAGTCTCTTTTATGGGTATGTAGCTCGCCACACTTATAAGAGATAGTCTACAAAGCATTTAGGAACGATTTATTTTCTTGTTGTTCTATTTTAAGCTATAGAGTCTAAGGTCTTCAAATTCCCTTTAATTTTATTTGTTCGAATTTAAGATCATACCTCTTTAAAGATTTGATGCTCGTGGAAACTCTTCTGTTCTATTTGAGGACAATGAGGCTGGAACTCACTCTACTTATGGGGTACATACTCTGTCTAGGGTACCTAGTTCTGATTACTCTCATGGAGTTCCATTGGTTCTTACCAAGCCTCCTTGGGCTCCTAAGGTTGATGATGTTTATGCCCTACTGCCCTAAGAATATATTTCCAATGATGAGTTTTATTGATCTATTTATCTGCTGACTCATTGGTGACTTATTAGTCTCTTCAACCTGATCATTTTGGTTCCATTGCTCCATATTATGAGGTCACTAGAGTTGGACAGTTCATGAGGCCGAATCCTCTGACCTTTATTGGATCTAAGGATAAGGAGGATTTTTAAGGTTTTTTGGATGAGATTAAGAAGATAATTAAGAGGATGCATGCTTCTGACTCCAAAGGTGTAGAGTTTACCACATATTAGTAGTATAAGGAGTGGGACCAGTTGAGAGGGAATGATCCTAAGCCAACTATGTGGGATGATTTTTCTAGTGCCTTTTTAATCTTTTATTTCCTTAGGAGTTGAGGGAAGCAAATTCAAAAGTTTGTAAATTCAAGGCAGGATAGGATGACGGTAAAGGAATATGCTTTAAAGTTCCATCATTTTTCTCACTATGCTCTGGAGTTGGTGTTTAGCACGAGGGATAGAATGAGAAAGTTTATTTTGGGTTTGTCTTGGGACTTAGTTCTGGAGTGCAAGGATTCAATGCTAAATAATGATATGGATATCTTTAGACTTGTGGTTTATATGCAATAAATAGAGGATGAAAAGAAAAAGCAAGAAAAAATTTGGGAGAGACATAATAAAAGGTTCATCTATTTAGAGTAGGGTGGAGGATAGTAGAATAATAGTAGACATGTTAAACTGTGGATCAAGAAGAAGAATTAGAGAAGTTCTAACTCCTATTTAACAACAAGTGCTCCTTTTCCAAAGTTATTTAGTGATCGTCGTATCTAGACTAGTGTTATTCCTAGGGCACAAGGTGTTCAGCCTTAGGCAAGTAGATCCTAGTCAAACCCATCTTATTCTCTTTGTTATTTTTGTGAACAAATTCATTATGGTCAGTGTGAGGAGGAAAGAAATCAATGTTATAAGTTTGGTTAGCTTGGTCATATGTAGGACAAATGTCCTTCAAGCCATGTTGCTACTAGAGCTAATAAGGTTCTGATTCTACTTTTTCAGCTTCTGTACCCAAGGGTGCTATTCTGGCTCTGACACTGGTCAGAATTATCTTTATCCTCTTGACACCTGTTCTGATCCAAGGTATCTCCTAATGTTGTTACTAGTATGTTATAGCTCTTCTCTTGAGATGTATATTTTTTGCTTGGTCCTGGGTCTATCCTATCTTATATGACCCCTTATATTGCTATTCATTTTGGTTTCAGTCCTGAGTGCATTTTTGATCCCTTCTTTGTGTCTATCCCGGTGGATGATTCTGTTGTGGCTAGAAGAGTCTATAGGGGTTGTGAGGTATCTATCTATGGTAGGGAGACCTTGGTGGATCTGATAGAGTTGAATATGGTAGACTTTGATGTTATTTTGGGATGGATTGTCTCCATTCATGCTATCTTTCTCTAGATTTAGGACCTGTAGGGTCAGTTTTTGATTTCTGAATGAACTAGTAATTTGGTGGGGAGGGAGTTCTTGAGTACCTAAGGGATGATTTATTTCTTATCTTAGAGCTAGAAATAGATTTACCAGGGGTGTCTATACCATCCAGTTTAGGTTAAAGACTATAGTTTTGAGGTTTCTTCTTTACAATTTGTTTTAGTGGTTAACGAATTTCCTGAGGCGTTTCCCGATGACCTTCTGGTATTCCTCCTGATAGGAAAATGGACTTAGGGATTGATTTTTTATCAGATACCCATCCTATCTCTATCCCTCCATATAAAATAGCTTTGACTGAGTTGAAAGAACTTAAGGAGCAATTAAAGGATCTTCTTGATAAGGGTTACATCCATCCTAGTGTGTTCTCATGGGGTGCTCCTATGCTTTTTGTGCGTTATAAGGATAGCTGCCTTCGGATGTGCATAGATTATCATCAGTTGAATAAGGTGATGTGAAGAATAAGTATCCTCTTCCTATGATAAATAATCTCCTTGACTAGTTTCAGGGTGCTAAATACTTTTCTAAGATTGATCTTTGGTATAGTTATCATCAGTTAAAATTAGGTGAATATCCCTAAGACTGCCTTGCAAACCTGATATGGTCATTATGAGTTTCTGCTGATGTCATTTGGGTTGACTAATGCTCTGACTACATTTATGCACTTGATGAATCAGGTATTCAAACAGTTTTTGTTTTTGTTTATGATTGTGTTTACTGATGATATTATTGGGTATTCAAACAGTTCTTACATTTGTTTGTGATTGTGTTTACTGATGATATCTTGGTATATTCTAAGAGTGAGGAGGACTATGCCAATTACCTTCAAGTAATATTACAGACTTTTAAGGATTAATGGTTGTATGGCAAGTTTTAAAAGTGTGAGTTTTGGTTGAATGTTGTGACCTTTTTGGGTCATGTTATTTCTGTTGAAGGGTTCATGGCGGATCCATAGAAAGTTGAGCCGGTTAAGAAGTGGCCTAGACCCACAACTCCAACTGCTATTCAGAGCTTCGTGGGTTTAGTCAGTATTATCGGAGATTTATGGAGAGTTTCTCTGTGATTCCTGCTCTGTTGACTAAGTTGACTAAAAAAAGATGAAGTTTCTTCGGTCCGATGCTTGCAAGGTTAGTTTTGAAAAGCTAAAGGACAAGTTGACTTTTACACCAGTTTTGACCCAACCCTAGGGTACTGATGGGTTTATTGTTTACTGTGATACATCCCGTGTAGGACCGGGTTGTGTGCTGATGCAATATGGTAAGGTTGTCGCTTGTGCTTCTAGGCAGTTGAAAGTTCATGAAAGGAATTATTTGACTCATGATTTGGAATTATGAGATGTAGGTTTTGCTTTACAGGCTTGGAGCCATCACTTGTATAGGGTGCATATAGGTATCTTCTGAGATAGTAAAAGCTATGTTCACTCAGAAGGAGCTAAATCTCAGACATAGAAGATGGCTTGAATTGCTCAAGGACTATGATATGAGTCTTTATTATCACCGTGGTAAAGCTAATATAGTTTTTGATGCTCTTATTAGGTCATCTATGGGTAGCTTATCTCATGTGGATGCGGAGAAACAAGGATTGGTGAAGGACATTCACCGATTAGCTAATCTCAAAGTTTGTCTTTTGGTGTTTGGGGATAGAGGTGTGATAGTACAAGAGGTGGTAAAGTTATCTCTTGGAGCTGAAGTGAAGAAGAAACATGTCATAGATCCTATTATGATGTATATTAAGTATGATATGGGCCAACAAAAGGTTATGTCATTTGAGATTGGTGGAGATGGTATCTTGAGGTACCAAGGTAGATTATGCATCTCTGATATGGATAGTCTGTGAGAAAGGATTTTGACTGAGGTCACGAGTTGTGGTATATAGTTCATCCTAATTTAATGAAAATATAGCATGACTTGAAGGAGATATATTAGTGGAACAATATGATAAGGGATGTGGCAAATCTTGTGGCTAAGTATATGATGTGTCAGCAAGTGAAGGTTGAGCATTTGAGGCTGGGTGGTTTGTCTTAAGAGATTAAGTTGCTCGTATGGAAATGAAAAATGATTAACATAGATTTTATTACCGGTCTTCTATGGTCTCATAGTCAACATGATTCACTTTAGGTCATCGTGGATGGTTGCCTATGTCTGCTCACTTCTTGCCTGTAAGTGTGAATTACTTCAGTGAGGATTATGCTAAGTTATTTATTAAGGTGATTTTTAAATTCCATGGTGCATCGACATATATTATTTCTGACCAAGGTACGCAATTTTCTTCTCACTTTTGGTGGTAATTTCAGAAAGGTTTAGGGACTAAGGTGAACGTTAGCACTGCTTTTGCACCCTCAAATGGATGGACAAGCAGAGAGGATCATTTAGACTTTAGAAGATATACTGAGGGCATGTGATTGATTTTAGAGGTTGTTGGGTGGATCATTTGCCTTTCATAGAGTTTTTGTACTATAACAGTTATCACTCTAGTATTGAGATAGCTCTTTTCAAGGATCTTTATGGTAAGAGGTGAAGATCTCCTGTTGGGTGGTTTGAGGTTGATGAGACTTGGTTGTTTGATCCAAACTTGGTTCACCAACCCACAGAGAAGGTTAAGGTGATTGAGCATACGCTTAAGACCGCTTAAAGTTGCCAAAAGTCCTATATAGATGTAAGGCAGAGAGAGTTAGAGTTGATTTTGGTGATTGGGCGTTCTTGAAGGTGTCTCCTATGAAGGGAGTGATAAGGTTTGGAAAGAAGTGGAAACTCAGTCCCCGATATGTGGATCCATACTTGGTTTTAAGGAAAATGGGCAATATTGCGTATGAGTTGGATTTGCCTTCGAGGTTGGGTTCTATTCATCCAGTTTTTTATGTTTCAATGTTGAATAAGTGTATGGGTACTACTTCTTTGGTTTTGCATATTGAGAGTTGACATTTCAGACTTCTTATCTTATGAGGAAGTCTCGGTAGAGATTTTGGATAGGCAAGTTCGTCATTTGTGGACTAAGGATGTGGCTTCGGTAAAGGTTCTATGGAGGAATTAAAAGGTAGAAAAAGCCACTTGGGAAAACGAAGAGGACATGAAGTCCAAGAATTTATTCTTGTTCCCCGAGTTGGATAATTGTGCTTAAGGTATGTGATTTTTTTATCATCTTAATTTTCTGCCTTTGTTAAAGGAAATTATGGTTGTAGTTCTGTCGTATAATTGTGCTAATGGATACCTTGAGTCATTATTCTGGGACGAATGATCCTGTGGGAGGGGGGAGAATGTAATACCTTGGATTTTTTCCTCTAAAATATCTGATATTTTGGGAATCACTACCCAAGATACGACTTACCTTACAAGTTGGAAGGTGCCCTTACGGGTCGTAGGACTCAAAACGTAGCCTGACCAGTAAGGTTTGACTATGTTGCTTCCCTGACCACAACTCATACCTTACGAGTCATGAAAAAATTGTACGAGTCATGATGTTCCAGCCGTAGGGTGACCAGTGTGTTACCCAAAGTCCCTGTCTTGAGTACGATTGAGACTATACGAGTAGTAATATGCCTTCTATAGCAAACTAGCCCTTTAATTCTGTCCTGACTATGACTTAGCCCTACGAGTCGTAGGGTCATAATACGAGCCCTAAGGCAACCCGTAGTCACTGGAGATAATTTTTAGTGTTTTAATAAGGGCACTTTGGACATTTTCCTCTTTCCTCACTTAAGATCCATGGCTTAAAAATGCATTAGAGACCCTATTTTTAACACTTTAGAAATCAAATACATACTCTCTTCTCTCTCAAATCCCTAAGTCAAGAACACTAGAGTTTTTAAGAGTTTAGCAATTAGGGCTTCCAAGGGGTGATTTCTGTCCATAATTGTGATACTCTTAGGCATGTTACTCTTCCCCAAATCTTATTTTGTTAAGACACGTGTTTTAAATTGTTATTCATCTATTTTGGTGTCGGTATTGATGGTTTTGAACTTGTGGGGTACTTAGGAATGGTGAATAAAATAGGGGGCCACGGATTTCCCCAAATTGATAATTTTAGTTAATTAGAATTGGTATAATCTCAACCCAAACTAGTGAAAATGGTTTTCAATATGAGTATATGCACATTGAACTACTCTTGAATTATAGTAATTTCATAAAAATGCTAGTGAAACATGAACGGTTTGAAAGGACTTTATGGCTATGGATTGATTTCGAAATGGAACTTTAGAGTCCAGATGGCTAAACGATTGAGTCCCAAGTGGCTAAATATTTTGAAGTCCTATTGGCTGATGGGAAAGAGTCCCAGTTGGCTAAATAGGTCAGAGTCCTATTGGTTAGTGGTTAGAGTCCTATTGGCTATTTGGTATGGCATGATGACATTCACTTGCAAGCTATAGTCGGTATGACGATACCACTTGCTATTGCCGTAATGAATGACTCCTTGATTAAATGAATGGGTTATGTGCTAAATGTTTTAATTAGGCTTAAAGGGGGTTATGTAGTTCGCCGTGAAAGTGAAGGTCCCAAGATGACTAATACTGAAAACCCCATTTGCCGGCGTGGGTTCTAAATGACCGAGTGTTTGAGTCACCCTTATAATATGATTGATTATTTAAGTTCCTCTTGGTTCATATATACACACAATTATTCTCTGGTTCGTGCAACTACACACACTGGGGACTTTTAATAGGGGAGATAAACCCATATATCTCATATGTGCTTTTATTATGATGGTAGAATTACACAGTCTAGGGTAATGTCTTAAAGTTCATGCAAAGCCTCGTTCCCTATTTTGACATGATATATTTATATATGTACATACATATGATTGTGTTTATTGGTTTTGAATGGTTTTGAACTATTGATCATGGCATTACTTTATCCCTTCCCTGAGTTACATGCTAGCGCTCACCTCGTTAAATGTTTTCAAATGCTGTATCCCCACCCAATATAAGGAACGAAGACACTTCCACTTTTCCTGTGCGTGATAGGATTCTAGGTTATCAACAATCAGCTTTGAAGTACTGAACTTCCATTCTCCGGAAGAGCTATCATTTTAAAGTCCTATCTCATTCATGTCTTAGACCACTTATATTGGATTCTTTTGGCTATCATCGAGGGCATGTCTCAACTTAGGTAGATGCTGGGTTTGTTTTAGAGGCCTTACGAATTACTGTGTATGGGATGTTGTTGCAATTCCTAGATTTCTTTCTGAATTATTATGCTATCTTTTTATATGTTTGGAACTTAATGCTATCTTGTTATATGATCATAATTCATCCGCTACTAGTTGTGTTGTGTTCTGTTTGACTAGGCAAAGGCGGTGGTCTTTTGTCCTCGATGGACTTAAGATACCCATCATAGTCAGGTCTTAGTTTTTGTTGTCAAAGATTGACCCCAACATAGTTGGGCTACTGTATTTTGATAGTGACCGCTTTATCCTTCTAAGGAGGGGTAGGTTTGGGCGTTATCAGGGTATAGGGCAGAGTATGCATGTCAATAAACTTGGTGCGTGGGTGCAAAAGACTTAGTTTATCAATAAACTTAACAAGCCTAAGGAAAATCGTGGCATATAAGATTCAATTCGCCTTCCAATATCAAGGTTTGTTAGAGATGTCTAAGATGGGAGAAACTACATTATGATGAGCTCTGATAGAGCATTGATTTGACTATAATTGGTACTATTTTGTCAATTAAATATCCAAGAGATTTGTTGATGTGATCCTAAAATTTTGAGTTGTGTAATTATTGTCTGAGGAAATTTTTTTGCTAAGAACTAAGAAACGTGATTTGAAATTTTTTAAAATGTGTTTCTATGCTAAACTCAAGGTTTAGGTAAAGAATATAAGAATTGCCGATTTGGATAGTACTAGAACGTGATGTCTCATGTTGTTTTTAGTTTTCTATTATAACTTGGGCTTTACACCAAGTTAACTCTAGGAGGGATATACACCATTCCCGGTAGAGACAGGCTGATATTGGATATGGAAAGGGGATATAGTTCTAAATAAAGATAATTTATGGGTTATATACCTTGGGGTTCCGGAACACCTGTTTTTACCTAGCTACTTGCTAAAATATTTTATAGACAGGCTATCAATTCAAGAAAAAACTATCTTGTGAACAACATGTAGCTTATTTTCGTTGACTTTTGGCTTTTCGCAAGCCATAAGTTAGAATAAGCCAATCCATAAAAGTGCGTAAAGTTGTTTTGGCTTAAAAGAATTTAAAATAAGCCTATTCAAATAGGTTAGTTCTAGTTAGATAAAAATATTTATAATAAGAACCTTCAACTATTATTTGTTCCATTTCACATAGTGTATACACTTTCGAAACTTCATTTAGACCTACAATGGACCATTTTAATACCATTAAAATGCTTATTCTATTCGTAATTTGGGCTATTACCCCTCTTCAACGTGTCATTGTTTATTTTCGATACTTTTAGATTTTTCATAATCCTTATGTTACAGTGGATTCTTTGTATTTGTACTAACTAATGTTGTTCTTAATTTATTATAGGTTACATCCACTGATTTGATTAAAATAATAGCAAGTAGATGTATTGTATATACAAAGAATGTGATCTCTGTGTGTATGCAAAAGGACTAAACGAAATCAGTTGAGGACCAAATGACACATAACATATGATGTTGTTGATTGGCTGGTTGATATTGCTTACATATAGTTGATTTCTATTGTAAATGTATAAAGATGATGAGATTCTTCCCCTACTTGAAAGTAAAAATTGATGACTTGTTATTTTTTGAAGATGATCATCTTTTCAGTATACATAACAATGGATCCTTATGTGTGTGTATTTACAAATGGTTTGATTCTTTCATGTAAATATGGATAATTGGTCATCTTCTGAATATGATACTCTTCTTAGTCTCTTATTAGTGGACAATGAAATGATTTGTGCATGCATTATTTATACATTGATCATGTTTTCTTTGCAATGTTATGCATTATATGTTGGGACCGTGCTATGCACCTCATGCTTAGATATTGGGCACAATCATCAAGCATACACTTAGATATTTACCTTTTTATTGATTTATGTGTGCATTAGCCCACAAGATTTACCCCTCGAGTAAACGTTCTTGAAGACTTTTTAATTTTTATGCGAAGGAGGTTAAGAAGTTTCCATGCATGTGTTTCTTAAGTACTATTTTGCTTTATGTGATTCTACAAATACTTCAGATAAGGTGGTTACAAAGTTTTGGATGCATGTGCCGGTTGCTATATTGTTGTAGCCTATGTATTTTCACTTATTCAACTTTGAATATAGTCCTCATGCATTATTATATCTGCAGTGTAAATTGATTTATAAAAATGAATAAAATGTAATATTTGTTTATATAAAGAACAAAATCTCAAGTACACAAACATATATCTTATAACTTTCATGTTGGGATCGTGCTAGCACAGGCAAACACTATCTAGTAATATATATATTGACCTTTGCCAATGTTGGGTTGAGTGGTGATTGGACGCTCTCTTGTTCAATATCTCAAACATATCTTGATGTAAAAATCAAACACTACTGGACTATTTTTTACTCATTATTCTATTAGTTAGTTTTTTTATTTTTTTGTGTGATCAAAAAGAAAAACTTCGAAAAATTAAATAAATATGTACCTGTTAAATAGAATTTACTTGTGTGATCTAAATGATACAAGACATTGCCAAAGAAACTTTGGATAGGATACATATGATACTTGAGATGCTTGACGACTCCTTAGTGTTATTAAAAGATTCAACATGGATGAAGATTACCAATAAAGAGGGTCAAAGGACTTTGACGAGGTCGAAGGAGTGCAAAATGGGGCTCGAAAGCCCCTTTGAAGGGATATTCACCGAAGGCACTTTGGATCCGCCTTTGATCTACTCTAGCATTTCAAGAGTAGGTCAAAACAACCCCTAGTAGGCCTTTTCTTGCCATTGGGTAACTTTTGGGCCCTAAAGGTGAAATAATTAGCCTAAACTATAAATACTTGGGAGCTAGCTTATTTCCTTAGCTAGTTTTTGGATATTGATTGAGATGAAATTCTTTTAGAGAGTGTTTTGAGTGATTGAAAAATTCAATGTTGATATTTGTTTAGAAATGGTGGTTGTAAGGGAGCTTCGATTCCCTTGTGGTCAAAGAAAGAGTTAGGTGCTTGTTGGTAATCAACGAAGGAGGTCTTAGGGTTGAAATACTCTTTGGTTGCCCTTTTTGTTATCTTCTTTGTGACCATCTTTCTGTTATTATCATTCTATCCCTTTAACTTTCATTTTTTGCATTTAGATTCTTGTTCTCGTATATTGTCTTGAATCATTTAGTATTAGAGCCAAGCTTGATTTTGTTCTTACGAAGACAAACTTAGGTCTAGTCATTTAGAAATTAAAAAAATCACAAAAAAAGTTACTATCCAAGTTTTTGTTCTTAGGTCAAATTTTGAGTTTTTGACTTTTGAGTTTTCTTGTATTTGTAGTGTTACATTTGTGTTCCCTAACACTATTAGAGTCCAAATATCAAAATTTGAGCTAAATCAGAGTTATATTGAATCTTCTACTATCATTACAAGCTTGGGTTGAAGAAATTTGAATTGAATTTAAAATATGAAGATTTTGGTGAGGAATTTGAGGTAAATGATGTTTAGAATGAGTTTAGAAGGTTGAAAAGCGCCTAGGTTCAAAATCTCAACTCATTCCGAGCTAAGGAGATGTCACGACTAAAACTAAGGCTTGACTGGGTATCTCAAGTCCCACGTGGACCGGAGATCACCCCCTTCGCCTAACCGAACCAACACAACA
Source organism: Capsicum baccatum var. pendulum (assembly GCA_030864225.1). Classification (NCBI taxonomy): domain Eukaryota; kingdom Viridiplantae; phylum Streptophyta; class Magnoliopsida; order Solanales; family Solanaceae; genus Capsicum; species Capsicum baccatum. The sequence goes on from CM061550.1 coordinate 171,639,702, forward strand.
TCCCCAAATGTTGGATGAATTTCGAACATATACCAAGATTGCATATAATAGAATTAATGATAATTCATGATATGTCTATACCAACCACGGTAACCAGACAACCGCCAATCACCAAACAATCAACCAAACCACCCAAGTCCCCAGTAATCCGACAAAGCCTCTACAAAATTAAAAATCGTTAAAATGTAGGGACATGCCCCCGACAATAGCCAAGACCAATATCCGAAGAAATAATCAACTCATAAATAGGAACTATAATATGAACTAGGGTCTTCTGAAGGATGGAAGCTCACCACTTCAATCTGACTCTCTAGATGATCCTGAATTGAAGTCACTGAGCAGGAGATGTGGAAGTATGTCTAGTTCCTATATCGCGTGGTGATACAACATTCGAAGATAGTTAGAGGTTGGAGCACTAGCATGTAACTCAGGGATAGAGGAACAAAATAATGCCATGATAATAGTTCAAAACCAATACAACATTCAGTGCATAATATCATATGAGTATACATATACATATATAATACCACATGCTGGGGTAGGGAGCAAGGCATAGAATGAACTTCAAAAACCTTAACCTGGGATGTATAGCATAATTGTCATAAAACAAGGCACCCACGGGCTATAAGGGCCCAGTTCTCCCCTAGATGGAAGGGCCCAGTGAGAGTAGGCACATAAACTAGAGAATATCTATATACGTATATAACTTTATAGAGGAATATAACCTCACAACATGACATGACCCGAACCAGGGCCTTGTTGTAATAGGCCTCTCAAGTCGAACAAGGACCGGAGACCATTCCCGTTACCCAATCCAACCAACCAATATATACCCTGAGTTGGATAAATTTCAAACATATAAGAAGATAGCGTATTCGTACCAATCAAGAATCTGGGATAGGTCAACAACCATGAACAACCCAAGTAAGTCCAACCATCCGATACTAACCAACAACCATAACCAAAATGATATAATAACAAAGTTCCTATCCATAACATAACATTAATGGATGGAAAAATCATTATAAAGTAAAATAGTATCATCCCAATACCAATACCGATACTAAGGTTAACACCATTACCAACAACGCCCATTCCAACCCATAGTAGTTCCACAAAGCCTCTAACTAAAGGAAGAACAATATCCGATTGGGACATACCCCTAAACATAGCATTAACCAATATCCATAACATAACCAAAGTATGTAAAGACATCCATGATATGAAATGGAGCCTTCCAGATTATGGAAAATCACTACTTCAATCCAACAACTGATCCCAAATCCAATCACTAAGAAGGAGGAGTAAAATGGCCGAATCCTTCATTGCAAGGGGATAAAGATGCCTAAAGATGGGTTAGTGGATGAACTCTAAAAAGTACTCCGGATAAGGATAAAATAATGCCAAACTTTAAAATCAAGTAAATAGCCACATGCATTCAAAGCCATTATATATATCCATGTCGGGAAAGGGAACCAGGTCTAGCATACATTTAAAACTATTAACCTGGCTATGTGTAGCTTAACCGTACTAGAATAACCTACGACCTATATGTATCCAGTGTAACCCCCTGAATGGGCCCCGATATGTGTAGCCACATGAACCGGAGATACCATAGTAGTAAAGGATTTCCAAGACCCTTTGGTCTCCATGATACATATTTATAAGTATAACTTAGGGGATTCCCATGTACCCCATATGGTCATTGTGACTCCTCATTTCGGCAAACATGAGTTTCCAGTGTTCGTCTATTAGACTCAAACATTCATGGTTAGCTATCACACCTCACCATTATTTTTTAATTAAAACCATTTCCACATAACCAAACCACCATTCTATTTGTTATTAACCAAGGCTATAAGTATTGGTATCCTCATACCGACTACAGCTTGCAAGCAATGTCCTTAGCCAACCTTTAAGAGAAGAAGAGATTCTCATATACCCATGGACTACACTGTTTAGTTACTTGAAGGATTCCTATGTACCCCACAAGTATGTTCATTTCTTAGTTTGCTCAGGGGATTCCCTTGTACCCCACAAGGCTTTCAATTAAACCAACCATGACCACTAAGACCTTAACATTTAACCATTACAAACCATTTATACCATTTAGGGTTCCATTACCAAGTTGTACCATGCGATAGTTTTATTAAAAGTCCAACAATATATTAAAAGCATTCTCATAGGTGTTTTATCAAACATGTTGAGGGCATAGTATTTCCAAAGCCAAAACCAAGTACCAATTAACCATTCCCATGCAACCAAGTATTCAACTATCATCATAATGAGGGAGGAGTATCACACCATAGGTTGAAAAAAAGATGGGAAGAAATCACCCCTAAGAGCCTTAACTGACCACCTTGAATGAAACCCTAGATTTTGCTTAACCCAAGAGCCTTGAGAGATTTTGAGAGTGTTTGAGTGATAGAAAATAGGTTAATGAAGACTCAAAAAGGTATTTTTAGTCAAGGGGTACCAAGGAGTTATAAGGGGTGTAGACACCTAATTTTTTCCCTTCTGAAATTGAGTGTTATTCATTTTAGTTCATCTTACCATGCACCCTCACCCATGTGATTATACCCCACAAAAAAAATATAATAACAACCCTTAACAAACCACTAACAAACCCAATCCTCAATTATTCTCTTGGTAATAAAATTAACCATTCCTCCTATCAATTTTGCACAACTCATCACCACCCTATGCCCACGTCACCACCCCTACCCCTACCTTTAAACCCCCTCCATATTTTTTCCTAAAAAGAAAAGGGAAGATACCAAAAATAAAAAAAAAGGGGGTGGGACCCACTAAAAAAGGGATACCTCACCTCTCAATCCAATAATACATACTCTACTCACCATATATATGGATCTTCTCCAAAAATACCAGAGGAGGAAAGACAAAAACACTCCATTCTTCGACAATAATACAATGTCCTCACAATCCTCACCTTACACATAATTTACTCTATTCAACAATTTGCCACTACACAGATCTTGAAAACAAAGTGGTCCACTAATACTCACACCATCAGTAATTGAGAGAACACAGATAACATAGACACCATTCTTGAACAATAGAACTCACTATTTTTTTACCATCAGTATACAACACATAATAGAAATGATACATAGATGATACCCATCACTCACTTTACCGGATACAAAATTTCACACATGCACGGAGAAAATGACAGGAAACAGAAAAATTGATTGGTAAATGGAGAAATCCGATGGGTGAACAGTAATCAAGAGAAAGAGAGAGAAAATCCAATGCTCATTGACTATTTCTAGTAATTTTATCACCGAAAATCCATTATATTTGTTATTAGGAAACGTCGCTGGTGGTACTCTCTCCTATTTTGGCGAGACCCATTTAAAATTGGTATGAAATCCGCAATTTGGGGTTTGTATTGAGGGTTTTTCTACTGGTTTAAGTCTGTCTGCATCTTAATTTTTCAATACCGAGTTGGAGTTGATCCGTTATTAGGTTTGAATCAAAGGTTTCAGACGTGGATTCTACCAAATTTAATTAGAATAATACATCGATTTTGAAAGCGGCATTAATGTTCCATTTTATCTTCTCCCTCTTTAATTTTTACGTGAATGTGAATGATTTATTGTTTGACATGTTCGAATCATTGTTTTGTATTGGTGGATGTTGGATTTAATGTTAAAAACTTGAATTTATAATCGAAGCATGTGCTATTCATTGGTTAATGGATTGGGGGATCAAAATTTGATAAAAGATGAATAAATTATTTATTTTGATTCATTGTTATTCTTACTTGGTGTCTAATTGTCAACTCCTCGATAGTATCATAATAGGTCGAATGGAATAAGAAAACAGTAGGCCGAGGTAGGCAAATTTAGGACTTGGAGAACATTGAATGCTTGAAATATATGTTGAATGGATTGGTTTGGTTGCTTTTGGATCAAATGTATCATTTAGCCGAGGAATGCCTCGAGGTATTTGTGTTTATTTGTCGAGGAATGCCTGAAGTATTTTGTACTCGAAGGACATTTGTGACGAAGGTCCAAGGCATCAGGTAAAGCATTGAAGCGTAGTTTAGAATTTGTGTAGGTTTATTTTTCAGTACCTTTTTTATTTTGGGCTGCAATAATTGGACTGGACACTATATTTTTGGACTTATTTTATTGTTTGCTTGCTTGATTGATTTGTGTGTTTTATACATTCATATTTTCAAATTAGCCGATACTCTCCACTAAGAAACCATGGTCGAACCACGGGATCGAGGGGTGCCTAACACCTTACCCCAGTCAATAGAATTCCTTAACCAGAATCTCTGTTCGCAGAACAGTTTAACTAACTCAAAACTGTTTTGAAAAAAGATATCCATGGGTGACTTGGCATACCCAATTTATGCCAAGTGGTAACTCTGAGTTTTGATTATAATGAATCCTTTTCAAAACAAATCTTCATTTTGTCACCTAATAATAAAACCCTTTCCGAACTTATAAACTTATAATCATTTTGGTTAAAAAAAGGGGTGTGACAACTCTGGTGACTCTGCTGGGGACATTTTCAGAATTAGAGCTTATTTTTGGAGTTATATCGGCTTAGTTTGGCCTTTTGAGTGTATAAACATTGTTTGTGTTATCGTTTGTGTTATTGTTTTTTGAGTTCCTACATGCTCTTTGTTTGTAGTTTTTCTCTATATAATACCGCTTTATATCTGGCATCATGTGTATAACCCGAGTTAATTTTTTTTGCAACAAGTCCGTAGTACATGCTGTGTACACGACCTCAAGTTGAGTCACCCTTATCTTAGGAGAGGGAGCCGTCGACCGGTATAGAGTGGGTGAAAAGCTAAAGCATCCACTATCGACCATACGCTCCCCCATACAGCCTTGTTAGTGAATCTCAGCGTAGGTCAACCTTTAAGTCTTACTTATCTGCATCATATTGAGACCTAGCGGGACCCACTTGGTCCTTTGTAGGAGACTCATCTCTAAAGCATCCCGACGTGCGAAATATTGTATTTTTGAGTGAACTTGGTTATTTGACAGACCAATTTAGGAAAAAACATGTGTTAAAAGTAAAGTGTCAAGGTGAGAAATTGTTGAAAAAAATAGAGGAGTGAAAAAAAAAGAGAGTTTCGTAGCATTTTAGAGTTCTTTATGGCTTTTATTTTTCACAACCCAAAAATTCAAAAAGATTTTTTTTACATTTTGCACTCATTTGTCAAAAAACAAAAATAGCAAAAAGATTTTCTTTTCGTTTCTTTAGAAAGCATTCACCAGTCGAAAACTCTAAAAAGATTTTTCCAATAGGAGCTTTTTATAAAAGAAAAATTCAAAAAAAATGGTTGAAACTTTGTATATTTTATATCAAAAATATCAAAAAGATTTTTATTTCATAATTGTTGGTGTCATTTTTACGTTAAGTGTCAAATTGAAAACTCAAAAAATATTTTCTTAATGTTTTTCATTGTCTATCTTTGTCGTATCTCTCAAGTCATGGTTCATCAGTATCCCTAATTGTCCAATCTGGACGAACTACACACCCCTGATTCTCCTCTTTTAGGAGTGAGATATGTAGGCTGCCTATCAATGGTTCAGGAATCTTATTTAAAAAATTCAAAAAGATTTTCTTCACTCTTTATTAGAGTAGGTGTCATATATGACTCTAAAAGAAAACCACAAAAAATTTTCTTTTAATAGTTTCCTGTTCTATTTTTGTATGAAATTCAAAATTTAAAACCCAAAAAGATTTTTCTTTGGTAATCATAGGTTTCATTTTGTATAAAAATCTGAAAGATTCAAAAAGATTTTGTTCACTCTTTATTAGAGTAGGTGTTTCATATACATCTTTAAAAGAAAACTACAAAAGATTTTTCTTTAATAGTTTTAAGTTTCATTTTCGTATGAAATTTAGAATTGAAAACCCCAAAAAGATTTTCCTTTGGTAATCATAGGTTCCATTTTGTACTGGGATTTAAACATGAAAAATTTTAAAGGATTTTCATTAATTTTCTTGACAATTTGTCATTTTCTTTTCTTTTTAAAGTTTCAAAAAAAAAAAAAGAAAGGAAAAAGAGTTTAATGACCATTTTGGCAAGACTTCACGAACTACGCATACCTGATTCTTCCCTCCCGGGGGTGAGATACATAGGTGCCATTCTCGGGTTTGGTGATCTTTTCAAAATAAAAGAAGCAAAAAAGATTTTGAGAAAGTATTAACTCTAACAATTTTGTTATCTCTTGTTCAGTTAGTTTAAGGTGGTTGGTTTGTGGCATTGTAGCTGGTCCTTCACATTACACTAAATCCAAAGAAGGGTTAATTATGTCTAACAAGGATATAAAGAGTGACATCATGGATCGAACTATGATCCAGGAAAATGAGAGTTTAAAGGTAGAGATTAGGAGACTAAGGCAACAAATGACGAAAATGCTCCGACCTTGGGCCAGTGGGTTGCCTCTTCCTCAATGCCCACTATTGATCCTACAAATACCTTGAGCCTTACACCAAAATTACAAAGTTAGTTTTATACAGTTGTTGATGCACTGTTACATGACTCAGAATTCATTCCAATTCAAAAGCATCCCCATACTTCCACCACTCTTTCTCCAGCTTCTCAGTATAAGCTTACTATATTCACAACACCATATGTCATCTATGAGGAAAGCTTTAGTCATGCTGATATGCAAATTAGTGGCTAAGATATCAAGATCAGGAATTGGGAAGTCACCCCTCTCCCTACTAGGAAGAGGTCTGGTAGTTTATTTTTTTTATTTTCTATTTTCCAAATTACTTCAGGGTTGTATTTCTGGATCTATCTTATTTTATCCCTTTGTCATTTATGTTTAAAGCTTTCTATCTTTATTTTAACTAAATAAAATGCCCCCTTTTTCTTTTTTTGTTTTAAATATGTGTTGTTTGTCTGTTTTCTTTACATAGTACATTTTATGTTGGCTCTAGTGATATGACATGCTTGTGGAATTTTCTGTTGGATCTTAAAATCCAATTTGAGCATGAACTCTGAATCAGGGGGATAGAATTAGAAAAAAGGCATTCAAAAATAGCTAGAGTGCTGAGACATTTGGTGACAAGTTGAAGCCTTCTTTGAAAATTAAGGCAATTATTTTGAGAATCACAAGATTAATTTAGTCATCAACTGAAAGACATGTCTCGATTAGGACAAACAGTGGCTGTGTGATCCTATATCAAGAGGAACAAAAGAAAATTAGCTCCATGAAGTCATGAGTCCTTCAGTATGAGGAATGTACAACAAAATAAAGTTGTATGCTGGACATGCGCAAAAATAGTAGTGATGCACAGGATCAGTTAAGTTAGTGCTGTAAAAATATCATACATGATCTTCATCTCCCACTTTTATATTGCATGTTATGTACTTGAATTTTTAAGGATTGATATGACGAAGGCATTTTATTCTGCTATCTAAATATTGTGTCATTCTTTGTTTACCCCTTTTGAGCCTTAGTTCTATTTTCTTTCATACCCCTCTTTTGGAATCAGGATAGAGTCTGCAACGTCCAACAAAAAGTGTCGAGTAAAAAAAAATAAAGTCAGAAAAGTTTCAAAAAAGAGACAAAAATGTGTTAAAAAAGAAAGAAAAGAAGAGTGTCAATAAAAATGGAGTAAGAAAAAAGAATCCCAAAGAGAAAAGAGCCAATAAAAGAAAAAAAGTAAGAAAAATCAGATTAAAAGAAAGAACAAGTTGCCTGAACTCCAATAAAAGAAAAAAAGTACGAAAAATCAAATTAAAAGAAAGAACAAGTTGCCTGAACTATGTGTGACTTGATTCTACTATCTCGAGAGTGAGATACGTAGGCTGCCCTACTCTGGGCTCGGTCCAACCAAATAAATGATTTAGAATTGCCCAGTCAAAAGAAACTGGGGCGTGAGTTAATCCTCATTATTTGAGTCGATTCCAAAAGTTGTAAGTCCTACCCCACTTCAAGTATTGTTTGAGCCTCATGCCATCATTTCTTTCCAACCTTATCCAAAAACAAAGTTACAACCAAAGAAAAACTTTTAAATCAATCTTTGAGAATGTTAAGGCTAAGCATACAATGCATATGATGATGTATTTTGGGAACTACTTGTCTTCCCTAGCATAAGGAATTAGGAGAGAAATAAAAATGAGAAAGTCTTATTGGTGAAAACACTCACGGGCACCATAAGGAGATGGTAAGTCAAGAGAGATAAAAATGAGAGAGTCTTATTGGTGAAACCCTCATGGGCAATGTAAGACGACTGTGAGATGAGATAAATGAAAATAAGAGAGTCTAATTGGTGAAAAACCCTCACGGACACCATAAGGCAATGGTGAGATGAAAAAAAGAAAATGAGAGAGGCTTGTTGGCGAAAACCCTTCAAGGCGCCACTAACCGAATAAGGTCTTAAATACAATTGACTTAAGGAAACAAGTTAGTTCCAAGACTATTAACTCAACAACAACCGGTAGAAAATGTGGATGGAAAGATCAGACAGAGCAATCCAAGATGCATGGCATAATCATTAGAGTTGACCGTTATTTTTAGATAAATTTTGTTTCTTTGTTTCAAATAGGGACGTTCATAGTCTTTTCTTTCTTCTTTGCATTTTTATTTTATTTTTTTGAGTCAGTTAGCCAAGTAAAAAATAAATCATTGTCATTTTTTCTTTTGTCTTTGAGTCAAGTTTATGTCAAAACAAATGAGAAAAGATTTCAAAACTGGCTACCAGCTTCTTCAGTTGCACAAAGCAAGACAAAGTGCCAGTACATAAAAGAAACAAGATTGCAAGTCATAACAAGGCATGCAGAAGGTTTTGCCAACACATAAATTTGGGGAATTCATGGAAATACCAAGGTTTAAAGGGGATTGTCTGAGAAACATAGCAAAACAGAGATATGGTGTTTGTTTCAGAGTTACTCTTAATATTCTGAGTTTGGAACAACGGTGCAACAAGACAATGACAAATGCTAATGATTGGAAGCAAGATCTAAATGGGACAAGTGCAAGAGAAATCTCCTCAAATGCCAAAGCTGCAAGCCAACCACCCTGTCTTAAACTCACAAGTTTTCTTTGTATGAAATAGGAACAATTGCGACCTTCCAATCAAGGGCTTCAAAGAACAAATATCCAGAGGTACAATTCCTCATTTTTGCAAATGAAAATGCAGTGTTGCTGTACAGGTTTGGTAATCCCAATTTTGGTAAAACTCATCATCTTGTACTCCTCAGAAATACATTCTCTAATTTGGGTCTTTCAAGTCTCATGGCTAGGAGGTGCACTTCCTAGTTTGAATCGTTAATTCTAAGAAGATGCACTTTTAGCAAGACCCCTTTACTTTCACTTGTAAGAGAGGAACTTATTGGTCTAATTCAGGCAATTTCATCCTCAAAAGTGCACTTATTGATCAAAATCTTGATTCACCTTACCATTACGCACTGTTGCAAGTAGTTGTATTGGGTTTGACACCCGCAAAAGCTTTTGATGAAAACTGGGGAAAAAATTAAAAATAATTCATATTATATGGAACTTCACTTCAGGAACCTCTTGGAAAATAGGAATTTACTTTATGTTCAGGACCCTCCTAGAAAATGGGAATTTACTTTAAGTTCAGGACCCTCCTGAAAAATGGAAATTTACTGTATGTTCAGGACCCTTCTGGAAAATGGGATTTTACTTTATGTTTAGGACCCTCCTAGAAAATAGGAGTTTACTTTATGTTCAGGACCCTCCTGGGAAATGGGAATTTATTTTATGTTCAGGACCTTCCTAGAAAATAAGAATTTACTTTATGTTTAGGACCTTTCTGAAAAATGGTAATTTACTTTATGTTCAGGACCCTCCTGGAAAATGGGAATTTACTTTATGTTCAGGACCCTCCTGTAAAATTGGACATTACTTTATATTTAGGACCTTCTTGAAAAATGGGAATTTACTTTATGTTCAGGATCCTCCTGGAAAATTGGAATTTACTTTATGTTCAGGGCCCTCCTGAAAAATGGGAATTTACCTTATGTTCAGGACCCTCCTGGAAAAGAGGACATTACTTTCAGAAAAATGAAATCTTTCTTTATCATAATCTTTGTTTGGGGATAATTTTTGTTCTAGTTTTGATTTTGATTTCCGGAGCCCCACCTGAAGAATAGGGTGATGAAATGGAAAGTGAGGAGCCCCCCTTTAGAACAGGGTAATGAAATTGAAAGTTGGGAGCTCGCCCAAAGAACAGAGTGATAAAATTAAAAGTCAGGATCCCACCTAATGAACAAGGGTGATGAAACAGAAAGTCAAGAGCCCGCCGAAGAACAAGGGTGATGGAAAATTGCTAGGCAGGTTCCCGCCTGAAGAATAGGGTGATAAAATTAGAAGTTGATGAGATGGCAAGTCAGGAACCCGCCTGAAGAACAGGGTGATAAAATTAAAAGTCGGGAGTTCGCTTAAAGAATAGAGTAAGAAAAATCTCAAGTCAAGAGCCCACTTGAAGAACAGGGTGATAAAATTAGAAGCTGATGAAATCTCAAGTCAGGATCCTGCCTGAAGAACAGGGTGATGAAATTAAAAGTCGGGAGCTCACCCAAAGAAAAGAGTAAGAAAAATTGTAAGTCAAGAGCCCACCTGAAGAATAGGGTGATGAAATTAGAAGTTGATGAGATGGCAAGCCAGGAGCCTGCCTGAAGAACAGGGTGATGAAATTGAAAGTCGGGAGCTCTCATAAAAAATAGAGTGAGAAAAATTACAAGCCAAGATACCTCCTGAAGAACAGGGTGATGAAATTGCAAGTCAAGAGACCACCTGAAGAACAGGGTGATGAAATTGGAAGTTGATAAAGTCGGGAGCTCGCCCGAAGAACAAAGTGAGAAAATTGCAAGTCAGGGGCCTGCCTGAAGAATAGGGTGATGAAACTCAAGTCAACAACCCAAAAGAAGCTGTATAGATAGGACTTTTGTAATTTTTGTTATCTTTTAACTTATAATTTTCATTTTGATGTAATAACAGAGCCGCGGACCGGAACTTTGATGGAACCTCACTCGACCCTCCAACACGGTATAGTCCTTTTTCTTCTGACTCTTTGAGATACCTGTGACTTGATTCCCTTATAACTAGAGATGTGTATGGTGTCCAAAATCAATACTTGGTTTCCCTCATTCCATCTGTTTCATTCTTTTTGAATAATGGTCGGGACAAAACTCTGTCCCGTTGTCTACTTCTTTGTCTAAGAACACTTCGTGTTTACATACAAAGGGGGCATGCTGTAGACACCTAATTTTGTCCCTTCTGAAGTTGAATTTAATTCATTTTAGTTCATCTTACCATTTACCTTACCCATGCGATTATACCCTACAAAAAAAAATACAATAACAACCCTTAACAAACCCCTAACAAACCCAATCCCCAATTATTCTCTTGGTAACAAAATTAACCAATCCTCCTATCAATTTTGGACAACTCATCACCACCCTATGCTTACCTAACCACCCCTACCCCTACCTTTAAACCCCACTCTATATTTCTTTTCCTAAAAAGAAAAAGAAAGATACCAAAAATAGTAAAAAAGATGGTGGGACCAACTAAAAAGGGGACACCTCACCCCTCAATCCAACAATACACACTCCACTCACCATATATACGGATTTTCTCCAAAAACACCAGAAGAGGACAGACAACAACACTCTATTCTTCGACAACAATACAAAATCCTCGCAATCCTCACAACACACACAATTCACTCTACACAGTAATTCACCACAACACAAATCTGGAAAACAAAATGGACCACTAATACTCACACCATCAACAATTGAGAGAACACAGATCACATAGAAACCATTCTTGAACAAAAGACCTCACTATTTTTTCACCATCAGAATACAACACACTGTGGAAATAATACACAAACGATACCCATCACTTACCTCACCGGATACAGAATTTTACACATGCATGGAGGAAATAACGGGAAATAGAAAAATTGATCAAAAAGCAGAGAAATCCAATGGGTGAACTATAATCGAGAGAAAGAGGGAGAAAATCCAATGCTCGTTGACTGTTTCCGACGAGTTTCTCACTAGAAATTCATTATATTTTTCATCAGGAAATGTCACCAGTGGTACTCTCTCCTATTCTGGTGAGACCCATTTAAAATTGGTACGAAATCTTTGATTTGGTGTTTGTATTGAGGGGTTTTCTACTGGTTTAAGTATGTCTGGATCTCAATTTTTAAATACCAAGTTGGAGTTGGTCCGTTATTAGGTTCGAATTGAAGGTTTTAGATGTGGATTCTATCAGATTTAATCAGAATAATACATTGATTTTAAAAGCCGCATTGAGGTCCAACTTTTTCTTCTCCCGCTTTAATTTTGACATAAATGTGAATGATTTGTTGTTTGACATATTTGAATCTTTGTTTTGTATTGGTGGATGTTGGATTTGAACGTTGAAAACTTGAATTGATTACCGAAGCATGTGTTAGTCATTGGTTAATGGATTCGGGGGATCGAAATTTGATAAAAGATGAATAATAGTTATTTTGATTCATTGTTATTGTTAATTGGAGTCTAATTGTCAATTTCTCGATAGTATCATAATAGGTCAAACGGGATAGGAAAACGGTAGGTTGGGGTAGGCAAATCAGTACTTGGAGACCATTGAATGCTTGAAATATATGTTGAATGGCTTGGTTTGGTTGCTTTTGGATCAAATGTATCATTTGGAAGGGGAATGCCCTAAGGTATTTGTGTTTATTCGCCGGGGAATGCCCCAAAGTATTTTTTATTCGAAGGACATTCGTGACGAAGGCCCGAGGCATCGGGTAAAGCATTGAAGCGTAGTTTGGGATTAGTGTAGGTTTATTTTCAGTACCTTTTTATGTTGGGCTGTAATTATTGGACTGAACACTATATTTTTGGACTTGTTTTGTTGTTTGCTTGATTGATTAATTTGTGTGTTTTTGTGTGGTTTATACATTTATAGTTTCGAATTAGCCGATATGCTCCACTAAGCGACCTTGGTCGAACCACGGGATCGAGGGGTGCCTAACACCTTTCCTTAGGTCAACAGAACTCCTTAACCGGAATCTCTGTTCGTAGATCAGTTTAACAGAGTCAAAACCATTTTGAAAAAGGATATCCACGGGTGACTTGACACATCCGATTTATGCCAAGTGGCGAGTCTGAGTTTTGAATATAATGAATCCTTTTCGAAACAAATCTTCATTTTGTCACCTAATAATAAAATCCTTTTCAAACTTAAAAACTCATAATCTTTTTGGTTAAAAAAAGGGGTGTGACAAGGGGAAATGTCCAAAATACCCCTACTTAAACTGCATTAAATTCCCGTAGGAGGGTATGACCATCCCTTTCATCCTTACCTTATTGTATTAGTGGTACCGTTACCCGTACTGTAAGCCTTACCCTGTACCCCCACACTAATCAACATACTACTCTAAAGTCCTACTCATACCAAATCATACGATTGGTACCCATAAACCATACCCTAAGAAGAATTAAGAGGGGTTGATACTGTCTAACATGCGAGTTGGACTATATGACTGGTACCCTATCTCACGACTCATGGTGTGCCACTTGTACTCAGATCCAAGTTAAGTTACTATGTTTCAGATTAAGTGAAGAAAAACCCAACCCAACGAACCATCACCAACCATATGACTCGAACCCACCCAAGTCATACCATTTCTAAGAACTCAACCACCCATACTGGTCATTATACGACCAAGACCAACCTAGTCGTAGCCTCTCATATGAAAAGTACCCTAAGTCGTATGATGTCCAGAGGCCAAAAACTTAAGAAATTTTCTAAGGACCAAAACCTAGGGAGTTTCTGTCTCCCCCAATAGGATCATTCGTCCTCGAGTGATGCAGAAGGAAATATAAGCATGATTTATACCCCTTAGATGCCTCTACTATTACTTCTTACAAAGATGCAAGGAAATCAACCTTTCATAAAATCAAAACTAGGAAATAAGGATGTTATGAATAGTATATACATTAAGCACCAATATTCGAATTGGAAAACAAATGTGGATACTTGGACTTCATATCCTCTTCCTCTTCCCAAGTAGTCTCTTCCACCTTGTGGTTCCTCTATAGAACCTTAACCGAAGCTACATCCTTGGTCCGCAACCGATAAACTTGCCGATCCAAGATCTCAAACCAAAACCTTCCAAAGGAACAACCGATGAAGGATACCTACACACTTTCTCAAATAGAGACATGGAACACCGGGTGAATGGAGCTCAAACTAGAAGGAAACTCTAATTTGTACGCAATATTACCAACCCTTCTCAAAACCACATAAGGACCAATATATCGGGGACTGAGCTTTCCTTTTTTCCCAAACCGCATTACTGCCTTCAAGGGAGATAGCCTTAGGAATAACCTATCCCCAACCTCAAACTCCAAGTCTCTACATCTCACATCTGCATAGGACTTTTTGCGACATTGGGCAGCCTTAAGCCTATCCCAAATCACCTTAACCTTTTCCATAGCCTGGTAAACCCAAATTCAGACCAAACATATCCACCTCACCAACCTTGAACCATCTAATAGGAGATTTATACCTCCTACAATACAATGCCTCGAAAGGAGGTATTCCATACTAGAATGGTAAATATTATTGTAAGCAAACTCTACAAGAGGTAGATGCTCAACCCAATTACCATCATAGTCGATCACACACGTACAAAGCCTTTCCTCTAATGTCTTAATAGTCCTTTATTTTTGTCCATCCATTTGTGGATGAAAGGCACTACTTAGACTAACCTTAGTCTCCAACCCTTTCTGAAAATACCCCCAAAAGTGAGATAAAAATTGTGTACCACAATTAGAGTAAATGAAACAGGTACCCCATGTAGCTTCACAATATCAAAAAGATACAACCTCGTATAATCCTCAGTCGAAAAGTTAGTCCTCACTGGCAAGAAGTAAGATGAATTTGTCATCCTATCCATGATGACCCAAATTGAATCAAATTGATTTCGAGACCGAGAAAGACCAGTAATGAAATCCATATCGACCACTTCCCACTTCCATTCTGGCAGTTTAATTTCTTGATATAACCCTTCGGGCCTCACGTGCTCAACTTTTACTTGTTGGCATACCATACACTTGGCTACAAATTTAGCCACATCCCTCTTCATACCATTCCAATAATACATCTCCTTGAGATCATGATATATTTTCGTCGAATCAGTATGAATAATATAGCGCAATTCATACGCCTCGGCCAATATCATTTCATTAAAACTATCGACATTGGGAACACATAACCTCCCTTGGTACATCAAGGTACCATCACTACTAACCTCAAATATCATCACCTTTTACCCACCTACATCACCCTTAATTTTTATCAAGATAAGATCCAATATTTGCTTCTCCTTGATCTCTGCACCAAGAGACTATCACACTACTTCTTATACCACCACTTTACTATCCTCAAAGGCTGGAAGACGAACCTCAAGATTAGCCAAGCGATGAATATCCTTCACCAAATCCCGCTTCTAATTTTCCACATAAGCTAAACTCCCCATGGACAACCTGTTAAGAGCATTAACAACCACGTTACCTTTACTTGGGTGGTAGTGAAGACTTATATTATAATCCTTGAGAAGCTCAAGCCATTTCCTCTACCTGAGATTAAGCTCCTTCTGCATGAACAATACTGCAGACTCTTATGTTTCAAGAAGATATCCGCATGTACTCTATACAAATAGTGCCACCAAATTTTTAATGTAAGCACCACTGCTAAATGCTTCAAATTATGAGTAGGATAATTTCTCTTAAGCCCCTTTAAATGCCTGGAAGCATAGGCTATCATATTCCCATGCTGCATCAAAACACAAACAAGTCCCACCCGGAACACATCTTAATAAACCACAAACCCTTCATTGCCTTCAGGCAAAGTCAAAATCGGAGGCAAAGTTAGCTTATCCTCAGCTTCTTGAAACTACCTTCACAAGCATTCGACAAGAGAACTTCACCTTCTCTGAGTCAACTTAGTCAATGGGGCAGCTATCATAAAAAAACTTTCCACAAGCCTCCTATAATACCCATCCAAACTTAAGAAGCTCCGAATGTCAATTAGAGTCGTGGGTCTAGGTCACTTTTTAACCACCGTAATCTTTTGTAGATCTACCATGATCCCCTCACTAGAGATAATATGACTTAGAAAAGTGACAGTGTTTAACCAAAACTCATATTTTGAGAACTTGGCATACAATTGCTGTTCCCTTAAGTTCTGCCATATAATACAGAGCTGATTGCCATAATCCACCTCACTCTTAGAATATACCTAGATGTCATCCATGAACACAAAAACAAACAAATATAAAAATTAATGGAAAACCCTATTTATCAAATCCATAAATACTGCCAGAGCGTTAGTCAACCCAAATGACATCACTAAGAACTCAAAGTACCCATATCGAGTACAGAAAGTAGTCTTAGAGTTATCCACCTACCTAATCTTAAGCTGATGATACCCAGACCAAAGAACTATCTTAGAAAAAAACTTGGCACCTTACAACTGATCAAATAGATCATCTATTTTTGAAAGAGGATACTTGTTCTTAACAGTCACCTTATTCAATTGCCTATAGTCAATGCACATTCGAAGGGAACTATCCTTCTTAAGCATAAATAAGACCGATGAACCCCACAGGGATACACTAGGACAGATAAAACCATTATCTAGAAGATCTTTCAGTTTTTTCTTGAGTTTTTTTAACTCAGCTGGAGCTATCCTATATGGAGAAATAGAAATTGGATGAGTGTTCGAAACCAAGTCAATACCAAAATAATCTCCCTATTCGGAGAAACACAAGGAAGACCATCCGGAAAGACATTCGGAAACTCATTTACCACCTAAACTGAATGCAAAGAAGGACCTTTTGAGTTAGAATCTTTAACCCAAACCAAATGATAGTGACACCCTTTAGAGATCAATCTCCGAGCTCTAAGATATGATATAAACTTCCCCTTAGGATCTAAGATACCACCCCTCATTCAATAACTGGTCACGAGGTAACTTAAAGACAACCCTACCGGTTCGACAATCTAAAGATGCGCTGCACGAATGTAACTAATCCATACCCAGAATAACATCAAAATCCACCATATCTAATTTGTAAAACCCTACCAAAGTCTCTTTACTACCAACAGATACCACACCCCCTATAGACTCTTTTAGCAACCACAAAATAACCTACTAGGATAGAAACAATAAAAGGACACAAAATAACCTTGGGATTATAACCAAAATAAACAACCATATATGGGATCACATAAGAAAGAGTGGACCCCAAATCAAGCAAGCAGTATAAGTCATAAGAAAAGAGTTACAATGTACCAATCAAACATCAGGCGGTGCCTCGGACTCCTGTTGGATAGTGAGTATATATAACAAATTATGACCAGTGTCGATACCAAAAGAAAAAACAGATCCAGAAGAAGCTCCCTTCGGTGCAAGAGTAGATGAAGAAGTAATCAAAACCTTATTTGCTCTCAAAGAAACCTTACTAATGGGCAGTTTCTAAGCATATATCCTGGATGGCCATATTTGAAGCACTTTTTCCACCTCTTATCATAGAAACCTTGATAAAATCAACCATAGATTCTATAAGGAGGACATAATAAAGTTGACTGTGCCGCACTCACCTGAGATTGGGTACCCTATGCCCTAAAGTTGTTACCCCCTACTAACATTTGTCACCCGAAGGCTTTGGGTAAGGAGCATTGGCTGTGGAGAAAGAACTAGAGCTCCTCCACTTCTTCTTTGGATACTTAACACCATCCCTATCACTTTGCTATTGGTTACCACCTTGATCAGAGAACCTGAACTTCTTACATTGCCTTTCTCCTATTTAAGCCGGCTTTCTATTTTCCTCATCCACCTATTATATATAAACAACCAACCTAGAGATATTTATGTCCTTGATCAGCAATGCAGTCTTACTTTCCATGATCAAATCATGAGATAGTCCTGAGGCAAATTTTCTCATCCTGGCCCTTGTATCAGTCACCATTTATGGAGCATACCTAGAAATCTAATGAAACTTTAAGGCATACTCCTTGACCATCATCTTCCTATGTTTCAAATTAACAAAATCCTCTGCATTCTCTTCTCTTAACTCCTGAGGAAAGAAGTGGTCCAAAAATGCATTGGATAAAGTCTCCTAAAGACGACTCCTCAAAATTACCCTTTACCCTATCCCATTGCTCGTACCATTGGTACGCTACATCCTTGAGCTGATAAGATACAAAATCCATCCCTTCTATATTGGTGACATGCATAATCTTGAATATATTTTTCATCTCATCCTGAAATCCCTGAGGATTCTCCTCTACCTTAACACCGATAAAGGTTGGAGGACTCATCTTAATGAACTGGCCAACCCATGTGGCCTCAGAGGATAGAATAGTAGATGCACCCCACTCATCCTCAGAAGATACCAATTGAGCAATCATATAAATTGACTGAAGAAACTCCACATTTATCACGTCACCCTGAGGAGGACTAGAAGAAACTGGTAGAACACTAGAATAATCAGGGACTGAACCCCTAGATCGAGTTTAGATTCCATCAGTTGAATATGTCCTATCAACATTGTCTCCAGTTGGGATAGAAGAGTTTTTGTGAGCTTTAGATCGTTGAGGAATGATCCAAAAAACTAACAAACAAGAATTAGAAAGAATTTTAGGACTGAGACTCCAAGCTTGAAAATTAGAACACAAGAAAAAAAATATTCCTAAATGCCTTATAGCCCCTCTCTTATGAGTGTGGAGCATTACACACCCTTAAAAGAGACTCTACTCGATACAACTTTGTGGATTCCCTAGTTGACCATAAACCTAACGCTTTGATCCCAACTTGACATAAATCAAACTAGGGCCTCATCGTAATGAACATCTCAAGTCTAACCAAGATCGGAGACCACCCCCGATACCCAACCCAACCAACAAAAATATACCATGAGTTGGATGAATTCCGAACATATTACAAGATAGCGTATTCGTACCAATCTAGACTTTAAGATAAGTTCACAACCGTGACCAAACTAAGTAAGTCCAACCATCCTATACCAACCAACAACCATAACCAAAATGATATAATAACTAATTTCTTGTCCATAACATGACATAAAATGATGGAACAATCATAAATACAGTAAAGTAGTATCAGCCCCAATACTAATGCCGATACCAAGGTTGACACCCCTATCAGTACCGCCTATATTCCAATCCATAGTAGTTCCATAAATCCTTTAAATAAAGAAAAAACAATATCCAGTTGGGACATGCCCCAACCATAATATAAACCAATATCCATAAAATAACCAAAGTATTTAAAGACATCCATATATAAAATAGAGCCTTCCAGAGTATGGAAGATCACCACTTTAATCTAATAACTGATCCTGAATCCAATACTAAGTAGGAGTAGAATGGTCGATTCCTGCATCACGTAGGGATACAACCACCCAAAGATGGGTTAGCAGGTAAATACTAGGAAATACTCAGGATAAGAATAAAATAATGTCAACCTTTATAATCAAGTAAACAACCACATGCATTCACAACCATACATATATATATCTATGTCGGGAAAAAGAGCCGGGTTTAACATGCCTTTAAAACTATTAACCTGGGTATGTGTAACTTAACCATCCTAGAACTACCTACCGGCTATATGGGTCCAGAGTAACCCTTTGAATAGGCCCCGATGCGTTTGTCCAGATGAATCAGAGATACCATAGGAGCAAGGGATTCCTAAGTACCCTTGTCTCTCCATGATAAATTTAGACAAGAGTAACTTAGGGGATTCCAGCTTACCCCATATGGTTATAATGATCAATCCTCAAGTTGGCAATTATGAGTTTCCAGTGTCCATCCATTGGACTCACTCCTTCATGGTTAGATATCATACCCCACCATTATTTCTAAATTAAAACCATTTCCACACAACCAAACCACTATTCCATTTATATTAACCAAGGCTATAAGTAGTGGTATCATCATACCGACTATAGCTTGCAAGCAATATCCTTAGCTAGCCTTTTAGATAAGAAGGGATTCCTATGTACCCATAGAGTATACTATTTATTTACTTGGACGATTCCTATGTACTCGATAAGTATATTCATTACGTAATTTTCTTGGGGGATTCCCTATTACCCCACAAGGCTTTCAATTAAATCAACCATGACCACTAAGACCTTAGAATTTAACCATTACAAACCATTTATACCATTTAGGGTTCCATTACCAAGTTGTACCATGCGATAGTTTTATTAAAGTCCATCAATAGAGTAAAAGCATTCTCATAGGCGTTTTATCAAACATGTTAAGGGAATAGTATTTCCAAAGCCAAAACCAAGTACAAATTAACCATTCCTATGAAACCAAGTGTACAACCATCATTATAATATGCAAACAATAAGTAAAAGACATGGGAAAACCATTATCAACCATTATATCCAAAACCCCTAACATATATTTGAAAACCCAAAAGAATACAACAATTATACCATGAAAACAATTCAAAAAATATGCCTTTAGTTGGAATTAACAATGAGGGAGGAGTATCACACCATAGATTGAAGAGAAGATGAGAAGAAATCACCCCTATGAGCCTCAATTGACCACCTTAAATAAAACCCTAGCTTTTGCTTAATCTAAGAGCCTTGAGATATTTTGAGAGTCTTTAAGAGTGTTTGAGTGATTGAATAGAGGTTAATGAAGCCTCAAAAATGTTTTTTAAGTTGTGGGGTGCCAAGGAGTTATAAGGGGAAATGTCCAAGATACCCCCACTTAAACTGCATAAAATTCCCAAGGAAGGGTACGACCACCCCCTACATATACTTAGGGTACAAGTGGTACCTTTACTCGTACCTAAGACTCACCCTATATCCCCACACTAATCAGCATACAACTCCAAAGTCCCACTCATATAAAATCATACAATTGGAACCCATAAACTGTACCCTAAGCAATATTAAGAGGGGTTGATACCGTTCAACGTATGCGTTGGACTATATGACTCGTACCCTATATCATAACTCATGGTGAGACACTTGTACTTAGATCCAAGTTAAGTTACTAAGTTTTCGATTAAGTAAAGAAAAACCCAACCCTATGACCCATCATCAACCATATGACTCGTGCCCACCCAAGTCGTACCCATTGTAAAAACTCAACCACCCATACTAGTCACCATACGACCAAGAACAACCTAGTCTTACCCTATCATACGAGAAGTACCCCAAGTCATATGATGTCTAGAAGCCAAAAACCAAGAAAATTTAAAAAAGGACCAAAACCCAGGGTGTTTTATGACATATATCAAGGTGCCTTAAGCACCAATATATACAACATAGGGGACTCGAAACTCCTATTCATATATTTGATACGGAGGACTCAAACGTCTCGGTCATTTAGACACCTACACCGGCTAGCACGATTTCCCATGTTAGTATTTAGAGGCCTTTACTTTCATGACCCAGCTACACATCCTGCTCTTAAGCCCAATTTAAAACATTTAACATGCATCAACATTTATTAAACCCATTATACATATAGGAACCCATTGGTATCATCATACTAACCCCACTTTCAATCGTATAATATGCTTTAACATTGATCTCATCAATTTAGGACTCAAATCCATTGTACAAATAAGAATATAAAATTAATTCAACATTTGGGGATCAAACCAATTTAGTAAATCAAACCCCAAGGTTTAAAATTTAGATCAATTTATGACCATCAAGGCCTTCATAAAGCCATTCATTATTCATTTACCATTTTAATCCAATGTATTAGTTCAACATGTAATTCAAACTTGTGACACAGTCATTATCAATTAAAATTTCACAAATAGGTTGAGAACAAACCATTATCAACGCCAAAATCAAGGAAAAATCATTAATTTGGGGTTAACCATGATCCCCTAGTAAATGTAACACCCTGAATTTTTGGGATAGACTTTGAACCATCGTTCCTACGTGTATAAACTCAAATCCTATGATTTATATTTGAATATATGTGTCATGATCTTTATTCGAGTATGTGAAGTGCTTATGAGGTAAAAAATATTCATAGGAATCACTTAGAGAAAAGTTGAGCTAAAAGCCTTTGATTCGGTTAAATTTTTGTATTTGATTCAACAAGAGTCAACTTTAAACATGTATAACTTTTTGTATATGTGAAATTATTTACATAAAGGCCCACCAAATGGTATATAACTGAATTAGCTTTACAACAATACCAATTTTGCCTTAATTCAATTTCTAAGCAAAAAGTTATGATTAATTTTGTGAGAAACCATAATCCTCTACGATAAGATCGTGTCGCGTTGGTCTCTCTACCAAAATAAGGTTCTTGGAGCATTGGTCTCTCCCTCGGTATAAGGGATACGATGCGGAGGTTATTCCCTTACTATTTTAGCATTCTAAGGGCCAAGGGGTAATTTGGTACTTTCCCCTCAACCCCAAGCATCCAAAACATGATTTATAACACCAAAAGGGCATTATTTTCCTATCATCCTCAAAACAACTCACATAAAAACCGTTCCCTTTCCCAATAACAATAATCCAAGCTTCTTATCTCAAGAACACAAGGATTTAAGCTTCAGTTTTTAGATTTATTCAAGAATACATTCAAATAAGGTATGTGGGGTATTCATCAATGGGTTTATTTAACCCATATAGGCCAAAAAACCTCTTTTGGTTAAAGTATGAATTTATTCATGTTCAAGATGAATTTAACCCATGCTTTTATTTATAATTTGAATTCAATCCATGTCCATATGTGTTCCCATGGAAATTAAGCTATTTTATATTCTAAAATTCAAAGAATGCATATTATACTCAATTGATTTCATGTTAACTATCAAATTCATATAGTAATCCATATGAATATGTTATTTTCTAAGGTTTAACTCATCCCCATGTTTAAGTTCATGTATTTCACTTAATTATTGAAATGCCTTATGTTTTGCGTCTTTGAAATTATGATTTTATATTACTATTTTAAATGTTGTTATCATTTTTGTGATCATTAAGTGCTGGAGGGTTATGAACACCTGATACCTATATAGTTTTTGTATATTTCTATTTTCAAGTTATAAGTGAGTCCGACCATGTTTTAATTACTATATTCAGACTACAATGTTCATGTTGAGCACTTATTAGTATAGTACCATGTCATTTTAGACCCATAATAATACCAGTGTTATTCAGTTGGGAGTAGGATTTAGCATTGAGCAAATCGAGAGATGGGGCTCACCCGCCAGTTTAGACTGGGTCCTTAGTATTAGTCCCTAAGTTGCAGAACTACATAATCAGTGTAGGATTATAAGATGTCACCCTCCATTTTAGGAATGACATTTCTTAGAGGCCACCCACCAGTTTAGGGTTGACTCCCTAGCCTTCGGGACTCATGATTAGTGGATCCACATAACTATGTGTTAGTACCCATGGCAATGTACTGACACCCTTACCACTGGGTTATAGGTTGGAACTTGATTAGCTCAGAATAGGGCATGTTGGTTACATGATATCTCCACAGTTTCAGTCAGTATTTAGTTTATCTTAGTTCAGGTTTTCTTGACCAAGTAATCAGATTTCAATAATTGTTCAGTCAGTTTTACAGATTATTCATGTTATTAAGATTATGTTGGTACATGCTATACTTGGTATTGCATTCTCAGTTTTACGTGTTCTTGTTTTTATGTTCATTATCCATGCATAATCCTCAGTTTAGTTTTACATTACGTTCATCTTTACATGAGATTTACATATAATATTTATGTTCTACCGCTTTCCAACTTTAGTTTTACTTGTCCTACAAAAGCAAAGATTTAAGAAACTAAGTGTAGCGATTCACCAACTTATTAGATTATGTTTGTTACTCATGTTTTAAGATACTTTAGTTTTCAATTGATTTTAGTCTCTTGGTGAGTCTACTTGCACTTGGCATGCATATTTTAAGATTATGTATCTATTCAATTTTACTTATTGCATTCAACCCCACTTACTCAATACATTCTAGAATTACTGATCCACATATACGTCTATGTGCTACATTGTCTCATAATATTGGTACCAGTTATAGCCACCCATCATTATCAAAAAGTTCCCAGCTTTCAACCAGCAAGTGATGAGTTCTCTTATTTCAAAGAATCCAGTAAGTTGTAATTTACGTACTTTATTTTGATTATTCATATGTTTTGATTAGTGATAGTTGTAGGTATGTCCCAACTATCTATAGTCAGCATAGTAGAGGCTTCATAGCTAGTCAGCCAGAGTCATTCATATAATTCAAGTTCTTTCTTTAGTTTTATCATGATGTAAACTTTATTAGTATTATACTTATTTAGATTTCCTTAAGATCTAGTTTTCACTACAAAAATTTAGTTTTATTCAATTTTAATCAGTTGCTCAAGTAGTATACAGTTTATGGGTTAGCTTGGAATCACTTGTGGTTCCAAGCACCGTGTTACGACTAGGGGTAGTCTCGAGTCATTACAAAACTTGATATCAGAGCCCAGATTTCAAGTGTCCTAGGGTGTCTATGAATCCATGTCTAGTAGATTCTTGTGAAATGGGACAGAGATATCTATAGTTTTCTTTGAGAGGCTACATGGAATTTAAGAAATATTTCCCTTTATTCATGTCTCAGATCGTGCTATAGAAAGGTTCTCTATGAAACTTATGTAAATTCTCATCTTACTCTATTTATACCAGTTCTACCTTGTTTTCAAGGTAACAAAAACAACCAAGATCAAATTCCTACAGATAGAGCTTTCTTAGAAAGTCCCTGCAGACAGTTATGAGATCACACGCAGGCTCAAATGTATCCCGCCAGTGCCTTTATGTTCCAAAGTATGATAGATGTTCCAAAATTAGGCATTGAGAAAAATTCATATATGCCCTTATATCCCTCCTCAAAATCCTATCATAGAATATAATTTAATGTTAGAAGCATGAAATCAGAAGTTTTAACAATAGTAAAGTGGGGATAGTATTTATCTAGATTTAGCAGATTATGTATCCATGGGGCTAGTTGTATGAAAGGTAAACCAGTAGGCCTGATACAGTCCATACAAGAATTTAAGTATGTTGATTAGAAATTATATATTGTTGATGTAGGGTGTGTTGGTGTAATGGTAATTCGCATAGTTTAGGAAAAAAATAAATTTAGAGATGAGATATTAGTAGGCTATGAAGGAGAAAAAGAATATTATGTGTTAAGTGGGGCAAGTATATTGTCGAGAAGGGTGTAAACATGTAATGATGATTGCTGAAGTGAAAGAAAGATAAGGATAGTATGTATTAAGGGAGTTTTCAAGAACGAAGTTAGTATAATTTGTTAAGAGTTTAGGGATATCCATGTTAATTGTTACGATCAAAGTTTGAATCTTAGATGATTGATCTAAAGAAAGAAGATTTGAAATTCTTGATGGTGTGAACTCAGGGTATGGTTATACTCATGAAGATTCTAAGTTAGTGAGTGTTAAGTTATTATATGATGATTGTCGAGGCTATAGAAAGTTACGAGTTGTATCTCAGAAGGAAGTATTAGCAGTAGGTCTTACACTTTTAGGTGTAGTCCTTCAGGGTAAGCTTATTACTTATGTGTATTATTATATCTCGAGCTCTAGAGTAGAGTGGTTGTAGTCCAGTTTAGAGTTTATTAAAGGGATCCACAAACTTAGAATTATAGCTCAAAGCTAAGGGGGAAACAATAGAACAAGGAACCAAGTTAGGCTCTCAGATTCTAATAGTGATGCTAGTATATTGTAGAACAATAGTAAGAGAGGATAGTACTCGATCCATTCTTATCTTAGTGAGAAATTTTGTACTTCATTCATTATGACGTATAATTATCCCTTACTCATCTTCTCCATGATCATATTTCATGTTCATGCATATCATGGAGAATTATGTACGCTTCCAGTTCCTAGTATGAGGAGTTCCAGTTCACTAGCAGTACAAATCATATTCCCTAAAATCATGAACTCCAAACTCAGGTCATGCAGCTCATGGCTCATGTACTCATGCTTTATAGTATGTTCAATTCCAGGTACTCATGCTACACTCTTAATGATCAGCAAAATTCAAATTATGTTATGTATGTCCTCGGTTTTGATCTTTGTAATCAGTTCATGTCACTAATACTCTATTCCTCATGCACAGTTAAGTGTCAAAGTTATGTATAGTATTCTTTAGTGCTTCAGGTCCTTATGTTGACCTCTCTTTATAAAATAATAGTGGTGATGAACAATTGTTTAGATGAGAGAAAGTAAATGTTTCATGTTCGGGAAATATTGTTATATGTTTGTTTTATCTAAGGCTATAAGTGTGAAGTAAGATTGAGGCAAAGATTTTGGTATATGTCATAGTTAGTTGAGAATTCCATGTATGTCTTCTTAAGAATAGTGCAAGAAAGGTTATTATTAATAGTGGTTTAGAGAATATGAGAAAGATGATTTTATAGGTTGTATGCCTAGAAGTTCATATAGGTTATAATGATAGGCTTGAACAACATGTTAGTGTATAAGTGGATGGGTGCATTGTGCGCTAGTGAATTATGGTACGAGGTTGAACTTAGTTGTTGAAGCGGTAAAAAAAATTATTCTTAAGATGAGAGTTGTAAAACATGCATGTGGTATCAAATTCATGGTTTAGACTAGTATTATAGTTTTATGTCTGCACTTTGTAATTTTGAGTGGGCTTGAACATAGTGAGAGAATTCAGTTTAGCTCAGACTTTAGAAGATAGAGTTATCAATTCCCATGTGAAGATTATAAGTATCCTTAAGTGAAATGCAGTATTTAAGGGGAATGTTTAGTTGGGGGGGGGGGGTATTTGAAAAGTATGCTTAAGCTTAAAAGTAGCATTTATGTTTCTTAAGGCCTAGTAATTCTATCCTAGCTTATGATTTATAGGCCTATATTCTATGTTATAGAGTTGTAGCCATGTTGTGAGTCCTTATTTAGATATCTCACTCAGATCATGCCCAAGATTCTTTGATCCCTAATGTTATTAGAACTTCTTAGAAAGAGTGTTGAAGAAATACTCCAGTTGAGTATGAGCTTTTAGTATGATTCCGTTGGTATAGCCAAAAATTCAATTTAGCAATCAGACAAATAAGCTCCTATAGATTTCTTTCTTTCCATCTAGTCTTACTATCCAAAGTTTCATGAGTATGGCTATTACATGAGGTAATTTATTCACGCCCATCCAACTTGCAAATTCAGTTCGCTTCATGCATCATGTCTACGATTCAACTATTTAGTCATGATTCAGTTCATAAGTGTTTAGTGCATGATCTCAGTTTTCCAAGTATTCTAGTTCAGCCATTATAATACCCCTTGTACGACCTTAGTATCATTATCTCATGATTCATGTTTTCATAATGTACTTGGCTATGCCATGAAGCCCTTTTCTTTTGATCCCTATATGTGTTTTGTTGAGGAACAATTCCTAATGAGAAGTTGCGTACTTTATTCCATCCTTAGTAACTCTTGGAATTTTATTGCATCAGTTATAACTCCACCATTCTATATGTATGATTGTATTATGAATATTTTAAGTGAGTTCTAAACTCTCAACATGAATCAGATCCTTATAGTCAATATAGTCAAGTCAGCTCAGAAACTAGTTTCATGGTGAAAGTTCTAATGTTTCAGCACAACTATATCCTTCATCAACAAACATGTCATGTGTACATTATTCCATACTTATAAGGCTTTAACAAGTTCCTATCGATCATTCAAGGACGAATGATTCCAAGGGGGAGATAATGTAACACCCCGCATTTTTGAGCTGTACTTTAAACCATCGTTCCTACATGTATAAACTCAAATCCCATGATTTATTGTTTAATAAAGGAATCATGATCTTTATACTAGTGTGTGAAGTTCTTATTAGGTGAAAAATATTCATAGGAATCACTTAGAGCAAAGTAGAGCTAAGAGCCTTTGATTTGGCCAAATTTTTGTATTCAATTCTACAAGGGTCAACTTTGAACGTGTATAACTTTTTATATATATGGAATTTTTCAGATCAATACCCACCAAATGACAGATAATTGAATTAGCTTGCAAACTATACCAATTTCTCCTTGATTCAATACCCGATCAAAAATTTATGACCGTTTTCATGAGAAATAATAAGCCTTTGTGATAGGCCCGTGGCGCATTGGTCTCTCCCCCGAAATAATCTGTGGGGCACTTTGGTATATCCCTCAGAATAAGGGAAACCATGCAGAGGTTATTCCCTCACTCTTTTACCTTCCTAAGGGCTAATGGGTAATTTGGTCCTTTTCCCTCAACCCCAATTGTCTAAAACACGATTTATAACACCAAAAAGGGAATTATTTGCCCATCATCCTAAAAAAACTCACGTAAACCCCCCTTTCCCAAGAACATTAATCCAAGTTTATTATCAGGTTTAACTCATACTCATTTTCAAGTTTATGTATTTCACTCAATTATTGAAATTCCTTATATTTTGGGTCTTTGAACTATGATTTTATATCATTGTTTTAAACATTGTTATCATATTTTGTGATCATTCAGTGCTAGAGGGTTATGAACACCTGATACGTATGTGGTTTTTACATGTTTCTATTTTCAAGTTACAAGTCAGGTAGACCATGTTTTTATTACTATATTCAGAATACCATGTTCTTTTTAGAACTTATCAGTACAGTACCATGTCATGTTAGACCCATAATAATACCAGTGTTATTCAGTTGGGAGTAGATTTAGCATCGAACGAACCTAGGGATGTGGGCTTACTTTTCAATTAGGAATGGATCCTTAGTAGCAGTCCATAAGTTCTAGATCTACATAGCCAATGTAGGATTATGAGATGTCAACTGCCAGTTTAGGATTGACACTCTCTTAGGGTCACCCGCCATTTTAGGACTGACTTCCTAGTCCTTTAGGACTCGCGATTAGTGGATCCACACAATCATGTGTTAGTACCCATGGCAAAGTACTGACAGCCTTCCAAATGGAGTTATAGGTTGGACCCTGATTAGCTCAAATTGGGGTATGCTAGTTACATGATAGTTCCCACAATTTTAGTCAGTATTAAATTTATCTCAATTCAGGTTTCCTTGACCAAGTAATTCGATTTCAACAATTATTCTGTCAATTTTATAGATTATTCATGTTATTCTAATTATGTCAGTGCAGGATATACCTGGTCTTGCATTCTCGATTTTACATGTTCATATTTTCATGCTCAATATCCATACATGATCCTCAGTTCAGTTTTATAGCACGTTAAGCTTTACATGAGATTTACATACAATATTTATGTTCAATGCAAACACCAAAGCTAAAAATTCCAAATCATGAGTCAGATAATTCCTCTCATGTACCATTAACTATCGGGAAGCATAAGCTATCACCTTCCTATGCTACATCAGAACACAACCAAGTACCACAGGAGATGCATCATAGTAGACCACAAACCCATCAGTGCCTCAGGCAAAGTCAAAATTGGAGCCGAAGTTAGCTTATCCTTTAGCTTTTTAAAACTGGACTCACACGTATCCAACTATAAGAACTTTACTTTCTTTCGAGTTAACTTAGTCAAAGAGGTATCTATATTCAAAAAACTCTCTACAAACCTTGTAGAGTAGCTATTTAAACCTAAGAAGCTCCAAATATCGGTTAGAGTCATGGGCCTAGGCCACTTATTCACCACTACAACCTTCTGTAGATACACCATGATCCCTTCACTTGAATAATATAACCCAGAAAAGTGACAGTGTTCAACTAAAACTCATACTTTGAGAACTTGGCGTATAAATGCTACTCCTTTAAATTCTGCAATACAATGCGGAGGCAATCGGCATGATCCACGTTGCTCTGAGAATACACCAAGATATCATCAATAAAGACAATGACCAACATGTCTTAAAACTGATAAAAGACCTTATTCATTAAATCCATGAGTGTTGCTGGGACATTGGTCAACCCGAATGACATTATTAGAAAATCAAAGTGCCCATATTGGGTATGAAAGATAGTCTTAGGTATATGCACCTTCTTAATCTTAAGCTGATGATATCTGGACCGAAGATCAATTTTGGAGAAAAATTAGCACCTTGAAACTGATCAAACAAATTATCTATCCTTGGAAGAGGATACTTGTTATTAAACGTCACCTTATTCAATTACCCTGATCAATGCACATCCAAAGAAAACCATCCTTCTTACGCATGAACAACACTGGTGCACCTTAAGGGGACACACTAGGATGGATGAAAACCTTATCTAAGAGATCCTTCAGTTGCTCTTTAAGCTTCTTCAACTCAACTGGAGCCATTCTCTATAGGAAAATAGAAATTAGATGAGTGTACGAAACAAGATCAATACCAAAATCAATCTCCCTATCAGGAAGAACATCGGGTAGTTCATCAGGGAAGGCCTCAAGAAATAAGAAATTTTGACCAGTGTTGGAATGAAATGGTACAACCTTTGGTGCTAGAGTTGATGATGAAGTGACTGGAACCTTGTTCACCCTCAAAGCAACCTTGGACACTAAAAAAGTTCTTAATCATGTGCGCTGGATGACCATAGATGAAGCACCTATCCTTTACTTCCTTACAATTACCCCAATGCAATCTACCATAAAACCTGTAGGGAGAATATAATGGAGATGATTGAGCCCCACTAGACTGAGATTGGGAACCTAGTTTTCCAAAGTTTTTGACACCTTGAAAATGCCTATCACTTAATGGCTTAGGGTAGGGATCACTACCCGTTGAGTAGGAACCAGAATTGCCCTACTTCTTCTTGGACCACTTCCCACTATCCCTTTTACTTTGTTGTTGGCCACCATCCTTCTCTGCACAGTGAACCTAAGTATCTCGCCCTGCCTTTCCCTATCTCATCCCGCTTCTTCGTCTCTTCCTCCACCTGCTGTATGTATACAACCAACCTAGAGATAACTATGTCCTTGATCAATAAGGTAGCCTTACTCTCCTATATCAAGCTCTAGATAACCAAGAAGAAAACTTTCTCATTCTATCTTGCATATTAGTAACCATCTCCTACACATACCGAGATAACTAGTGAAACTTCAAGGTATACTATGATACCCTAAACTTTCTTTAAGTCAAATCTAGTCTCCAGAAATGACTAATATTTAAATTAGATATTCCCTAATTTTGACTTTTTAACATGTGGGAAATTGAATTATCTTTCCAATGATACCAATTTCTTCCAAATCCGGTATTGGAGTAAAACGTTATGGACATTTTACAGAAAATTGTTGGAACTGCCCAAAAGAGATGGTCAAGCCAATGGACCTTGAGCTAGTGACGGACCGTCGCCCAAGCTATAATGACTAAGGCAGTGAACCTAATTTCTAGTTAAGTGCGACGTTTAGGACCGATGGACCATCACCAAAATCGTCGTAGATGAGGAAGAAAGTTCAGGTTCTGGTCAATATGATGGGATGGACTGACGGACCGTCGAGCCAGCGATGGATCGTCACCCAAATTGTCGCCACTTCCAATCAATAATTTTAAGCCATTTTTAAAAGGGTATTTGGGTATTTTTCATATTTTTACCCCCATTTATTCCAAAAAAGAGCTTATAATTTTATTATTCATCCACAACACCAAATTAGGGTTTCTCTCAAAGATCAATTCCCCAAAATAAGAAACCCTAGGTGTTTAAACCCAAGGATGTTATTCTGTGATTGGATGGTTTGAGACATTCAAGATTTGACCCCGTGGTGTGACTTGCTTCAAGAGTCGTTTAATAGGGTCGGGGTAATTCAGGATAAGTTATGTAGCATCTAAGAAAAATATAAAAATATGAATGAATTAATTTAGCACTTTTGACAAGTGCAACTTTTGGTCTATGAAGGATTATTAAGTAGTGCATACTTGATAGGGAATTGTATTTTGTATGATATAGGGTAACGACACTCTATGAGTGTTGTCTAATTCAGTTCAGTTAATCATGTTCAGTGTTTATTCAGATGGGAGTAGGATTCAGCACCGAGTGTGCCCAAGAATGGGAACTCACCTTTTATTAGAGGGTGAGATTCTTAGAGGCAATCTTTGCACTCCAGAACAACATAGCCAGCGTAGGTTGAGGCATCAAACCTACTAGTTGAGGGTAGATGAGGTGGCTTAACCTGTTATATAAGGGTCCCACCGTTCTCCTTAGAGTACCTGTTATATTAGGGATTACTCACAACTTGTCCTTACCAGTGGCGTGGTATTGACACCCTTCCAATTGGGGGTTACAGATTGGACCCCAACTCAATTATATTATATCATTTGGGGCATGTTAGTTAGATGAATACTTTCTACAGTTACAGTCTCGGTCTTAGTCTCGGTAATAGAACTCAGATAGTTCTAAGGAATTTAGGACTGTCAAATACAGTCACCCAGCTCAGTATGAAACTCTACTAGTTCCATCTGAAATAGGGCTGTCAAATACAATCATTTAGATAATGGTATATTAGTTATACAAAAACTTATGTTATTTGTATTCAGACTCAGTAATCACTGTTGTCATAACCACATTTACAGTTATGTATTTATGTATGTATTCCCACGTTCATGTTACTTAGTCAGTCAGTATTATTCTTGCATATGAGCCTTTGCATTCAGATTACCTCACTTGCATAGCAGTACATTCAATTATACTGACACATACTCTTCTTTTGCACTATAGTTTTTTCTACCATAAGTTCAAAAGCACGAGCTCCAGAGCATCAGAAGCATTCCAATTTTAGTAGTCAGACTAGCAGTGAGTCCTCATCATTCGAGGATGTTATTATTTGACTATTTTATTATTTCATCACTTTATTTATTTTAGTAGTTGGAGTTAGTTGGGGACATGTCCCATTAAATCCTTATTCTGTTAGTTTTAGAGGCTTTCAAACTGTAGTATGTTCATACAGTTATTTCAGTCATTTGGGTATTGATATACTATATTTTTTAGATGTTATGTTTTATTAGATATTTGAACCTTATGATCTTTTATCCTTTTTCCACATTTATATAGTATATTATGTAGTGCCGAGTTGCAGATATCAATCATGGGTTGTCTTGTGGTCCTTCAGGGTCATAGCACCGTGTAGTATTTCGGGTTCCGGATTTGGGGCGCTAGAAACTTGGTATCATATTCTAAGGTTCAACAGTGTCCTAGGAAGTCTGAAAGCCACATTTAGTAGTCCTGTGCATGGGTGTGTTGCGCACCACATTTATTTATAGGAGGCTATAAGATATTTTAGAAATAGTTTCCCTTCTTTCAGTATTCAAGTCGTGCCTGTGAGCATGAGCTCAAATTTAACTCTCAGTCTAATTCGTTTCTCTTTTTCTTCTACAGAACATGCCTCTGATGAGAAAAAATGAAAATCAGTTAGCCCCTCAGCCCGTCCCAGCAGACCCCTTGGACGAACATGTTTCTCATGCAGTGTTTAGAGCTGCATTCACTACTTTTACTGACTCAGTTGCTGCTTAGAATGAATGGCCAGCTATTGTTCTGACTAACCCAGTGGCCAATACTGTTTCATCTAGGATTTGGGACTTCACCCGAATGAATCCTCCATCCTTTTTTTGGGTCTAAGTCAGATAAGGACCCTCAAGAATTCCTTGATCAGGTTCAAAAGATTATGGTTATCACGGGAGTTACTGCTAGTGAGAGTGCTAAGCTAGCTGTGTATCAGTTGTAGGATGTGGCACACACATGGTTAAAACAGTGGAAAGCCAAGAGGGGTGTAGATATAAAACCCATAGTATGGGAGGAGTTTGCCACTACTTTTTTAGATAAATTGTTTCCCCTAGAGTTGAGGGAATCTAAGGAGTTAGGATTTATCAACCTCAGGCACAACAACATGATAGTGAAAAAGTATTCTCTTAAGTTTACTCAATTAGCTAGATATGCTCCTCATGTAGTGGCAGACAGCAGGACTACGATGATTAAGTTTGTTTTTGGGGTGAATGATAGTGTGGTTAATGAGTGTAGATTTATAATGTTGATTAGTGAGATGGACATAGCCAGTCTTATAATCATGATCAATAGATAGAAGAGCATAAGATTAAGCTGAGAGAGAAGCAGAATAAAAGAGCAAGGACAAGTAGCTTTAACTTTGCTCAAACTAAGTCAGAGGGTGGAAGTCGTTCTCAATTCCACCTAAAGTCATCCATTCCAGCTCCTTCCTTAGGTAGTGCTCCAGTGCCAAAATTTAGAGACGACAACAGAGATAGGGTGCCAGGCTCTAAGTCTCAAGGAAGTGCTAGTAGTTCCCGAACCTATTCTCTTTTTCAGACATATGGCAAACACCATCAGGGTACTTTCAGAGCTTCTAGTGATGTTTGCTTCAGATTTTCCAAGCCAGGCTACAGAGTCAGAGATTGTCCCCAACTAGGTCCTCAGGGTTAGCGTTTTGGTCACCCAAATAGCAGGGTGCCTCTTCTAGTGCTACTAATGGGTAATGCCTAAATGGACTCTATGCTCTTCAGTCCCGACAGGATCAGGAAAATTCTCCTGATGTGGTTACTGGTACATTACAGATCTTGTACATGTTTACGCCTTGCTAAATCCAGGAGCTTTCTTGTCTTTTGTTTCTCCTTATATAGCAATTGATTTTGGAGTCAGTCTTAAAATTCTAGTAGA
Organism: Capsicum baccatum var. pendulum; assembly: GCA_030864225.1. Taxonomy (NCBI): domain Eukaryota; kingdom Viridiplantae; phylum Streptophyta; class Magnoliopsida; order Solanales; family Solanaceae; genus Capsicum; species Capsicum baccatum. Next base: position 171,674,360 of record CM061550.1, read on the forward strand.
GCCCTTCTCAGTCTCTACCCAAGTGGGTAAAACTATCAAAGCCCGATAGGTATACAAGAACTGTCTTATTATGGTATCTCAAAAAGTCACTTCAACAGACTTAGTTGAATTAGAGATAACTGATTTTGATGTCATTCTCGGCATGGATTGGCTTCATTCCTGCTATGCCATAGTCAACTGCAGAAATAGAGTTGTGTAGTTTCAGTGCCTGAATGAACCCATCCTAGCAGTCGACTGCAGAAATATGAAAATATGTTAGCATATGGTTGAAGTTCTTGCATTGAAAATGTAAAATGTTTCCATGAAGTATTGTTTCAATATTCATGCCTAAGCCTAAAGATAATTCAAGGTGTTTGATAAAATGCCTAAGAGAATAGGAATTATGTCTTATGACTCATTTGTGACAAAAATTGTGAATCCATGTTTCTCTCTTATGTTTTATATGACTCCCACGTTATTGTTATGCTTTGTAATGGATTGAAGTAATGCTCATGAGATTAGGTTTATGAAATTATGATATGTTTACATGCATTCCTATTTATGTGTAAGCTTATGGCATGCGAATACTTTATGAAAATCCCAAATGATTGTACTATGAATTGTTGACTATGGTCATGTGTCAAGAAGTGTCATGTCTTATCAGTGTCATGCTATCAAGTTCTGGGGGTACTTGTACCCAACAATTTAGCTTTGTGACTAAATCCAGTGTCATGTTTTCAAGATACTCTCAGTCAAGCCATGTACAGTAGAATTCAATCCGTCTCATGACTCAAGAAAACTCAGTAAACTCTAAAATAATAAAAATCTTCAAAATTCAGTAATCTCAGTAGTATTCCATCAGTCAAAAGAACTCAATGAGTGCAGTCCAGTTCAGTTCAGTTAATCATGTTTAGTGTCTATTTATATGGGAGTAGGATTCATCACTGAGTGAGCCCAAGGATGAGAACTCACCTGTTATTAGAGGGTGTGATTCTTAGAAGCAATCCTTGCACTCCAGAATTGCGTAGCCAGCATAGGTTGAGACATCAAACCAGCTAGCTGAGGGTAGATTAGGTGGATTAACCTGTTATATGAGGGTCCCACCATTCTCCTTAGAGTACCTAATAGATTAGGGATTACTCATAGCTTGTCCTTACTAGTGGTGCAGTATTGACACCCTTCTAATTGGGGTTACAGATTGGACCCCAACTCAATTATATTATCTTATTTGGGGCATATCAGTTAGATGACTGCTTCCCATATTTACAGTCTCGATCTTAGTCTCAGTAATAGAACTCAGATAGTTCTATAGAATTCAAGACTATCAGATATAGTCAACCAGCTCAGTACGTAACTCAACTAGTTCTATTAGAAACAGGACTGTCAGACACAGTCATTCAGATAATACTATATCATTTATACAAAAACTTATGTTAGAGAAAGTCTAGTTGATCAGAGAAAGACTCTAGGAAGCTCAGAGCCGACAAAAATTGTATGCAGACGTGCATAAAAAAGATCTAGAGATTGATATTGGTGATTATGTGTACTTGAAAATCTCTCCCATGAAGGGAGTGAAACGATTTGTCAAGAAGAGAAAGCTTAGTCCTTGATATGTCGGTCCCTTCAAAATTCCCAGTCGCTTTAGCAAAGTAGCTTATAAGCTCGAATTGCCTTCAGATCTAGCCTCAATTCATCCGGTGTTCCATGTCTCCTCGCTAAAGAAGTGCATCGGTGACCCAATAGTTATAGTCTCGGTAGAGGTCTTAGACATTCAGAACAACCTCTCTTATGAAAAGATTCTATTTGAAATTCTTGACTACAAGACTCGTAGATTGAGGAAGAAAGAAGTCCTTCTAATCAAAGTTCTTTGGCGGAATCAGTCTGTTGAGGGAGCTACTTGGGAAACAGAAGCAGAAATATGGACCAAGTATCCTCACCTCTTCTCTGCAAACTCAGACTCATCCCAAGGTAATAGCTTTCCTTAATCTTATTAAGTTTCATGTTCAGATTTCAGTTATAAACCTGCTATCAAATACCATTGCATATCCAGTCATATGTTCATATATCATGTCAGTCACGTATTCATGCATCAGATATACATTCTTATCATGAGAAACTTAGCTTCTCAGTAATTTTAGTCATACATTTGTGAAGACTATCTTTCACATATCCATGCATCAGACATGCATATTCAGTACGAGATTTCAGTATATCAGAAGTTCCAATCACATAGACATGCTCAAATGTTCACGTCCCGTAAGAAAGATTAGTCTATCGGCCTTCCCAGTCTAGTCAGTCCCATTTGAGGACAAATTTTCCCAAAGGGAAGATATTGTAATACCCAAGCTTTCTTTAAGTCAAATCTAGTCTTCAGAAAAGTTAGTGATGACTTCCTAAATGATTAATGTTTAAATCAGATAGACTTTCCTCAATTTTGACTTTTCTCATGTGGGAAATTGAATATTTTTCTACCGATACCAATTTTGTCAAAATTCGGTATTGGAGTAAAACATTATAGGCATTTTACAGAGAACTGTCGGAACTTCCCAGAAGCGACGTTCAGGCCGACGACCCGACAAACTAGCGACAGACCGTCGCCCAAGCCATCATGACTAAGGCAGTGAACCCAACTTCTAGTCAAGTGCGACTGCCGGGACCGATGGACCATCACCAAAACCATCACATATGAGGCAGAAAGTTCAGGTTTTGGTCAAGAACGATGGGATGTACCGATGGACCATCAAGCTAGCGACGGACTGTCGCGCAAACCATCACAACTTCTGATCAGCAATTTTAAGCCATTTGTAAAAGGGTATTTGGGTTATTTTCACCTATTTTGACCCCTATTTATACCAGACAAGAGCTCATAACTTCATTCTTCATCCACAACACCAAATTAGGGTTTCTTTCAAAGATCAATCCCTAAGAAAAAGAAACCTTAGGTGTCTAATACTATGACAATAATTCAAGCTTTCCTACACCAATGTTCAAGAAAACATCTACCCATGTATTTAAGTGTTGATTCACGGGTTCCTCTAACCCATGAATCTCAAGAAACCCTATTTGAAATGTAAACTTTGGATTTCATGGTATGAATTGAATTATATCCATGCTTATGTTGTTATTTGATTTTCAAGTTGAAGTCTTTAATGACTATCATGAAAATATATTAGCATGTGGTTGAAGTTTTTACACTAGAAGTGTAAAATGTTTCCATGAAGTATTATTTCAATATTCATGCCTAAGACTAAATATATGTAAGCAATGTGTTTGATAAAATGCCTAAGAGAATAGGAATTATGCCTTATGACTCATTTGTGACAAAAATTGATGAATCCATGTTTCTCTCTTATGTTTGATATGACTCCCACATTATTGTTATGCTTTGTAACAGATTGAAGTAATGCTCATGAGATTCGGCTTATGAAATTATGATATGTTTACATTCATTCCTATTCATGTGTAAGCTTATAGCATACGAATACTTCATGAAAATACCCAATGATTGTACTATGAATTGTTGACTATGGTCATGTGTCAAGAAGTGTCATGTCTTGTCAATTTCATGCTATCAAGTCCTGGGGGTACTTGTACCTGGCAATTTAGCTGTGTACCTAGATCCAGTGTCATGTTTTCAAGATACTCTCAATCAAGTCATGTTCAGTAGAATTCAGTCAGTCTCATGACTCAGGAAAACTCAGTAACCTCAGAAATCTCAGAAATTTTCATAATTCAGTAATCTCAGTTGTATTCCATCAGTCAACAGAACTCAATAAGTGCAGTCTAGTTCAGTTCAGTTAATCATGTTCAGTGTCTATTCAGATGGGAGTAGGTTTCAACACCGAGTGAGGCCAAGGATGGGAACTCACCTGTTATTAGAGGGTGTGATTCTTAAAAACAATCCTTGCACTCCAGAACTACGTAGTCAGCATAGGTTGAGACATCAAACCTGCTAATTGAGGGTAGATAAGGTGGATTAACCTATTATATGAAGTTCCCACCGTTCTCCTTAGAGTACCTGTTAGATTAGGGATTACTCATAGCTTTTCCTTACTAGTGACGCGGTATTGACACCCTTCCAATTAGGGTTACAGATTGGACCCCAACTCAATTATATTATCTCATTTGGGGCATGTCGGTTAGATGACTACTTCCCACATTTACAGTCTAGATCTTAGTCTCAGTAATAGAACTTAGATAGTTCTATAGAATTCAAGACTGTCAGATACAGTCACCGAGCTCAGTACAAAACTCTACTAGTTCCATCATAAATAGGACTATGAGACACAATTATTCAGATAGTAGTATATCAGTTATACAAAAACTTATGTTATCAGTATTAAGACTCAGTAATCAGTGTTGTCATAATCTCATTTACAGTTATGTATTCATGCATGTATTCCCACGTTCATGTTACTCAGTCAGTCAGTAATGTTCATGCATATGAACCCTTGCATTCAGCCTACCTCACTTACATACCAGTACATTCAATCGTACTAACAAATACTTTTATTTTGTGCTATGGTTTTTTATATCATAGGTTCAAAAGCATGAGCTCCAGAGCATCAATAGCATTCCAGTTTCAGCAGTTAGACTAGCAGTGAGTCTTCATCATTTGAGGATGTTATTATTAGGTTATTTCATTATTTCGGCACTTAGTTTATTTTAGTAGTTGGAGTTAGTTGGGGATATGTCCCATCAACTACTTATTCAGTCTGTTTTAGAGGCTTTCAGACTATAGCATGTTCAGACAGTTATTTCAGTCGTTTTGGTATTGATATACCATATTTTTCAAATGTTATGTTTTATCAGATATTTGAAACTTATGGCCTTTCAGCTTTTTTTTGCATTTATACAATATATTATGCAGTGTCCAGTTGTAGATATCAGACATGGGTTAGCTTGTGGTCCTTTGGGGTCATGAGCACCGTGTAGCATTCTGGGTACCATATTCGGGGCGTTGCACATACTCCTTAGCTGTTATCTTACCTTGCTTTAGATTTACAAACTCTTCCATTTTTGCTTCCCTTAATTCTTGAGGAAAGAATCGGTCTAGGAAAGCATTAGAGAAATCCTCCTATAGAGATGACTCATCACCGTCACACCTTGCCTTATTCCATTCCTCGTACCATTGGTTCACCATATTCTTCAGCTGGTAGGCTACAAATTCTACACCCACCATATTGGTGGCATGTATAATTTGAAAGATCTTTTCCATTTCATCCAGATAACATTGATGATCCTCCTCCACCTTAACACCAGTAAAGGTCAGAGGACTCAACCTCATGAATTGGCCAACCCTTGTGGCCTCAAAAGATGGAGTAACAGGAACACCACGCTCAGACTGAGTAGCTACCAACTACGCGAACATGTTTATGGATTGACGAAACTCAGCGTTCGTCACTTCATCCTGAGGAGTCTGAGATGGACTAGAGGGAACCGATGGAAATCCAAGAGGACAATCAGGAATTGGACCCCTAGACCGAGTATGGATCTCATGAGCATAGCATGTCCCATGAATATTTTCACCAGTTGGGACAGTGGAGTTTCTGTGAGCTTCAAATCATCGAGGCATGATTTAAAAAATGAACATGCAATAATTAGAGGAGAATTCAGGATCATAAACTCTACAGCTTGAAAATAGAACACAAGAAAGAGAAATAATCCTAAATATCTCATATTCTCTTCCTTATGAGTGTGGCGCGCTACACCCTCTCAAAAGAGACTCTACTGGACATGGCTTTGTGGACTCCCATGTGACCATGAACATAGGGCTCTAATGCCAATCTGACATATCCTAAACTAAGGCCTCATCGTGTCGAGTTCCTCTGGCTCCACCCATGACCAGAGACCACTCCCAAGACCCAACTATAACTACCTTATACCTCAAGACAGATGGATTCCAAATGTATATATATAACATAACAAAATGGAACAATCATAGATCAAATACAGTCCAACTATGTCAGCCCCAATACCAATACCAATACCAAGGATGACACCAATACCGACACCGCCCATACCAACCCATAGTAGTCACACAAAGCCTCTATCAAAAGTAAAACAATATTTGATTGGGACATGCCCCCGACCATAGCAATAACCAAAGTCTATGAAATGACAAAAGTATACAGAGAAATCCATAACATTAACTGAAGCCTTTCAGAGTATGAAAGCTCACCACTTCAATCCAATACAAGCTATCCCCAAGTCTGATTACTGAGCAAGAAAAGTATGTTCGGTTCCTACATCGCATGGGGATATAGATCCCGTGAACCTAGATCTAAAAGAAAATTTGAATTTGGGGTTCATTTGCCTAGTGGTCAAACTGTGGTCAACTTTTGAATATTCATCTTATTCATCCACCATCTTCAAATCTTGTTGAATAAGAATATTCAAGTAGTTTGTTTGATCCAAAAAGAGAGAAGAAAGAGTGCACTAAGTGTTTGTACAAGAATATTTCCTAGCATATTCTAAGTTTTCCAAAAAGGAAGAGGGGACAAAGGGACAAACAAGTACAATTGAAAGTACACTTTAGGGGACCAATCCATTTTGAATTTATTTGAAGATCTAAAAAAGGCTTCAAACCTTCATTTTCCCTCTAAAACCAAAATTCTTCTTCCCTAAAGGAGTGTTTGGCCAAAAAAAAGAATTTGGAAGTTGAAAAATTTTGAAAGATGATGCCCAATTACAAACTGCCACATAATCACTTGTATAAATGACCGAATTGAGTTCTTAGCTATATTTCTAAGTTTCTATTTGTTTTTTCTAGTTATTTTGAGTTGATTCTACACTTAATTAGAAAACTATTAACTTCCTACTAGGTTGATAATTAGTTTGGAGTCCTTTTGTTTGTGACTTCGCTTTTTGTGTGCTTTTTTTGTTTTTATGTCATAGTAACTTGTTGGTTCAAGTTAGTTGGACATCATCTTTCAAAATTTGGCATTTTTATTCTAATTATGTCACCCTTCATTGATCCCAAATCACCCTTCATAGATCCAATATTCGATTGTATCATCTTTATTTCATGGTCAATGAAGTTAAGTTGAGCTAAAATTGCCTTAGCAACATCATTTCCCAAAGTTTGGGAAGTAGTACCCTTGGATTTCATATCTCAAATACCTAAAATCAGCAAAGAACAAAATCCTACAAAATAAACAAACAAGTTAGTTCAAATAGCCTCAACAACTCTCTCACTTGATTCTCACCTGACACTTGGTTTCACAAGTGTTGATTATTTGGCACGTACTTGGCTAGTGAATGAGGGATAATTACTTATAACTTGAATAAGGTTCCATTACCAAGCGACAAGAGTATTCATACACTAGTTGACCCTTGTGAAAAACAAGTTGAGTCTACATTGGTATGTGAGTTGCCAATGATTGGTGAGGTTGTGAATGATGATCAACTTACTCACCAATGTAGTCCACTACTTGAGCATATGTATGGTGTATTTGGTATGTCATAAGATAGTGATAATGATGATAGAGTTGATTATGAGAATGGAGATGGTTCTTTGAGCATATTGTGTAATGAAGGCCTTAGTGATAGTTTTGCTCAAAGATATCATATGGATGGAGATGTTGTGAAGCAAGGCATATGTCTTTGTGAGAGTGAACTTGTATTCTTAAACTCATTACCTTAGAATAGTGAATTTCTCTCAAAATAAGATGTCTTGTGTTAAAATAGTGAGATCACTCTTTGGATGACACCTAGTGAAGTGAAAGATGATGTTTTTAAAAAGAAAGGTGGTATGTTTAAGATTCACTTATTACCCTATTTCTTAAAATCCATTAAAAATAAAGGGTTGAGTAAGGATTATGTTAACCATCCTAGTCGTGATGTTGATCTCCTACTTTTGAAAAAGAATGATCAATTGGGTTTTGATGACTTTGATTTACTTAAGTGTTTAAGAAACCCAATTAGTGATTATTCTTTTGAAAGTGATTTTAATTGTGATCCATTGTATGACACCCCACCTTTGTGTGATAAATATGAGGATGAATTTCTTGGTTTTTTTGTTAACTTGTGTTGTGATCCCCTTGATTATATTGTGGTTTGTGTCTACTTGAGGATATGTATAATGATAAGAATGACACCTTAGGGAAAAGTGAGTATAGCCTTGACCCAAGTTCTTGGCTACTTCTCCCATTTGACCCCGGTGACCTATTGGGGTGGGAAAAGGTTTGTCTTAGATTGAATTCTTTTTTAGTTGATGTATATCTTAGCCATGTCCTTTGTGATTCTTGTAATAATTGTTTCATGATAATAAGAAAGGATTGTTGGTTGTGTTTAAAATGTGTACCCCCTTGGAGTGTTCCTTCAAACTTGTGTGTTGAAAACCATGATATTATCCTTGTTTATAGTGACCTTGTGTTTGGCATAGTTGTGTGTAATGTCTGGGATTTTTTTGAGTTGGAGCCTCTAGTTCAAGGGATGATTAGTCTCGGATTATGCCCTTGGCTTGTTCATCCATTTGATTCAGGTGAACTGGTGGGGTGGGAAAGGAATTGTCTTAGTTTGTGCTCATTCCCCTTTTTTGTTTGTCTTATCCCCATCCTTTGTAATGCTTATACTAAATATTTCATTGTCAAATCAAAGGATTTCTTGTTGTATATTAAAAGTTTACCCCCTTGGTGTGCTTATATAAATTGTTACACTAACCCTAACCCTCCTACCATGAGGATTGTGTGCTTTTTTTCCTTTCTCTTTGTTTTTTCATGGTGTGAATTTGAGGACAAATTCCTTTCAAGATGGAGAGAATGATACAAGAGAACACCAATATTACAAGGACTTGCCAAAGGTTCAAGCTTTGGATTTGCAAGAGATTGAAGACTTTTTGGAGCCTTTTAAAAGCCTTGTCCAAGTGAAGAGTGGAAGAAGGTGTTCACACTCAAGGGGCGCCTCTTATTTTGAAGGCATTATGGACTTCTTACACTCAAAAACAACACTCCATAGGCGCCTAATTCAAGGGCTTTCATTAAGGGCAATATTGTCTTTTGATGTCTCTCTTTTACACTCTAAAGAAGCACCCTTCATTATGGGTATTTTAGTCTTTGTTTGTAATAAGTATAAATAGACAATTAGGCCTTTACTTTTGATAGTTTTTGATGAATTGATTGTGTGAAAATCAAATTGTATTTTCTTTCCTTAGTGTAGGGCTTGGAAAATCCATCTTGGTGTAGGTACTGGAAAAGACATTGAACTAGGGTCATCTTTGAGTGTGGAATTCCTCTTGTTGACATTTTTACAAGAAAGGTTGGGTGCTTGAGGAGTTGATCCCTTTGTGTCCACCTAAGAGTGTGGTGTTATCCTCCATTGGTGTTGTGTGTCTTGGTGTTTTATACACACCTTGGTGCTATTCATTAATGTTGGTGTATGTCTCACTAACTATCCTTTTACTTTAATGTATTTTCTCTTTGTTTTGTGTTAAGTCTGGTTTACTTGTGTGTTCTACTTCATCTCCTTTCTTGTAGTTTCTGGCTTTTGTTTTTTTAGGATTTAATTTCATCTTAGTAGGTTATTTTTTGTATCATTTGGTATCAAGAGCCATGTATTAAAGTTGTTCCCACAACTCTAAGCCTTGGATCTAAGAAAATCTCCACAAAAAAGAGTCTAGAGTCAAGAAAATAAAATAATAAAAAAGGCATTTCATGTTTTATACTCGGATATCATTCTAAACCTTAGATCTACATGTTTTGTGTCTTTTTGTTGGATTTATGTGCTAGATTCTTGTTCCCTAGAACCTAGGGAGTCTAGATCTATGTTTGAAACAAGATTTGGTTGTTTTTGAGCTAAATCCACCATTGTTGTGACTTGTTTAAAACTTTTGAGGTGGGATCTCGTGGTGGATACCTTGTATGTGGCATTTTAGTGGCTGATTTATTGTTGTTTGTACTTGTCTTGGCAAAGTGAAACTAGATCTAAAAGAAAATTTGACTTTGGGGTTCATTTGCCTAGTGGTTAAACCATGGTCAACTTTTGAATATTCATCTTGTTCATCCACCATCTTCAAATCTTGTTGAAGAAGAATATTCAAGTAGCTTGTTTGATCCATAAAGGGAGAAGAAAGAGAGTGTACTAAGTGTTTGTACAAGAATATTCCCTAGAATATTCTAAGTCTTCCAAAAAGGAAGAGGGGACAAAGGGACAAGCAAGAACAATTGAAAGTATACTTGAGGGGACCCATCCATTTTGAATTCATTTGAAACTCCAAAAAAGGTTTCAAACCTTTATTTTCCCTCTAAAACTGATTTTTCGTCCCTAAAGGAGCGTTTGGCCAAAAACAAGAATTTGGAAGTTGAAAATTTTTAAAAGGTGACGCCCAATTACAAGATCCCACATCATCACTTGTGTAAATGACCAAATTGAGTTCTTAATAATATTTCTAAGTTTCTATTTGTTGTTTCTAGTTGTTTTTATTTGATTCTACCATTAATTAGCAAACTAGTAACTTCCAACTTGTTTGATAATTAATCTTGAGTCCCTTTGTTCGTGTCTTTGCTTTTTGTGTGCTTTTCTCTTTTATAAGTTGTAGTAACTTGTTGGTTCAAGTCCGTACATAATTTTTACTTGAGTAATATGAAACAAAAATTGATTCGGGACCAAAGTAGAATCATCCATCATTCACTAGCCAATTACGTGCAAAGAAATCAATACTTATGAAACCAAGTGTGAGGTGAGAATCAAGTGAGAGAGTTGGTGAGGCTATTTGAACTAACTTGTTTGTTTATTTTTTAGGATTTTGTTCTTTGCTGATTTTAGGTATTCGAGATATGGAATCCGAGGCTAATACTTCCAACACTTTGGGAAATGATGTTGCTAATGTAATTTTGGCACAACTTGACTTCACTGATCGTGAAATAAAGATGATGCAATCGAATATTGGATCGATGAAGGGTGATTTGGGATCAATGAAGGGTGACATGATTAGAATAAAAATGAGTATTGATAGACTATGTCCACTAAAACATTCCTAAACTGAAATACTACCTCAAAATCCGAATTACCAAGTTTAGGTTTCCAAGGAGAATGAGGCCAAACCTCAAGATGGAGATCATGAGGGATACCATGGTTCTAAACCAAGTGAATAACACACTTCCCATGAACTATGAGGAAACAAAGCTATCTTCTACACTCCTACAAACTTGAATTGTTGTGTAGAAGTCTATGAATCTTCCTTTTGTGATGCTCTTGGTGTTGTTAGGTTGCATAAGGACCAAACTCTTGTTTTGAGTATGCAAGCATTAGTTGATCCTTTAGATGACAAAATTGATTATTTTCGTAAGAATGATTTTTGTTCATCTTGTGCTAGCACTTATTACTTGAATAAGGTTCCATTACTAAGCGACAAGAGTATTCACACACTAGTTGACCCTTGTTAAAAGAAAGTTGAGTCTACGTTGGTATATGAGTTGCCAATGACTAGTGAGGTTGTGAATGATGCTCAAATTACTCACCAATGTAGTCCACTACTTGAGCATGTATGTGGTGTGTTTGGTATGTCACAAGATAGTGATAATGATGATAAAGTTGATCATGGGAATGGAGATGGTTCTTTGAGCATATTTTGTGATGAAGGCCTTAATAATAGTTTTGCTCAAAGATATCATGTGGATGAAGATGTTGTAAAGCAAGGCATATGTCTTTGTGAGAGTGAAGTTGTATGCTTAAACTCATTACCTTTGAATGATGAATTTCTTTTAAAACAAGATGTCTTGTGTTAAAATTGTGAGATCACTCCTTGCATGACACCTAGTGAAGTGAAAGATAATATGTTTAAATAGAAAGGTGGTATGCTTAAGATTCACTTGTTACCCTATGTGATGCCCCAAAAAATTTTTTAGTTAAGATCTCGAACAAAAATGTGTTGAATTGTGTTCTTTATTATGATTAATAATTTTTCCATGTTGAATTTCTGGATATGCGACCCTTCATCATGTAGAGCGTTGAATAATATTTCCAACGATATATGGATTATCCAAAACGGACACTCGAGCGATGAGTTATGATCATTCTGGTCTAACAGTTAATAATGGTGAACAGTAAATATGCAGGAAAAAAATACTGAGGCCAGGCAAATTTTAGGGTCAAGTTCAAACGATCATAACTCCTTGTACATAATAATCTGGATGAGCTACTATATATCAACAAAAATATCTAAAATTCCTCTTTCCAATGAAATTGGTTTCATCCATTTTGGCCATCGAAAAAAAAAAGTTATGGTCTATCTACTTCAGCCTATTAAAACAGTCCACCAAAGGACAGATTTCACATTATTTGATTTTTAAGGGTATTTTGGTCATTCCCACTCCAATCCATCCGGTTAAACCATGGATTTAAGTCCATTAAGAGCATTCAATAGCTCATTTTTCTCCAAAATTTTATAAGGATCAAACGCCAACCCTTTTACTCCAAATTTCATCCTTCTATGTCTCTTGCTTGAACCGTAGAAATATCAAATTGATTTGGATTTCGAGTTGATCATCTTAAGGGCTTCGAGAAGCACCCTTTATTTTCGTTAATAAAGTTTTGGAGTTGGATGTTTAAATTCATCTTCCATTTTTAGGTATGTGGGGCTTTGAACAAGATTATCCTTTCGATCTTGTACCCGATATTTTTGTTGAATTACATTGACATGAGATTGTACATGTTTTAGCATGAATTGAAAATATGATTTTATATCTTATATTATTGTCAATGAGCTATGGGATTATGTCATCCGATAAGTGTATGATGTTGAGATGGAATTATGTCCAAAAAGTATTTGATTATGAGAGTATGATGATTTAATTTGTTAAGCCATGATTTATACTATCATTTCACTATTTCCTTATTATGAATTTATAATTGATATTGGAAATTCTATATCCCTACTATGGGTTGATCTCTCAAGTACCTTTAAATGAGAGTTGGATGGCAAATTGAGAAATGTTGAAATTGAAGTTGCAATGAGTCTTGGTATTTTCCGGATGGTTTTGATGAGTTAAATTGTTGAAAATATTATGTATTGAGTCTTCATATCCTTTTCCAAATGTCGAGTCGGTTATGGTTCAATGCATTGATACCTTGTTGATGTTGAGGAAGATTAAAATGTTTTGAGCTAAAATGTGTTAAGTTAGGAATCCACAAATTAATATGATTTGATAAATGAGAAAGAGATTTGATTTGATCTTTATGATAGACCCTTGTGATGTTGTGGTGGATTTCCTAACGCGTTCTAAGCTTGTCGGGGAGTAGTACTTAGCACCGAGAGGGAAATTTGGTATTTTTCCAAACCTTTGTGCCACCGTAGGGTTGTTTGATGATGATATTAGTGGCGAGAGAGCCCGATTGTGATTATTGCAGTTTTAAGGTCGTACTTCCTGGAAAAGAGTATGACGCTCCCACCAACGAAGATTTCATATGTTGGTGTTCAACGTAGCTCACGTGGGGTTGTCGGTTATAGGGAACTTCCCTGTCCATAAGAGTCATGTTTTGTAAAATACCGAGTCACTCTGAGTTTTGATGTGGTAAGTCAAGTTGCCTATGATGATCTATAATGATTTATGAGGTTTTTCTCCTACATTTCCTATCTAAGATATTATGATTTGCATGATTCAATGTCACTTATGCCAGGTGTGTCATTATGATCCGTATATACATTTTTACAAAATTTATGATATTATTTATATTTTTCATGTGCCCCCACATACTCAGTACGTATCTTGTACTGACTCACATATTTCTCTATGGGCTACATTCTTACCATGATGTAGGTTCAGGCACTTAGCCGCAACCGCGACAATGATATCTGAGTGTCACATCTACGTTCCTTTAGTGGTGAGTCCTCATGGTTCGAGGACCAAGTTGCTAGTTTTGGTGCTGTTGTTTTGTGATCCCTTTGGTCTGCTAAGTCAGTTAGGGGTTTGTCCCAATGGCTCATTGATTTTGCTGTATAGAGGCTATGTCAGACTAGTGTATTGTTAGGTTGGTTTGTGTATAGACATTCCATCTATGTACAGTCTAACGATATTTCGTGCCATGTGCGAGGAGATATGATATGTACTTATATATATCCTTAGCATAGCATGTATTTTGTTGTGTTTGACCCCAAGGGTAGTGTTTTGGCTTAACTGGTTAGCTTGAGGCTATGTGTAGCCTTAGGCACCGTGTGGCATCTCGGGATGATATTTTGGGGCATTACAAACTTGGTATCAGAGCCTAAGGTTGTGAAGAGTCCTAGGGAGTCTGACAAGCCGCGTGACATAGAGTCTTGAGCATAGTGTGTAGTGCGCCACACCTATGATGAAAAAGCTGTGGGGCGTTCTAGGAAAAGTCATTTCTTTATTTCTACAAGAGTCTATCATGATTACAATTGTTTTCTTTTGGTGTTAATTCGTGCGTTCTTATAACATAAAATGCCTCCACGTCGAGATCGCAGAAACAACAACAAACTTCAACCCGTTGATATGTTACATGAGATTGTATCCCATGCTAAATTTTGGCCAGCTTTTCAAACGCTAGCCCAGGCAGTTACCGCCAATACTCAGGCCAATGCTCCACCTCCACAGGAAAATAATTCAGCAACAACATGAATTTGTGACTTTATGCGGATAAATCCGCCAGAGTTTCATGGGTCGAGAGCAGGTGAGGACCTATAGATATATATTGATGAAATGAATAAAATTACACAAATTATGCACGTGACCAAGGAATAAAGTGTGGAGCTAGCTTCTTATCGATTGAAGGATGTTGCCTATGACTGGGTGCAGATATGGAATAAAGGTAGAGAGGAAGATACTGCTTCGGTGACTTGACAATTATTCCAAGATGCTTTCTTGGATAGATTCTTTCCTCTAGAGTTATGGGAAGCTAAGATAGAGGAGTTCATGAATTTGAGACAAGACTCCATGTCGGTTAAGGCGTATTGTCTTAAGTTTAATCAGCTATAGAAGTATGCTCCCAATATGATGGCTGACTCGAGGACTAGTATGAGCAAGTTTCTAACTGGGTTGTCGAGTTATGTGGTGAAAAAATGTAGATCTGCTATGATCAATAGGGAGATTGATCTTTCTAGGTTAATGATTCACGCCCAACAGATTGAGTCAGATAAGATAAAGGAAAGAGAAAGAGTAAGAGGGATTAAGAGATTCAGATCGGAGCAACAGGGGTCTGGTTAGACTAGATTCTTAGGAGGGAGTCACCTTCAGTTTTAGAGACGTCCATTTATACCTGCGCCTTCCTCAGCTAGTGCTTTCGTATATCAGGGCAGGAAGGAGCTCAGGAATAGGTCGATACCTTCCAGGTCTTAGGACAGTATAAGCAACCGTCCTCATCCTCCTTCGTGTATTACGTATGGTAAAGACCATTTTGGGGAGTGGTATATGGGGCAGTGGTGCTGTTTTGGTTGTGGCAAGTTGGGCCACATATTTAGAGACTGCCCGTATGCTAGACAACGGAGTCGTGATGCCCGTCCCCAGAGTCAGGCTACCAGTGCCCCGCCTCCCGCAGCCCGTTTAGTTCCTCCTCAGGGTGTTTTATCTAGTACTGCTGGCGATTAATGCTAGAATCGTTTCTATGCTATACACCTCGTCTGGAGCAGGAAGACTCTCCCAATGTTGTTACTAGTATGCTCTGTGTTTTCTATTTTGATGTCTATGTATTGATGGACCCCGGTTCGAGTTTTTATTATGTGACACCTCTGGTTGCTTTTAATTTTGAAACGGATCCTGAACAAATTTCTAAGCTTGTTTTGGTTTCTACTCCGGTAAGAGAGTCTGTCATTGCTAAGCAGGTGTATAAGAAATGTCCCATTACTGTCTTTCATCGAGTTATGTATGCTGATTTGATTGAGCTAGATATGGTTGACTTTGATATCATTCTGGGTATGGATTGGCTTCACTCATGCTATGCATCTTTTGATTGTCGTGCCAGTGTGGTCAAGTTTCAGTTTCCTGATGAACCTATCCTCGAATGGTTCGGGAGTTCTATGATTCCTAAGGGTCGTTTCATATCCTATCTCAAAGCTAGGAAGTTGATTTCCAAGGCTTACTTCCACCATTTGGTTCAGGTTAAAGACACTAAGTTTGAAACCCCAGCAATTCAGTTAATTAATGTTGTTAATGAGTTTCTTGATATCTTTCCAAAAGATCTCCCTGGAGTACCTCTTGATAGAGAGATAGAGTTTGAGATTGACCTTCTTTCCGATACTCAACCTATTTCTATTCCTCCGTATCGCATGGCTCCCATGGAACTTAAAGAGTTAAAGGAGCAATTGAAAGATCTTTTAGATAAAAGCTTTATCAGACCTAGTGTGTCCCTGTGGCGTGCACCTGTCCTATTTATGCGTAAGAAAAATGGTTCTTTGAGGATGTGTATTGATTACCGGTAGCTTAATAGGGTTACTATCAAGAATAAATATCCGCTTCCCAGAATTGATGATTTATTTGATCAATTGCAATGTGCGAGATACTTTTTAAGATAGACCTCAGATCTGGTTATTACCAACTTAAGATTAGGGAATGTGATATCTCCAAGACAGCCTTTCGAACCCGTTACGGTCATTTTGAATTTCTAGTGATGTCTTTTGGCTTAACTAATGCTCCAGTGGCTTTCATAGATCTTATGAACCGTGTATTCTAGCCATATCTAGATTTATGTGTAATAGTATTCCTTGATGATATTCTTATTTACTCCTGAAGTGAGGGTGATCATGCGTATCATATCTGAATCGTGTTGGAAACTCTTCGAACTCATCGGTTGTATGCTAAGTTCAGTAAGTGTGAGTTCTGGATGAACTCTGTAGCCTTGTTAGGTCATGTTGTTTCTTTCGAAGGTATTAGAGTTGATCCTTAAAAGATAGAGGCTATAAAGAGTTGGCCTAGACCTATTTCTCCTTCGGATATTTGAAGTTTCTTGGGTCTAGCTGGTTATTATCGTCATTTTGTTGAAGGGTTTTCATCTATTGCATCTCCTATGACCCGTTTGACCCAAAAGAAAGTGAAGTTCTTGTGGTCCAAATCTTGCGAGAAGAGTTTTCAGGAGTGAAAGACTCGACTCACTTCAGCCCCTGTGTTGACTTTGCCTGATGGTGTTGATGGTTTTGTGGTGTATTGTGATGATTCCAGAGTCGGTTTGGGTTGTGTATTGATGCAAAAGGGCAAGGTTATAGCTTATGCTTCCTGGCAGCTAAAGCCTCACGAGAAGAATTATCCTACCCATGACCTTGAATTAGCTGCTGTGGTTTTTGCTTTGAAAATGTGGAGAATTTATTTGTATGGTGTCCATGTCGACATCTTCACGAACCATAAGAGCTGGCAGTATGTATTCACCCAAAAGGAGTTGAATCTTAGGCAGAGACGATGGTAGAACTGTTGAAAGATTATGATATGAGCGTGCTATATCATTCGGGCAAGGCCAATGTAGTACCAGATGCCCTTAGTTGGATGTCCATGGGTAGTGTAGCACATGTGGAGATTGGTAAGAAGGATTTGGACCGTGAGGTACATCGTTTGGCTAGATTGGGGGTTAGGTTGTTTGGTGATGTTGATGGTAGTACAGGAGTGCAAAGTGGTTTCGAATCCTCTTTAGTTTTGGAAGTGAAGGAGAAGCAAGACAGGGATCCTACCTTGGTCAGGTTAAAAGAGTCAGTTAAAGACCAAAAGGTGAAGGTTTTATCCCAAGGGGGAGATGTCATTTTGAGAATCTGAGAAAGATTATGTGTTCCTGATGTTTATAACTTGAAGTAGAGGATTATGGCGGAAGTGCATGGTACGCAAAACTCCATCCATCCTGGTGCTACCAAGATGTACCATGATTTGCGGTAAATCTATTGGTGGAACGGTATGAAGAGGAACATAGTAAAATTTATGGCGAAGTATTCCACGTGTCAACAGGTTAAAATAGAGCATCAAAGGACTAGTGGCGTGATGCAAGAGTTTAACATTCCTACTTGGAAGTGGGAAAAAAGTGAATATGGACTTCATAGTTGGTTTGCCTCCTTCTCGTCGCCATCATGATTCGATTTGGGTTGTCGTAGATCGGCTGATGAAATCAGCTCATTTCTTGCCTATTCATTCATCGTATACAACTGAAGATTATGCTAGAATATATATTCGAGAACTCTTCAGACTTCATGGAATCCTTTTGGCTATTATTTCTGACAGAGGTACTCAATTTACCTCTCAGTTTTGGAAATCTTTCTAGAAGGGTCTCAATACCCAAATTTGTTTAAGTTTTGCTTTCCATCCGCAAATAGATGGTCAGGCCAAGCGGACCATTCAGACTTTAGAAAACATGTTGAGAGCTTGTGTGCTTGATTTTAAAGATAGTTGGGATGAGCACTTAGCATTAATCGAGTTTGCTTACAATAACAGTTTTCATGCTACTATTGCAATGGCCCCGTTTGAAGCTTTATATGGTAGAAGGTGTACATCACCCATTGGTTGGTGAGGCTGCCGCGACTCGACCGGATGTGGTGTTTGAGGCCATGGAGAAGATTAAGTTAATTCGAGAAAGGTTGAAAACTGCCCAAAGTCGTTAAAAATCATACGCAGATGTAAGGAGGAAAGACCTTGAATTAATGTTGATGATTTACTGTACTTGAAAGCTTCACCCATGAAAGGGGTGAAGAGATTTGGGAAGAAAGGGAAACTAAGTCTCCGTTACATTAGTCCCTATAAGATTGTGGATCGCATTGGGAAGGTAGTGTATAAGGTTGAATTGCCCGCGGAGTTATCTAACGTCCATCCGGTTTTCTATGTTTCTATGCTTAAGAAGTCTATTGGTGATTTTGTTGTGATTGATCCTTCCCAAAGCTCGGGTATTCAAGATAGTCTTC
Organism: Capsicum baccatum var. pendulum; assembly: GCA_030864225.1. Taxonomy (NCBI): domain Eukaryota; kingdom Viridiplantae; phylum Streptophyta; class Magnoliopsida; order Solanales; family Solanaceae; genus Capsicum; species Capsicum baccatum. Next base: position 171,693,159 of record CM061550.1, read on the forward strand.
CATATGAAGAGATTCCGGTTGAGGTTTTTGACTTTCAAGGTAGTAGGCTAAGAAACAAGGAAGTTCCTTTGGTTAAAGTGCTTTGGCAAAATCAATCTGTGGAGAGTGCTACTTGGGAAGCCAAAGAGGATATGCGCGCCAAATATCCCCACCTCTTTCCTACGAATTCAGAGCATGTCAAAGGTATCGTTCTCTTTTGATTTAATCCTTATTGCTATGTTTATCTTGGCATCTGTGTTTTTTACGATATCCAAAAAAATCTAGAATGGAGTATATGCTTGGCCAAGATGATTTTTCTCTATATACTCATTTTCATAGTATTATTGACCTACCTATCAACATTAGAGGACGAATGTTTCCAAGGGGGAGATGACGTGATGCCCCAGAAAAAATTTTCTATTAAGATCTCAGACAAAAATATGTTGAATTCTATTCTTTATCGCGATTAATAATTTTTCTGTGTGGAATTTTTGGATATGCGACCCGTCATCGCGTAGAGCATCGAATAATCTTTCCAACGATATGTGGATCATCCAAAACGAACACTAGAGCAATGAGTTGTGATCATTCCGATCTAATCGTGAATAGTGGTGAACAGTAAATGTGCAGGAAAAAAATACTGAAGCCAGGCAAATTTTATGGTCAACTTCAAACAATCATAACTCCTTGTACATAATGATCTGGGTGAGATACTATATATCAATAGAAAGCTCTGAAAGTCCTCTTTCCAATGAAATTGGTTTTATCCAATTTGGCCATCGGAGAAAAATGTTATGGTTGATCTACTTCAGCCTACCAAAACAGTCCACCAAAGAACAAATTTGACATTATTTAATTTTTAAGGGTATTTTGGTCATTCCCACTCCAATTCATCCGGGTAAACCTTGGATTTAAGTCCATTAAGAGAATTCAATAGCTCATTTTTCTCCAAAATTTTCTAAGGCTCAAACCCCAACGCTACTACTCCAAATTTCATCCTTCTATGTCTCTTGATTGAACCGTAAAAATTTTAAATTGATTTGGGATTCGAGTTGATCATGTTAAGGCTTCGAGAATCACCCTTTATTTTCATTAATAAAGTTCCGAAGTCGGAAGTTCATATTCATCTTCCATTTTTATGTATGTGGGGCTTTGAACAAGATTATCCTTTCAATCTTATGCCAGATATTTTTGTTGAATTACATTGACATGAGATTTTACATGTTTTAGCATGAATTGGAAATATGGTTTTATATCTTATATTATTGTCCATGAGCTATGGGATTATGTCATCCGATATATGTATGATGTTGAGATGGAATTATGTCCAAAAAGTATTTGATTATGAGAGTATGATGATTTAATTTGTTAAGGCTTGATTTATACTGTCATTCCACTATTTCCTTATTATGAATTTATAATTGATATTGGAAATTCTATATCCCTACTACGGGTTGACGTCTCAAGTACCTTTAAATGAGAGTTGGATGATAAATTGAGAAATGTTGATATTGAAGTTGCAATGAGTCTTGGTATTTTTCGGATGGTTTTGATGAGTTAAATTGTTGAAAATATTATGTATTGAGTTTTCATATCCTTTTCCAAATGTCGAGTCGGTTATGTTTTAATGCATTGATACCTTGTTGATGTTGAGAAAGATTAAAATGTTTTGAGCTAAAATGTGTTGAGTTAGGAATCCACAAATTGATATGATTTGATAAATGAGAAAGTGATTTGATTTGATCTTTATGATAGACCCTTGTGATGTTGTGGTGGATTTCCTAATGCGTTCTGAGTTTATCGAGGAGTAGTACTTAGCATCGAGAGGGAAATTTAGTAGTTTCCCAAACCTATGTGCCACCGTAGAGTTGTTTGATGATGATATTAGTGGCCAGAGAGCCTGATTGTGATTCTTGCAGTTTTAAGGTTGTACTCCCTGGCAAAGAGTATGATGCTCCCGCAAATGGGGGTTTGAAATGTTGGTATTCTATGTAGCTCACGTGGAGTTGTCGGTTATAGGAAACTCCCCTGTCAATAGGAGTCATGTTTATTGAAATACCGAGTCACTTCGAGTTTTGATGTGGTAAGTCAAGTTGCCTATGATGATCTATAATGATTTATGAGGTTTTTCTCCTATATTTCCTATCTAAGATGTTATGAGTTGCATGATTCATTGTCACTCAAGCTAGGTGTGTCATTATGGTCCGTATGTATGTTTTTACAAAATTTATGATATTATTTATATTTTGCATGCACCCCCACATACTCAGTACGTATCTTGTGCTGACCCACATATTTCTCTATGGGCTACATTCTTACCATGATGTAGGTTTAGGTACTCAGCCGCAGCCACGTTAGTGATATCTGAGTGCCGCATATACGTTTCTTCAGTGGTGAGTCCTCATGGTTCGAGGAACAAGTTGCTAATTTTGGTGCTATTATTTTGTGATCCCTTTGGTCTATTGAGTCAGTTGCAGGTTTGTCCCAATGGCTCATTGATTTTGCTGTATAGAGGCTATGTCAGACTAGTGTATTGTTGGGTTGGTTTGTGTATAAACATTCCATATATATACAGTCTAACGATATTCCATGCCATGTGCGAGGTGATATGATTTGTACTTATATATATATCCTTAGTGTAGCATGTATGTTGTTGTGTTGGAACCCAAGGATAGAGTTTTGGCTTAAAGGGTTAGCTTGAGGCTACGTGTAGCCTTGGGCACTGTGTGGCATCTCAGGATGATATTTTGGGGTGTTACACCCTATTTCTTGAAATCCATTAAGAATAAAGGGCTGAGTGAGTATTATGTTAACCATCCTATTCATGATGGTGATCTCCTACTTTTGAAAAAGAATGATCAATTGGGTTATGATGACTTTGATTTGCTTAAGTGCTTAAGAAACCCAATTAGTGATTGTTCTTTCGAAAGTAATTTTAATTGGGATCCATTGTATGACACCCCACCTTTGTTTGATAAATATGAGGATGAATTTCTTGATCCATTGTCTACTTGAGGATATGTCTAATGATAAGACTGGCTCTTTAGAGAAAAGTGAGTATAGCCTTGACCCATGTTCTTAGCTACTTCTCCCATTTGACCTCGGTTACCTATTGGGGTGGCAAAGGATTTGTCTTAGAATACATTCTTCTTTACTTTATGTCTATCTTATCCATGTCCTTTGTGATGCTTGTAATAAGTGTTTCATGATCTTAACAAATGATTGTTGGTTGTATTTCAAATATGTACCCCCTTGGAGTGTTCCTTTAAACTTGTGTGTTGAAAACCATGATATTATCCTTGTTCATAGTGACCTTGTGTTTAGCATAGTTATGTGTAATATCTTGGATTTTTGTGAGTTGGAACCTCTATTTAAAGGGATGATTAGTCTCGGCTTATGCCCTTGGCTTCTTCATCCATTTGATCCCGGTGCACTAGAGGGGTGGGAAAGGAATTGTCTTGGTTTGTGCTCATTCCCCCTTGTTGTTTGTCTTATCCCTATCCTTTGTAATGCTCATACTACATATTTATTGTCAAAACAAAGGATTGATGGTTGTATATCAAAAGTGTACCCCTTTGGCGTGCTTATATCAATTTTTACACTAACCCTGATGCTCATACCGTAAGTATTGTGTGCTTGTTTTCCTTTCTCTTTGGTTTTGCATGGTGTGAATTTGACGACAAATTTCTTTCAAGATGGAGAGGATAATACAAGCATAAAGAGTACAAGGATTACAAGGACTTTTCAAAGGTTCAAGCTTCAGATTTGCAAGAGATTGAAGACTTTTTGAAGTCTTTTCAAAGCCTTGTCCAAGTGAAGCGTGGAAGAGGGTTCTCACACTCAAGGGGCGCCTCTTCTTTTGAAGGCATTATGGACTTCTTACTATAAAAAACAACACACCATAGGAACCTAATTCAAGGGCTTTCATTAAGGGCAATGTTGTGTTTTGATGTCTCTCATTTACACTCCAAAGGAGCACCCTTCATTAAGCGTATTTTAGTCTTTGTTTGTAATAAGTATAAATAGACAATTCTTCCTTTACTTTTGATAGTTTTTGATGAATTGATTGAGTAAAACTCAAATTGTATTTTCTTTTCTTAGTGTAGGGCTTGGAAAAGCCATCTTAGTGCAGGTATTGGAAAAGACATTGAAACTAGGGTTATCTTTGAGTATGGAATCTCTCTTGTTGATATTTTTGCAAGAAAGGTTGGGTTCTTGAAGAGTTGATCCATTTGTGTCCACCTAAGAGTGTGGTGTTATCCTCCATTAGTGTTGTGTATCTTGGTGTTTGATATACACCTTGGTGCTATTCAATAGTGTTGGTGTATGTCTCACTAACTATCCTTTTACTTTAATGCATTTTCTCTTTGTTTTGTGTTAAATCAGATTTTGTTGTGTGTTCTACTTCATCTCCTTTCTTGTAGTTGCTGGTTTTTGTTTCTTTAGGATTTAATTTCATCTTAGTAGGTTGTTTTTTGAATCATTGGTGAGTCACTATTTTCCATATGTAACATACCTTCCCCCAAGCCCATATTATAGCCGGGAAAACTTCTACAGGGATCCCAGTCCAAGTGTTTAATAAACTAAGGTATAGCAAATAAGGGCAAGCCTATGTTATTTCATTCACATCATTTGAACTTCTTTGTGAGCCTAAGTATTTTGACGTAGTCCCTGCATTGATATTCCTTATGATACTATGAGAGTTGGGACTTCTTTGTTATAAGGGTACATGAGTTGTATTGTTAACTACTTATTTATTTGGGTAATATCCATTGCATACATGCTTGGGCCTTTGTTGCTAAATTGATGCCATCAGTTGATTCCTTTAGTGTTATGATAATATGCTATATATGTACACAAATGGTTTTTGAATGTTTTGCATAGGAGGGGGCTGATAGTTGGAAATAAACTGAATTGAATACCGTAGGTGCCCTAGGTTTCTTTTAGTTAAGCATCATGTTTGTTTATTTGATATTCATTGCCTGAGGATATACAATCGTTCTAAGTTGAGGGAGTTGATCTACCATGGATTAATGGTACTTCGTTTCTTAAAACAATGAAAATATGAAGGAAATTAGGTATTTTTGTGGGATATCATATGCGTTTGTGTGAATTTTATAGGAAAATAGGGTTCAAAGCAAATACCGAGAAAAAGGGATAAAAAGTTGAGGAGGTGGTGACTCACGAGACAACCCATGAATTGTGGGTAGGACCTATGAATCGTTATTAGAAAACATGAATTTAGATATGAGGATTCTGTGCCAGCCCTAACTTTTATGAGACCTCACTATGACTTTCGACTCCAACCCACGCAATGTGAGTTGGAGTCGTGAGTAGAGTCCTGAAGATTATTACATTTTCTGAGTTCTATGAGGTGTACCTATAGACCGTGGCTCCAACTCATGCCACGTGAGTTGGATTCATGTGTTGAGATTCCAAAATATATAATTATGCTTTGATTTCCATGATTTCAAGGCACGACTCATGGGTTGTACCCACCACCTGAACCATGAGGCATGAGTTGTTGCCAACCCAGATTTTCTACATTGTTTAGGATAGGTTTATTTTGATTTTATAAATACTTCTTGGATGTTTTATATTTCGGTTACATACTCTATACACTTTTTACATTATTTTGAGTTTAAAGATACATTATTTATCTTAGAATTATTGTTCTAAGTTTTTAGGGTTTATGATTGATTTGCGATTTGGGATTTTTATCTTATTCTTCATAAGTTCAACATAATACTTTATTTATGTAATCTTCATTTGTTCTTACGCCTATGATTAGCTAAACCCCATAACTAGGGTTGTGGGAACCCTGCTATATTAATGAAGTAAGTTAAGTGCTAAGTCATTCTAGATCGGTGTTCTTGTATGTATTGTTATTTCGTTCATTTTGATTTCTTTCTTAATGGGTGCACACATTCGGAACTCACCTATATTTTATACTTCCTTGAGAGAGAGGTATATATTTGGAAAATACAATAACAATAGTAATTTTAAGCTACCAACCTTCATCTAATTAACTTGAACTATAACTGGGATAGTTAATCTGAGATCATAAAAGCAGGGTTAGTAATGTGATGCTCTAAGACCGAGAGGAGATGAGTGAAATTTATCCAAATCAAGATCAAGAGACATTTAAGTGATACATAACTTGTTAGAGTTTTATACAAGTCATCGAGGTTGTTTGAAAAGCACGAACAAACTGTGGAGTTATGAAGTCACGTAATCATAATACTCATCTCATATTGCTCACAACCCTAATAGCCTAGTAATTATTATAGTTACCTTTATTGTTACAAAACTCCCTTTTTTATTTATGAAATTTCAATTACATCAGCAAGATCTTGATAGATTTTTGACTATTCCTCGTTGGTTTAATCCCAACCTTGTTTGGTTCTATATTTGGGAAAAGATCACTTTATACTTTCTCAAAGGTGTAATTTGAGAGACTTCAGTCGTTTTAGCAACCAACCAGTTATTTAGCAGCTATAACTTTCCCAATCGAGCTGCTTTAGTGCTGGTATTCCTTCTAATGTGGATGCCACTTTAGCTGTAGTCATCCAATTTAGTGGTAGGCCAGTCCTAGCGGATGCCACTTTAGTGCTACTCTGGCGCTTTAACAGTGACCGCTTAAGCAGCAAACGGTTTCTAAGTGACACCTGGGAGGCCATTAAATATTCCTCTTACCTAATTTTCTCCCCTTTTTTCACAAGTTTTAAAATTTAAAACCTTAGAGAATGTGGGTAATTAGGAGAGTAATTTTTTGGATATTATAGGGTACTTGTGAGCTTGGATTTATCATTTTCTAGTTGAAATCTTGCTCATATTCTGTTAAATTCTGGGTTAATTCCTCAATTTATTCCCAAAATTCCTAGATTTTTATTGAGTAGATTGAGGTACCTAATGTTTATTTTTATAGGTGGTTCTCAAGGACTTCTCTAAAATTTCAAATCCATTATGCAAATTGTTAGTGAAGAAGGTGAAGATTGTATTTGATGATGCTTGTCTCAAGGATTTTGAGTGCTTGAAAGAGAGGTTGATCTCAACTTTTATTATTGTGTCTCTGAATTAGACCTTTCCATTTGAAGTGGTGTGTGACATAAGTGGTGTAGCCTTAGAAGTAGTCCTATTCCAATGACGAGAGAAAAAACTTCATCCCATTTAATATGAAAGTAAAACTCTCAATCGTGCACAGAAAAATTACACGATCACTGAATAGGAATTGCTTGTGGTGGTGTTTGCTTTTGAAAATTCTGGTCCTACTTGATTGGTACCAAAGTCATTATGCACACTGATCATGATTCACTTAGGTACCTTATGTGGAAGAAACATGCTAAGCTAAGGTTGATCCGATGGGTTATATGGCTACAAGAATTTTATTTTAAGGTTAGGGACTAGAAGGGAACTAAAAAGTAAGTTGCAGACCTTCTGTCTCTCTTAGAAGAGAAGATGATTCTTAACCGACAGGATGAGCTTGAGATTGATAATATTTTTTCCAAATGAGCACGTCTTGGCATCATCAAGACTTAATCCCTTGGTTTACTGACTTTGCTAATTATTTTGCAAGTGACCTCATCCCAAGAGATCTGTCATTTCAGTAGTGTAAGATTTCTGCATGAGGTGAGAAAGTTCTTTTGGGATGATCCATACTTATTCCGGTTCTATACTGATGCTGTGATTCGAAGGTGTTTTTTAGAAGTTGAGATGATGAGTATTTTGGAGTTCTATCATTCATCTCCAGTTTAGGGTCATCAAGTAGGTACTCACACTGCCTAAAATTTTTACAATATGGTTACTATTGGTCGACTCTCTATAACGATGCACATCACTATGCTAAAGTTTGTGACCAACTTGGAAATATCTCATGAAAACATGAACTTCCCCTGACGTCCATACTTGAGCTTGAACTGTGCAATATGTAGGATATCAATTTTGTGGGCCTATTTATGAGTTTTCATGTCATGAACTATATCTTGGTGGCTGTCCATTACATGTTTAACTGGGTGGAAGAAATTGCGCTTCCAAATAATAAAGGTAAGAGTGTCACATCATTTTTGAAAAAGAATATATTTTCTAGATTATGTACTCTAAGAGCTGTCATCGGTGATGGTGAGACTCATTTTTGAAGTCTTATGTTTAAATCCTTACTTGAGAAATATGGAGTGAAGTATAAAGCAGCAACACCCTTTTATCCACAGATAAGTGGCAAGTTGTGGTCACCAACCAGGAGATAACATCTATCTTTTTGAAGACTGTGCATGTCAATTGGACTAATTGGTCAACAAAGTTAGAAGATGCACCATAGGCCTACCGAATAACTTATAAGATCCCCATAGGTGCCTCTCCTTATCAGCTTGTGTATCGCAAGACATGCCACTTGCCGGTTGAACTTATGCATAAGGCACTCTAGGTGTAGCTGAATATTAAGTGGAGTGATGCCGCACACTTCAGATTGGATAAGATGAATGGGTTTTGTTTTTGTGCCCATGAGATTTCAAACTTGTATAAAGAGAAGATGAGACTACACTATGACAGAAGAGTTGAGAGGAGAGAATTCTAACACGGTGACTTGGTTTTGTTGTATGATTCGAGACTTTACTTGTTTTCTGGCAAGTTGAAGTATAGGTGGTCTGGACCATTCACCATGGTAAGAGTTTTTTCACATGGTGAAATTGAGTTACAAAGAGATGGTGATGTCCCATTCAAGGTGAACGGACATCAGGTTTAGCATTATATGGGAAACACATAGGAGATTAAAGTTTGTGAAAATGTGAGAATTGGCGAAGTCTGAGTAGTCATAGGAGCCAATTCATGTTTCAATGTAAATCATATGCTTCATGGGAGGCCACCCAAATGTTTGTTAGAAAAGTCTGATTACCCAACATAGCCACGGCGTGCCGAAACATTACATCAAGTGCTGTTTAGGAGACAACCCAATGTTTTAGTGTTAATTTTGTTTCGTTTTGCAAGGAAGGAAGCATGTGGGAAATACTGTCTTAAGAAAATTTGGAAATTTATGAAAATTCTAGGTAAGTTCAATCATGAGGGTAGTCTACGGGTGGTGAGTACAACCCACGACTCATGGACTAGCCTCATGAGAATTAGAATAGAGTTCCTATTCTTTGAACTTGACTCATGAGTCCTACTCACAGGCCGTGAATCAAATCCATGACTTTTGGAATACAGATTAATCAATGGGTTGTCTACACTAAACCCATGAGTCGTGAGTCCAACATATGATTTGTGAGTCATGACCCATGGGTTATGTTGTAGGAATCAAAGACTAGAATTTTGGTCGTGGATCTTATCTCACGACCTGAACTCATGGGTTGTGAGTCAAACCTATGATTCATGGGTTGTGTCGTGGGTCAGCACTAGGCCCAACAATGCAAAAAATTTAAAATTTTAATTAAACTCTGTTGACCCATGTAACCCAACCCGGATTGGGAACTTGACCAAAATATATAACCCTAAACCCAATCCACCTCTCAAAGTATATAACTTCCACTCAAAATCAAACTCCTCCACCTTATCAAATTCAAAAAAAACTACTTATCTTAAACTTTCTCCCCTATTTCAAATTAATATCCTTGTGTGTACTAAGGTCAAAATTGTGCAAATCAATTGTTCTTTCTTCTTCTTAGATTTTCATCTTTGAGCTTATGGTTCAACCTCTATGGTTAATTCATCTTTTTCAAGGAGACTTGAGACAACACTTAGACTAATTTGAACTTGACTGACACTCAAAATTATTAAACTTATTAAAATCCAACAATGATGAAATTGAACTGATTTATGTTGCATTAAATTAAGTTGATCGAAATTGAATTGCAAAATTTGAAATATTATGTGATTTAGAATTGAAATTTGAGGGAAAACTAAGTAAACCTAGAGTTTGAACCCACAAACCGTGAAATACATTTACGAGTCGTGGATTAAACTCATAGGAATTAGACTTGAGATCTTAAACTTAAAAGCATCGTCTGATTCCAACGAGTCCAATTCACGACTCACGAGTTGAACCCACGAGTCGTGAGTTGAACTCATAGATTGACTTCTCAATTTACGAGTCCATCCTATGAGTCATGAGTTTAGTCCATGTGTCGTGTACTGCGCTAATGGATTGGACCTGTATTTCAACTAATTTTTTTAGACACTTTTGAATTAATGTCATTTGATATCTGATGATTCTCCATTCAAGTACTATGGAATCAAGTACTATGGAACCAAAAGAAGCACAAAAAAAGGTTATGGAGTGAAGAATGAGAGATGAGTCTCCCGAGTGGATTGGTTTTATGAAGGAGTATTCCATTGATAGTGCAGCACTGGTACCATGCTAGTACAGTGCTAGATGCAAAGAGATGCTACATCCAGGATTGACATATAATCGGTAACTCAGCGAGCTTTTTGGCTTGCACTACCACCTAGACCCTTGGCCCTAATAGCTCCTGTGTCCAAGCCATTAATATAGAATATACGGAGGTCTCTAGAATGCTCTTATTCATCTCCTCATCCTAATAAAAAAGAAGAAACATCTAGTTTCAGTGGCAGTAAGGAGGATTCAACCATCCCCCAGTGAGAGGGGGCAAATTCTGAGGCAAGTAATGGATATCACAAGACAGATGTTCCCTAGCTTGATGACGGTGCAGAGTCTTTAGAGGGTATATAGGATACCTCTACATCATCTCCAAACATGAAGGTATAAGACCTCACACACATTCATACTTTACCAATAACCCTTTTTATTCAGAGGTAGTGTGGAGGATATGCAGAGCATATATAACTGAGATAGTAAGATTAATGGTTAGTGCAGTCCAAGTTGGAGAATAACTAAGAAAACCCACATTGGGGTTGCATCTTTTGCAGAAATGTTAGAGATTAAGGCTACCTATGATAGATATGGGCTCAAATGGATGGATGAACTTTTCAGATATTATATCCTAGAGGTGATACATAAGTTTTATGCTTCCTTTTCTGCATACATCAACTTGTTAAGACAACAGGGAAGGAAGATCTAGACCATCCTCAACTAGCCCATGCATTAGCCAGAGGTACTCAGGTGGACTTGTCCGAGGAGATAATTTGAAGATTCTTATTTGGGCTAAAGTTTGTGGGTCTGGTGACTGTAACTGAGTTTGACTGTAGGATGAGGAAAGTTAGGAGTAGGAGTATGATGAGGGATCTCAACTAGCAGGAGCAATAGAGAGAGTTGATTACATGGGTAGCTCAGAATATCACTAGCTAGGTGTTGATGCCCCTTGGGTCGAGAGGCGAGTAAATATCAAGATATTCTTCTTACACTTTGCATAAAGGTTATGGTGGTCCATCATTTGAATCAAGTTAATTCCCATAGCATTGAATAATTCTCTCAAATTAGATCAGCTAATATTTGATACCAACATCATAGCTGGGTACAATATTAATTTTTGTCGGTGCATTCAAGATAAGATATATAAGAGAGAAATCTGTGAGATCACCACTATTCAGTTCCCCTACTTGATTCAATGATTATATAATATAGTGGGAGTTCCAACACTACCAGATATTGACCGCCGTATTGAGGTGACCAAGTAGGCTGTTATATAGGATTGATTCATGATGACACTAACCTAGTACACAAAATAAGGAACTACCTCCAATCTTTTTTGGAGTATCCCTTTTAACGGGCCTATTGATATGATTGATCAGATTGAGAGGCTGACATTAGGTGGAAATAAATATTAAGATAGGCATCCAACCAACAAAAACTTTAGCTACTGTAGGTAGTGAGGGGTCTATAGACACTTTAGCCAACTTTTAATTCCATAGTTCATCCTATCCAACCTAATTTAGGTATGGTGACAGTATCTAGAGAGATTCTCCAGTAGCTAGTAGATAGCCAATAAGATTTAGTAGAGTGCCAAACCTACACCAACACCCAATTAGCCAAGTTGCTTGTTCAGATATGACCTTTATTGCAGACTACTTTGGAGGCATTAGAGGCATAAGCTTAGTCAAGGATGATGTCTACGATAGAGAAGTTCACTAGAGTGTTGCATGAGAGGATATAAAATTTAGAGATATGGATGAGATAGCGACTTTGCGATGCTTGGGTGCCTGATTTATTGAGCCTGTACGAGGAGGTGACCACTTTGAGGTCTGAGGTTTTTACATTAGCTATGATCCATGATCATGTCATCCCTACAGTCAGACATATCATTCCTCAACCGCTTTCTATACGACCACCACTAATGTTTGATTTATTTACTGATGAGGATGAAACCCAAATTATTAGGGCCAAAATAGGATGAGAGCCTGCTGAGTAGAGTAACATCTTGAACATAAATAAAGTAGCCATAAAGTCTATTATCTAGTACCACATTGATTAGAGTGAGGAGAATAACGTATGTTAGAAGCATCCTCGAGTCGACCACCACCACCTCCAAATACCCAAACTGGAGGAAATATTGTATACAATGCTTAGAGCATATCAGATATGTCCCTAAACCCATGAGATACTTATTCTGTTAATATGCATTTGGGAAGTTCATCCTCTTTAAGTTAGGGTGGGGGTGTGTAAACCACTCAGGGTTTTTCTTGTCGTGTCTCTTTTCCCTAGAGTTTACTATCATTGTTGAACCGATATATTTAGGTTATTATTTTATTTTGTGATTTGTGTTATTTCTTATTTTGTTTGACTAGGAGAAAAAAATAAGGAACCTTGGTGCAGTAAATTTTTTGTGTTTTTATGTGTTTGAAAAAATGACACCCCTTCAAAATTTTGAACTGTATGTGAGAAGATATGAGTTTCTGACCATTGTTGAATCCTTGAATGACCTTTGTATTAGGGAAAAAATAATCATAGATTAGTATTTCATGAACTGGATAGGTAGTTGTTGATAGTATAACACTATACTATGTGTGTGTGAGATATTTACTTAGTTGACTTTGTGTGTACAATCCAAGACCCTCCCAGTTAGTCTTACCTAGATTGTAGGATAGTTGGTTGGGACACAATCATAGCCCATGCTTGAATAAGTCCACATATTTCTTAAAAGATCAACCAAATGAGAATAAGTATCCATTGATCCAGAATTTAAGCTTAAAGGTGACCTATTTTCTTGAATAAGTATCCATTGATCCCATATTTGAGCCAAAAAGTAACCTATTCTCTTATTTTAACTTTTCACCTTCCCGTTTTATTACAATGAACCTGTTTTGGCCTTGGTCCCTTCTTATATATTTTTTTCCTCAACTCAGGTAAATCTCCTAATTGTGGGTGGCTATCATAGGGGTGCATCATTGAAGGTGGGTATGAACAAAATGGTCAAAAAAGAATTGAAAACAAGGTTGGGTGTTGTAGAAAAGTGTGAAAAAAAAGAGAAAATAAAAGAGAACAAAGAAAATAAAAATATTGAGGAGAAAAAAATAATAAATGTAATGATTGAAGAAAACCACACCCAATCTGAAAAAAATAAAAGAGAAAGAGAGGATAAAAGAAACATGGTTAAGTAGTAGAGCCAAAAATTTAAGTGCAGTGTCTTGGAGGGTGAGTCACTATTTTCCACATTTAACATACCTTCCCCCGAAGTCTACATTATAAGCCTAGAAAAGTCCTATAGGGATCCTAGTCCTAGTGTTCGAAAAACTAAGGTATAGAAAATAAGGGCAAGCCTATGGTATTTCATTCACATCATTTAAAAATCTTTGTGAGCTAAGTATTTTGATGTAGTCCCTGTATTGATATGCCTTATGATACTGTTAGAGGTGGGACTTCTTTGTTGTAAGGTTACATAAGTTGTATTGTTAACTACTTATTTATTTAGGTAATTTCCATTGCATACATGCTTGGTCCTTTATTTCTAACTGGATGCCATCAGTTGATTCCTTTAGTGTTATGATATTATTTTACATGTGTACACACAATGGTTTTGAAAGTTGTAAATAAAAGGAAGTTGATAGTTGGAAATAAACTAAACTGAATACTGTAGGTGCCCTAGGTTTCTTTTAGCTAAGCATCATGTTTGTTTATTGTCTGTTAGTTTCTTGAGGACATGTAAATGTTCTAAGTTGAGGGTATTGATATGCCATGGTTTAATGGCACTTTGTTTCTTAAAAAAAGGAAATTATACAGAAAATTAGGTATATATGTGGGATATGATGTGAATTTGTGATGATTTTGTAAGAAAATAGGGTTTATAGAAAAGACTGAGAAAAAGGGATAAAGAGTTGAGGAGGTGGTGACTTAGGAGACAACCCGTACGTTGTGGGTAGGATCTACGAATCATGATTAGCAAACATGACTTTAGTTCTGAGGATTCTGTGATAGCCCTAACTTTTATGATACCTCACTATGACTCATGACTCCAACCTACGCCATGTGAGTTGGAGTCGTGAGTAGAGTCCTGAAGATTGTAGGCGTTGTCTGAGTCTGTGAGGGGTACCTACGGACCATGATTCCAACTTATGCCACGTGAGTTGGAGTCATGAGTTAAGATTCCAAAAGATTGAATTATTCTTTGATTTCTATGATTTCAAGGCACGACTCATGGGTTGTACCCACGACGTAACCCATGAGCTATGAGTTGCTGCCGACCTAGATTTTGCACATTTTCTAGAATAGCTTTATTTTGTTTGTATAAATACTTTTTATATGTTTTATCATTCGGTTACATACTTTATACACTTTTTTACTTTATTTTTGAGTTCGGAGATACATTATTGATCTTAAAATTATTGTTCTGGATTTTTAGGGTTTATGATTGATTTGCAATTTTGGGGTTTTCATATTATTCTTTATAAGTTCAACATAATGCTTTTATTTATGTAATCTTCATTTGTTCTTACGACCATTAGTAGCTAAACCCCATAACTAGGGTTGTGTGAACCCTGATATATTAATGAAGCAAGTTAAGTGCTAAGTCATTCTAGATCGGTGTTCTTGCATGTATTGGTATTTCATTCATTTTGATTGCTTTCTTAATGGTTGCACACATTAGGAACTCGCCTATATTTTATATATGCTTGAGATAGAAGTATAGATTAGGAAAATATGATAACAATAGTAATTTAAAGCTACCAACCTTCATCTAATTAACTTGAGCTGTAACTGAGATAGTTAATCTGATATCATAAAATAAGGGTTAGTAATGTGATGCTGTGAGAAAGAGAAGATATGAGTGAAATTTACCTAAATCAAGATCAAGAGATGGTTAGGTGATATATAACTTGTTAGAAATTGCATGCAAGGCATCGAGATAGTTTGAAAAGGATGAATAGTCTGTGGAGTTGGAAAGTCACACAATCATAATGCTCATCTCATATTGATCACAACCCTAATAACCTTGCAATTGTTACTGTTACCTTTATTGTTACAAAAATTACTTTTTTATTTATGAAATTTCAAATTACCTCAACAAAATCTTGAGAGATTTTTGACCTATTCCTCGTGGTTTCGATCTCAGCCTAGTTTGGTTCTATATTTGGGAGACAACTACTTTATAATTTATCAAAGGTGTAATTTGGGTGACTTCAGTCACTTTAGCAACCAACCAGTTATTTTAGTGGCCATGGATTGCCCAATCGAGTTGTTTTAGCACTGGTATTCCTACTAAAAAGATGCCACTTTAGCTATTGCTGTCCACTTTAGCGGTAGGAGGTCCAATCGGATGCCACTTTAGCGCTACTCTGGAGATTTAGTGGTGACCGCTTAAGCGGTTATGTGGTTGCTTAAGAGACACCTGGGAGGCCATTAAATACTTTTCTTACCTATTTTCTCCCCTTTTTTCACAAGTCTCAAGATTTAAAACCTTATAGAGTTTGGGTAATTAGGCGACTAATTGTTTTGAGATTTTGGGGTACTTGTGAGCTTGGATTTATCATTTTTTAGTCGAAATCTTGGTAATATTCCATGAAATTCTTGGTTAATTCTTCAATTTATTCCTAAAATTCCTAGATTTTTAGTGAGTATATTATGGTACCATTAGAGCTTTGAATTTACCTATTCTTGAGGGTAAATTTTCATTGAGCAAAGAGGGACATATTGATGGTTTTGGAAGTACGATTCTGCAAGCAGGCTCCACATGAGATTTTGATTTGATTTTGGAACCAAAGTAGAAAAATACAATATGGGTACCATTGTTCCCGTATTGATGAGTAGATTACCATTTTAATAGCGTGTCTTGTGTAGAGGCTTCTCAAAAAGGGGAAATCATTGATTTAGTGAACATCACTAGGCTTTCTTTGGTGTCCTGGTAGGCTAGGTTACCTTTCTTATAGATTGAGCTTAATTATAGTGTGAGTATGATATTTTTCTAGTTTTGCGGTGGGAATTAGGTCTTGAAGATATATTTATCATGGTTTGGGTTTTTAACCGACTATGGGACCATAATTCGGCATAATTAACCTAACTATCAACTCTTTAGGTAAAGTGACTATCTTAGAACTCAATTGTGGATTATTTAATATATAGTAGTTCAATTAGATACCCTAGCTTAGTTCATGGTAGAAGGTACAACGTAAATCTACTATACATAATTAGTTTGATACATAAGATGAGGCTAAGTACATAGATAGAGATATGGAGGGTTTTTGGATGAAGGGCCGAAGGGTCTAATTAACACATCTAGGACTCGAGGCATGGGAATCAAAAATCGGTACTATTACAATAATAGTTATAGGGACATAAGTAGAGTGGTCTATATGTTCCACTGGGGAACCATACTATTTAATCGAGGATGAAAACATTACTTGATAAGCTAGTTAGGGGTTTAATTAGCTAAAAGAGTTGCCTTAACGAGATTAAGGAAGACATATTAGGATTTAGTCAGAAAGTAGAATTGTATGCTACCATGATTAAGCATCTTAAGAAGTAGTTTGGTCAGATATTGGCTACATTAAATCAGCTTCAACTAGGCATTCTTTTGTGCAATATCATTTTGAATTCCAAGAACGACAGTCATTGCCTATCCATATCCACTTGGAGTGGTAAGAATACTATTGATCTACCTATGAATGAAGCCGATGAGGTAAGAAATGATGTCGTAAATATTGATGATGCACGAAAACCTGAAACTGAAAAGTTGGTGACTAATGGTGAGACATCACAAAAATTGACGTACCTAGAGAAATAAGCTGAGAATAATACAGGTAAGAGTAAGGAGGTCACATTAGTGTTGAATCCAATTTTGTGACCACCTCCACATCTTCCCCAAATTTTGAAGCAAAAATCCAAAGAAGGGAAGTATAAGAAGTTTACTTCTATGCTGAAGGAGTTGAGTGTGAACATCTCTCTTCTTGAAGCTCTAGATAATATGCTTGTCTATGCGATATTTATAAAAGATTTAGTGACAAAGAAGAGAACTATCATTTGTAAAGATGTTGGTGGTTTGTATCATTTTAGTGAAATTATATCTCGATATCTCATATAGAAGAAACGTGACCTTAGTGCCTTTACAATTTCTTGTGCGATTAGGTCATCAAGACTTCCCAGGGTTTTGTGTGACTTGGGTGAAAGTATTAACTTGATGCTGCTAGAAGTGTTCAATTAAGTGGGTTTAAGACCCCTAAACCCATGATGATGCAGTTATTAATGGCAGATTGTACATTAAAAAAACCTATGGCCATATTGTTTAATGAGTTGGTCAAAGTAGACAACTTCATCTTTTCGGATGACTTTGTTGTCTTTGATTGTGAGGTTGATTTTCAGATGCCAATAGTTTTGGGGAGACCATTTTTAGCCATGATTAAAGAATTAGTAGATATAGAAAGAGGTGTGCTAAAGTTTAGGCTAAATAATGAGGAAGTCACAAGAACTAGGAAACAACTAATTAACGTAAGGGTGTTTTGGCAATAAACAGTGTTACTAAACCTTGGAAGGGTAACCCTATGTCTACCTTGATGAATTCTGAGTCGTCAAGGTCCCTATGGCGCGCTATGATATTAAATAAGACACTGCTTGAGAGGAACCCAAGGTGTCTTGCTATTTCTATATTTGTGATAGTTTATGTTATTTGTGATTGACATCAGATCTATGCACCTAAGGTTCCACGAGTATGTTCCTAACTCTCTTGCTTTATGGTGGCCTAATTCATTGGGGAAAATGAATGGTTATTGGATAAGGGTAAGGATACCTGTGGGTCAAGATATCCCCTTGGGGGTTTCTTACTGTTTCTCTTTTCCCAAGAGTGTGTTATCATAGTAGAACTAGCATGTTTAGACATGGTGTTGTGTCGTCATATATATTATGTGTTGTTTATGTTTAATTAAAAGAAAATAAGGAACCTAAGGGCAGTCGACTTGTTTTGTTTTGTGTTTTTAAGTGTTTGAAAAATATGATACCCCTCCAAGACTTTTGGGAACTATGTGTGTAAATATATATGTGACCATTGTTTGAATCTTATAATGGCATTAGTATTAGGGACAAAATAATCAAAGCCTAGCATTTCATGAACTATATAGGTAGTAGTTGATAATATAACCATATACAATGTATATGTGAGGCATATTACTTACTTTACTTTATGCATTTAATCTAGAACTTGCCTAGTTAGTGTTGCCTAGGTTGTAGCATAGTTGGTTAGGACATGATTATAGTCTATGTTTGAATAAGTGCACTCTTAGCCTAAAAGACCAACCAAATACGAATAAGTATCCCTTGATCCCTAACTTGAGCATAAATTGACCTATTTTCTTATTTTTTACCTTTTTATCTTTTCACCTTCCAATTTAATTACAAGGAACTTGTTTTGGCCATGGTCCTTCCATGGACACTGTGCACCTTAACCAGGCAAATCGCCTAAGTTGAGGGTGGATATCATAGAAGTGCATAGTTGAAAATGAGTATTAAGAAGGGTGTTGAATAAAATAAAAAGAAATTAGGGTTGGGTGTGGTAGAAAAGAATGAAAAATAAAAAATGAGAAGAAAAAAAGAACTAAACAAATTCAAATAAAGAAGGAAACCATACCTAATCAGAATAAGTAACAAAGTAGAAAAAGAGAGAAATAAAGAAAGTATAGTTAAGTAGTAGAGCCAATAAAGTACGTGTAATGTCAAATAGGGTAAGTCACTATATCCTAATGTAACATACCTGCCCCCAATCCTACATTGCAATCCTAGAAAAGTCCTATAGTGATCCTAGTCCAACTGTCTGAAAAACTAAGGTATAGAAGATAAGGGAAAGCCTATGGTATTTTTACACATTGTTGGAACTTCTTCTGAGACCGTGAGTGTATTCACATAGTCCCTTGGATTGGCATGAATTATTATACTATTAGATTTGGGACTTGCTTGCTTTGAGGGAACATGGGTTGGATTATTAACTGCTTATCTATTCGGATAGTTCCAATTGTATTTACACTTGATTGTCTATTGCTAATATAATTCATCACTTGATTCCTTTATGTCATACTATTGTTCTATGTAAATCCACACAATGAGTTTGAAAGAGGTGAATAGAATGCGGTAAAATATTTAAGCTAAATTGAGTTGACTATTGTAGGTGCCTTAAATTTGTTTTAGTTATGCATCATGTATTTCTATTGTGTGTTAGTTGCCCGAGGACGTAAAAACGTTCTAAGTTGAGGGTGTTGATGTGTCATGATTTCATGGCACTTTTGATGCTTAAAATAAGGAAACTATGCAATTTCTTAGGTATTTTTGTTAGATATGATGTGTTTTTGTGTTGTTTTTGTAGGAAAATAGAGTTCGAAGCTGAGAAGGAGCAAAAACTAATAAAGAGTAGTAGTAAGTCTACCTATGAGCCCTACCTACAGACTCGTAGGTTGTGTCTATAGGTTGCAGTCCTGAAGCTCTGAAAGTTGTTGAGGAGTTATGACTCTTATGGACCCTACCTACTAGGCGTAGGTACTACCTATGGACTCATAGGTACCCCTCATAGGAAGGGCTCTAAAATCTAAAGATCTCTCTGATTCCTACAAACCTAATTGCACACCATAGGAACTACCTACGTCCCATAAGTGGGGTCGTAGGTTGGTGCTGACTTAAATTTCCTACATTTTTAAGGATTGGTTTCGGATATATCTATAAATGCTTGTTGGATGTTTCATAATTAGGTTAAGCAATTAATAAACTCTATACATTTATTACATTATTTTTTAGTGCTGGGATACACTTTCGATCTTGGACTTGTTTTTGTTTTATAGGGTTTGATATTATTTTAAGATCTCAGTTTTCATTCTTGTTATTAATGAGATAATTTTTATGCTTTTAATTATGAATTATATGTGTGTTATTACAATCATGAGCAGCTAAACCCCATAACTAGGATTGTGGAAACCCTAATGGATTAACAAAATAAAGAAAGTCCATAGTTATTCTAAATTGGAGTTCATGTATGTGTTGTGGTTTTCTTCACTTTTATTACTATCTTAATGTTTCCAAATATTAGGAAATCTCCTGTATTTGATACAAACTTGAGAGAGAGTTAGAGATTAGGAAACGGAGATCATAACAGTAATTTGAAGCTACCAACCTTTATCTTATTAACTTGATACCAAGAGGAGATAGTTAATTGGAGATCAAGAACAAGGGTTAGTAATACGACTCTTTGATACTGAGAGGATGTGAGGGAAATTTACCCAACATAAGGTCAATAAATGGTTTGGTGATATATAATTTGTTAGAGTTTGCATGAAAGGTATCAAGATAGTTTAACGCACATGATATAGAGTTAAGAAGTCAGGGGAACACAATCCTAGTGATCCGTCTCATGCTGATAAAAGCCCTATTAGTCAACATTATTACTATTACTATTATCCTTACAACCCCCCCTCCTCTATTTATTTTTTGTACTTTCTAATTGCATCAGCAAGCTCATGATAGATTTTTTTCATATTCCACTTGGGATCGACCCCAACCTTGTTGGGTTCTATATTTGACATGCGACCATATTATACTTTTTAAGAGGTGTAATTTGGGAGACATCACTTGCATCATCAACTTATATTGGTTGATTGTGGTTAGTCGGGACTCGGGGTGGTGGGTGTTGGTTAAGTGAGGCTTGAGGTAGTCTTTGGTTTTAGGGTATTTTGTGTGTGGTTCTTGGTTTTGTGGGACTTCATGGTTTTATTGGGGTTGTTTTGTGTGTATGGGATTTTGATTATACGAATAATTAGTAATTTATGTGATGGGTTCATGGGTTTATGGTTGAGGATGGTACATTTTGTGGAGGGTTTTCGGGGTTATAGTAGGGGAAATGTTTCAAGCGTGTTCACTAGTAGAGGCATGAGAGTTTGAAGGGGTGGTGGAATGTAAATGGTCTTCCAAGTTCTCCATCCTCCTTGTTAAATAGCTTTCCATGGCTTTCATTTTTTGATTTATGGTTTTCATTCCATGCCATTGCATCTAACAAAAGAAATACTAAAAAAATAACAAACAAGTTAGAGTTAATAAATCAACCGCACAATCCCTCGAAATCACACCTTTATCTTTGCTCTTAATTAGCGTCACTAGTGTTGGTAGATCATTTGTACTCTAATTGGAATACGTAGTATCAATTGTGATTTGTGATCAGAATGGATTCTTGTTTGAAATTGAAAAGAAAAGTCAAAAACAAACTAATGCACTTTAATCAAGAAAGAACAACGAAAACAAAAGAGAAAAACACAAAAGAATGAAAAAAAAGGAAATAGACTCTAGAACTAATTAATCAACTAATAGATCAATTAGTAGTCGTTAATTAGCATTTATGAATCAAAATATGAAGTTAAACAAAACTTGATTGATGGAACCTGAGCAAAACTAAGTTCGGAAGGCTTGAAATGCATTTTGGAAAAAGCTGGCGTAGGTTGGGTGCACCTTGGGTGCAAGTGGAACACATATGCCACTATTTTAACATGGTCAAGTAGGTCAGGTGCACTTTTGACATAGATTCCCCTAGGCTAACTAGAAAATGACTTAAACATGTCCTCTGTGTAGGCCTCCTTTGCCTCTATCTTTGGAATATTCCTTGGGCCCTTTGGATATGCTTTTAGATGTACATTTTTGCTTGATTTTTATTTCTCTTTATTGGATCAAACAACATCTTTGAGATGAATTTGCCTGTTGAAGATATTAAGGTCTTCAAGAACACTATGATCACCAAAGTTTTAACTCTTTAACCATAGCTTGAAATGCGATGAAATTTTGAACCCAAACTTCTTTTTAACCTCCCAAACATATTCCAAATAACCTTAAGCCTCAATTTTCATTCAATTTCTTCAAATTTTTGAACCCACTTGCTAGTTTCTTCAAGCTTTAAGAAATAAAATGGCAAAATCTTGAAATTTATAAAAATAGAACCTCAACTTAGATCTAGGGTCCTTTTGATGTAGGAAACACCTTTCAATAGTTTTTAACCCATAAACCAACACCTAATGATCAAGATCCAAAAATCCAATTCACTATTTTGACAAGAACAAGCTCAATAACGATGGACTACTCCAACACTCTTTCAAGCACACCAAATGAGCAAGTTCTAACCTAAATATCACTATATGGAACAAATCTAGTATAGAAACAACAATAAGGACTCAAAAAAACAAAAATATTTGAGGGTTTTTCTTTATAAACTTTTTTTGATACTCGAATTTCTTGATATCTGATAACGCTCAAACTACAGCTCTCGTAAGAGTGTAAGCGGTCGTTGTCAAATATAGAACCCAACTGGGTTGGGTGTCGAATCCCAAAGGGAATACTTGGTCACTAAGTAAGCAAAGATTATTAGACTTTTGGTGAAAGTTTCGTAAAAAGGGGGAATTGTAGCGTGAATTTAAGAGTATCAAAAAATAGTAATGTAAGAACGGAAAATAGAAGAGTAAAACGGATTATTTGATTGGTTTTGATCAATGAGAATTGAGAGTTAGGATTATGTCCACCTTATGAGTTATACGTATCTACTGACTATGAGTTATGCGGAATTCAGACATGCATGCGCTTATAGAGAATCGTATTCGATGGTAAATCCAGGCGTCTTTCGACCATCAAGGATTATTTCACTTTAACTCTTTCGAGCTTAAA
Source organism: Capsicum baccatum var. pendulum (assembly GCA_030864225.1). Taxonomy (NCBI): domain Eukaryota; kingdom Viridiplantae; phylum Streptophyta; class Magnoliopsida; order Solanales; family Solanaceae; genus Capsicum; species Capsicum baccatum. The sequence continues at coordinate 171,716,143 of CM061550.1, forward strand.
GCGTATCTAATGGTACAGATTCTCCAAGAGGTTAATCCAGTTACGGCACTAAATTTTTAATAGGGGTTGGTGCCCTATTACCTTGACATTATCTCTTTTCCAGACATGTAACTTTTCTTTCGAACAAGTTAATGCTATACTGGCGTATTCTATATGTTTGCAACCACAAGAATTTAGATTAAGATAAAGAGAATAATGATATAAGCAGCATACGTGTCAAGAATTCACAAACTCATAGGAATAGATAGTGTCTCATAAGGCTTCCATAACCCCAACAGAGAAGTTTTAGCTACTCATGAGTGCAACGAAAATCACAATAAACATTATTATCATACCAAAATAATAGTCTAACGTGAAGTATGCTTTGGTAGTTCTTGTGGCGTAAATTCCTTGCAAGTAGCGTTTCTCTTGTTGTGAAAATTTAGAAGTCGATGAAGAGAAAGTAATAAGAATTAATTGAAAGAGAATGAATTGAAAGTGTTGAATGAATAATAAAAAGTAATTGATTGAAGAAGTATGAAGTCTGAAGTCTGAAGTATGAAAAACTTCAGCAAAATAGGGTATTTATAATACCCATATCCTATTCCTACTAGGGTACTGCGTACTTATCCTAATCCTAATAAGTTACTGTATCATTATCCTAATTCTACTAAGTTACTGCTGATCCCCAAAGTCTTTGAAAATGCTGTTTTTGCCCGGGACAGGTTTTCCATGCGTCACTTTTAGTCCCTAGGCGTCCAAGCTCTTCTTTCCTTCTTTTGTGCAGCTTCCTTTGGCGTCAAGTTATCCATAAAATGCTGAAATCTTCATCATTTATACCTGAAAACTTGCTAATCACGTTTGTTAGCTCACTTACAGGAAAGAGGACTAAAAGTGCATGATTTATGTATTTTGTCCTCAAAACTTAGCTAAAATATGGGTAGATTATAGCACTTTAGGCGTGTAAATACGCCTATCATAAATATCTAACCCAAGGCTAGAATTGGTAGGATGACCCTAAGTATTTCCTTAATACCAAATGATACTAAAACAAACTACAAAATCAAAAACTAATCTAAGAAACAAGGAAATGAAAGAAAAAGATAGATAGTATAGCAATTAGATAGACACAATGAAAGGACTTGATAGAAAACAAAGGGTATATTAAACCCTCTATCCTCTATTCAATAAACCAAACAAAGTGCAAAATCAGACGTTGACCACAAGGAAATCAAATTCCCAAGAAATCAATGTTTCATTAGAATAAAAGTTGGTCTCAAAATGATAGAGAACTCCTATTTATAGTATAGGGATAATTATTATAACTTATGGGACCAAAAGTGACCCATTTGCAACAAAAGGAACAAGTCAACCCACTTGAAATCTGCTAAAGCATACGGGACACACCTTGGGTGCAGATGACATACAGATGCCATTGTTTGGCATCCACTTGAGCAGATCAAGTGCACATTGGGAATATGTAGGGCGCATATCCTTCCCCGTGCTTCTCCTGACTCTTTTTCTTCCATTTGACCTTGCCAAGGCTCCTTGACCCTTTTTGAAGGTAATCTTCATCCTTTGTCCCCTTATAATAGTGTTAAGGCACCATCAAGAACCTCTAACTTCATGAGAATCACATCCAAGGGTCCAAAGATAATTTAGATTGTATTATCTATGGTTTAGCTTACCTACTGGTAGAGTAAAATAGGTGTCATCATGACTCAAAAATTGGATTATGACAAATTGGTATCAGAGAACTAGTTTAACCGATATTATTGGTACAAAATCAAGTATCTAGTAGAGTCCCACAAAACAAAATGATAACGTTCGTTTCTTATCTTTGGGAGGCTATAGGACATTCTTTGGAGATGTTTAATTCCTTCACATATTTCATTCTAATAGTTTGCGTTGGTTTCTAAAGATTCCTTTAGTTTTACTCTTTCATTGATTCCTTAATGGTGTGCCACCAAGCACAGAAAAAAATTACCACATGACCAATCCATGTTAATATGTTACTTATGAAAAAGGGTCAAAACTACCCCTGAACTATCCAAAATGGAGAAAAAATGCGCTCCATTTATTTTTGGCTAAAAAAATACCCTTTATTTGTTTATTTGGCTCAAAAATATCCCTCGATTTGTTTGTTGGCTCACAATCACTCCGCACTTTAATAGAGTGCTACCAAGCACACCACATGAAAAAAAGTTGTTAACATGACCAGTCCAGGTCAACATCCCATTTAATACCCAGTTGAACCACTTAACCATCCAACCTAACATCCCATTGAATACTCGTACTCGATCCATCTTCAAAAACACTCAACCTATTTTCATAAGTAAAAGGTAAAGATAGGTTCACCTTTTATTTCACTTGAACTCTCCCCAAAAAAATTGATTCAGACTAGGAAGTTTTAGAGAAAACAAAACCCTTAGTACATGGGTTGAAACTTGATCCATATTTATCATGTCAAAGAATATGGAAGAGCTAAACTCATGTACATGGGCTTTTTTTCCCGCCAAATCGCTAGTCTACATTTATTTTTTGAGAGATTATAATTGAAGACATGTTAAATTTTTAAAGACGGATTGGGTACATGTATTAAATGGGATGTTAAGTTGCACGTTTAAGTGGATCGGCTGGGTATTAAATGGGATGCTGATGTGGCTTGACCATGTAGTAATTTCTTGCCACATTGTGTGCTAGGTGGCACTCCATTAAAATAGAGGTATTTGTGAGTCAAAAAAACAAACAAAGGGTTATTTTTTAGCCAAAAAACAAATAAATGGATATTTTTACTTTATTTCGGATAGTTCAGGGGTAGTTTTGACCCTTTTCTGTAAATGAGATGCTGACAAGGACTGGACATGTGGCAATGTTTCTTTTACATGGTGTGTTCAGTGGCACTCTATTAAAGTAAAGTGTATTTTTGAACTAAAAAATAAAGAGAGGGGTATTTTTAAGCAAAAAAAATAAACGGAGGAATACTTTTGATCCAAAAAATAAATGGAGCATATTATCGCTCAATTTTGCATTATTTTTCCATTCTATGAGATATTTTCTTTGTCCTGATTTATGTAGCACAATTCAAGCTTGGAGAGTCGAATATTTTAATTTCACTTTGACTTCGATCGGCAATCAAAGCGTATCTAATGGTACAGATTAAAGCGTATCTAATGGTACAGATTCTCTAAGAGGTTAATCCAGTTACGACACTAACTTTTTAATAGGGGTTGGTGCCCTATTACCTTGACATTATCTCTTTTCCAGACATGTAACTTTTCTTTCGAACAAGTTAATGCTATACTGGCGTATTTTATATGTTTGCAACCACAAGAATTTAGATTAAGATGAAGAGAATAATGATATAAGCAGCATACGTGTCAAGAATTCACAAACTCATAGCAATAGATAGTGTCTCATAAGGCTTCCATAACCTCAACAGAGAAGTTTTAGCTACTCATGAGTGCAACGAAAATCACAATAAACATTATTATCATACCAAAATAAGAGTCTAACGTGAAGTATGCTTTGGTAGTGCTTGTGGCGTAAATTCCTTGCAAGTAGCGTTTCTCTTGTTGTGAAAATTTAGAAGTCGATGAAGAGAAAGTAATAAGAATTAATTGAAAGAGAATGAATTGAAAGTGTTGAATGAATAATAAAAAGTAATTGATTGAAGAAGTATGAAGTATGAAGTCTGAAGTATGAAAAACTTCAGCAAAATAGGGTATTTATAATACCCATATCCTATTCCTACTAGGCTACTGCGTACTTATCCTAATCCTAATAAGTTACTGTATTATTATCCTAATCCTACTAAGTTACTGCTGATCCCCAAAGTCTTTGAAAATGCTGTTTTTGCCCGGAACAGGTTTTCCATGCATCACTTTTAGTCCCTAGGCGTCCAAGCTCTGCTTTCCTTCTTTCGTGCAGCTTCCTTTGGCGTCAAGTTATCCATAAAATGCTGAAATCTTCATCATTTATACCTGAAAACTTGCTAATCACGTTTGTTAGCTCACTTACAGGAAAGGGGACTAAAAGTGCATGAATTATGTATTTTGTCCTCAAAACTTAGCTAAAATATGGGTAGATTATAGCACTTTAGGCGTGTAAATACGTCTATCATCAACACACCAAACTTAAAGCTTTGTTCATCCTCGAACAAAATATCATGTCCTTCTAATCATCTAATTAGGGTTTCACAGTAACAACCCAAAATATTCATCAAGACAGGCACAACAATTATTAACCAAGAGTAGTTTTCTGACCACTACTAGAGACAATTCAACCTCTAACGTAGACTCGTGATGATGGTTAATTTGTATTCAAGAAGTTAAGGCACAAAGAATCATACACAACTATCCAAAACTCGTCAACCATGTGTGTCTCACACAAGATATCACCCATAATCACTCACAAGTTTTGCATTTTTTCGAAACATGGGTACACTATTCTCCTTGCTCTCACTCTCACAAAGAATTCATATGTTCTAACTGATGACCATAGGCTTGACCTTAGTGTAATGCTCCACTAAATATCAGAATGCTAAGCCTAGGATCAAATAGGTCTTTTACAGGTTGTACTGTAGGCTAAGGGACAGGTAGGACTATTTTGGCCAGAAATAGTGACTATGTTCCTAAGCGCTTTAATACATCACATTATGCCATTAACACTTTCTTTCAAACAACCTTTCTACTTTCTTTTAATCTACCACCCCTTCTCACCTCTTTTGTTTTTTAAATTTGAACAGAATTAACTTTTTGTTTTTCATTTTTCTCTCTTCCTTTTTTTTATAACACACCTCTATATTAACCATTTTTTTTCATAACGAATTCAAGTACCAATTCACTTTAAGGCACTACTCTCACCCAATTTCCTCTTATTTTGTCACATGACTTTGCAATTTAAAGCACTTAGGACTTTCGATCAAATTATGATCTTGAAAAAAATGGATTGGGCTTACATATGAGGCTGTCAAAGAAAATAGGCTTAAGGCTCAAAGGGGGTTATCTAGGATGATGCCCATGGGTAGATAAAATGAAGGTAAACAATCATAGGTTGCCAAAGAAATGCCTAAATCATCTCCTAAACTCATACTTTTTATTTCGCTTTACATACATACCAGGCAAGTTCTAGCATCAGCCACAAACATAGAATATACTATCATCTCACACACACAAGGCACATGGTCGACTTTATTGGAAGCAGTATAGACTCTTGACCCAACGTATGAAGGAATTAAACCACATAGATATCACACAGTGAGTCACACTTAGAGCCTAAACGTCTCAATAGTAATGATTTTATCACAGACTCTTGTCATAATACCATGCTGCCTATCAGAACAATTTCATGCAAAGTAAAAAAAAAATTTTAAAAAAAAAATTAACAAACATAAATGAACTAAAAAAAATCAAAACAAACAAACATAAATGAATGCAAATGCAGATAAGGAAGTATAGCATACAAATACCAGCACCCCACACTTAGACGGGACACACTGCAATTAGTGGAAAATAAATAAGAAGAACCTGGTTAGTCGGACTCCTCCTCTATGTCTGGGGTCATACCCCCTTCATCAGAATCAGCATCAGAGTCGTCGCCATCAGAGTTCTCCTCCACGTCGGAGTCTAGCATTCGACGATCATCATTGGTTGGCACATCGTCATCAAGAGGATCCTCAAAGTACACACCTACTCCACACATAGTCCTTGGATGCTCGTTCATTGGGTAGTCATAATCCAACTGTTGGAGCTCTGCAGCAGTTGGAACACGCCCTCCGCTCATCATGGTAAACCGAGTCATGCCATAAAGATGGCGAAAGAAACTCTCATCCCGAGCATGACGTTCTTCATTGGTAAGGTTGACGCCATGCGTGGATTCAACATCTTTAACCTTTGTGAGGTCAATCTTCTTTGGGTTGTGTGGAAGTTTATGATCAGCCGGTTCCTCTTCGATGTCTTCCTTCCTCAATATTGCAGTCAACAGATTGCCAAAGTTAAAGTGGGACCGCTTGTGCAGCCTCGCTTTACGCATTGTAGATCGAATAATTGCCCCAATGTTGATATGGAAATTCGTCATCAATGCGTACACCAAGCACACTCTATCTCGTGTTATCTTTGTGTACTGTGTCCCTGGAATCAGGCAAGAGTTGACTATTCGCAACCATATCCTAGCTTCCCTGTTCAAGGAAGCATATGGGAAGGTGTTGTGCCGATCGGTATCCTTGTGTCTGCTCGATCGTTCCATAGATCTTGTTCCGCACAATGTGTGTCTAATGACCCTGTAAGGATGTATGTTATACAGCTCCTTGAGTGGCGATGGATCAACAGATGGCAAACCTAGAAAAGAGTTGAAAAACTCCGCATTTAGTTGAAGGACCTGGCCCCGAATCTTTACTTCACTCCCTGTAGTTCTCGGTGACCAGTTGGCATAGAATTCTCGTGTTAGATAGAGATTGAATTCTCCCATATCTCGAAAGATGAAATCAAGATGTAACGCCATTATCTTGGCCAACATGCGAGGTTCTTTCTTTGCTAGGCTTTCTTTGTGTATCAACTCCACATGAACATATTTTTTCTCTTTATTATTCCTATACCACTCCTTTCCTTGCTCCTCTAGGACCCATTTGATTCCAAGCATGCGGTGAGGTATTTGCAGCGAGAAGGATTCACCTTGCTCTTTACGTCCCCTTTTCTGGCCTTTTTGTGAGGTGGTCACTTTATCCTTTCCTTGTCGTGCTTTTGGTGCCATTGTACCTGAGATTAAAAATGATAGTCATGTTAGCTTCATCTCGGTAGATACAATCGACAAAGAATCAGTAGTGGTACCACCCCACACTTAGTTTGTTGGCACCAACTAGTTAAGTGAACGTTGTCGATTACTCAGACTTCATCGATATATGTTTAGGTGGTACGTTCCAACAATATCATCAGTGTAATCATACTTTTCTAGTCATCTTAACTATCCTTTTCGATTCTATCTCAAGTAATCTTGACAATACTTTTCATGTTTGGATTGATGTACCCTTTTGAACAAGACTACTACATAGCAATTGTATCAAGTTATGGCATAGAAATAATTAACATTTCATGTTTGTAGTTAACCATGATTTTTCATCTTAATGAACAAGTAATTCTAACATGAAAGCTTTCAAGTTACAAGATTATACCATTTTCTTGACCATGTCAATTCCGCAAAAGTATGACAGTGTATCAAAATCAAATTCAAGTTGGAAACAAGTCAAGACCATCCTTACGCATTCTTTCACTCACTTAGTTGTATCAAAACAAATCAACCACACTCAAATCACCAACACTACTTCAAGATTTAACAATTTATTATAGGCGTAGTAGTGTAGTACTTACGGAATATAAAAGAAGAACAAAGAAGTACTTACTTGGTTGATGGCCTTGGAAGATGTTCTTGCAAAGTTAAAAGAGCAAAAGGAAAATTTTTGAGAGAATTTGGAGAGGTAGGCGGCGCCTAGGGTGAAGTTGCAATGCAATTTTGTTTTAAGACTAAGGTTCTATTCATAGGACAAGCTTGGGTCGGGTTTTAACCCATTTGGAATCGGATTTGGAGACCAAAAGTGACTATAGGCGGCGCCTAAAGCTTTGCCTATGCTTGGCATAGGCGGCGCTTTTTTGCAAAGCCTTGTTGAGCATAGGCGGCACCTATGCTATGGCATTGTTAGGCATAGACGACGCCTATGCCATGGCATATGAGATTCAGAGACAAAAGGCTTTTGCATAGGCGGCGCCTATGCTATGGCATTGTTGAGCATAGGTGTGGCCTATGCTATGGCACTCTAGAATCCGAGAGCTTAGGCCATAGCATAGGCCTTGCCTTGTTCGTGGCCTAGATTTACATAGGCCTTGCCTTGTTCTTTGCCTATATTTTCATAAGCAATGCCTAACCCATAGCCTTTTGCTTCTTAATTCCTAACTTACCACCTTCAACATGCAATACTTCCAAATCAAAATTTGAAACCAATCTCCTCCTTCACACCTCTTGCACCTACATTTACTCAAAAACAACAAAAATGATTAGAACGATGGGTTGCCTTCCATCTAGCGCTTGATTTATTGTCGCGGCACGACATAGTTACCTCGAGTACTTAGACTTCGTCGAGATAGATGGTGTCCATATAGTTTATCGAGTCAAGAGGACCGATATATGGTTTTACTCGTTGGCCATTCACCTTAAAGACAATACCATTATTGTCTTCTAGCTCAACTACTCCAGACGAGTAGACTTGGCTAATTTTGTACGGACCAGACTATTTGGACCTTAACTTACCTGGGAATAGCTTTAGTCTGGAATTGAAAAGAAGTACCATATCACCCTTTTGAAAGTTTCGTTGAACAATCCGCTGATCATGATACTTTTTCATCCGCTCCTTGTAGAGGTCTGATCTTTCATATGCATGTAGACGGAATTCATCTATCTCATTCAGCTGCTCCAACCTCAAGTTCCTAGAATCATCCCAATTCAAATTCAGTTGCTTCAACGCCCACAATGCTTTGTGCTCGAGCTCAATGGGTAAATGGCAAGATTTCCCATAAACTAGTTGGTACGGGGACATGCCAATTGGCGTTTTGAATGCAGTCTATATGCCCATAGTGCATCGTCCAGCTTCCGAGACCAATCTTTCCGATTAGCATTTACAGTCTTAGCAAGGATTTGCTTGATCTCTCGATTGGAAACCTCTACCTGTCCACTAGTTTGTGGGTGATAAGGCATGGCTACCTTGTGTTGCTTGACACCTTATTTTTCCAACACGAATTTGAACAGTTTGTTGTAAAAGTGAGATCCTCTATCACTTATGATAGTACGTGGGACCCCAAAACGAGAGAAGATGTTTCTCTTTAAGAATGCAACAACCCGCTTTCCTTCATTATCAGCCAATGCTACTGCTTTGACCCATTTTGAAATATAATCTACAGCAACTAGGATATATTTTATTCCAAACGAATTCACGAATGGGCCCATAAAATCAATACCCCATACATCAAAGAGCTCGATTTCGAGAATTTTTGACATGGGCATTTCATGATGCTTCGAAATTGTGCCTTGTCTCTGACATTGGTCACATCTTCTCACAAATTCGTAGTCATCTCTAAATATCGAAGGCCAATAATAGCCGCTTTGCAATACCTTTCTTGCTGTCCGACTGCTTGCATGGTGTCCACCAACTTGTGAGGCATGACTTACTTCCAAGATACTTGGCACCTCCTCATGAGATATACAGCGTCTGATCACACCATCTGCGCATCGTCTAAACAAATATGGCTCATCCCAAAAGTAGTGTCTTACATTATGCATGAACTTTCTTCTTTGATGAAATGATAGATTCGCAGGCATCACATTACTTACCACAAAGTTTGCAAAGTCTGCATACCATGGTAACTCTTCCATCATGGTGGCTAAGATCTCTTCATCAGGGAATGCATCATCAATCTCTAGATCAGGCTGCGTTATATGCTCGTTCTCGAGTCTAGATAGATGATCAGCCACTTGGTTTTCACAACCTCTTCTAGCGTTTACCTTGAAATCAAATTCTTGCAGCAACAATACCTATCGAATTGGCCTTGGTTTTGCATCTTTCTTTGCCATCAAGTATTTCAGAGCTGCATGGTCTGTATGAACTACCACCTTGGTTCCCAGCAAATAAGAACGGAACTTTTCAAAAGCATACACAACCGCTAGAAGTTCTTATTCTGTGACAGTATAGTTCTTCTGGGCTCCGTTCAAGACCTTGCTCGCATAGTAGATTGGATGGAATAACTTTTCTTTTCTTTGGCCAAGTACAACACCCAAAGCTACCCCGCTAGCATCACACATGACTTCAAACGGTAGAGACCAATCTGGTGCTACAATGATAGGAGCTTCAATTAGCTTCCCTTTGAGGCGATCGAATGCCTTCATACAATCTTCATTGAAGTCAAACTTTGCATCTTTCTCCAAAAGTTTGCATAATGGACTAGCAATTTTGGAGAAGCTTTGATAAACCGCCGATAGAAGCCTGCGTGACCGAGAAAACTACGAACTCCTTTGACCTAAATTGGGGGTGGTAGTTTCTCGATAACTTCAATTTTAGCTCGATCCACCTCAATTCCTCTTTCAGAGATTTTATGCCCAAGCACAATACCTTCTTTCACCATAAAGTGGCACTTCTCCCAATTCAGCACTAGGTTGAATTCCACACATCTCTGCAACTCCATACTTTGATTTGTCAAGCACAATTCAAACGATTCACCCACAACTGAAAAATCATCCATGAATACCTCCAGCGTGTCTTCCACCATATCAGAAAAAATGGACATCATACAATGCTGAAAAGTGGCGGGTGCGTTACATAGCCCAAATGGCATACGTTTGAAGGCAAACGTACCATAGGGGCATGTAAACGTTGTCTTCTCTTGTTCTTCGGGGGAGATAAATATCTAATTATAGCCGGAATAACCGTCTAAGAAACAAAACCATCCTTTCTCTGCTAATCGATCAAGCATTTGGTCAATAAAGGGCATTGGAAAGTGATCTTTAAGTGTCCACGAATTTAGCTTACGGTAATCCATGCATCCTCTCCACCCTGTGACAGGTCTGAGTGGAATTAACTCATTTTTTTCATTCGCAACTACCGTCATGCCACCTTTCTTTGGTACACATTATACCGGGCTTACCCATTTACTGTGGGAGATTGGATACACAACCCCAGCATCTAACCATTTAATAATTTCTTTCTTTACCACCTCTTGCATAGGTGGATTCAGACGCCTTTGATGCTCAATAGTGGGTAAGCAATTTTCTTCAAGCTGAATCTTGTGTGTACAAATCCCAGGCGGAATACCAATGATATCAGCGATGGTCCAATCGATGGCTCTCATGTACTTTCGTAGAACCATGATGAGAGCTGCAACTTGATGCTCACCCAAATCTGCCGCCACAATAACCAGAAGTGTGTTATCGCTTCCTAAGAATGCATACTTTAGATGACTAGGCAGCTCCTTCAATTCTAACGTGGGTGGCTCCTCAATAGATGGTTTAGCTGGTGGTGTAGGTCAGTTTTTGAGATCAAGGTCCAGATTCTTGGGAGCATGAGGATATGTCCCTAATCCTGTTAGAGCATAAATAGTTTCTTCATAATTTTCAGCATCCTTATGCTCAACATTCATAAGCACAACTGCCAATGGGTCATCAACAAGATGCTCCTCTACAGGTAATTCTTTCTCATCATCAATATAAACATCAGCTACCGAGAACACGTTTAGATCTTTGGGTTGCTTCATTGATTTACATACATCAAAACGGACTACTTCGTCATTCATCCGGAATAGAAGCTCATTAGCTCTTAAATCAGTAAGCACACTTCCTGTTGCAAGGAAAGGGCGCCCCAAGATTATGGGAACTTCAGAGTCTACCTCACAATCCAAAATAACAAAGTCTGCCGGAAAGATGAATGAAGAAACCTTCACCAATACATCACATAAAATACCAACAGGTTGTTTTACCGACCTATTAGCCATCACAAGCCTCATGTTGGTTGGAGTAGGATCACCTAACCCCAACTTTTTGTAAATGGATAGTGGCATCAAGTTGATGCTGGCTCCTAAATCGCATAATGCCTTGGCAAAATTCAAAGATCCGACAGTGCAAGGAATAGTGAAGGCTCCGGGGTTGGCCTTCTTCTGAACTAGTGATCTGGTAGCAATTACACTACAATGATGAACAACATCTGTCAACTCACCACTTGCTGCCCGCTTCTCTATTAAAAGATCCTTCATAAATTTTGCGTAGCCAGGCATCTGTTCTAGTGCCTCAACTAATGGAACATTAATGGTCAACTGTTTTAACATTGACATGAATTTATTGAACTTGGTATCATCAACTCTCTTTTTTAATCTTTGAGAAAAAGGTGGTGGTGGAAGGGGAATAGTTTTCTCCACAACTTTCTTTTCATATTGCTTCGGATTAGCAATCTTTCTGGGCTGTGGACACTGAGGGGTGACGTCTTTGACGTCTTCTTCAGCTTCTTCGGCGGCTGCTACATTATTTGTGGTATCATCGGCCACTTGCTTGCCTTGGGATGAATTTTCCAGCACCTTACCACTCCTGGTAGTGATGGCTATGCATGTTCCATCGTTCCTTGGGTTCTGCACTATGTTGCTAGGTAAGGTGCCAACTTTTCTTTGATTTAATGTGGCTGAAATTTGACTCAATTGTTGCTCCAGCTGTCTTATTGAAGTGGAATGTGAGTTAACCAATTGCTTCATTGAGGCCAAGTCATTTATTACCTCAGTTACTCCCGTGCTGGTTGCCTCTACTCCTTTCAATAGCTTAGCCATCATATCTTCCATGGTCATATTTCCAGACCCAAATGCAGTGTCATCACGTCTTCTTGGGGGACTATACAAACCACTCTTGTCAGTCTTGTTCTTCCAACTTCCTTGATCATGGTCCTTGTTTCCAGATTTATCATAATAGTTCCGACCTTGGTTTCCTTGGGCATTGCCTCGGAAACCCCCCTGATTGTTCACATAGTTGGCTTCTTCCTCAGAATCAGATTCCTCTCTTCCTTTTGACGCAACTGCTTTGACTTTTTTGGTCTTCCCTGATAATAGATGCTTTGTAAGAAGATCCATCTGTGTTTTCATGTGCGCCATATCTTGATCACATTCTTCTTCTCTTCTCCTTTGTTTTGCAGTCATGCCAATAGACAAAGTGGGGCTTGCTACCTCAGAATCCCTGGTATGCCAAGCTCTACTTTGATTTGTCATCCGGTCCAGCATATCACTCGCCTGATCAAAGGTGAGGTCCATAAATGATCCTCCAGCCACATTATCCACCACTGGTTTAGTTACTGAATTCAGGGATCTGTATAGTATCTCCATCAAGTGGACATTGGTCATGTGATGGTTTGGGCACCTCATAAGCTTCTTCTTGAATCTCTCCTATATTTTATGGAGGGCTTCAGTTGGAAGCTGACAAAAATTGCTGATTTCATCTCTCAGTTGTGCTCTTTTGGATGGCAAAAAATTTTTTTCTAGGAAAGCGTCTTTTAATTGCCTCCAATTTGTAATAGAATCAGGAGTCAGCCCATTCAACCATAGAGTTGCCTCCCCAGATATAGACAATAGGAATAAGCGCAGCCAAATTGCATTCTGTCCAATGCCTAGATTGTCGAATGACTTACATGTAGAGATAAAGTTGACCAGATGCATATTCGGATCATCACCTGCAAGTCCACCAAATAGTCCCTTGAGTTGTAATAACTGAATCATGGTGCTAGTGATGTTGAACTTGGCTCCGGGTGCTAATGGCGGAGGAATAATAGCTCCTGTGGCGCTAGCTCCATCCAAATCATCATCATCATCATCAGCAAAGGGAATCTGCATAGCTCGACGTTCAGGCCGAAATCTTTCTTGACGATCTCTTCTGTTTTTCGGTGTCGCCACCTCAGCATCACGCCTAGGGTTTAGTAGCTCATCATCACCTAAGTCCTCATCATCAGGATCTGCTGCTCGCCCTGGGTTATCAATATTCTGTTGATGTACTTGGGCGGCGCCAACACAGCTAGTCTAGCCTGCTCTTGTTGAGCAGCCCTTCTCTCAATGTCACGTTATGCATCCATCCTTCCAATAAGTTGCAGTTCAGGATTTATTAGTAATAATGGTTGTCCCGAACTTCGAGTATTTGGTATGCACTGAACAAAAACCTGCAGAAAACAAAAACAACAACTAAAAGTAAAGTACGAGAATCTTTGACCAAAGGGTCTAGTAACTATCACAAACTTAGTAGACAACCGTATTCCCCGGCTACGGCGCCAAAATTTGATAACGCTTAAACTACAACTCTCGTAAGAGTGTAAGCGGTTGTTGTCAAATATAGAACCCAACTGGGTTGGGTGTCGAATCCCACAGGGAATACTTGGTCACTAAGTAAGCAAAGATTATTAGACTTTTGGTGAAAGTTTTGTAAAAAGGGGGAATTGTAGCGTGAATTTAAGAGTATCAAAAAATAGTAATGTAAGAACGGAAAATAGAAGAGTAAAACGGATTCTTTGATTGGTTTTGATCAATGAGAATTGAGAGTTAGGGTTATGTCCACCTTATGAGTTATATGTATCTATTGACTATGAGTTATGCGGAATTCAGACATGCATGCGCTTATAGAGAATCGTATTTGATGGTAAATCCAGGCGTCTTTCGACCATCAAGGATTATTTCACTTTAACTCTTTCGAGCTTAAAACGTATCTAATGGTACAGATTCTCCAAGAGGTTAATCCAGTTACGGCACTAACTTTTTAACAGGGGTTGGTGCCCTATTACCTTGACATTATCTTTTTTCTAGACATGTAACTTTTCTTTCGAACAAGTTAATGCTATACTGGCGTATTCTATATGTTTGAAACCACAAGAATTTAGATTAAGATGAAGAGAATAATGATATAAGCAGCATACGTGTCAAGAATTCACAAACTCATAGCAATAAATAGTGTCTCATAAGGCTTCCATAACCCCAACAGAGAAGTTTTAGCTACTCATGTGTGCAACGGAAATCACAATAGACATTATTATCATACCGAAATAAGAGTCTAACGTGAAGTATGCTTTGGTAGTACTTGTGGCGTGAATTCCTTGCAAGTAGCGTTTCTCTTGTTGTGAAAATTTAGAAGTCGATGAAGAGAAAGTAATAAGAATTAATTGAAAGAGAATGAATTGAAAGTGTTGAATGAATAATAAAAAGTAATTGATTGAAGAAGTATGAAGTCTGAAGTCTGAAGTATGAAAAACTTCAGCAAAATAGGGTATTTATAATACCCATATCCTATTCCTACTAGGCTACTGCGTACTTATCCTAATCCTAATAAGTTACTGTATCATTATCCTAATTCTACTAAGTTACTGCTGATCCCCAAAGTCTTTGAAAATGCTGTTTTTGCCCGGGACAGGTTTTCCATGCGTCACTTTTAGTCCCTAGGCGTCCAAGCTCTTCTTTCCTTCTTTTGTGCAGCTTCCTTTGGCGTCAAGTTATCCATAAAATGCTGAAATCTTCATCATTTATACCTGAAAACTTGCTAATCACGTTTGTTAGCTCACTTACAGGAAAGAGGACTAAAAGTGCATGATTTATGTATTTTGTCCTCAAAACTTAGCTAAAATATGGGTAGATTATAGCACTTTAGGCGTGTAAATACGCCTATCATAAATATCTAACCCAAGGCTAGAATTGGTAGGACGACCCTAAGTATTTCCTTAATACCAAATGATACTAAAACAAACTACAAAATAAAAAACTAATCTAAGAAACAAGGAAATGAAAGAAAAAGATAGATAGTATAGCAATTAGATGGACACAATGAAAGGACTTGATAGAAAACAAAGGGTATATTAAACCCTCAATCCTCTATTCAATAAACCAAACAAAGTACAAAATCATACATTGACCATAAGGAAATCAAATTCCCAAGAAACCAATGTTTCATTAGCATAAAAGTTGGTCTCAAAATGATAGAGAACTCCTATTTATAGTATAGGGATAATTATTATAACTTATGGGACCAAAAGTGACCCATTTGCAACAAAAGGAACAAGTCAACCCACTTGAAATCTGCTAAAGCATACGGGACACACCTTGGGTGCAGATGACATACAGATGCCATTGTTTGGCATCCACTTGAGCAGATCAAGTGCACATTGGGAATATGTAGGGCGCATATCCTTCCCCATGCTTCTCCTGACTCTTTTTCTTCCATTTGACCTTGCCAAGGCTCCTTGCCCCTTTTTGAAGGTAATCTTCATCCTTTGTCCCCTTCTAATAGTGTTAAGGCACCATCAAGAACCTCTAACTTCATGAGAATCACATCCAAGGGTCCGAAGATAATTTAGATTGTATTATCTATGGTTTAGCTTACCTACTGGTAGAGTAAAATAGGTGTCATCATGACTCAAAAATTGGATTATGACAAATTGGTATCAGAGCACTAGTTTTACCGATATTATTGGTACAAAATCAAGTATCTAGTAGAGTCCCACAAAACAAAATGATAACGTTCGTTTCTTATCTTTGGGAGGCTATAGGACATTCTTTGGAGATGTTTACTTCCTTCACATATTTCATTCTAATAGTTTGCGTTGGTTTCTAAAGATTCCTTTAGTTTTACTCTTTCATTGATTCCTTAATAGAGTGCCACCAAGCACAGAAAAAAATTACCACATGACCAATCCATGTTAATATGTTACTTATGAAAAAGGGTCAAAACTACCCCTGAACTATCCAAAATGGAGAAAAAATGCGCTCCATTTATTTTTGGCTAAAAAATACCCTTTATTTGTTTATTTGGCTCAAAAATATCCCTCGATTTGTTTGTTGGCTCACAATCACTCCGCACTTTAATAGAGTGCTACCAAGCACACCACATGAAAAAATGTTGTTAACATGACCAGTCCAGGTCAACATCCCATTTAATACCCAGTTGAACCACTTAACCATCCAACCTAACATCCCATTAAATACTCGTACTCGATCCATCTTCAAAAACACTCAACCTATTTTCATAAGTAAAAGGTAAAGATAGGTCCACCTTTTATTTCACTTGAACTCTCCCCGAAAAATTTGATTCAGACTAGGAAGTTTGAGAGAAAACAAAACCCTTAGTACATGGGTTGAAACTTGATCCACATTTATCATGTCAAAGAATATGGAGGAGCTAAACTCATGTACATGGGCTTTTTTTTCCCTCCAAATCGCTAGTCTACATTTATTTTTTGAGAGATTATAATTGAAGACGTGTTAAATTTTTAAAGACGGATTGGGTACATGTATTAAATGGGATGTTAAGTTGCATGTTTAAGTGGATCGGCTGGGTATTAAATGGGATGCTGATGTGGCTTGACAATGTAGTAATTTCTTGCCACATTGTGTGGTAGGTGGAACTCCATTAAAATAGAGGTATTTGTGAGTTAAAAAAACAAACAAAGGGTTATTTTTTAGCCAAAAAACAAATAAATGGATATTTTTACTTTATTTCGGATAGTTCAGGGGTAGTTTTGACCCTTTTCTGTAAATGAGATGCTGACAAGGACTGGACATGTGGCAATTTTTCTTTTACATGGTGTGTTCAGTGGCACTCTATTAAAGTAAAGTGTATTTTTGAACTAAAAAATAAAGAGAGGGGTATTTTTAAGCAAAAAAAATAAACGGAGGAATACTTTTGATCCAAAAAATAAATGGAGCATATTATCGCTCAATTTCGCATTATTTTTCCATTCTATGAGATATTTTCTTTGTCCTGATTTATGTAGCACAATTCAAGCTTGGAGAGTCGAATATTTTAATTTCACTGACTTCGATCGGCAATCAAATTTTATTTATTTTTTTCGAACAAAAATTACATATTTAGAAATTACGTAAAAAGTATTACAAGTCACAATAATTGACAATTCAAAGTATGGAGTCATTCATAGTCACAGAAATGTCCACTCCTTGTGTTATATCAAAATTTTAAAAGTGTTTCTTTCTTTTCTAACTATCATGGTAAGTTAAATAATGTCATATAAATTGAAACATACATAAAACGCGAGAAAGATGCAAATTCAAAATGATGAAAAGTTCAGATTTACTGAGATAAAGGATAGCTTTGTGACTTGACTTATCTAACAGTAGGCAACCTTTAGTGACTATATTACATTAGTGCAAAATATTTAGTCAAATAACTTTGGAATCTTTTATCCCCATTATGTGTTGAATTTATGTACCAAGAAACATTCACAGAGCTTAGGTAAAAAAAATTGCCAAGTTGGCCAACCTATAATAGAAAAGTAAGAACAGGAAATTCGACAAGTGAACATATAGGTTAAACAAATAAAATTCTATATACTCCCTTCCTTTTCAATTTATTTATCTTGTTTTTCTTTTTAGTATTTTTTTATAAATATTTTTTTCTTTATTTATAACTTTTTAATTTTAACTTTCTATATGATATGTTTAAAATCACAAGATAAAAAGATACTTTGGTATATTCAACCTATCCTTAGTTTAAGATCAACCAAACAAACAAATTCAAATGGTTGAAGTAGTAAAACATATAATGAACACACGAGTCCAGCACTCCTTGCAGCATTTATAATAGCAGTAAAGAACAGCCCAACAAATATAGTACAAAAACAACTTTAAACACTCTCATGTAGGAAGAAAAAAAAATTCTCATTTCTTGACTCTCTTAACAAACCCTACCCCTCGCAGAAAATACCGTGTGCTGCCATTGATGGCCCATGCAGCAAGTGGGTAGCCTCCACCGGAGGTTGCCTCCTCCCTCATCCTGTAATACCCCTTATCTTCCAACATATACACACAACTAAGTTGGCATCAATGGAATATTTGAACTTGAGAAACTAAGGTGGTATTTGAAGAGAAAAATGAGTTGACGAACCTCCAAGTCTTTAATTAAAAAAAGAGGACAAGTGGGGAAACTTTACAAAGTTGTCGAACAACTTTGATAGTTGTTGAGACAACTTCTATAGTTGTTGAGACAACCTTCTTAGTTGTTGGAGCGAAAATATTTTAAAAAAATTGAAAAAAATTTGTCCCTTTCACCTAATTTTTAAAACTTGAAGTACTCCCACCTAATTGAGTAACTAGTTTGTCCCTTTTAATTCACGATCTCGTATTTGAACCTAGAGTTTAAATATCCGAGTATTAAAGTCAAAGTTAAAGTTAAAGTTAAAGAAATTAAGATTTGGAAAGTGGGATAAAATAACTGACCTACTTGTTGCAACTAATTAACAAAGTATGTGCATTACCTATTTAAGAGTTAAAGACCAAAATTCAAGGACCAAATAGGTGCATCATCTGTATAATATTTTGTGGCCCAAAATCGTGGCAAAAAAGGGGTGATCAAAGGGTTGTTTTAAGACTTAGACTTGGCAGATTTTCTCTCCTCTTTACATGCATATTTTGTAAGTTAATTTACGCTCTCTCTTATCATCTCAACTTCAAGCAACAACAACCCTTTACCTTTAGGATTCTTGAAGGTTTCTTCTTTATTCATCCCAAGGTAAGTAAAATAATGTATGATTTAGATTTATTCTCTCATGGAGGGTTATGAATCATGTGTCTCCATACATTAAGTTTGTGAGATAGCCCTAAGGGTTTCCTCTTCCAAGACAGCCCCTTATCTCTTTTAATCATCTAATTGGTTTTGTCCTCTTTTTTTTTTTTTTTATTCAAGATTGAAGAAAAATCTGAAGTATTGAAGAATTAAAGTTCAGAGCATAAGTTTCCAGAAATGAGTTAAGGTTCCTTTCATCCCTACATAGCTATAAGCTCAAATAAGTGATTTTAGATATGGTCTATACAAGAACTCACTGGATAGTGATCAAATGTTAGGAGTACAAGATTTTCCTGTTCTGTTGAAGAGTTTTTATAATACCTCGTCAGTCCATGTTAACATATGAAAAATTAAGTGGTGACGAATTGGTGTGAAACCGTGAGAATGAGGATACAAATGAATAAATATTTTACGAAATATATACATGAAGATGTTTGAAGATCTAAACCAAAGTTTTATTTAAAAGAATATCGTAAAACAAAAGTTCGAGTAATAAGGATGCCTTATAGAGAGTCACTTAAGTGATCCAACATATCAAGTGACTCTCGAATGAGCATATTGTTGGAATCAAAATCGATAGGACGTGATGTAGAAGCTAACAATTGCAACTATGGTCAAGATAAATCCGACGACACATAAAACTATACTATAATGATAAGATTATTATATATTTTTGTCAATTGACCTACATAAGAAAAATAATATAAAAAAATCATAAAATCTATTGAGAGAAAATCTCCGTCTAAACAAGACTTTTTGATAATTATATTGTGGATTAATGTGTCATGGAAAAGAAATGATGTTTGATTTATAGAAGTCAAAAACTTTTTCTTTAATTAAAAATTAACCAATTATGAAAGAGATCTTTTCCAATAAGAAAATCTTTTCTATCGCGAATTTTTTTTTCAAGTAAAACACCATTAGAGTAAAATCTAAATAAGATAAAAAATTTAGGGCAAACCTTAAAAAAATTTTCGTCACCTAAATTTTATGGTAAAATAATCTTGATTTACATTCTTTGCATAATTTTCATACATCATTGCTGCTTATCATTATTAAAATTTGATATGAGTTAAAACTTGGATCCTGTGCATTAAAGAGAGCATGACTTTCATAATATTTGAGCCCTGTGTTAAGTGAGCAGGGTTAAAAGTTGACTTCATACATTATAGATAAAATGACCTTCTGGACTCCTAAACCCACTAAAAAGCTATATTTTAAATCCTTTGACCATTGACTTTGCCTATGTGGCATTAAAATGCTGACTAGGACGAGGAGAGTGATTACACTCGCGTAGGGTGCGAGTGGGGGTTAATTTTTTGCCAATTTATATTAAAATAATTAAAAAATAAAAAAGATTAAATTTTTTTCAGTTTTTTAATTTAAAAATATTTTTAAAAATTTAAAAATAATAAATTTTAAAATAAAAAGAAACCACCCCTTTCCCAGTCCAGCCACTCCCCACCCCGTCCCAGCCTCTCCACCCCACCCAACTTTTTTTCAGCTTTTTAAATTTAAAAATACTTTTTAAAAATTTAAAAAATTATATTTTTAAAAATTTAATATTTTTTCATCTTTTTAAATTTAAAAATCTAAAAATTATATTGAAAATAAAAAATAAAAAAGGCCCACCCCAACCCCGTCCATCACCCCACCCCCTCCCCCACCCCATCCACAGTCACCACCATCCCCCACTCGACCCACCAGTCATCATCATCCCCCACCCCATCCACCAATCACCACCGTCCCCACCCCATCCACCAGTCACCACTATCCCCCATCCCATCCACCAGTCACCACCATCCCTCACCCCATCCACCAGTCCACCACTATTCCTGTCCCCCATCCAGCACCCTCCCTGTCTCCCACCCTCCTCTCATTTTCCACCCTTTTCTCATTCCCCTACCCTATTTTTCACCCTCCCCCAAGTAACACAACCACACCAGTATTTCGTCACTCCCCTACCTTACTCCACCCCACAACATTACGAAATTCCATCAAGAACCCCAGCATTACAAAATTCCATTATAAAATTCCTTTACAAAAAATTTTCACCTCTAAGTTCATTAGCAGCTTTGGTCAATTTTTGTGTTAAATTTCAGTTTTTGGGTAAGATTCGGTCAAGACATCATGGAATTAATTCAAATCAAATACCATGGAATTAATTCAAAAAAAAATTCAAATTTCAATTGCATTTTAATTTTACCATGGAATCACCTGCTAACAAAAAAAATTTAAAATTTCACACCAAATAATCAAACACAATCAATATATAAAATGGGTATTATGGATCTTGAATTTATATGGAAAAAATTTATAAAATCTAACAATTTTAATTTCTTTCTTTGATTCATTGAAAGTAGAATATATTAATTGGGGTTTATAAATAAAAAAAGAATAAAAAGAGAGAGAGAGTAGAAGAAGAAGAAGAAAAAGAGAGAGAGTAGAAGAAGAAGCAGAAGAAAGAGAGAGAGAGAGGGAGAATAAGAATCCGGGAAAGAGAAAGAAAAGAGGAAGAGAGAGGGAAAAGAGGAAGGGGGGAAGGATTGTGTTTTTAAAAAAATAATTATTTATTTATTTTAATATTTAATATTTTTATATTAAAAATGACATGGAAGCTGACATGGCAGCTGACGTGGCGAGAGTGTGTTACACTCACCTTTAAAATGTTACTTTTTAGTGGGTTCAGGGGTCCAGATGACAAACATGTAAGTAGAAGTGTCCAACTTACAAAATCGAGATAGTACAGGGGCCCAAAAGGTCATTTTTCCTACATTATATTAAACATTAGTTGAAAATGGATTATGTTTTAAAAGATGAATCAGTGGCAGGGTTGTTGAAAATATGATTGAATTTTTTTTTCTCCACACATAGTTTGGACAATTTTCTTTTTTGATTAAAAATCTTCCTTACTATCAAATTGATTACAACTTCATTTTCACAAGTCTTGAATCTTTATTCAACCTAGTCTAGCCATTGGACCACTAAAACATTGACTCTTATACCTCTTGTTGGAATTTAAATTGATAGGGCGTCATACAAAAGTTAATAATTGTAAATTATATTGTGATAAATCTAATAAATAAAGTTGTATTAAAATCATCATATTATTATTTTCTTTGATATGAAAAACTAATATAAAAGAAATCATAACAACTCTAAAGAGAATATCTCTCCCTAAAAAGACTCTTTATTGAATATATTTTGGATTCTATTGTGTTTTATGGGAAAGAAAGTCTTCAGTTTATAGAAGTCCAAACCTTTTTCTTCATGAAAGAATTAACCAAATATGAAAGAGATATTTTTCAATATGGAAATCCTTTTCCTCTAGTAAACCTTTCTAAAGTAAAACATAATTATAGTAAAATTCAAATATGATAGGAAATTCAAGGTAAATCTTGACGTTCCATAGTTTCATGACACTTTCAATATTTAAAACATGGAAAATTATGAAAGTACTTAGGTCTTTTTGTTAAATATGATGTTCTTTTATGTTTGTTTTGTAGGAATATAGGGTTTGAATCAGAGAGCGAGAAAAACATGATGAAGTAAATCAGAAAAACTACCTACAGACCCTACCTATGGGCCCATAGATGGGTCACGTAGGTGTAGGATCCAAATTTTTGAAGAAACATATCGTTATCTGAGTTTTATGAAGGATACCTATGAGGCATAGGTAGTACCTATGAACTCGTAGGTAGAAGTACTGAAGTTCTACAAAGTAAAATTGAAGTCTGAGTTCAAGTACAACCACCTTTAAGGCGGCATCTATGACCTCGTAGGTACCCATCATAGCTAGATAATCTGAAGCATAAAGAATCCTTTGATTCCTACGAACCCATCTAGGGACCATAGGTACTACTTAGGACCCGTTAGTGGGGTCATAGGTTGGTGCTGACCTTATTTTCCTACTTTATCTGGGATAGGTTTTATGATGTAACTATAAATACCTCTTTAATGTTTTATTATTAGTTTACACACTTTATACACTTATTACATTATTTTGAGTTCTGATATATAGTTATGATCTTGGAATTCTTGTTCATGACTTTTAGGATTTGATATTAATTTGAGATTTTGATTTTCATTCTTAATTATTTCTGAGATTATTCATATACTTTCAATTATGAATTCTATGTGTGTTCTTACAATGATGAGCAGCTAAACCCCATAACTAGGATTGTGGGAACCTTAATGAAATGACGAAGTAGAGAAAGTGCAAATTCTTTCTTAGTTGGTATTCTTGCATATATTGTGGATTTCTTTGTATTTATTACTTTCTTGAAGACTATAGTCATTAGGAACCTTCCTATATTTGATACCAACTCAAAAGAGAGGTTGATATTTGGAAAGGAAGATCACAAAATTAAGTTGAAGGAACCAAACTTGATCTAATAAACTTAAGATCGAGGAGATGGTTAATCTGGGATACAAAAAAGGGTTAGTAATATGACACCATGAGACTGAGAGGAGATGAGTGAAATTTACCCAAATCGAGGTCGAGAGACGATTTGGTAATGCATAACTTGTTAGATTCTGTATGCAAAACACCAAGATAGTTTGACGAGCATTATAAGTCCGTGGAGTTAAGAAGTCTGGGGGAACACAATTTTAGTGATGGTCTCATACTAATAACAACCATATTTTCCAAAAATTATTATTATTACTATTGTTCTTACAAAAACCATCCATTTACTTTTTGCATTTTTAGCTACATCAACAATCTTTTGATTGATTTTCATCTTATTTCCTATGGGTTCAACCCCAATCTTGTTTGGTTTTATATTTGACAAGCAACTATATTATACTTTTTAGAAGGTGTGATTTTTGTGACATTAAATTTTAGATCTGTTGTCAGAGAATTCAATTACATATTGATTGATTGAGGTTGTTGAAGTTGTTGGTTTTTGATTGTCTGAAATTTTTGGGGTATATGCCGGTGTATGCCCAACACTAGGACTCAAGGCAATCCCTTAATCCCTTATGATACTAAGCTTGAACGAACCTTGTAATAGAATTATAAGATGGAAGAGTATTAGCATGGAGCCCGGTACGAAGGGCTTCAGGATGATCCAAATGCATAGATTCTTTTACCTCTAGCTATTTTCTATAAACTGCTGAGGAAACTACTAATCGGTTATTAGATGAAGAATATAAGAGGTTAGCACTATCCTGACGTGTTGAGGAAAGGGTTGGACATAAGGTAATAAATCGTCCAGTAGAACTTGATAGGGATAGACTTAGAAGACACAAAATTCAACCACCCATTTATCATTACTTGCTAGTGTATGATGATTTGAAAGAAGAATTAAGAGTATGTTGAACCGATTAAGACAAAAGCTAACATTACTCCATAGTTTCCCAAAGGAGCAAAATTTAACATTACAAGTGCAATGATTCAATTTCTTAATCTGATTGGTGTGTTTGCCAGTTTGCCTATGAATGATTCAAATATGCGCATTATTAATTTCATTGGGATTTGCACTTTGTATAATCTATCAGGGTTGAGTGAAGAAGCCTTATGTCTCAGGTTGTTCACATTCGCTCTTACAAGCAAAGCGACATCATGCTTAGGAGAACTACCTTTGGGTCCATTATCACTTGGAATAAGTTGCAGACATAATTATTTGGATAGATTTTTCCTGCCTTCTAGAATGCTATAGTTGAAGGATATGATTTAAAATTTAATATAATTGTATTCAAAGGCACTGTACAAGTCATGGTTGAGATTCAAAAAAAAGTTGATGAATCTGGAAAATCATAAAATTTCAGGGAGGAATTTTCTCGAGATATTCTATAGAGCCCTGAATGCAAACATCAATGATGTTACAAATACTATTACTGGTGGGGCTTTCATGACTCTTCGTTGGGAGAAGGCTATGGAAATCTTAGATTAGATCACCAAAACCTACTAAGAATTGTATACTCGGGAGGAAGATAGGGGAGCCCACATTTATTCTATTGGTGATTTTAGTGAGTAGAGAGCCCTAGATAAGATAGTAGCTCAATAGGTAACACAACTAAGAATGGAGATTGGGTTGCTTACAAAGCAGTTTGCAACTATGGGTGCAAAAAAGGTGAGTGCAGTGAGTTCTTGAGGTAAATCTCTTCAGTATGATAAGTCTGATTCTGAGGAGGAAGCAAAGCACTTGGATAAAGAGATGGAGGGTTTCTGAACCAAGTGACAAGGGTCCAATCAGGACTTTTAGAACTCTAGGTAAGGTAATCTAGTTCAAAACTACTATAGGGATAGGTATAGGGACATAAAGAGAGAAAGAGGTAGTAATTGGAGGAGAAAAGACGATTATACAGAGAAGAGTGGTCTGTATGTTCCACTAGGGAACTATGATGCTGACTTTATGATGGAAGCTTGCTTGATAAGATGGTAAAAGGTTCAGAGAGCTAAGAGAGTTGCCTTAAGTATATTAAGGCAGATATTTTAGGATTGAGCCAGAAAATAGAACCACATGCTACTGCAATTAAGAAACTTGAGCAACATTTTGGTCAAATTTTTGCTACATTGAATTAGCATTAACCGGGCACTCTTTTGAGCAATTCCATTTAGAATTTAAAAATGGCAGCCACTACATAGCCATCACTACTTTGTGTGGTTAGTCTACTATTGATCCACTTATTTTTGTTATTCATGATGTAAAGGGTAATACTGTTGATGTTGATGATACACCCATAGCTAAAAATAAGAAGTTAGTAACTAATGGTGAGACATCATAAAAATAACAGTTGTAGAGAAATTAGCTGATACTGTTAAAGATAAGAGTAAGGAGGTCAAACCAGTAATAAAGCCTATTCCATGCCTTCCCATCTTTTTCTCAAAATTAGAAACTAAAAAAGGGAAATATAAGAAATTAATATCGATGTTGAAGAAATTATATGTCAATATCCTTCTTATGGAATCTTTGAAGAAAATGCCTGGTTATGTAAAGTGCTTGAAGGATTTTGTGACTAAGAAGTAGACAGTGAGTTTTGAGCCAATTGATAATATACATCACTCAGTGCTATTTGTTCTCGATTTTTGATTAAAACGAAAGAGAATTCCAGATCTTTCACTGTTCCTTGCACTATTAGGTCCCTGAATTTTACATGAGTATTGTGTGACTTGAGAGGTAGTATTAATTTAATTTCACTAGTTGCGTGCAAGCAGTTGGGGTTAGGGTTACCTAAGCCGATGTCTATTAGATTATTGATGGCTAATGTTACTGTAAATAAATTGATTAGTATATTGTGTGATGTATTAGTAAAGGTAATCTCGTTCATATTCCTAGATAATTTTGTGATTCTCGATGGTGAGGTGGATTTTATGTCCCTATTATCTTAAGAAGGCCCGTCCTAGCCACGGGTAGGCATTTGTTGATATAGAGATGGGACAGATAGAGTTTAGGCTTGATGACAAACATGTTACTTTCAATGTGTCTTAGTCGATGCAACAACCAAAAGATATACAAGTGGTGTCTATGATAGACACTATAGATAAATATTTATTTATTGCACCTATTAAGGTGAGACTTAGTGTAAAGGCATTAGTTGTGGTGATAATGAAATTTGAAAGAAATGGTTTCTATGAGTATGATGAGATGATGAGCACTCTTGTTCGCAGAGGTCCTTATTCTTATGCTTCAAAGAAGTTGGATTTTTATTTTGAATAATAGATCAACCCCACCAGCTCAACCATCTATTGAGGAGACACTGACCTTGGAATTGAAGGCCTTTTCCTCTTATTTGCATTATGCATTCTTGGGGGCCAACGATACCTTACTGATTATCATTGTTGTAGATTTAGTGGATACACAGGTTGAGGCATTGATTTTAGTTTTATAAAGGTTTAAATAGGCCATTGGTTGGTCTATTGTAGATATTAACTGGATTCCACTTAGAATTTGGATTCACAAGATTCAACTTAAATTAGAGTGTGTGCCTGTTATTTGCATCAGTATTATCTGAACCAACCAACGTAAGAGGTGTTAAAGAAGGAGATCATCAAGTGGTTAGATGTAGGCATGGTTTACCCTATTACTGACAATAAGTAGGTAAGCCTAGCTCAGTATGTGTCAAAAAGGGTGGGATCATTGTGGTCCCTAATAAGAAAAATGGGTTAGTTCCGATGAGACCAATCATGGGATGAAAGGTTTGTATGGATTATCGAAAGTTGAATACTTGGACACAGAAGGATCACTTTTCTATGGAATTCATAGACCAGATGTTAGATCGTCTTGCAAGTAGAGGATGGTATTTTATTTTTGATGGTTATTTAAGAAATAATCAAATTTCTATTTCCCCAAAGACGAAGATAAAGCCACTTTCACATGTCCATATGGTAAGTTTGCATTCAAGAGGATGCCTTTCAAACTTTGTAATACTCCCACAACCTTTCATCATTATATAATGTCGATCTTTGCTGATGTGATGGAGGATACTATAAAGGCCTTTGTGGATGATTTCTCAAATGTGAGTGACTCATTTTATGATTGTTTGGCATGCTTGGCTAATGTACTTCAGAGATATGAATAGTGTAACTTGGTTCTAAATTGGGAGAAGTGTTACTTTATGGTTAACGGGGGGATAGTTCTTAGGCATAAGATTTCAAAGAAAGGGATAGAGGTTGATAGGCTAAAATTGAGGTAATTGAAAATTTATTTTCACTGATTTTTGTAAAAAGTATTCATAGCTCCTTGGGTTATGCAGTGTTCTATAGGTAGTTCATCATGGACTTTTTTAAAATTATGAATCCATTGTGCAAGTTATTGGAGAAAGAGGTGAGTTTTATGTTTAATGATGCTTGTCTCAAGGCCTTTGAGTGCCTAAAACAGAGGTTGATTTCTGCTCGTATTATTGTGTCTCCAAATTAAACTCTTCCATTTGAGGTGACGTGTGACGCCAATGGTGTGTCCCTAGGAGCTGCCATAGGCCAAAGATGTGAGAAAACAGTTCATCCCATCTATTATTTTAGCAAATCACTCAACCCCACATAAAATAATTACACAATTAGTAAACATGATTTGCTTTCGGTGGTGTTTGCTTTTGTGAAGTTCTAGTCCCATTTGATTGGGACCAAAGTCATTGTGCATACTAACCATACAACTCTTATTTACCTTATGGCAAAGAAATATGCAAAAACTAGGTTTATTCGATGGGTACTACTGCTGTAAGAGTTTGACTTTGAGGTGAAGGATCAAAAGGGCATAAAAAATTAGGTTGTAGACCACCTATCCCACCTAGAAGAGGAGGCGATTCTTAAATTAGGGGATGATCTTGAGATTGATGATAATTTTTACAGATTAATGGATCTTTGTAGAATCACAAGGATTAATCCCATAGTTTGCTAATTTTGCTTATTATTTGGCAAGTGATCTCATCCTAGAAGACATGTTGTTTCAGCAACAAAAATGATTTATGTATGAGGTACAAAAGTTTTTCCTATTATAATCCTTAATTATTTTGAGTGTATGTGTTTGGTATTCAGAGTTATATTCCCAAAGTTGAGATGATGAGCATTCTTGACCCATGTCATTTGTCAACAGTTAGGAGTCGCTATGGTGGTACTCGTATGACCCATAAGATTTCGCAGTGTGGTTACTATTGGCCAATGATTTATAAAGATTCACATGATTATGCTCGTGTCTATAACCAATGCCAATAACAAAGATATATTTAACGAAAGCATAAGATCCCATGACACCTATTCTTTAGCTAGAGTTGTTCAATGTATGGGGTATTGATTTTATGGGTCCCTTTGTGAGTTCACATGGCATAACGTACATTTTGGTGGCAATCGAATTTGTATCAAAGTGGGTAGAAGAAGTTGCGCTTCCCAATAGTGAGGGTTTAAGTGTCACAATATTTTTGAAGAAGAACATTTTCACTCGGTTTGGTACTCCACATGCTATCATTAGTGACAGTGGGTTCTATTTATTCAATCGTCTATTCAAGGACATACTTCAGAAAAAAGGTGTGACACATAAGGTGGAAAAACCTTACCATCCTTACATAAGTGGGCAGGTTGAGGTCTCCAATCATGAGATCAAGTCTATTTTGGTGAAGATTATGAATCCCAATCTGAATGACTAGTCAAAAAAGCTAGATGATGAACTTTGGGCCTATTATATAACTTACAAACCTCCAATAGGTTTCTCTCCTTATCATCTTGTGTACGGTAATGAATTCCACTTGTCGGTGAATTTGAGCATAAGGCACTATGGGTGTTGAAGAAGCTTAATTTTGAGTGGAGTGGATGCCACATATTTAAGGATAGGTAAGATAAATGAATTAGATGAGTTCCGCCTCAGTGCTTATGAAAGTTTAGCCTTGTAAAAAGAAAGGATGAAGTTGTACAATGATAAGAAAATTAAGAAAAAGGTATTCTATCCTGCTCATATGGTCTTGTTGTATAATTAGTGACTTCACTTGTTTCCTAGCAAGTTAAAGTATAGGTGGTCTGGACCTTTCACTATGGTTAAAGTATTTTCACATGGTGCATTGAGCTAAAATGATATGGTGATGCCCCATTCAAGGAGAATGAGTATTGTGTGAAACATTACAGGGGAAACATGGAGTAACTGAAAGTGTGTGAGGATGTTAGCCATGGCGAAGTCTGAGTAGTCAAGGGAACTGAGTTGTGTCGCGACATCAAATCAGATGTTGCATTGGAGGAGCCCATGGGTTTCTTGGTAAAGTCTGAGTATCCAGCATATGCATGACGTACCACAACGTTAAATCAACCACTTCTTTTGAGGCAACTCAAGGTTTTAGTGTTCACGTTGTTTCTATTTTGCAGATTAAAATCATGGAGAAAGACCTAGAAAATGTCAAAATATTGAATTTTTTTTGACAAGTCTATGTAAGTGGAACTACGACCCTACTTACAGGGTTATAGGTCTAATCTACGACAAGTAAGTTGTGTCATGATCATCATAAGAAAATTTTGGGTCTCTGAACTTCTTCCTACAACCCTACCTACGTCCTCGTAGGTTAGGGTCATAGAAATCATACACCAAGAAGTCTTAGAAACCAACCTATGACTCCTACCCATGGAGGAGTGGTTACTATCAATGGTCCTTAAGTAGGGTCCATAGGTAGGGTCAATTTTTGTAAAAAATCTGGGTTAGGCCCATGCGACCTGGCCCGATTTGACACCCCCATTCCTATTTTACCCCAGATCCAAACCTTTAACACCTCACCTCTTTAATTTCAAAACCTCAACTATAATTCAAACTCTTCAAATTCTATTTTTCTATATAAAAATAAAACCGAACTATTCCTTACCTCACTTGCATGCAATGTTCAAAGATTAAGGCTAAGGAAATTGTTCAACTTTTACTTCTACATTCTTCACTCCAAGGTAAGATTTTCTTGGTTGCAAATCAATTGAAAAATTTGTTCTTGAAAACTTGAATGTATGAAATTCTCATATTTCTTGAAATAAGTGAAACCTAGAAGTTGTAAAAACTCGGTATATTCTTGATTTTGTAATTAGGAAGCTTGTGGTCACATTAAAAGTAGAAGTAGAAGTTGAATAATGCGAATAATGTGTGAAATACATGTGGTACTTAAAGTGATGCATATTGTACTATTTGAAATTGATCTAAATATTGGAATTTTATCTATGTTGGATGGGAATTTTGGGAAAATTTTGACATACCCTTAGTTGGAACCTATAGCACCCACTTACTAGCATGTAAGTTGTACCTACAGGCTCATAAGTGGTCTCGTAGGTATGATACTTGTATCCATGAAGGTTCAAGGTTTTTTCTAGTACCTACTAAGACTACTTATGGTCCCTTAGGTAGGGGTCATAGGTAGCCTTTGACGTGAGAAGTCAAGTTTCTTCTCAGTTTTTGTTCCCGCATTGTATTTTCAATCACTAACAAATCCTACAGGCACTATGGCACCAAAGGATGCACAGAAAAAGGGAGTACAGTCTCAGTTATGCGATGAGTCTCCTGACCAGAGTGGATTTATTGAGGAGTATCTAGTGAGTCTAAATAGTACACCATTGGTCCCACGTTAGACTCGAGGCGAGGCATAGAGGCAGGATACAACTTTGCATCCAGAGAAGTTATTTAGTCAGCTTTCAACCCACAATAACTATTGTTGAGTCAGGCTTTCACCCGCACCACTAGAGGCACCGCAGGCAGAGCCCCAACCTTTACCTTCTTGTTTTGTCCAGACTAGGCCTCAGGTGAAGTTAGCAACAACTTCACCACCACTTTTTCCAATCTTATAAGGGCGAGGATGAGTAAAGATTGGGTTTTGATGAGGAAGAGGCTGATTCAGGTACAGGTTCTGGTGTGGTGGAACATGCAGCCGACTCCTTGTCTGAGAAAGGGTTGGATTTAGTTGATAGTAAGTCAGCATCTGGTTTAGATGCACCCTAGTATGATGAGGGTGATGATTCAACTCAGTGTCATAGCTTCAGCACCTGCGACTCAGAAGTAAGACTCCATACACATCTCCGCAGTACCACTAGCTCAGGTTAATTTAAGATGGTGCATGGAGGGTGTATAAAGTCTTTATGATAGATATAACACTATTATTGAGCAGGGTCGACCATGGCTTGGCATTATGGAGAAGACCTGAATTGTGATGGTCATTTTGGTAGGTGATCTAAACATGTAGGCTGCATTTTAGAGATATCAACTTTAGTGGATGACCCAGCCTTTAGGTTCTTACTGTTTGGAGATTATTCGGGAGTTATATGCTTCATATACAGTATTGATCAATTTGATTACCCCAGCTGAGGGGATAAGAGTAAACCAACCCCCACTAACTCACACATTAGTCAGAGAGATTAGGGTTGATGTTTCAGACTAGACTATCAGTCGAGTCTTATTTATGCCAGAGTTTATGGAGCCAACCACCATAGAAGAGTTTGACTATCGATTGTTACTTATGAGAAGTAGGAATACAATGAGGGATGTTGTACAGAGGGAACAAAGAGTAGACTTGGATAAATGGATAGCTGAGAAGATTATAGAGTTAGGTACTGATGCCTCTTGGGTTGACAGGAAGGGTGAGATTAAGATGGCATCATTGCACTTTACAACAAAGTTTTGGTGTATGGTAGTGAGGCACCATTTGAGTCAAAAATATTTGGATAACAAACCTATTTGGGGCAAAGATGTCCTAATTTCCATGGACTAAGCTCCACAAGAGGGCATTTAGAGAGTTCATGATAACGCCCAAACTACAGCTCTCGTAAGAGTGTAAGCGGTCGCTGTCAAATATAGAACCCAATGGGGTTGGGTGTCGAATCCCACAGGGAACACTTGGTCACTAAGTGTTGCAATTATTAGTAGATTGTTGGTTGAAAATTCTACGAAAAAGGGGGGATTTAATTGTGGCGTGAATTACTATTATTAAAGTAACAACGGAATGCTTTGTTTAGTAAGATTTAATCACAGAGAATAATAAGTTAGGGTTATGTCCACCTTATGAGTTCTACGTTTCTATTAACTATGAGTAATGCGGAATTTAGACATGCATGCACTTATAGAGATTCGTATTCTAATGGTAAATCCTAGTGTCTCTCAACCATCCAGGATTATTTCACTTTAATTCTCTCGAGCTTAAAGTGTATAACTAACGGTACGAACTCTACAAGAGGTTAATCCGGTTAAGGCATTAACGTGTAAACAGGGGTTGGTAGCCCTATTTCCTTGTCACACTCTCTTTTCCAAACATGTAACTTTTCTGTCAAACAAGTTAATGCTATACTGGCGTATTCTATATGTTTGAAACCACAAGAATTCAATTAAAACGAAGAGAGTAATGATATAAGTAGCATACACATCAAGAATTCACAAACTCATAGTAATAGATAGTATCTCATAAGGTTTCCATAACCCTAACAGAGAATTTTAGCTACTCATGATTACAACGAAAATCACAATAGACATCATCATCACACCCCAGTTGGAATAATCTCACGATGGGAATAATTCTTGGCGTCAAAAGTGAATTGACGTTTTTTTCCTCTTGATCCGTTGCTCTCTAGAAAGCCGTGTTCCTCTATCTCAACTTACAGAATCTGTAAACTGAATAATACTAAAAGTGTCGAATGAAGAATAATCGAATGCCTACTGAAAAATTCAGCAAATAAGGTTTTAATAACATCCTTGTCCTAGTCCTACTAGGTTACTGCTGCACCCCTAAGTATTAAGAAATACTGATTTTGCCCGGGACAGATTCTCCATGCATCACATTTAGTCCACAAGCTTCCAAAAGCTTCCTTCCTTCTTACGTGAAGTTTTCCTTTGTTGCCCAAAGGTCCACAAAGTGCTGAAATCTTCATCATTAATACCTGAAGACATGCTAATCACATAGGTTAGCTCAGTTAAAGGAAAAGGGACTAAAAGTGCAGGAATTATATATTTTATCCTCCAAACTTAGCCTAAAATATGGGTAAATTATGGTTCTTACGGGTATAAATACGCCCAACATCACCATCCCACACTTAAAGCTTTGTTCGTCCTCGAACAAAATATTACGTCCATGCAAACATCTACTTAGAATTTCATAGTAACAGCACAAAATGTTCAACAAGACATGCACGACAATCATTAACAAAGAGTAGTTTTCTTGATCACTACTAGAAATAATTCAACCTCCAACATAGACACTTGATGATAGTTAATTCGTATCCATAAGTTAAGGCACAAAGAATCATACAAAACTACCCAAAACTCGTCAACCATGTGTGTCTCACACAATATATCACCCATAATCACTCACAAGAATTTTTCGAAACATGGGTAAAAGACTTTCCTTGCTCTCTCTCTCACAAAGAATTCATATCTTGCAACTGATGACCATAGGCTTGCCCTTAGTGTCATGCTCCACTAATATCAGAATGCTAAGCTTAGGATCAACTAGGTCTTTACAGGTTGTAATGTAGGCTAAGGGACAGGTAGGACTATTTTGGCCAGAAATAGTGACTATGTTCCCTAAGCCCTTTAATACATCACATTATGCCATTAACACTCTCTTTTAAACAATCCTGCTACCTTTCTTTTATCTACCAACCCTTTTCACCTATTTTGTTATTCAAACATAAACACAACTATCTTTTTATTTAATCATAAACACAACTATCTTTTTTTTTTTTATTTTTTTTTCATATTTTATAAAGCACCTCTATGATAGCCACTCTTTTTCACAACAATTTCAAGTATCAATATACTCTGAAGTATCGCTCTCACCATTTTCCTCTTATTTTATCACATGACTCTACAATTTAAAGCGCTTAGGAATTTGGATCAAATTATGGTCTTGAAAAAAAATGGATTAGGCTACATATGAGGCTATCAAAGAAAATAGCTGAAGGCTCAAAGGGGGTTAACTAGGATAATGTACACGGGTAGGTAAAAAGAAGGTAAACAATCGCAGGATGCCAAAGAAATGCCTAAATCATCTCCTAAACTCACACTCTTTATTTCGCTTTACACACACACCAGGCAAGTTCTAACAGCAGTCACAACACAGAATATACTACAACCTCACACACATAAGGCACATGGTCAACTTTATTGGGAGCAGTATAGACTCTTGACCCAACAGATGAATGAATTAAACCATACAATTATCACACAGTGAGTCACACTTGGAGCCTAAATGTCTCAATAGTAATGATTTTAGCACAAACTCTTGTCATAATACCATGCCGTCTATCAAAACAATTTCATGCAAAATCTAAAAAAATTTAAAAATCTAAAAATTTAAAACAAACATAAATAAATGTAGGCAAAGAAGTACAGCATACAAATACCAGCACCCCACACTTAGATGGGACACACTGCCTCAGTGGAAAATAAATAAGGAAAACCTGATTAGTCAGACTCCTCCTTTATGTCTGGGGTTATACCCCCTGCATCAGAATCATCATCAGAGTCGTCGTCATCAGATTTCTCCTCCACATCTGAGTCTGGCATTCAGCGATCATCATCAGTCGACACATCATCATCGAGAGGTTCCTCAAAATGTACCCCTACTCCGCACATAGCCCCCGCATGCTCATTCATCGGGTAGTCTTAATCCAACTGCTGGAGCTCTGCATTAGTTGGAACACGACCCCCACTCATCATGGTAAACCTCATCATGCCATACAAATAGCGGAAGAAGCTTTCATCGCGAGCATGTCTTTCTGCAGTGGTCAGGTTTATGCCATGCCCAGTTTCAGGCTCTTTAACTTTCGTTAGATCAACCTTTTTCGGGTTGTGTAGAAGCTTATGATCTGCAGGTTCCTCTTCAATGTTTTCCTTCCTTAATATCGCAGTCAACAAATTGCCAAAGCTGAAGTGGGACCTTTTCTGAAGCCTAGCCTTACACATTGACGATCGTATAACCACACCAAAGTTGATGGGAATATTGGTCATCAGAGCGTACACCAAGCATACTCTATCACGTGTGATCTTTGTGTACTGTGTCCTATGAATGAGGCAAGAGTTGACTATCCTCAACCATATACGAGCTTCTCTGTTTAGGGAAGCATACGGGAAGGTATTGTGCTGACCGGTATCCTTGTGACAATTCCAACGTGCCATTGATCTAGTTCCGCACAGTGTGTGTTTGATTGCCCTGTAGGGAGGTCTGTGATGAAGCTCCTTGAGCGGTGATGGATTGACAAATAGAAGACCCAGAAAAGTGTTGAAGAACTCCGTATTCAGTTGTAAGACTTGGCCCCGAATCTTCACTTCACTTCCGGTAGTCTTTGGGGACCAATTTGCATAAAACTCTCATGTTAGATCAAGATTGCATTCTCCCATATCTTGGAAAATGAAATCAAGATTTAGCGCCATGATCTTAGCCAAAATATGAGGTTCTCTCTTCGCTAGACTCTCCTTTTGTATCAACTCCACATGAACATATTTTTTCACTTTGTTGTTCTTGTACCACTCTTTTCCTTCCTCCTCTAGGACCCATTTTATCCCAAAATTGCATCGAGGTATTTGCAGTGAGGAGGATTCAGCTTGCTCTTTTCTTTCCCTTTTCTGACCTTTCTGTGAGGTGGACGCTTTTTCTTTTCCTTGTCGTCCTTTTGGTGCCATTCTACCTGAGATTAAAATAGATTCATGTTAGCTCATCTCGAAAGATTTAATCGACAAACAAACAATAGTGGCACCACCCTACACTTAATTTGTTGGTATAAACTAATTAAGTGAGTAATGTCGATTATTCAGACTTCATCGACATACAAATAGGCGATATGTTCCAACAACAAGTTTAGCACAGTCATACTTTCACGTCATCTTAACTAGCCTTTCCAACTCTATTTCATGTAATCTTGACTATACTTTCATGTTTGAATTGATGCACTTTTTGAACAAGACTACTACATAGAGATTGTATCAAGTTATTACAAGGAAATAATCACAACATCTCATGCTTGTATTCAATCATGATCTTTATCTCGATGAATGAGTCATTCAAACATTCAAGCTTTCAATTTTGAAGATTATGCAATTAACTTCACCATGTCGATTTCGCAAAAGTATGACAGTGTATCAAAATCAAATACAAGTCGGAACCAAGTCAAGAACACCCATACGTATTCTTTCACTCAACTAGATGTATCATGACAAACCAACCATATTCCAATCACCAACACCACTTTAAAATCTAAAATACCATTATAAGCATAGTATTGTAACAACTACGGAATATAAAAGAAGAACTTACTTGGTGATGGATTCGGAAGATGATCTTGCAAGGTTAGATGAGCAAAAAGAAAAGTTTTGAGTGATTTGGGAAGCAAAGGCGGCGCCTAGGTTGAGAAAACAAGTGTATTTTGTTCTAATGTTGAAGATCTATTTATAGAACAAGCTATGGATCGGGTTTGACCCATGTAAAATCAGGTTAGGAGACCGAAAAGCATAAGTAGGTGGCGCTTAGTGCTTTGCCTATGCTTAGCATAGGCGGCGCCTTTAGCAAAGCCTAGTTGGACATAGGCGGTGCCTATGCTATGGCCTAGTTGGGCATAGGCGGCGCCTATGCTATGGCATAGTTGATTCAGAGAGAATAGGCCATAGCATAGGCCTTGCCTTGTTCGTTTCCTAGATTTACA
Organism: Capsicum baccatum var. pendulum; assembly: GCA_030864225.1. Classification (NCBI taxonomy): domain Eukaryota; kingdom Viridiplantae; phylum Streptophyta; class Magnoliopsida; order Solanales; family Solanaceae; genus Capsicum; species Capsicum baccatum. The sequence goes on from CM061550.1 coordinate 171,753,305, forward strand.
TAGGCCTTGCCTTGTTCGTTGCCTAGATTTGCATAGGCAATGCCTAACCGATAGCCTTTGCTCCTTCATTCCTAACTTACCACCTTTAACATGGCACACTTCCAAATCAAAATTTGGGATAAATCTCCTCCTTTATACGTCTTGCACCCACACTTACGCAAAAACAACAAAAACGATTAGAAGGATGGGTTGCCTCCCACCAAGCGCCTTAGATTTGGTCGTGGCTCGACTCTTATTTTTGGATTTTTATTTAACAAAACAAACTCCTAGGAAAACAAAACGATTAAAAACAATGGGTTGCCTCCCATGTAGCGCTTGATTTATTGTTGCGGCATGACATAGTTATCTCAATTACTTAGACTTCGTCGAGATAGATGGTGCATCATTTTCTGAATGGATTCAGACGACGCTGATGCTTAATTGTGGGCATGCAATCTTCTTCGAGGTGAATCTTGTGCATACATATCCCAGGAGGGATACCAATTATATCATCAATAGTCTAATCAACGGCTCTCTTGTATCTCTATTGAACAGAGATGAGAGCCTCTACTTGTTGTTCACCTAAATCAGCCACAATAGTCACCGAAAGTGTATTTCCACTTCCCAAGAATGCATACCTTAGATGACTGGGGAGCTCTTTTAATTCTAGCACAAGTGGATCTGCAATGGAAGTCTTCGCTGTAGGTGAAGATTGATTCTTAAGATCAAGGTCCATCTCCTTAGGAGCATGAGAATAGGACCTTATTCCTGTTAGAGCACAAACAGTTTCTTCATATTCTTCAACCTCCTCACGCTCAAAATTCAACAGCACAATAGACAATGGCTCAACAGTAAGTTGCTTCTCTACAGATAATTCTTTCTCATCCTCATAATAAACATGAGCTACAGAGAACACATCCATATCTCTAGGCTGCTTCATCGATTAGCATACATCAAAATGGACCACTTCGTCGTTCAGCCGAAATAAAAGCTCATTAGCTCTTAAATTAATAAGCACACTTCCAGTTGCGAGGAAAGGGCGTCCCAAGATTATGGGAACTTCAGAATCCACCTCGCAATCCAAAATAACAAAGTCTGCAGGAAAAATGAATGTAGAAACCTTCATCAATACATCATATAAGATACCAACAGGTCATTTTACCGACCTATCTTCCATCACAAGTTGCATATTGGTTGGTGTAGGATCACCCAACCCCAACTTTTTATAAATAGATAGCGGCATCAAATTGATGTTGGAACCCAAATCGCACAATGCCTTAGGTAAATCCAAAGATCCAACCGTGCAAGGAATAGTGAAAGCACCAGGATCTGCCTTCTTCTGAACTAACGATGTTGTAGCGATTGCACTGCAATGGTGAATATTATTTGCCAGCTCATAGCTTGCTGTCCGCTACTTTGTCAAAAGGTCCTTCATGAATTTAGCGTACCCAGGCATCTGTTCCAGCGTCTCCACCAAAGGGACATTGATAGTCAGTTGCTTCAACATAGTCATGAATTTACTGAACCTGGTGTCATCAGCTTTCTTCTTCAGTCTCTGAGGAAAAAGTGGTGGTGGCAGGGGAATAGTTTTCTCCACCACTTCCTTTTTATCTTGCTTCCGATTATCAACCTTTTCAGGAGTGTCATCAGCCTTCTTTTTCAGTCTCTGAGGAAAAGGTGGTGATGGAAGGGGAATAGTTTTCTCATGAACGCTGTCATTCTGATTTTCAGCTTCTACAGAATCATCACAATCTGCATCAATAACATTCTCTTCTATATTATCAACTACCTGCTTTCCTTTGGACGGACTTTCTAACACTTTACCACTCCTGGTAGTAATAGCCATACATGATCCATCATTTCTTGGATTTTGCAGGTGTCGCTAGGTAAAGTGCCAGCTTTTCGTTGATTGAATGCCGCTGATAGTTGACTCAATTGTTGCTCCAGCTGTTTTATTGCAGTAGAATGCGAGTCAACCAATTGATTTACTGATGACAAATTATTCTTTACCTCAGTTACGCCCATGTTGGTTGCCTCCACTCCTTTCAACAGCTTAGCCATCATATCTTCCATGGATATCTTCCCAGAGCTAGACGCCACAGCCTCACGATTTCCAAGAGGAATATACAAACCACTCTTGTTAGTCTTGTTCTTCCAACTACCTTGATCACGATCCTTGTATCCAGATTTATCATAATAGTTTCGACCTTAGTTTTCTTGGGTATTGCCTCGGAAACCCCCCTAATTATTCAAGTAGTTCGCTTTCTCCTCAGAGTCAGATTCATCTCTTCCCTGTGATACAACGGCCTTAACCTTTTCGGTCTTTCCTGATAATAAATGCTTGGTAAGAAGATCCATCTGCATTTTCATGTGAGCCATATCTTGGTCACATTCCTCTTGTCTTCGCCTCTGTTCTGCTGTTATGCCAATAGATACAGTAGAGCTCGCTACCTCAGAATCCCTGGTATGCCAAGCTCTACTCTGCTTTGTCATACGATCTAGCATACCACTTGCCTCATTAAAAGTAAGGTCTATAAATGATCCACCCGCAACATTAGCAACCACTGGCTTAGTCACCGAATTCAAAGCCCTGTATAATATCTCCATCAAGTGGACATTGGTCATATGATGGTTTAGGCACCTCATAAGCTTCTTCTTGAACCTCTCCTATGTTTCATGGAGAGCTTCAGTTGGAAGCTGTTGAAAGTTTCTTATCTCATCTCTTAATTGTGCTCTCTTGGATGACGGATAGAATGTTTCTAGGAAAGCAGTTTTTAGTTGCCTCCAGTTAGGAATAGAGTCAGGAGTTAGCCCGTTCAACCATAGAGTTGCCTCTCCAGATAGAGATAATGGAAATAAGCGCAGCCAGATCTCATTCTATCCAACCCCTGGATCGTCAAACGCCTTGCATGTTGAGATAAAATTAATTAGATGCATATTCGGATCGTCTCCTGCAAGTCCACCAAATAAACCTTTCAGTTGCAATAGCTGGATCATGGTGCTAGTGATGTTGAACTTGGCTCCGGGTGCCAAGGGCGGAGGAATAATAGCCCCTGTGGCACCAGCCCCATCCAGATCGTCATTATCATCATTAAAAGAATCTTGCACAGTTCAGCGGTCAGGTCTCATTCTAGCTTGATGATATCTCCTGTGCATAGGTGCCGCCACCTCATCAGTACGCCGTGGATTTAGTAACTCATCATCACCCAGGTCCTCATCATCCAGATTTGTTGCCCGACCTGGGTTATCAATATTCTGTTGATGTACTTGAGCGGCTGCCAATGCAGGTAATCTAGCCTGCTCCTGTTGATTAGCCCTTCTTTCAATGTCACGTTGTGCATCCATTCTGCCAATAAGTTGTGGTTCAGGATTTATAGGTAATAATGGCTGACTAGAACTTCGTGTATTTGGTATGCACTCAACAGAACCTGAATAAAACAAAAATAACAACTAAAAGTAAAATCTGAGAATTTTTTACCAAAGGGTCTATTAACTATCACAAACTTAGTTGACAACCGTATTCCCCGACAACGGCGCCAAAATTTAATAACGCCCAAACTACAGCTCTCGTAAGAGTGTAAGTGGTCGCTGTCAAATATAGAACCCAACGGGGTTGGGTGTCGAATCCCACAGGGAATACTTGGTCACTAAGTATTGCAATTATTAGTAGACTGTTGGTCGAAAATTCTACGGAAAAATGGGGATTTAATTGTGGCGTGAATTACTATTATTAAAGTAACAACGGAATTCTTTGTTTAGTAAGATTTAATCACAGAGAATAATAAGTTAGGGTTATGTCCACCTTATGAGTTCTACGTTTCTATTAACTATGAGTAATGCAAAATTTAGACATGCATGCACTTATAGAGATTCGTATTCTAATGGTAAATCCTAGTGTCTCTCAACCATCCAGGATTATTTCACTTTAACTTTCTCGAGCTTAAAGTGTATAACTAATGGTACGAACTCTACAAAAGGTTAATCCGGTTAAGGCATTAACGTGTAAACAGGGGTTGGTAGCCCTATTTTCTTGTCACACTCTCTTTTCCAAACATGTAACTTTTCTGTCAAACAAGTTAATGCTATACTGGCGTATTCTATATGTTTGAAACCACAAGAATTCAATTAAAACGAAGAGAGTAATGATATAAGTAGCATACACATCAAGAATTCACAAACTCATAGTAATAGATAGTATCTCATAAGGTTTCCATAACCCTAACAGAGAATTTTAGCTACTCATGATTACAATGGAAATCACAATAGACATCATCATCATACCCCAGTTGGAATAATCTCACGATGGGAATAATTCTTGGCGTCAAAAGTGAATTGACATTTTTTTTCTCTTGATCCATTGCTCTCTAGGAAGCCGTGTTCCTCTGTCTCAACTTACAGAATCAGTAAACTGAATAATACTAAAAGTGTCGAATAAAGAATAATCGAATGCCTACAGAAAAATTCAGCAAATAAGGTTTTTATAACATCCTTGTCCTAGTCCTACTAGGTTACTGCTGCACCCTTAAGTATTAAGAAATACTGATTTTGCCCGGGACAAATTCTCCATGCATCACATTCAGTCCACAAGCTTCCAAAAGCTGCCTTCCTTCTTACGTGAAGTTTTCCTTTGCTGCCCAAAGGTCTACAAAGTGCTGAAATCTTCATCATTAATACCTGAAAACATACTAATCACATAGGTTAGCTCACTTACAGGAAAAGAAACTAAAAGTGCAGGAATTATATATTTTATCCTCCAAACTTAGCCTAAAATATGGGTAAATTATGGTTCGTAGGGGTATAAATACGCCCAACATCAGTTCAACACCCTTTATTTCCCATGTTTAGTATAGAGGTTATGTTATACAGATGGAGTGTTGCCTATTCTAGAGGTTTATCAGAGGGTTGGGTGACACACATGGAAGATATTTGCATGATTGTGGATGCGGCCAAACTAATTGCACTATAGAGAGAATAGTCATTTACTTCTTTGGGTTCGACCCATGTTGAGAGGCCTTCTATATCAACCGAGCAGGTTAAGAGGGCAACACCAGTTGGGGATGTTTATATGAGTAGTCAATGGGTGGAGCCTACTACTACTACAGGTATTTTGAGGGGATTTTGGGCATATCAACACCAACCTCGACTTCTACGTCAGTACTAGTATTAGCTTCTACATTGTTCACTCACTTAATGATTACTGGTTTTATGAGTGTGCCTGATGATTTCATGCAGTAGATAGTGGAGCAATAGTAGGAGTTGGATAATCTCCTTACAACAATAAGGACCTAGTTTACTATAATATTTAGTTAGATCAGGTTATGGGTTCGAACAACATTAGAGGCTGATGAGGTTAGAGTTAACGGTAGAATGATAATCACCATTGAATGGTTCATGAGAGAGATGCATGATTGTATCAAGAATTTTGAGGACTAGATGAGAGAATAATTTGCGAGGTCTCGATGATTGAATTATTGGTCCTACACGAGAAAGTGTCCACTTTGAGATCAGAGGTGTGCTCATAGTGCTGTTGCCTCTAGATTGTCGGTATAGAGGAAGTAAGACCATGGATTATTCACCATTCCATACACTATTGGGTCTTTCAAATTCTCTCAGGATTTATGTAATCTAGGAGCAAGTATTAATCCTATGTTGGTAGTTGGATTTAAGAAGTTAGGGTTAGTAACACCTAAACCAACATTAATTAGATTATTGATGGCTGACCAAAACATGAAAAAGTTGGTTGGTATTCTATGAGATGTGTTGGTAAAGGAGTAATCTTTCATCTTCCCAGATAATTTTGTGATACTTGATTACGAGGTGGACTTCCAAGTCCCTATTATCCTGGACAAACCCTTCCTAGCTATAGGTAAGGAATTGATTGATATGGAGTTGGGACAGATGATTTTCAGCCTTAACAATGAACACCATTTTCAATGCATGCGAGTCAATGAGGCAATTAGATGATATCAGAGTTATGTCTATGATAGACACCATTGATGATGTAGTTGATTTAGTGACTGTTCCAATTGAAGAGAGGCTGGGTGTTGAAGCACTAGCAGTTGTGATTATGAATTTCAATAGTTATAGAATTGAGGAGTACGCAAGATAGTTGGTATTTTATATGGGAGAGGTTCATATACATATGATCCAAAGTAGTTTGATCTAGATCTGAAGAATAGAACCACTCCTTTCGCTCATCCATCAATTGAATAACCATCAGTATTGGAGATGAAGGCACTCCCATTCTATTTGCGATATTCTTTCTTAGGGCCCAACAACACACTGCCCCATTGATCATTGTTGCAGATTTGATGAAGAATGAGGTAGAGGCATTATTATTTGTATTATAGAAGTTCAAATTAGCTATAGGTTGGACTATTGCAGATATTGTGGGTATTTCACTAGGAATTTTCACTCACAAGATCCAACTTGACTTAGAATATATCTTGACTATTGAGCATTAATGACGATTTAATCCTCCTATGCAGGAGGTAGTAAAGAAAGAGATCATTAAGTGGTTGGACACTAGCGTTGTTTATCCCATTGCTGATAGCAAGTGGGTCAGTCCTGTTCAATGTGTCCTAAGAAAGGTGGCATTACAGTAGTGCCAAATAAGAAGAATGAGCTAGCGCCAATAAGACCAGTCATAGGCTGGAAGGTATGTATGGAAAACAAAAAGTTGAACACGTTGACCCATAAAGACCACTTCCTAATGTCCTTCATGGACCAGATGCTAGATAAACTTGTAAGAAAGGAATGGTATATTTTTCGTGATGATTATTCAGGGTACAATCATATCATGATTGGTCCCGAAGATCATGAGAAGAAACACTACAAGAAAAATGTTTATTACCTGGGAATTTTCATAGGGATAATGTTGTAAAATCCCCAAGTAATTTGATTACCTATAGATTTTCTTACCAATTAGAATTCAAAGGAAATACCTTCGTAGGTAATTATTACCTACAGATTTATAAGATCCCTAGGTAATTTAGTTGCAAAAATAAATCCGCAGGTATGTTATTTACGAATTTATTTGCAATTAACTATAAAAATTTTGCTTGAATTATTTGGAGAAATTTCAAAAAAAATAAAAGATTTTACCTGTGTATTTCCATGAAAAAAATTACAAATTATTCTCCACGAAGATTCCTAAGTAAATTCCTAGGTAATTTAGCTGTGAAAATAAATCTGTAGGTACGTTATTTGTGGATTTATTTGCGATTAATTAGCAAAATTTTGAATGAATTATTCGGTAAAATTTAATTAAAAAGGGATTTTACTTGAGGATTTTCACAAAAATTTTCAAGTAATAATTTTCACGTAAATTACTAGAAATATTTCAAAATTAATCAAAAATCTATTCAAAACCTTCAATAATTCTCAAAAACATCCTTCAAACAAGTTTAATGTAAACCATTACAGCTAACCAAAAACATAATTCAAAACATCCACATCAATAATGTATGATTCTTAAATGGTCCAAAACAAATTATTTCAAACTTGAATCCTCAATAAAACTACCAACCATCAGGGTCAGAATCACTTTCATTAACGTTATCAGGATTATCACTTCTATTCACGTCGTCAGAGTCATCATCACTTTCATCCTCATAAGGTTGATTGTCTTCTTGAGATGGGCGTTCATCATTTAAAGATGATATGTTATATACATGCTTCATCAACAAGTGTAATTTCTTTCTCATCCTCTTATTTTTCTTTCGCTCATTCTACAACCGAGCATACAAATCAGCATTTGAAGCATCAACCTGAGACTGAATTATCTAACTATTTTTTTTTGGCAAAGTTGATGTTGAACTATTAGTTGCCTTTATACTTCGACTCAGGGAGCCAAGACCTTTGACTCTTCCTTTTTTCTTTCCACCAACAGATTGCACCCAGATATCGATATCACTTAACTAAGATGACTGACTAGCTGAATTAGTTTCTCCATCCACAACTGATGCACTTTAAGCAACTAATATTTCTTGTTTCTTTTTTTCAAACTCATTCTGCTTAAGGATATGTTAAGTCCGGCCATACAAAGTGGTAAGAAATATATTATTAGCATAAATTATATTAGATTATAGACTAACTGCTGCTATGTTATTAATAGACTAACTTCTCATTTTCATAGCACTTAAGCAACAGTAAATCATTGAACCAGATGACAACAATAGAGATTTGTATATTTTTAAATATGTACCAAATGACAACAACAAATATTAGTCTATATATGTTGACAACAACAGAGACCAATAGCCCAACTTACAAACATTATTGACCTTGATATCTGATATACTTGTACAAACATTATTGACCTTGATATCTGGAATACTCGTACAAACATTCAGTGGAATACTCATATAAGCATTCACTGCTATTAAGGTCTACATTATTAACCTTGATATTTGGTAGCTTATACAGATTTGATAAATAGATAAACAAGTGGGACATTGAATACATTGTAGGCGGAGAACTATTGTATAACTCTTCAATGTAGATACTCTAATTTTGGCCATAATATAAAAAAAATTAGTGTGGAAGCAATTTCATTTTTTTCAACATTTAAAGGCATATATGTCCAATCCTTTTAGTTTTGGGCATATTGTATAGCATCCTAATCTATTCGTGAAATGCAGACTAGTTTGATGGGCTTCAGACTTAAATGATCTACAATTGTCACAAAAGCTAGTTGGGTGGTTGGATTATACCTTAAAAGAAAAACTATTTTGCCTTGCAGCTCCCCAATAGTTGGTGTGTATTTGGTATTGATCTTTCTCTCTATTGTGATATTGACATGTACCAATTCAAGTTCTTCTCAGAATTAGTGAGGGATAAGGTATCTCCTTTCGGCTATGAACATAGTCGTTAAAGGTATCTCCCTTCGGCTATGAACATAGTCGTTATTCAAACATATTGTTATTTATTAAATAAGGTCGATGTTATATGTCGATTGGTGTTAAAGTTTCCCTTGGACTTCATAAGTATGAGATTTGTTTCAGTTGTCCTTTCTTATCAACCCAATTTGAAGGAAAAAAAGCTACCCCCCATTTTTACACTTCCTTAAGAATGATATGAGAATGATTGTAATTTGTAATTTCATAAGGAAGGTTTCTCAATATTAGTTGTGAGCTATATTTACATCTATTAGGGATTATAATTCTATGAGGTCTTTTCTTATTGATCAAACCTAAACACTATAGTGGAATGGTTGCTCTTTCACTATCATCAACCAAGACTAATTTGCTAGAGTTTATCAAGCAAAGCTGGGATTTGGAAGTTTTACTCAAAGAAAAAATGTCATCTATAATGAAAAAAAAACTGGATATTACTGAATACACTTACTTATATGATCAATTAGGGAATAAAAAGGCTGACTGTGGAACCTGACCAGCCAATTAGATAGACCATTATTTGTTGATTCTTGTACTACAAAACAAAGTAGAGTGTCCTATGCTAGAGTCTTAGTGAAGATAAATGTGACTCAAGATCTACCAGATGTTATTGAGATTTCTGATCCCAGTGGAAAGATTAACAGCCAATAGGTGGTTTATGACTAGAAACCTCTATTTTATGAAAAATGTACAAGGTTTAGCCATGTATGCCGATGTGAAGAACTAAGGGATAATCAACCATAAGGGAGACAAAACCAGGTTATAGAGGGGGCTCATAGACGAGGCAGAGAGGTAAAACAATGGTTGCCTAACCATGTTGTTGAAGAAATGGATAAATATCCCCAATATACTGTTGCTACTAATATACCACATCCACAAACCGTATGATTTAGAACTAAAGATAATCAAACATTGGTTCAGAAAGATGATCAACTCAAGAGTAATTGGGATGTACAAATATGGAATGATACCCCAAAAAGAATGATTACGTCTATACAAATAGGTGAGGATCATTGACAAAGTAGATCTTATGCTGCTTTAGTTCAATTGGGCACAACTCAGCTAAGGCTCCGGACAGAACCGTCCATGAAACTTACAAACATTTACTCTCCACTGTCAGAAGATAACAATGGTATGTAGAGAATAGAGATGCCTCCAGAAGGGAGGAATATAACTTGATTATGAAATGGTTGTTTTGGAATGTTAGGGGCATCAAAAATCCCTTCAAACAAAAGGGTTACGGCACACAAAGCAAGGAATAAGGGGGTAGTGTGTCTCAAGCAGTTACGGAAAAGCAGTCTGAGGCTAGTGCTACTTCTATGGCAGGTATTAAGGGGGTTACAAGTATTTTAGCCCCAGCTTCAACTTGTATAGTGCCCCCTTAGCCATTGGTTTTTGGAATGGTTAGTGTGTCTCAGGAGTTCTTAAAATAGTATATTGATCAGTAGTAGGAGTTATATGATTGCTAGACACATGTTGAGACCTAGTTAGCGATATTATTTTGTTAGATCTAGCCATGGGTCTGGAATATGCTAGAGGCATATGAGGCAAGATGGCTAGGAAGTATTGAATATCTTCCATAGTCTTAGATCCTACCAGTATGTGAGGGATCATGCAGAAAAGCTTTCGAACTTGGAAATCAACCACTTTTTGAAATTATTACATTAGAGGGTGTAGATTCTCGTATGTGTATACAAACATAATTAACTAAATAATCATATAATTAATCACCCTTGGTCCTACTTAGAAAGGTGTGGGGTAACAAAATATGTTGTTGAAAAACATTATCGCGAATGGTAAAACTATGGGTTAAACACATATCAGTGTTAGAATTTTTGCTAATAAATACATTCATGACATTATCAGTTCATATATGACCAAGTCTATTACATCAATACATAGTAGATATGCTATCTATATCACAGTGTTAGAATTTTATAAGATTCTGGGAAAGACAGTACAGTTTGATGATAATTTTTATATTTTTTGTCGGAGTAGATTAGGCACTATTATATAGGAGAACTAAGAACAAATTTTTATTGCAGGGGAATCGAGAACACTGACTGCTAACAGAAGAAGACATGTAGCAGGTAAGCTACTGATCCTAGTGCCATAGTGTAGTAATACCATTACATTTATTAGATAGAAAATTTATAGGAGCAACGTTTGATTACTAGGACACTTATTATGTAGTATCTTTGTTTTACCAGAATGGTATTATCAAATTCTTGATTATTGTAAAACAAGTAACTTCCAACTTATTAACAAAATAGTACAAAAAAGCTTAAGAGATGCTTCCCCTAACCCCCAAAGCAGAGTAAGACATCTTTTTGTTCTCTAATTTATTCCAGTTTATCTGATGTGGCTCACTATCTCTAAGATCTTAAAGAAATATATGATACTACTACTTTTTAGTATGCTAGTTCTCAATCACAGTTTAGCAAATTATCACTATGTTAAACAATCTAGTTATTATTTTAAGCACATATCTTATAATTTCTGATATAGTATGTACTTCAATATATCTCAAGACTTTCTTCAATTAATTTTGTTACAAGTTAATGCAATCATCTAACTATATCAAAGCATAGGACATATGCCAACATATGGGAAACTATTAAGCCAATTAAAATTGACAGTCCAAGCAGAAAATCTTAACATAAATATTGAAACCTCAACATCAGACCCACTAATTCTACTACTCGGCTTTAGTTACTTCCATATAAACTAAATGGTTCTAAAGGGCTTATTTGAACCATAATAGAACATTTATGACTATGTCCCAAACAAGTTGGGATCGGCTAAATGAATCCTATTTCTTTATTTTAAGCTCATTTCATATCATCATCATTGATACAAGATCAAGTTCAAAAACACAAGAAGCAAACCACAAAAAGAACAACATGATGTCAACAACAATGCTAGTGAAATGAAATAGGTCACACACAGCTTCACTAGACTTCAAGATTACAACAAAAACCCGATTTTAAGAGTATAAGATTACACCAAGTTGTAGTGAATCGAAATTGGACCCACATGGCTTCACTACTTCAAGATTGAAATGAACACTTACATAAGTAGCTTCATCTTTCTCATTTACCTAACTTTCATCACTTTTCCTGCGATGAGTTTGAAAATAAAATTCTGAAATAGAAGGATCTTTTCCAGTAGGTTCTTTCTATATTCAAAAAAGATATGTATGTTGTTAACATTGAATATGATATTATTTTCTTCAATGAAATATATTTAAAAAGAGTTATAATTAAAATTCTCTTATAGATCAATTGATGAGGTACATAACCACCTGTATGAAGTGATGCACGGGCATTTGAATCACGATTGTCTTTATTTCATTCAGACTTTGTTTTGAACTCATCAGACTCTCAATACACCTTTATCTCCTTGAATACTACATCTCCTATCCAATGTGGTTTCATAGGAAATTATTTTCTAACATCTTGGAAAAGTTGGGTCATTTTTTAAGATGTCCTTTTATTAAAATTAAACCATATAGCATTATTATAGTGAGGAAGCCACTTAAATTTATTCTGCATATATCAAATGAATAAAATATTAGCTATATAGTCACACAATTATAGTTATACATGAATTAGAATGTATAAATTTTTTACCTTGAATTCTTCAAACCACATCGCGCGAGTAGACACTGGAAACTAATTCCATCAAGGTCTAGCCAATTCAATTATACTCCAAATGCAATTAGCAATACCTTCAATAACTATCTTCCGTGGATCAAACCTACATAACATATAGTAGTTATCAAACATCTTCACATATAAATAGTCCACCAGAATATATATATTATTAAACGTTAGTCGTATTACCCAACCCCTTCAGGTACAATCCATATTTAATTATCATCATCTATATTGTCAACTATATTAGGTGAGGTATCTAAAGTCCTGTTTGCTAGTGGTGACATTAATGATTCAGAATCTTAATTTGTAGGTTGGGCCGGATTAGATTAAGGTGGAGATTCAATAATAGCAAGCTGGGGTTGGTTGATCTCAAGATTAGGTTGAGACTCATTTACATGAAGTAGACAAGTATGGGAATAGAGGGGTTGTGATGATATTATGGGAGGCTCAACAATGTTATAAGTCTACGATTGATTGACTTTAGGATTCGGTTGATGTGAGGAAGAGTTACTCACATGAGGTGAACTAGAATGAGATTGAAGGGATCCTAACGGAATTATGAGAGACAATTGAACTGTTTGTTGCTCTATTGTCTATTTTTTATACTTGACTTCTATCCTTTTCCATTAGGCAATCCAGCTCTTTTAGATCCTACACCTCGCATCTGCAGCAAATAAAAATAGAAAAATAATTATTAGTAATTTAATTGATGAACAACACGGGAATAAAGGTGATCGGCAAACATTTTGAGTATCAATATCCATCCCAAAATAATGATGCAGTAGATATGATTTGGCAGGCAGTTTCAAGAAAGGTGTCATCAATACACCTGAAGGATCACCGTAACAACAGATATCAGAAGGTTGCAGTTTTTTCTCAAAGACTAAAGTTTATGTTTATTTATGTGAATTGAAACATTCATCCTGTAGTCCTAGGAGATCAGATGACAGGTTGAGATATTTTCTCTATTTTGTTATATGGAAATATTTCTGTTGTAGCCTATTTTTAAAATAATTTATAAATTCTGTAGGATAATAATAATTACAAGTTTTGTACCACGTAACAAGGCTTCTTTTAAATAACCAGGATTTACCACTAACACAAGTGGAATTCTATGGCATAAATGAAAAATTAAAGCATGATAGTCTCTGCAACTCTTAACATGTATAGTTAGTATAAACTGAGAAACCAACAAACTTAATCTAGCTTATAAAAATAAGTGGTGAGGGGTTATGGTACACTAACTTAACCTGTCGGATAGTGCAACAATGAAAATGAATAATCTAGCTCAAAATTAGCTTCACAGACTACTAATACTATTATTTGCAGTCTATTTTTATTCTGTGCTATTTTCTCATAGGTTGTCAGAACTAGATGGGGCTGCTCCAATGACCCCAAAGATGGTTCCCGCAACTTTAATTGAGATGAATAGAGAAAACACTGTTCCATTGGGGTCGCCTAGTGGAATCACGTTATATTGAAAACCTCAAAAGTTACATGTGAGTAGCAACTGCAAGCAGGCTGTGTTCCTTGCTCAAACTCAACTCCAAAGTAGACTACCTCGATGATAGAATCAGTTCCACTCTGGAAAAAAAGGAAGAGGTATGGACTAGCCTATTTGTAAAAAATTAATTTTCTACTCGTGGTATGGATTTGGGTTATGTGGCTCCGATTGTGAAAGATGGAGAAAAATTAGTTTAATTAGATGAAGATGAAATTGACCAGGAAAATCAATAATGGAATAGATCTACAATTCTCTATGTTGTTGGAGATTCTCCATCTCTAGGTTCTCTAGAGAGATTTGTTACGACTAAATAGAATTTTGCTACTAAACCAAAGTTCTATTATTATAACGAAGCATACTTTGTGTTGTTGTTTAATTCAGTTGAGGATAGTAACGATATGTTGTACTTGGGACCTCACACCATCAATAATCAACAAATTATCTTGAAGGTATGGTCTTCCATGTTTGATTTCCATAAAGAAGTTCTTACCACAATTCTTGTATGGATCTGGTTACCTAACCTGCCACTTAACTATTGGAGTATAGGGTCTCTTAGTCATATAAGGAGTTCTATCAATAATGTTTGTTTGATAGCCATAGTAGAGGATAAAGTTTTAGAGAAACATGTTCAACCTATTATTTAGAAAGTAGCAGGGCAATCGCAATGGTGTGCAAACTATGTAGCACGGGAATACGACAGAATTATAGTACTTTGGGACCAGACTCGAATAAACTATTTGGAGTTGATGTTATGAAGTTTACTTTTATTTTCTTAGCTAAATATTTAGCATTCTGGAATCTCCCTTTTCTATTTTTCTTTTGTTTCTATAATGAATTCTTATTTCAATCTATGTGAATATGGTTGTCGTTATCAATATTGTTCCTGATCATTCCAATGGTGCTTTCATTGTCCCTCCTCTACCATATCGGTGTCCTTCTTGTGACAAATATTTTGCCTCTTAGCTCCGTGGTTCTTGAACACTAAAAAATGGATGTAGTCGCTAAGCTTGCCATTGGATTGACACATGTTTTTGGTCTATCAATGGCTCTTACATATCTTACTGTTGATTTTCTTTCTCATGTGCTCATCTATTCTTACACAACTATTCTAGGAATTTTCACAAAGACCAAATACTCCTTCCAAAATATTACAACAATGCAAGAGTACTTGAAGGATCCAAGCAAGTTTACTACAATTACTCTAGCTCCAGTTCCTGTTACTTTTTGTGACCCTTATGGTACCCAGACTTTGTGCAAACCACTTGAGAATACTGATGCAGAAGAAAAGGAAAAGAAATATTCCATGATCAGTAGTAAAGATGTCTTGAACCATCACCCTCATTGCCATGTTTCTCAGTATCAGTTTTTGTTTTGCAAAGTAGAAATATTTGTGGAGAATTACCCCAAATCCTGGAATCATTTTTCATCATTTATGTGCATATGTAACTGGTGGAACATTAAACTTTCTTATTTGGAAAAAACATAGATGAAACTCTTGTGGCTTTTAAATGATGCTTTTCCTTGGATTTCTAGTAAGTTGGTTTTGAAAGTGACTATTCCTTAGAGTGCTTCTTCGATTGCAGAGATCCTACATGTGCTAATTCCACCAATACAAACTGATTTAGAGGAATATGATCCAACTATTAACAATAATCTCAACTCAAATCTCCATTAGGTGTTCAACATTTGACCTTTAGTTCTGTTATCTTCTCTTTCTAAGGAACTCTTTGGTGATTATCTTGTTAGAGATGGATGCATCCCTGGTTTGAAAAGCAAAAAGAAGGATCGATGTTGGAAGTTTATTTGGATAACGAAGCTTTTGAAGAATTCTTTTGGGTTGCTAACACTAACAAAGAGGAACATAACAACAAAAGGGTATTTGTACAACTATACTCAAACCTTGAGGACATTGTTCTTATTGAGGGTGGGAGAATTGTTATTAAATTAATCAAGATGGAGGTCCTATTTGCAAATATGTCAAATTACATTTAGGACCCCTGGAAGATGTCTATATATAGTAGAGGAATATAATCTATTTAGGGTTGATGTTATGAAGTTGTCTTTTATTTTCTTAGCTAAAGATTTAGCATTCTGGAATCTCCCTTTTCTATTTTCCTTTTGTTTCTATAATGAATTCTTATTTCAATCTATGTGAATATGGTTCTCCTTATCAATATTATTCCCATCGTTACAAGCAGGTTGGATATAAATGTATCTTTAACCTATTTTAGGATGGGAATCACTCGTCTTCATATGAAGGACAAACTAGATTAGTCATATGAGATAATATCATGGGATTAATAATGAAACTAATATTCATGAAGGATGCGCCTACACTATAATAACTAGACATGTACATGGAATTTCAAACAAGATCTAGGAGTATTGGCTCTATTAAATAGGGAGAACATCAGTATACATGAGATCCCACATAATAGAAAGGACATGATGCTTAAAAGATTAGCTACATAAGGAAAACAACAACCTTTGTTCTCTGAGTCCTTAATATAGGCTATAAATAAACGAGTACCAATAAAAAATCAATTAACTGGAACTAAAAATATGACGAGGAAAAGACTAGTTCATAATGGAAGTAAAGGCTCACTTGAGTTTGCACATAGAATAATCACACGTAAGAAATCACAGGGACAAATCATAGACATAAAGCTTACAAAAATAAGACTTGGAGGGAAAAGGATAAATTATTGGATCTGTCTGTCTGATTTTTTAATTTTTTATTTTTCTTAACTGACTTGCTCAGCTCTATGTATTTCATTCATACTAAGAGTTTAAAACTAGACCTGATATTCATGGAAAGAGCATATCAAAGAAATATGAGATGATAGAAAATGAGTGAAATTTCTAAGAGTTACTGAGAAAGGAATCTATATTTCCTCCAACACTTCTCATCAGAAGTTCTAATAACATTCAAGGGAAATAATTTTAAGCAAAATCTAATTGAGGAATTTAAAAAATGAACCACGGCATGGTATTATTCTCTCATTCTACTGATATAAGTTCACAGACTAGATACAGTATATACTCAAACATGAGACATTCAATGGATGAAATAATATAATAGAGAATATAGGTATCCAAGACTTAAGAAATAATAGAATTACTTTGCCTTAAGTGATGCATCTATTAACATTTAATGTTAACAACATTTATCAAGCATTCTCTTCCTTACAAAACAATACACTACACCAGCCTTATGTTTAAATTCACTTAAAGTCATACTACACGAGGCTGCCAGAGGCTAAATCTAACTAAAGGATTGTACTCTATATAAGAATAACTCAGAGGTACAAAGTGTTATCCATAAGGTACAAAATCTAGTCTCAACTAGAGGGATGAATTTTATATCTTGTAGGAGATACCACTCTCAAAAATACATTTCTCCTAGTCGTTTAGTTTGCATTAGTGATCCAATTCCAAGTGTATTTAACCTATAATGTTGGATGGAATCCAAGACTGACGTTTTCTTCTACCCGGTGCACTACTCTCCTCATACTCTAATCATGTTAATAGAAAGAACCCATTCAATAATAACATTCAATCCACAGAATACATAATCATTTTAGCTCAAAATTTGATCAAACCACAATAGAATTGATCAAGAACTCATTGCCATTTTAAAAGGGTCTACAAACAAGATTAAGAAGTACAAAAGTAAGAAAATCAAAAAGATGCCAAATAGAGTAATTCAAAGCAGTAGGAGATTGTCTACTCACACCAACAACCACAATAAAATGGAGCAATGAAAGTCAGCATACACATAAAACCATAACTATTCACTTCAAAATGATCTATTGGGACCTTTGCAAATGAAAAAATTGAGTTTAAGAAACTAAACCTCTGTTTTCGAAGATAATTGCAAGCAATTGACATAGTATCAATGAACAAGGAGAAGACCTCTGATTTTCGAATATTTCCAATCTTACCTCTAATTTTCAAAAATTTCCATGCTTGAGATATTAAGAATTGAGAGCAGTTCTTAGAGAATTAAGAGGAGAAGGTGGAGAGTCAGCTGCGAGACTGCGACCGAGAATAGCTGTTAAGGGGAAAAAATGGAGGGAATGAATTATATATGTATTTTTTATTTTATATATTTAGTATAAATAATGTTTTTCGTTATTTCATTTCATTTAATCCATGTCGAGTTATTTATATTTGAAAATGAAAAATAGATTTGAAAAAAATTATCTTTTCTAAAAAAAAATACTACTTTTAAATGTCCGGTCGTGACAAAGAAAGACTCACTAATACTTACTCTTCAAAATCGAAATACAAAACTGAAATAACTAAACCAAAGTTATAGAAATTGAACTAATTCGAATTTATTTTCGTTCGGTTACTATTGTAATTTTCGTCAATCCAAAATTCAAAAAATTGAACCGATACCGAACAAATAGAATGCACACCCCATAATTTTAAATAGACACATAATAAATTACTTTAAAATCAATGATAACAATAATATTGGGAGGTCAAAATTGGGTGTCAACACAACTAACCCGCTGATTTATTCTCTCGAATTGGGGTCCGTAGAGGGAACAGTGTACGTCGACCTTACTGCTAAGGTAGATAGGTTGTTTTAATAGACCCTTGGTTCAAGAAAAATAGTCTGAAGCTGTCCAATTTCAAGAAAAAATATTAGTGAAAATTGATTTAATATTAGCCGTTGATCAAATATGATGAACGATTGAGATTAGAATTGAGGAGAGGAGTCAAATTAGGATTAGATGTTGGGTTAAAAAATGAATTGAGGATTTCAATTGAGTCAAATTAAACTCAATTGACACAAATTGAGTATAAATGGCTAGAATTTAAATAAATTAGGAAAATTGAATTGAATTAGGTTGACATTTAATAAATATAGTAAATATATAAAATTAATATTAAAAATTAATATAATAATAATAAATAGATGTTGATCAACGGCTGGGATCTAAAGATTAATAAGAATTTGGTTAAAAAAATTAAATGGAATTTGAAATTGAGTTCAATTAGACACAATTTAGGCTAGGATTGTAATAAATTGGATAAAATTAGGCTAAAATTGTTACAAATTGGCAAAATCAGACTAGAAAATAAATAAATTAAAATTAAATCAACTAAGGTTTCGGATAAATACAATAATAATAATATTAAAATAAATAATATAATTACTCTCATATTAATTATGAATAAATTGTGTAACTAAAAATATGACACATACTATATTACTTTAAAATCTACGATAAAAATATTATATATATACTTTATTATATATATAAATTTTATATTTATATATATTTATTTTATATATTCAGTACAAATAATGTTTTACCATTATTTCAGTTCATTTTATCCATGTTGAGTTATTTATATTTGAAAATGAAAAATATGTTTGAAAAATAATTAATTTTTTCTAAAAAATAATCACAAATTTTAAATGCCCGATCATTAAAAAGAAAGACTCACTACTTTAATCTTCAAAATCGAAATAAAAATTTGAAGTAACTGAACCGAATTTATAGAAATCGAATCAAATCAAATTTATTTTCATTTGATTACGGCTGTCATTTTCGTCAATCCAAAAAAAATAAAAATGAACCGACATTAAATAAGCAAATCGAACAAACAAAATGTCCACCCCTAATCTCATCATATAGATAATTCTGAAACTACCTAATACTTTCAACTCAATGTAAAATAAATTAATTTTTTATTTTATTTCGTGATTATTATACCTTATATCTCACACCAAACTACTCCTAAATGTACATTATATTGATTTATTATATTGTCGTGCATAGTATGATAATGTCTTTCAATTATATTTAAATTAACCAATAGAAAAAGACGTTCTATTTAGGCCCTATGTCGTTCTTCACCTTGTCTTTGGCCAACGAAATTTCACCTCTTTATTTTTTTGGTGATCACATAACGAGTCAAGCTAAGGTTTATTCGGCTCGAATACATCTGTGATACCATCTATGTCAACAAATTAATTTTAATTTCTTGAGCATCTTTTACTTGACTATACGTGTCCACCAATTTAATGTCTAATTTCTATTTATTTTATGTTTTTTTATTTTTCAAGTTTATGCTTTTCCTATTTAAATTTTTCAAGTCACAAAAATCTTACGTAAATCTCCAAGAAATTGTTTCAGCTAAATTTGTAGCAACACAATCCCCCAATAATTTTCCAAGTAATAATTTTGTAGGTAATCCCCAAGAATAAATTCCCAGCAAAATTCACAGAACAAAGTCCCCAAATAATTTTCCAGGTAATAAAATCCATTACATAAATTTTTACCAAAATATCTCTACGTAAATCCGTAGGATAAATTACCTGGGAATTTTTATATGAATTTAATATATATATATATATATATGTATATATGTATGTATATATATGTATATATATATATATATACATATATGTATATATATATATATATATATATATATATATATATATATATATATATATATATATATATATATATATATATATATATATATACTTGCGGATTTACCTAGAGATAAAATGCCCGTCGATACATTTCCCCAAGTAATATTGCAAGTAATAATTTCGCAGGTAAATCCCCAAGAATAAATACCCAGCAAATTTTGTAGCACAAAATTCCCAAATAATGTTTTAGGTAATAATATCCATTACATTAATTTTCATCAAAATATCTCTAAGTAAAACCGTAGGATAAATTACCTGGGAATTTTTCTATGGATATAAAAACTATATATATTTGTCCATATACCTGCGAATTTATCTAGAGGTAAAATACCCGGCGATATATTTCTCCAGGTAATGTTGCAAGTAATAATTTCGTAGATAAATCCCCAAGAATAAATCCCCAGCAAAATTCGCACCATAAAATCCCCAAATAATTTCCTAGGTAATAAAATCCATTACATAAATTTCCATGAAAATATCTCTAAGTAAATCTGTAGGATAAATTACCTGAAGATTTTTCTACAAATTTAAAAGATATATATATATATATATATATATATATATATATATATATTTGTCCATATACCTATGGATTTACCTAGAGATAAAATACCCGCTGATATATTTACCCAGGTAATGTCGTAAGTACAAAATTTGCAGAATATGGTGCCAAATTTACCTACGAAATATTTTGCAAATATATAGTTCGCAGGTAATATATTTTAATGTTAGGAAATTTAATATTTTCGTAGGTAAATCTGCATGTATTTCCTGCAATATTATTTCCTAGGAAAAATCCCCATGTAAATTTACAGTTTTCTAGTAATGAAAACTTTACCTCCCATATGGGACATTTGAATTCAAACGAATGACATTTGGTTTTGCAACGCTCCAACAATATTTTAGAGATGCATAATGTCCATTTTCTCTGACATGGTAGAAGACACCATTGAAGTATTTAAGGCTGATTTTTCTATAGTTTGTGATTCTTTTGATGGCTGTTTAATTTACCTAGTCAATGCTCTGTGTCTATGTAAGGATTGCAACTTGGTTCTTAACTGGGAGAAGTGCCACTTTATGGTAAAATAAGAAATTGTTCTTGGGCACAAGATCTCAAAAAGAGGCATAGAGGCTGATAAGGCAATAATTGAAGTGATTGAGAGATTGCAACCACCAATTTTAGTTAAGGGAATTCAAAGGCTTTTGGGCCATACAGGTTTCTACAGGAGATTTATCAAGGATTTCTCAAAGATTGTAAATCCTTTATGCAAACTTCCTGATAAAGAGGTGAAGTTTGATTTCAATGAGGCTTGTCTGAAAGATTTTGAGTTCTTAAAGGAGCGGCTGGTGTCTACTCCTATCATTATGTCTCATCGTTAGTCCTTGCCATTTGAGATCACTATGATGCAAACAGAGTGGCCTTAGGTGCTATCCTAGGTCAAAGGCAAGAAAAGATTTTACACTCTATCTATTACGCTAGCAAGGCATTAAAACCTACTTAAAAGAATTATATAGTGACTGAACAAGAGCTACTTGTAGTATTTTTTGACTTTGAGAAATTTTTGTCTTATATGATTGGCACTAAGATTGTTGTGCATACAGATCATGCAACCTTGAGATGCTGGATGAAGAAGAAAGATGCAAAGCCAAGATTAATCCATTGGGTTATCTTACTGGAAGAAATTGATTTTGAGGTAAAAGATCAAAAGGGTACAGAGAATCAAGTTGCAAATCATTGTTCCAGAATTGGGGATAAAACAATGCAAAAGGTAGGAAATGGGCTTGAAATTTATGGCACTTTTCTAGACGAGCAGATTTTGACTGCATCGCAAGACCTAATTCCATGGTTTGCTGACTTTGCAAATTACCTGGCTAGTGATCTCGTTCTAGAAGATCTTTTCTTTCAGCAGAGAAAGAGATTTAAGCATGAGGTAAGGATGTTTATATGGGATGAACCTTACCTATTTTGAATTTGTGCGGGCGGGGTTATTTGAAGATGCATCTCAAAAGTGGAGATGATGAACATCCTTGAGGCTTTTCATGCTTCACCAGTTGGGGTCACTATGGAGGCACCCACACAGCCCACAAGATCTTGCAATATGGACTGGACTACGCTATACAAGGACGCTCATGACTTCACCTCAGCCTGTGACCACTGCCAGCGCCAAGTAATATCTCTAGAAGCCATAAACTCCCCATGACACCCATTCTGGATTTAGAGTTATTTGATCTATGGGACATCAAACTCTTGGGGCCATTTGTAAGATTATTTAGTATAAAATGCATTCTTGGGGCGGTGGACTATATATCTAAATATGTGGAAGCGGTTGCACTCCCCAATAATAAAGGAAGAAGTGTCACCTCCTTCTTGAAGACATACATCTTTTCTTGATTTGGCATGCTTGAACTTAGGTTATCTTATTGAATATGTTGTGGTTTTATGTTTTGTTGCAGGTAAAATCAGGTAGGAAGTAGATTGAGTTAAAAAGAGTGAAGAAAGGTCTAATAAAGATAATTTTTGTCAGGCTACGAGTTGTTAAGACATCATATAAATCATAGCCCAGCTCATAAAGATGGAAGTAGTTAAGGCTAAGTTGTAAGAGCTAAGTATCAGATGATAATGACACATAAGGAGCGAATACGAGTCTTAGAAAGCATCCATAAATAGAACAGTAAGCTATGCTGAAGTCCAGAAGTGAAGTCATATAACACTACGAGTCGTGAGGTCTGTGTATGACTCGTATTGAGCAATCAAAAGAGACCAGTGCTGAAAACTCCTAAAGTTTAAGGCACAAGTGATAACGAGTGAATACCATGAGTCGTAAGGACTGGCTACGACTCGTGGTGATGAATCATAATGAAAATAGAAGATTGAATACCTGAAGATGAAAGTTCACTGGAATGATTATGACAAGTAGTAGATGACTCGTAAGGAAATATTACGAGTCTTGATGATCGCCGACTTACTTTTCTTATTCTATTTTTATTAGGATTTATTTATTATTTTGAGATACTGCAAATACCTTAGGGTTATTCCTTTATGAGGTTACGCACTTTGAAAGCACTTTTACGTTACTCTTGACACTTTTTAGTTTCATAATCAATTAGATATTTTTTATTTTACTCTTTCATTATTGTGTAAGTAATTACATGTGTTCTTCATTGATTATCATAAATTATTGCATGAACATGAGTAGATAACTTCCTTAACTAGGATGGTGGGAACCCTGGAGGATTAGCTATGTAAGGTAAGTGAGAGATTTATATATTCTATTATAGTTACATGTATTGAAACCTTCTTTGTATTAATTGGACCCAAACTATTGCAGAAGCTTAGGAATTGCCTGCATTTGAGAACTTCCTCACAAGGGGTTTAAGATTGGGAAAAGGAGGTTACAATAGTGTTTCAAGTCTATTAACCCTTATCTAATCAACTAGAGACTCAAAATATCAGAGTTGTACTGAGGTTATAGATAAAGGACAACAAGGGGATACCTTGAGACTCACAAAGTAAAGAGTAAAATCCATCAAAGCATTTACAAGATAGTTGATATTGCATAGCTTGTTAACTTTGCATGCAGAGAAGGAGGTTAGGAGGATCAAACATGAGACGTTTTACATAGTTTAGAAGCCAGGGGAACACAGTCCTAGTTTCCGTCTTCTATTTTTTGCAACTCAAACATTCAAGTTTGGTTACTTATGTTGACTTGGAATTCCCCCTATTTACTTTTCATGATATCTTTCATGCTCTAGAATTATCTATATCTCTTCTAACTCTTGCTTTCGTATGATAGAAAATGCCTCTTGGCAAAGCTTATGTTCATAAAAATGGGGACCAGATAACCCTACCACCACTTATAGATCCTTGGAACAAAACTATATCCCATGTTAAGTTCCAAGATGTGTAGTGTTAGCTAAGGCTGTGAATACTCTAGTTAATAAGCTAGAAACAATCCTAGTTCACCAGAATGGTAACTTAGCTGCAGCTAGAGTTTGATATGTCATAAGGATAAGCCCACCATAGTTCTTTGGTCCGAAGTGACTGAGGATCCACAATTTTTCATTAATTAGAAGAAGAAAATCACTCAGATTATGTATTTCACTAAAGTAGAGAGTGTAAAACTAGCATCTTATCAGTTGAAGGATGTTTCAATGATTGGGTTACCATATTGAAGAAAGAGTGCAGTTAGAATTCAACTCCAATAAATTGGAATATGTTTCAGATAAATTTTTTTGATAGGTTATTTTCTTACGATATAAGGAACGCTAAGGTTGAGAAGTTCATGAAACTCAATTAGGGTTCTATGTTTGTGAAATAAAAAACCATAAAGTTCACACAACTTTCTAAGTATGCCCTAGAGTTGTTGCCAGATTCCAGGGCTTGCATGAGTAAGTTGGTCACTAGTATATTCAAACAACTCGAAGATTTCTTTTAAAACTTAGTATGTTCACTTTGAGTTTGTAGTTATGTCTTTTGGACTAACAAATACTCCTGTAGCTTTTACGAACTTAATGAACAGGGTTTTTAAGCAGTATATTGATATGTTCATCATTGTTTCAATAAATGGCATAATTATGTATTCCCGAAGAAAAGAAAAACATCTAGACCATTTAAGCATAGTGTTGCGGACCCTCAAGGATTTCCAATTATTTTCATAATTTAGTAAGTGTGAGGTTTGGAGAGTTCATTACCTTTTTAGGGCATGTGTTTTAGTGTGAAGGTATTCATTTAGAACCTCAGAAAATAGACACAGTGAAGCACCGACCTAGGGCTATTACTTTATACGATATTATGATCTTTCTGGGTTTAGCTAAATATTATAGGTGATTTTTTTAGGGGTTTTCCTTAATAGATGCTTCATTAACCAAGTTGACACAGATAAGGTGAAATTTTAAAGGTTAGAAAAGTGTAAGAAATGTTTTCAAGAGTTGAAGGATATATTAACTTCAACACTAGTATTAGCTTTACCATATGGGTTAGATGGATTTGTGGTGTACTGTGATTCCTCCATAGTTGGGATATAATGTTTTCTAATGAAAAATGGAAGAGTGATAGTGATAACGCTCAATCTATAGCTCTCGTAAGAGTGTAAAGCGGTCATTGTCAAATATATAACCCAACTGGGTTGGGTATCGATCCCACAGAGAATAGTCGGTCACTAAGTAAGCAAAGATTACTAGACTTGTGGTGCAAGTCTCGTAAAAGATGGGGGATTGTAACGGGAAAATGATGTGAACAAAATAGTAGAGTAAAACAGAAAATAGCAAAGTAAAAAGAAAGAGTGTTTAGTATGCTGTAAAACAATGAGAATTGAGAAGTTGGGATTATGTCCACCTTATGAGTTATACGTCTCTATTGGATATGAGTTATGCGGAATTCAGACATGCATGTGCTTATAGAGAATTGTATTCTATGGTAAATCGAAGCGTCTTTCGACCTAACAAGGACTATTTCACTATAACTCTTTCGAGCTTAAAGCGTATCTAATGGTACAAATTCTCCAAGAGGTTAATCCAGTTACGGCACTAACTTTTTAACAGGGGCTGGTGCCCTATTACCTTGACATTATCTCTTTTCTAGACATATAACTTTTCTTTCGAACAAGTTAATGCTATATTGGCGTATCCTATGTGTTTGTAACCAGAAGAATTTGCATTAAGATGAAGAGAATAATGATATAAACAGCATACGTGTCACGAATTCACAAACTCATAGCAATAGATAGTATCTCATACGGCTTTCATAACCCCAACAGAGAAGTTTAGCGACTCATGAGTGCAACGAAAAACACAATAGCAATTATCATCATACCAAAATAATCTCACGATAAGTATAGGGGTAAGAATGGCGTGAATTCCTTGTTGAGTAACGTTTCTCTTGTTGTGGAAATTAAGAATTGAATAGATGAATAGAAGAAGAATAAAAAGTAGAATTAATGGAAGAATTATAATCCGAGTTGTAAGTTGTGGAATAAGAAGTAGAATGAGAATGAGAATTTGGAACTAGAATAATAGAGGAATTAATTAGAAGTAGAATGAATTAAAAATCTCTAGCAAAATAGGGTATTTATAACACCCATATCCTATTTCTACTAAGCTACTGCATTACTTAACCCAATCCTACTGGGTTACTGCATCATTATCCTAATCCTTATAGGTTACTGCTGATCCCCAAAGTCTTGAAAAATGTTGTTTTTTCCCGGGACAGGTTTTCCATGCGTCACTTTTGGTCCTTGGCGTCCAAGCTTTCCCTTCCTTCTTCCGTGAAGCTTCCTTTGGCGTCAAGTTATCCATAAAATGCTGAAATCTGCATCATTTATACCTGAAAACGTGCTAATCATGTTTGTTAGCTCAATTACAGGAAAAAGGACTAAAAGTGCATGAATTATAGTTTTTGTCCTCAAAACCTAGCTAAAATATGGGTAAAATATAGTACTTTAGGCGTGTAAATTCGCCTATCATCAACACCCAATACTTAAAGCTTTGTTCGTCCTCGAACAAAATATCATGTCCATCTAAACATCTACTTGGGATTTCACAGTAACAACACAAAATATTCATCAAGACAAACATAGAAGTCATTAACAAAGAGTAGTTTTCTGATCATTACTAGAAACAATTTTAACCTCTAACATAGAATCGTGATGGTGATTAATTCGTGTCCATAAGTTGAGGTACAAAGAATCATACACAAATACCCAAGACTCATCAACCATGTGTGTCTCACCATATATCACCCATAATCACTCACAAGTATTGTATATATTTCAAACATGGGTATAAAATTATCCTTGCTCTCACTCTCACAAAGAATTCATATGCTGCAACTGATGACCATAGGCTTTCCCTTAGTGTAATGCTCCACTAAATATCGGAATGCCAAGTTTAGGATCAAATAGGTCTTTTACAGGTTGTAATGTAGGCTAAGGGACGGGTACGACTATTTTGGCCAGAAATAGTGACTATGTTCCTAAGCGCTTTAATACATCACATTATTCCATTAATACTTTTCTTTCAAACAAACTTTCTACTTTCTTTTATTCTACCACCCCTTTTCTCCACCTTTGTTTTTCAATTTTAAACATAACTAACTTTTCAGTTTTCCTTTCTTTTTTTTCATAACACCTCTTATGATAGCAATTATTTTTTATAACAAATTCAAGCACCATTACATTCTAAAGCATCATACTCACCCAATATCCTCTTATTTTGTCACATGACTTTACACTTTAAAGCACTTAGGAATTTGGATCAAATTATGGTCTTGAAAAAATGGATTAGGCTTACATATGAGGCTGTGAAAGAAAATAGGCTAAAGGCTGAAAAGGGGTTATCTAGGATGATGTCCATGGGTAGATAAAATGAAGGTAAACAATCATAGGTTGCCAAAGAAATGCCTAAATCATCTCCTAAACTCACACTCTTTATTTCGCTTTACATACATACCAGGTAAGTTCTAGCATCAACCACAAGCATAGAATATACTATCATATCACACACACAAGGCACATGGTCGACTTTATTGGGAGTAGCATAGACTCTTGACCCAACAGATGAAGGAATTGAACCATACAATATCACATAGTGAGTCATAATTAGAGCCTAAACGTCTCAATAGTCATGATTTTAGTACAAACTCTTGTCATAATCTCATGCTGCCTATTAGAATAATTTCATGCGAAGTTAAGTAAAAAAAATTAAATAATAAAAAGAAAAACAAAACAAACATAAATGCAAATGCAGATAGAGAAGTATAGCATGCAAATACCAGCACCCCACACTTAGACGGGACACACTGCCCTCAGTGGAAAATAAATAAGAAGAACCTGGTTATTCGGACTCCTCCTCTATGTCTGGGGTCATGCCCCCTTCGTCGGAATCATCATTGAAGTCGTCGTCATCAGAATTCTCCTCCACGTCGGAGTTTGGCATTCGTCGATCATCATCGGTTGGCACATCGTCATCAAGAGGTTTCTCAAAATATGTACCTACTCTACACATCGCCTTCGCATGCTCATTCATTGGGTAGTCATAATCCAGCTGTTGGAGCTTTGCAGCAGTTGGAACACGGCCACCGCTTATCATTGTAAACCGAGTCATGCCATAAAGATGGCGAAAGAAACTCTCATCTCGAGCATGCCTTTCTGAAGAGGTAAGGTTGACTCCATGCGTGGTTTCAGCATCTTTAACCTTCGTGAGATCAACCTTCTTTGGGTTGTGTGGGAGTTTATGATCAGCCGGTTCCTCTTTAATGTCTTCCTTCCTTAGTATTGCAGTCAACAGGTTGCCAAAACTGAAGTGGGACCTCTTGTGTAGCCTAGCTTTCCACATTGTGGATCGAATAATTGCCCCAATGTTGATAGGGACATTCGTCATCAATGCGTATACCAAGCACACTCTATCTCGTGTTATCTTTATGTACTGAGTCCCTGGAATTAGGCAAGAGTTGACTATGCGCAACCATATTCTTGCTTCTCTATTCAAAGGAGCATATGGGAAGGTGTTGTGTCGTTCGGTGTCCTTGTGTCTACTCCACCGTGCCATGGACCTTGTTCCACAGAGTGTGTGTCGAATGGCTCTATATGGAGGTCTACTGTACAACTCTTTGAATGGTGATGGATCAACAGCAGGCAAGCCAAGAAAGGAGTTGAAGAAATCCGCATTGAGTTGTAAAACTTGGCCCCGAATCTTGACCTCGCTTCCTGTGGTTTTCGGTGACCAGTTGGCATAGAATTCTCTTGTTAAATCGAGATTGCATTCTCCCATGTCGCGGAAGATGAAATCAAGATGTAACGCCATGATTTTGGCCAACATGCGCGGTTCTTTCTTTGCTAGGCTTTCATTGTTTATCAAATCTACATGAACATATTTCTTGTCTTTGTAGTTCCTATACCATTCCTTTGCTTCCTCCTCTAAAACCCATTTAATTCCGAACATGCGGCGTGGTACTTGCATCGAGGAGGACTCTCCTTGCTCTTTGCGTCCTCTTTTCTTGCCTTTTTGGGAAGTGGTTGCCTTGTCTTTGCCTTGTCTTGCTTTGGGTGCCATTGTACCTGAGACTAAAACAATGTTTATGTTAGCGTCATCTCGATGGATACAATCTATAAACAAGCAATAGTGGCACCACCCCACACTTAGTTTGTTGGTACAGACTAGTGAAGTGAAAGTGGTCGATTACTCAGACTTCATCGGCATACGTTTTAGGTGCTATATTCCAACAATAAAATCAGTGCAGTCATACTTCTTGTATTCTTAGAAACACCTTTATGTTTGATATATCAAGACTACTACATAGGGATTGAATCAAGGTATAGCATCTAGAAATAATCACAACCTTCTATGTTGGTAGTCAACCATAATTCTCATCTTGATGAACAAGTTATTCCAACATGTAAGCTTTCTATTGACAAGATTATGCAATTTTTGTGACCATGTCAATTCCGCAAAAGTATGACAGTGCATCAAAATCAAATACAAGTTGGAAACATGTTAAGATCATTCGTACATATTCTTTCACTCACTTAGTTGTATCACAACACATCAACCACATTCAAGTCACTTCTACTATTTCAAGATTTAACAATTCATAATAGGCGTAGTAGTGTAGTACTTACGGAATATAAATGAAGAACAAAGAAGTACTTACTTGATTGATGGCTTTGGATGATGTTCTTGCAAAGTAAAAGAGCAAAAAGGAAAGTTTTTGAGAGGATTTGGAGAGGTAGGCGGCGCTTATGCTAGGTTTACAATGTATTTTTGGTCTAAGACTAAGTTCCTTATTTATAGGACAAGCTCGGGTCGGGTTTTGACCAATTAGAATCGGATTTGGAGACCAAAAGTGACCATAGGCGGCGCCTAGTGCTTTGCCTATGCTTGGCATAGGCGGTGCCTTTTGCATAGCATTGTTGAGCATAGGCGGCGCCTATGCCATGGAATTCTTAGGCATAGGCGGCGCCTTTCACTTAGCATATGAGATTCAGAGACAAAAGGCATTGGCATAGGCGGCGCCTATGCTACGGCATACTTGGGCATGGGCGGCGCCTATACTATGGCACACTAGATTACGAGAGCTTAGGCCATAGAATAGGCCTTGCCTTATTCGTGGCCTAGTTTTACATAGGCCTAGCCTTGTTCGTTGCCTATATTTTCATAAGCAATGCCCAATACATAGCTTTTTGCTTCTTCATTCCTAACTTACCACCTTTAACATGCAATACGTCCAAATCAAAATTTGAAACCAACCTCCTCGTTTTACACGTCTTTGTACCTACATTTACTCAAAAACAACAAAGACGATTAGAACGATGGGTTGACTCCCATCAAGCGCCTTAGTTTTGGTCGTGGCACGACTCTTCTTTTTGAATTTTTATTTATCAAAAGCAAACAATTAGTAGAACGAAAGAAAGAAAAATGAAAAACGATGGGTTGCCTCCCACCAACCGCTTGATTTATTGTTGCGGCATGACATAGCTATCTCGATTACTTAGACTTCATCGAGATAGATGGTGGATCGTTTTCTGAATGGATTCAGACTACAATGAGTCTTACTTGTAGGCATGCAATCTTCTTCGGGATGACCCTTGTGCATGCGTATCCCAGGAGGGATACCAATTATATCATCAATAGTCCAACCCATAGCTCTCTTGTATCTCTTCAGAGTAGAGATGAGAGCCTCTACGTGCTGTTCACTTAAATCTTCCACCACACTTACCGGAAGTATATTTCCACTTTCCAAGAACACATACCTTAGATAATTGAGGAGCTCTTTCAATTCTAGCATTGGTGGCTCTTCAATGAAAGTCTTCGCTGTTGGTGACGGTTGATTCTTAAGATCAAGGTCCGGCTGTTTAGGAGTATGAGAATAGGACCCTATTTCTGTTTGAGCACATGTAGTTTCTTCATAATCTTCATCATCCTTATGCTCAACATTCAGTAGCGTAGCAGACAATGGCTCAACATAAGCTGTTTCGCTTCAGATAATGCTTTCTTATCCTTATAATGAACATCAGCTACAGAGAACACATTCATATCGCTGGGTTGCTTCATTGCTTTGCATATATCAAAATGGACCACTTCGTCATTCAACCGAAATAAAAGCTCATTAGCTCTCATGTCAATAAGCACACTTCCAGTTGCGAGGAAAGGACGTCCCAAGATTATGGGAACTTCAGCATCCTCCTCACAATCCAGAATAACGAAGTCTGCAGGAAATATAAATGAAGAAACCTTCACCAACACATCATTCAAGATACCCACAGGTCGTTTTACCGACCTATCAGCCATCACGAGCCCATATTGGTTGGTGTCGGATCGCCTAACCCCAACTTCTTATAGATGGATAGTGGCATCAAATTGATGCTAGCACCCAGATCGCACAATGCCTTAGCAAAATTCATAGATCCAACCGTGCAAGGAATAGTGAAGGCACCAGGGTCGGCCTTTTTCTGAACTAGTGATCGGGTAGCAA
The DNA here is from genome assembly GCA_030864225.1 of Capsicum baccatum var. pendulum. Lineage (NCBI taxonomy): Eukaryota > Viridiplantae > Streptophyta > Magnoliopsida > Solanales > Solanaceae > Capsicum > Capsicum baccatum. The sequence goes on from CM061550.1 coordinate 171,785,274, forward strand.
TAGCGCTGCAATGATGAACAATATCTTTCAACTCATAGCTTGCTGCCTGCTTCTTTGTCAAAAGATCTTTCATAAATTTTGCATACCCAGGCATTTGTTCAAGTGCCTCCACCAATTGAACATTAATGGTCAGCTGCTTTAACATATTCATGAATTTGCTGAACTTTGTATCATCGGCAATCTTCTTCAATCTTTGAGGAAAAGGTGGTGGTGGATAAGGAATTGTTTTCTCCACGGCTTTCTTCTCCTCTTTCTTTTGTTTTTCAGCCTTTTCAGGCGACAACATACTCGGTGTGACGTCATGGATGTCGTGGTTGGCTTCTACTGCGTTTTCTCCATTAGACTTATCATCGTTGTCCGCTACATCGTCGACCACTTGCTTGCCTTTGGATAAAGTTTCCAGCACCTTACCACTTCGAGTAGTAATAGCCATGCATGATCCATCATTCCTTGGATTTTGCACAGTATCGCTAGGTAAAGTGCCAGCCTTTCTTTGATTGAGTGCTGCTGAAAGTTGGCTCAATTGCTGCTCTATTTTCTTTATTGAAGTGGAATGTGAGTCAACCAATTGCTTCATCGAGGACAAGTCATGTATTACCTCCGTTACTCCTGCGCTGGTTGCTTCCACTCCTTTCAATAGTTTATCCACCATGTCTTCCATACTTCCGGAACCAGATGCAGTGCCGTCACGTCTTCCTGGAGGAACGTACAAACCACTGTTGTCATTGTTGTTCTTCCACCTACCTTGGTCCTTGTTTCCAGATTTATCATAATAGTTCCGACCTTGGTTTTCTTGGGCATTGCCTCGGAAACCCACCTGATTGTTCAAGTAGTTGGCTTCTTCTTCCGAATTAGATTCATCTCTTCCTTTTAACGCAACAGCATTGACTTTTTCGGTCTTCCCTGATAATAGATGCTTTGTAAGAAGATCCACTTGTGTTTTCATGTGCTCCATATCTTGATCACGTTCTTCTTCTCTTCTCCTTTGTTCAGCAGTCATGCCAATAGGTATAGTAGGGCTTGCTACCTCAGAATCCCTGGTATGCCAAGCTCTACTTTTCTTCATCATCCGATCTAGCATATTGCTTTCCTGCCCAAAGGTGAGGTCCATAAATGATCCTCCAGCCGCATTATCCACCACTGGTTTAGTTATTAAATTCAAGGCTCTGTATAGTTTCTCCATTTGGTGGACATTGGTCATGTGATGGCTTGGGCACCTCATAAGCTTCGTCTTGAACCTCTCCCATGTTTCATGAAGAGCTTCGGTTGGAAGCTGCCGAAAGTTGCTGATTTCATCTCTTAATTGTGCTCTTTTGGATGACGGAAAGAATCTTTCTAGGAAAGCGTCTCTCAATTGCCTCCAATTTGTAATAGAATTAGGAGTCAGCCCATTCAACCATAGAGTTGCCTCCCCAGACAGAGACAGTAGAAATAGGCGTAATCGAATTGCATTCTGACCAACACCAGGATTGTCAAATGACTTGCATGTAGAAATAAAGTTGATGAGATGCATATTCGGATCATCACCTGCTAGTCCACCAAATAATCCCTTGAGTTGCAATAACTGAATCATGGTGCTTGTGATGTTGAACTTGGCTCCGGGTGCCAATGGTGGAGGAATAATGGCTCCTGTGGCTCTGGCTCCATCAAGATCATCATCATCATCGTTGAAAGCTGGTTGTACAGGTCGGCGTTCATGCCTAAACCTTGCTTGACGATCTCTTCTGTTGGCAGGTGTTGTGATCTCAGCAGCATGCCTAGGGTTTAGTAACTCGTCATCACCTAGGTCCTCATCGTCAGGATTTATTGCTCACCCAGGGTTATCAATATTCTGTTGATGCACTTGAGCGGCTGCTAGAGCAGCTAGTCTCGCTTGTTCCTGTTGAGCAGCCATCCTTTCAATTTCGTGTTGTGCCTCCATTCTGCCAATACGTTGTGGTTCAGGATTGATAGGTAATAACGGTTGACCAGAACTTTGAGTATGGGGCATGCACTGAATAAAAACCTACAGAAAATAAAAACAAAAACTAAAAGTAAAAGTACGAGAATCTTTGACCAAAGGGTCTAGTAATTATCACAAACTTAATTGACACTCATATTCCCCGACAACGGCGCTAATTTTTGAGAACGCTCAATCTATAGCTCTCGTAAGAGTGTAAAGCGGTCGTTGTCAAATATATAACCCAACTGGGTTGGGTATCGATCCCACAGAGAATAGTCGGTCACTAAGTAAGCAAAGATTACTAGACTTGTGGTGCAAGTCTCGTAAAAGAGGGGGGATTGTAACGTGCAATTGATGTGAACAAAATAGTAGAGTAAAACAGAAAATAGCAAAGTAAAAAGAAATAATGTTTAGTAAGCTGTAAAACAATGAGAATTGAGAAGTTGGGATTATGTCCACCTTATGAGTTATACGTCTCTATTGGATATGAGTTATGCGGAATTCAGACATGCATGTGCTTATAGAGAATTGTATTCTATGGTAAATCGAAGCATCTTTCGACCTAACAAGGACTATTTCACTTTAACTCTTTTGAGCTTAAAGCGTATCTAATGGTACGAATTCTCCAAGAGGTTAATCCAGTTACGACACTAACTTTTTAACAGGGGTTGGTGCCCTATTACCTTGACATTATCTCTTTTCCATACATATAACTTTTCTTTCGAACAAGTTAATGCTATACTGGCGTATCCTATGTGTTTGCAACCACAAGAATTTGCATTAAGATGAAGAGAATCATGATATAAGCAGCATATGTGTCACGAATTCACAAACTCATAGCAATAGATAGTATCTCATACGGCTTCCATAACCCCAACAGAGAAGTTTAGCTACTCATGTGTGCAATGGAAAACACAATAGCAATTATCATCATACCAAAATAATCTCACGATAAGTATAGGGGTAAGAATGGCATGAATTCCTTGCTGAGTAACGTTTATCTTGTTGTGGAAATTAAGAATTGAATAGATGAATAGAAGAAGAATAAAAAGTAGAATTAATGGAAGAATTATAATCCGAGTTGTAAGTTGTGGAATAAGAAGTAGAATGAGAATGAGAATTTGGAACTAGAATCATAGAGGAATTAATTAGAAGTAGAATGAATTAAAAATCTCTAGCAAAATAGGGTATTTATAACACCTATATCCTATTCCTACTATGCTACTGCATTACTTAACCCAATCCTACTGGCTTACTGCATCATTATCCTAATCCTTATAGGTTACTGCTGATCCCCAAAGTCTTGAAAAATGCTGTTTTTGCCTTGGACAGGTTTTCCATGCGTCACTTTTGGTCCTTGGCGTCCAAGCTTTCCCTTTCTTCTTTCGTGAAGCTTCCTTTGGCGTTAAGTTATCCATAAAATGCTGAAATCTGCATCATTTATACTTGAAAACTTGCTAATCACGTTTGTTAGCTCAATTATAGGAAAAAGGACTAAAAGTGCATGAATTACATATTTTGTCCTCAAAACTTAGCTAAAATATGGGTAAAATATAGTACTTTAGGCGTGTAAATTTGCCTATCATCAGATAGCTTATTCCTCCATACAACTTAAGGAGCAAGATAAGAATTATTTGATTCACAATTTGGAATTAGAAGCATTTGTGTTTGTCTTGAAAATTTGGAGACATTATCTATATGGAGTGTATGTAGATGTATTTAAAAACTACAAAGGTCTCCAATATGTGTTTAGCTATAAGAGTTGAATCTTGGTCTGAGGAGGTGGTTAGAGTTATTATAAGACTATGAAATGAGTGTTCTCTACCATTTGGTTAAAGCAAATATGGTGGGTGACTCATTGAGTAGATTGTCTGGGGTAGTGTAACCCATGTTGCAAAGGATAAAAAATACTTATCCAAAGATATGCATATATTATCTAGACTGGGAGTTCGTTTACCTGATACAAATAATGGTAGATTGATGGTTCAAAATGGTTCAGAGTTATCTCTTGTAGCAGAGGTGAAGGAAAAACAATGTAATTACCCTATACTTAGTTAATAGATGTAGTTCATCAACAAAAGGTAAAGGTTTTCTCCAAAGGAAGATATGGTGTTCTCTGCTATCATGGTTGTTTATGTGTCCACAATGTTGATGGTTTGAGAGATAATGTAATGACCCTATAGGTTATTTTGTCGAATTGCATATATATCTATTATTTTGAGTATTCCCATAGCGACCACAGGTCATTTATGACTTGCTAAAACTATTGAACATTTATTAGACAGTTTGTTTGGATTTTAGGATTATTTCCCTACTTTAGAGATTTCGCTAATTAGGATTTGTTATTAGACCAAAACTCTTAGTATATAACCTTATATGACAATTCAAACATCTCCATCAGCTCCCAAACATTAATTTTAGTCTAGGGGACCCTTGGTTATAGTCCCGAGGCTTTAGAACTTATTTTAGGCTATTTGGCAATAATGTGAGAAATGACACTATAGGTGTGGGCCCCACACTTATTAGAAATGATCTCGATGAAAGTTTCAATGGTTCTATTGATTTTGAAATATTGAATTTGGTGTGATAGCATATTTTTTTTGCACACAATGAGTTCCAAATGAATCCCGAGCACCCGGTCAAAGTCTATTCCAGACTTAGAAAAATCTAGTGTATCAGGTTACTGATATGACCACTTAATAGATCATGGACACTTAAGCGGTCATTGCATGCGCGACATGGTGTTTCTTAAGTGACATTGACTATTTGATCAATGAATCCATAAGCAATGACTGTGTCCGCTTAAGCAATACTGGATTAGCAGAAGCGACACTAGTGGCCTTAAATCCTCTTTTGCGCACACAATTTTTTACCAATTCCCTCACCATTTTTATACATTGAGAGCTCAAGAAGGAGGAAATTAGGAAATCATCCATATAAATTAACGTAAGCTAACCTATCTCTTCTTGGACATTTCCCATTAATTTTTGCTTTGATTTCCATCTAAATTCTTGTTAAAATTCTTAAAATTTAGGTCTTTTCTCCTAAATTTTGAGGGTTGATTTGAGACCCAATTTTTGATATATTTGTTCTCAATTTTTTAGCACATATTCTTTGTCCTTCGAGGGGCCACGTGATGAGTTCAATTATGGATTCCATTTTCGGGCCTCACGTGCCAATTTTTTACTCAAAATTCAACCTGACTTGTATTATAGAAATATGGGTCTCATTTTACTCCAAACGAAATGTAGATTTGTATTTTTATAGCATAAAGACATTTTGGAAAGTAGAGTGAAGACAAATGATTCAAGGATTTTAGTTCACAATCGAGGTAGGCTTTTATCTACTCTTCTTCTTAAGATGGTGTTTAATATATATTGCATGTTAGATAGGTATATTAGAATATGATTGTGGGTTGAACCCCATGAATTAGCCTATATCATGAGCTTGGGGATTAGATAGGTTAATTTAAGGTGAAACACTTATTATACTTCTATGATCGTATTACCTTAGGTTGCTAGTGTGTTAGGTATAGTTGAGAGTAATGAACCTTTAGTATGGTGTTTAATATGTTACACTGTGGATTGTGTTTTTACTTGGATGATGAAGGTATGGTTATATCTAATATATATTAGTGGGCTCAAGTCCATGATTATGATATTGGTTTGATTCCGAGATGTGTTTATCCTTGTTAAGGTAGTGGCCATAGTTTATAGACATATTGATGTTTATAATTGTACTATTTGGATATTGGTGATGACATTCATAGACTCGATACATTCATGATCACTTAGATAATAAATAGTAGATTCCAACTAAAATTATGTTTTTATTACTCTTTTATAAAAAAGGATTTATTCCCAATTTACTACTTTAAAATGGATTTCTTCATAATGTGAATCTAATGTTGGGTGCATTTATGCATTCTAGCATTACTATTCTAACCTTGTTAGCCTTGTTTTGAGGATTATTCATGTGATTAATATGCTGATAATGATATAAATGTGCATTTAAGTGTCCATGTATGTGTGTACAATGTTTTATGGTGTTTCAAAGAAAGTTTTGATTCACATTGATCATTTAGAGTTCAATCAAAAAAACTAGTGTTGATAGCTTGAGCTAAGTGCTTGTCTAGCCTATTGTGTTGGGTTCTAATGAGTTTCTAAGGTTTTTGTTGTGTATTTATATGTGAAATAACTTGTTGATGATGTTTAAGGGTCAATTGGATCAAGACATAAGTCGAAACAATGAGTTAAAGATCAAAGTGAAATTAGCCTGTGCTTAGCTCGTGTTTCTAGTTCACCGTCTTGAATGTTGCATTTTTTTGATCTCTAAATTGTTGTGTTTAATTATATAAGATGTTTTTTAAGTGGATTATGATGATATATTAATGATATAACAGATTCAAATCAAGTGAAAACAACTCAAAAAGGCTCGAAATGGCTTGACGAAAGAACAATACCCAACTTGGACTCAATTTAGACACCTGGAATATCCAGGGCAAGTGTGGGTGTGTAAAAATATGTCTTGGCACATGCTACATACAAAGGTACTCAGAAGTCACCTAAAATATTGTACCCTCACGATGAGTCTGCTTCACAACCCCTACTTATGTTAAATGGTCCTCGCGACACGACCCTATTTCAAATATAGGCAAAAGTGCAGATTTGAATCCTACACGTCTTGGGACTACTTGGACACTATAAATACATCTTTGTACTTGTTATTTATGGACATCTTGGACTAGTTGTGGGGCTGCTCAAAACTTCTTTTAGGGTTTATATCTCTTTACTTTAGTTTCTTTCATGGTTTGTATCATCAATCCAAGGGATTGGATGATGAATATTTCCATTGAAGGTTAAAACTCCTATCAGGGGTTAAGTCTACGTTCATGATTACTTTTTATTTGAATTAAATTTGTTAATTTACTCATCATTGTTGGTTGTTTGTTTATTCTTGTTTTAACTATTTTAAAGATTCATGGCTATTAGAATACTTTAATTATCAACCTTATGAACTTGGCAGAGGGAATAGGGAGATAAAACAAGAGAATAAGCAAAGTATGGTTCTTGTTTCTTTATAAAATAAGAGACTTGAATTAGTATGAAGTACTGGAATGTACTTAGATGCCTTACTTGATTCATATGTAGGATGACATTTGTAAAGAACTTAAGTGAACTATTACATCCCCGCTTAACGATGTAGTTGTAAGGTTCAACTTAGGTAAAGGATTAGAGATTGGGAAACCATAATCTTGCAATTAACCCTACAAAACAACAACCAAGATAAGAAAGCTAATGAATGAAATTCAATAACATAGTAGGATTGTTCGTAAGCCTTAACCTTGGGCTTCTATCCTTGATTGTCCAAAGTCATTATTTTTCCGCATTAGTTTAGTTTCTTCTTAGTTTATTTTTAATTCTAAAACTCTATTTACTACTCTCCTCAATTGGTTGATCTAGAATTGTATAGGCGGCGAACGCAAGTCCTTGAGAGATCAATGCTTGGGCTTCTTTGAATCCACTATATTACTTGATAAGACCACTTACACTTGCATGTGCACTGTCATGTTTTTGGCGCCATTGCCGGGGAACGTTTTATTAGGCAACTATCTTATTTTTAATTTTTATATATTTAGTTGTAAATAGTTTTTGTTTAATTTCTTTTTATTTTCTTTTATTTCTGTTTTTCTCACACTTTTCTCGATGTGTCGGCTTGGGATAGATGGTTTTTGAGTGATGGAAATTCTTGTTGTTATTTTCTAGATTTTTATTAAAGTACGTGGGCGAAACCTTCAGAATATGATGCAGATAATTTGAGGAAATCTGAGTACTCAAAAACTGATACTATGGAAATTATTATGGAGCCACTGCCACCATGTCTACAGTGGCTAAGAAAAGAAATATATGAGGAGGACATTAGCCAATTTATGGAGAAAAGACAAGAATCACAGCCACTCAATTGTCATCTTTATCTTGAGGCTGAAAGTGGGAAGGTGAATAAAAGTGAAGATGTTGTGGATTGTGTAAATTTTGAAGCAGGATTAGTTGGGCCTCATTCAAAACACTTTTTTACATTATGTTTAGATGATTTCTTGTCTGTGGAATCATTTAAAATAGTGGAAGAGTGTAAAGATGAGGAACAAGAATCATATATTCTTTATTTTACACCTGACAAGCAAAATAAAAACATACCTCACTTTAAGGCCGAGTGGTTTATCATGCATATTTCATTACTCGGTTCCTTAATCTTTGTACCACCTCCAAATGAGCGAGGCAAGAATATGGATGCGATGTTAGGGGTGAAATTCATATCCTCAAGGTGGAGAAAAAAGTTGATTGGATCGTGCCGCGACACTAAATTAGACGCTTCTTGGGAGGCAACCCAAGCTAAGGTATGTTTTTCTTTTAGTTTCAATTTTTAGTTTTTAGTTCACATAGTTTTTGTTTTTGGTTGAGTCACAGGTTAATGGGAAGTCTGAATACCATAAACTTGAGCTTGGAGCATGGCAAAGAATTAGTATGGGGTTCCCATGGATCCCCTCTTTGTGTGAAGATGCATCTAGCTAGGCCTAGAGACCTCTGGAAGTATTTTTATCCTTTTATTTTTAAATTCACTTTAGGAACAAAGTAGATTTTTAAGTGTGGGGTGGGGAAAATCCCAAATTTTGGCTCAATTTAAAATTTTTTAGGTTAGGAATAAGTGAAATATTCTTGTTGGTGCTAATTTTGATTACATGATGCAAGTGGGTTTGTTTGAAAAAGCATGTTGATTGATGTGAATTGCTACTTTTGATGACTCTTAGGCTAATGTTTATGACTCTTGTGCTTGTTGGCTTAAATTTGAATGTGTGCTATTGTTTGGTTGTGAGGCTATGATGATCCTATTGAGTTGAGCATATTCCATGTGCATGTGAGAATTTTTATGTATTTCTTATTGCATATATATGTGAAGCAAAATAAAGAATGGAAGTTTAGGAGATGGTATAGGAATTTCTTTGATAGCCTTGTTTTATACCTTCTATTTGTCCTACCTTTATGCATTATACTAGTTAACCCCATTGTGCCTTTAGCTTTTTCTTTGGAAACCTCATAAGTAACCTAATCCCTTCTTTGATAGACCATAATTTGATCCAAAAGACTCCTAAGTGCTTTAATGAAAAATTAAAATAGTAAGGAGTTTGAGAAATTGAAGAAAAAAAAAAGTGAAATTGATGTCCCAAGGTAATAGTTATTGGTGTTTATAATTGATTTGTGGTGGATTGGTGTGATGTAAATTATGATAAAAATATTGCCATGATTGTTAAAAAGAGAAAAAAATTGATTCTTGTGGTAGTAAACTCTTCGTCCACCAAGTGTTTGTGAAAATGCTTAAAAAATGTTGCAAAAACAAAAGGTATGGATTGATGAAAAAGTGTAAATTGGTTGTTGGATATTGGTTTTAATTGTATAATGTAGTGTATTAAAACTCTTAGAGAGGTTAGTCACTATTCCCAAATACCCGTCTCCTAGTCTATATTACAACCCCAAAAAGTCCTAATTGATCCTCAACTTTACATTCGACTATTAGTGGAGCATTACACAAAGGGAAAGCCTATAGTTCATTTTGTGTGACTTTTGAATTCCTTGTGAGAGTGAGCGTAATTTGATTCTTGTACCCATCATGTTATAAATTGCATTATTGTGAGTGATTATGGGTAACTCTGTTGTTGTGAGGGGAACATGTTTGATGAATATGGGTGATTTGTATGATTTCCTTGATTGAATGATAATCATGAGTTTGCCAATTAAGTGAGTCAATTCTTGAGGCTAGGACATTTTGAGGCAGTGCTTATGAGCTTTTAATTGTGTATACATGCTTAGTATAGTAACTTGAATTCGTGTAGTCATTGTAGTGCTATATTAAGTGTATTTCATTTTGTATAAGTGTGGAGTTTCTTTAGCTCTTGATGATTAAAGAGAAGAATTATTTGAGGACGAACAAGGCTTTAAGTGTGGGGTGGTGATGTTGGGTGTATTTATGCATTCTAGCGTTTCTATTCTAGCCTTTTTAGCCTTGTTTTGAGGATGATTCATGTGATTAATGTGTTTATAATGATATAAATGTGAATTTAAGTATCCATTTATGTGTGTACTATGTTTTATGGTGTTTCCAAGATAGTTTTGATTCAAGTTGATCATTTAGAGTTCAACCGAGAAAATTAGTGTTACTAGGTTGAGCTAGGTACTTGTGTAGTCTATTGTGTTGGGTTATAATGAGTTTGTAAGGTTGTTACTGTGTATTTATATGTGAAACAACTTGTTGATAATGTTTAAGGGTCAATTGGATCAAGACATGATTCGAAACAATGAGTTAAAGATCGAAGTGAAATTAGCCAATGCTTAGCTCGTGTTTATAGTTCACATCTTGAATGTTGTATTTTTTTAAGCTCTAAATTGTTGTGTTTAATGGTATATGATGCTTGGTGAGTGTATTATGATGATATATTAAGGAAATTCAAGCTTTAAATCAAGTGAAAAAAACTAAAAAAGGCTCGAAATGGCTTAGCAAAAGCACAATACACAACTTGGACTCAATTTGGACACCTGGAATATCCAGGGCGGGTGTCGGCGCGTGGGAATCTCTCTGGGAGCGTGCTACATATGAAAATACTAAAATGGCACCCAAAATAGTGTACGCTCGCGATGAGGCTGCGTCGCGATCCCTACTTATGTAAAATGGCCCTCGCGACGCGACCCTATTTCAAATACGGGCAAAAGTGCAGATTTGAATCCTACACGTCTTGGGACTACTTGGAAACTATAAATACATCTTTTTACTTGTTATTATACTTGGACATCTTGGACTAGTTATGGGGCTGCTCAAAATTTCTTTTAAGGTTTATATCTCTGTACTTTAGTTTCTTTCATGGTTTGTATCATCAATCTAAGGGATTGGATGATGAATATTTCCATTTAAAGTTAAAAATCCTATCTAGAGTTAAGGCCACATTCATGATTACTTTTGTTTTGAATTAAGTTTGTTAATTTACTCATCATTTTCGGTTGTTTATTTATTTTTGTTTTAACTATTTTAAGGATTCACGACCCTTAGAATACATCAATTGTCAACCTTGTGAACTCAGGAGAGGGAATAGGGAGAAGAACAAGGGAATAAGAAAAGTATGGTTCTTATTTCTTTATAAAATAAGAGACTTGAATTAGTTTCTAGGATAGAGTTGTACTTATATGCCTTACTTAATTCATAAGTAGGATGATATTTGTAAAGAACTTAAGTGAACTATTACATCCCCGCTCAATGATGTAGTTGTAAGGTTTAACTTAGGTAAAGAATTAGAGGCTAGGAAACCGTAATCGTGTAATTAACCCTACGAATCAACATCCAAGATGAAAAAAATTAACAAATGAAGTTCAATAATATAGTAAGGATTGTTCGTAAGCCTTCACCCTAGGCTTCTATCCTTGATTGTCCAAAGTCATTATTTTTCCGCATTAGTTTAGTTTATTCTTAGTTTATCTTTAATTCTAAATTTCTATTTACTACTCTCCTCAATTGGTTGAACTAGAATAAGATAGGGGAGAACGCAAGTCCCTAAGAGATCAATACTTGGGATTCCTTGAAGCCACTATATTACTTGATAAGACCACGTACACTTGCGTGTGCGCTTGGGTGCTGTCAGAATCGTAACATATTAATGAATAACTTATGAGCCTATAAGACTAAATAATGAGTTTTTAGAAATTTGACTGTGATAGATTCCATTCAACAGTTTTGCTATTACTATTTAACTCGATCGAGAGAGATTTTAATCTATTCTACACTTGTATAATAATTTAGTCCTAGAGTTTATCTCAGATAGTCGATTTCGGGACTTATACTGTTTTAGACATGGTTTTATCCAGTGAATGTTGTATGTATGTATACATACATACATACATACACACACACACACACACACATATATATATATATATATTTGGTACTGGATAAAGTTGATTGATGAAGTGATGGTTATTAGAAATCCTGGTTTGAGACTAGGTAAGTGTTTATGGGTACTCCTGACCCCCCTAGGGCCCTCTTCATTCGTGAGACATCATACTGGAGAAGAGAGGTCGTCGAAGGTCCTGCCTTTGCAATCCATTGAGCTGGAGGAGGTGTATACACCGGGTTACACTATGGTACATGGATCAGTTATGGTATTATAGACTTACTTGGCATTCATTCTTGCATATGCATTTTCTATCACTAGTATGCAATATATCTATCAACCTTATGAGGGGTTACATAGGTATAGGTATGAGTATTGCTTGTAGTATTTTGTTTGGTGCTTGTATCTATCAGCCTTATGGGGGGTTAAAGAGGTATAGGATCTGACTATTGTTTGTTTAGTGTTGATTGAACATTCCAAGACTCTGATGACTGTGGTTTATTAAAGGCACGGTTAGGTATTATTTGTCTAGACTAGCTGGTTACTTCACATTGTTATTGTTGTTATGGTTAGTTCGTTATAGGTTAATTATTAGACCGATATTCAAATTTAAGGTATGTTTCTGATTTCCTTATCTTATAGTTATTTTATTTTGCATTATAATTTCATTGTTAGGTATTGTGGATTTGGACCCTAATTCTGCTAGCACTAGTTCCTACACTGATTAGAAGGACTTGAGATGCGAGTGTTATAACTTAGGTTGTACCTTGAGTTAACCTTGCTTATGTATAGGTATCTATCTATAGTAGTTATGGTATTACAGTATATCCCTCCCTCTTGTTTGTTCATGTAGTATATCTATTTATTGTCCTTGTATACATATATATACATTCTTTTTTATTCTTTATTCATATATAGACTAGGGATATACGATATAGTGCTAAGGATCTCAGGTATGGCTAGAATGGGATAGTTCATCCTTAATACCGCCTTAGCGTTACTATGTTAGTTTCTTGGATATGAATAATATAGTTTATCCTTAATGTATCATTAGCTTTACTATTTAGTTTGCTAGTGTAGTTTACATTTCTACTTACATGCTATTATATTTGAATTATCTTTGAAGCTCAGTTGGCAGTTGCCTACTGAGTACTACGTGTTTGGTACTCACTACTATACTTCTACAGTATGCATATCATAGTAGGGGTTCTCTCCATTATTGTGTGGATTATGCATAGCAATTATGGTTTGGAGGCATAGGGTGAGCTCCTGCCATTCAGAGTATTACAAATCTCCCTCTTATGTACTAGACTAGTCTCTATGTTTTATTCGGAGATGGGTTGTATCAGTATATTCATTTAGCACTTTTTTGTAACCTTATTAATTAGAAACTTTTGTACAGATTCCACCAAGTATAAGGACTATCTTATGTAGTTTAGTCTTTTACTATATTTATTTCATATTTTCTCTTTATTTCTCTTGGTAGTTTAAGACTATGGGTTGGCTTACCTACTAGTGGGTTATAGTAGGTTCCATATTGACTAGAGAAATCGGTTCATAAAAGATAGGATGTTAGCAAAGGATCATAGTTCCAAGTTTTGACTCACTATGGTGCCACCAAAATGTACCATAATTAATGGGAAGTCTATTGGGGAATGGTATGACGAGAGCCATAATAGAGTTTGTAACTAAGTGTCCCAATTGTTATCAAGTGAAAGTTGAGCATAAAATACCATGAGGTACGCTTTAGGATTTTGGTATCCCTAATTGAAAGTGGGAGGTTATCAATATGGATTTTACTACGGGACTTCCTTTCAATAGGTAACAACATGATTCGATTTGGGTCATTGCCGATTGAATGACCAAGTAAACCTATTTCTTGCTAGTTAAGACCTCAGATACGACTGATGATTATACTTAGTTATATGTTCATGAGTTAATAAGACTCCACTGTATTTCTTTTTCCATTATCTCAGAACAAGGTACTTAGTACACTTCTTAGTTTTGTTAATAATTCCAGAAAGGCCTTGATATAAATGTGAAACTTAGTACCACTTTTCACCTTTAGGTAAATGGCTAGGCCGAGTGTACTATCAAAACTCTAGAAGATATGTTGAGAGCTTGTTCGATTGACTTCAAAGAAAAATAGGATGATCATCTACCTCTAACTGAGTTTGCTTATAATAATAGTTACCATTCTAGTATTTGGATGGCTCCATTTGAGGCTTTATACGGGCATAGGAGTCAATACGCTAAGTGTGGTTTGAGGTTGGTGATGTTGCTTTGATTAGGCCAAACTATATTCTCAAATATATGGAGAAGGTTTAGTTGATTTGTAAGTGAGTGAAAACTACTCAAAGTCAAGAAAAATCTTATGTAGATGTTAGAAGAAGAAAACTAAAATTTACTGTTGGTGATTAGGTGTTTTTAAGGTGTCACCTATGAAGGGAGTGATGAGGTTTGGAAATAGAGGGAAACTCTTTCCCCGGTACATTGGTCCATATGAGTTCTTAAGGTCTATTAGAGTTGCTCTTATGAGCTGGATTTTTTTCCCGAATTATCCGCAATGCATCCTATTTTCCTCATGTCAATGTTAAAGAAACATATTAGTGATCCATCCCTGGTAGTGCCCATAGAAATTATTGGAGTGAAAGATAGTTTATTCTTTGAGAAGATACGTATTAAAATCTTTGATCATCAAGTTCGAATGTTAAGGAATAACGAAGTGGTTGTAATGAAAGTCTTATGGAAGAATTCATCAGTTAACTGAGTGATATAGGGAGCAGAGGAAAACATGATGATTCAATATGCTCACTTATATTCTCCTAGCACTGAGTCAGCTTGAGGTATGAAATTTTCTCCAAACATATTCTCTTTATCAAAATCCTTACTTATATCAGTCCAATCTATGAAACATATGTGTTCAGTCAGTTTAGTTGTATACATGTTTTTGGGGAAAGTTAGTTTCAGTTTCATGGCATGATAAGATTCAGACCTTAGCCTAACACATCCATAATTTAAATCTTTTCCCCATTCCAACCTTCATTCCAGGACGAATAGTCCTAAGGAAGAGATAATATTATGCCCCATAAGTTCGACAATTTTATTTTTGATAGCTCCTATTTGTTTCAATGAAATTTTAAGGTTTAATTATGACTCTAAATGATAACGGAACCATTAGGAAGCACTTTAAAAAATTTGAAATGAGTTTCAAGGCTTAACATAACTCCAAAACATTGCAGATCTGCATTTAGGTCATGCCATAGAGGCAAGGCACAATCCAAATAGAAAAAACCAGCGGGTTGCCATGATAAGAAAGTTCTACGCCAAATGGTTGCCATGATAAGCATGTACCATATCACTAGCTTGGCACAATAAGGGTGTGCTACGCCAGTGGTCATGGTGATGCCAAAATTCCATTTTTTCTTTAGTTTTGCAATGGAAAACTAGTCACTTACATCATAAATGATCTTATAACTTCCCCAAATTGTTTTACCTCACTCGTTAAATAATTCTCTTAGGAATTCAACCTCAAGGGCTCCTAACTCAAGCATTCCTCCAATTAATCAATAAGGTCAATATGTCGGGGTTTGAATAAGGGTTTTCTTTCATCTTTGTTCAAAAGAATTTCATTTTTATAATTAATTTTATAGATTTTCTCAATAAGGTTAGTACCCACTTTTACTTGATTTGAAACAATGGTGCTCCCTTATGAATTAAATTGCATTTATTATGAATATTAATGGTTAATCATGTTTTCACTATTATGATTGATCTTGTGAAGTAAATTTTAGTGTTCTAGAAATAAAATGCTATAAGCTAGTAAATGTATATGATTTTAGCCCGATTCACTTAGTTTACAAGAAATTCAGACTTATAATTTCATATTAAAAATGAAATTCACATATATACTTTTGGTTATGAAATAGAAATAGAAGCATATTGTGGTTTTCAAACTTATGATCTTACATACTTATATTATGGTGAATTTTATATATTTTTGAGCAATATTATGATTTTGGGAGTAGTATCTAAGCACTGAGAGGTGAGGGTTTAGTGTATATGAGTCCAGAAACTATGTGCCACTGTAAGTATTATATTTAGCTTGTCCAAATGGTCTCGTACAAATGATCACATTTATATGCCTTTATACCCTAGCAAGGTATATCTGGTCCTTTCTATGGGGGCATTTACATTGGACTCCATATTTCTTGCATGGTTTATGTTGATTAAGAGAATTTTCCACAAAAATAATGATTTTGGAAATTAAGTGTAATGACCCACTGGCTTTACTAGCTTTTGTTTACTTGTGCTTTATAATATTTCAACTTTTAGTTTTATTCATGAATGTGGTGAGTCTGTTACACTTTGCATGTATGTTTTAAGCTTATGATACATATTAGTTTTATGTATGTATTCATCCCGTTATACTTAGTATATTCCAGAAGTACTGACCACATGCTCCATGTGCTCTACATCCTATTATAATATAGGGTCTGGTGTTCATCCTCAGCAATATGATTATCCACGATCACAACTTTCTACCTCCTGTAAGTTGGTGAGTCCTCATGTTCTAAGGACCTAGATTATATTTACTTTTAGCAATTCAGTTATGATTTTGTTTAGACTTTATATTTTTCTTTTGGGTCAGTTGGGGTCTATCCCAGTGGCACTTCAGTATGTTTTGAGGCTTGTCTAGACTTAGTAGTTGTTTTCAGATATTCATATGTTTCAGTTGATGTATAGTTATGTTTATTTATTGATATTGTTTATCCAAATGAATTTAGACAATACATTAAAGTTTTCGCTCATTTTTGAAGTAAATTTGTCATGATTAAGTGCTCAGTAGATACCATGAGTTAACTTTGGGGATACTTTTTGTCCTAAGCATCATGTGTCATATAGGGTATAGACTCGGGGCTACATAAATGGAACCCCCTTCTATTAACTGATTTAAATGAAATACGAATGGAGCTTCTAATGGCAATCTAGTACCTAGTTCATCAACATTATGTATAGGAAATTCTCCAATTTTTTTGTTGTTGCTAAAGGTATTAGGATCCCTGATTTTACAAATTTGGTGGCAGAGGTAAGATCTATAAAAGTTTTTCTGGAATATTATATGGAAAATCAAATTGGATTTATAGTTATAGAGTGTGACTCTTTGACAATGGTTCAAATATTAAAAGTAAGATGGAAACCTCCTTGCACTATGGTGATGGAAGTGAATTGTATCAACAATTTAAGAGATTCATTAATAGCAAGAGTACAACATTCCATTTGCAAAGAAAAACTCTTCCTCAATTTTTTTACTAATCTAGTTTTCTCTTTTCTAGGTGATTTCCTATATGAACAATTTCAAGACATACTATCCAAGGGTAGAAGAATTCTCAACTTAGTAAAACGAGGATACCATATATAAAAAGACAAAATACTGACGGACAGGGTACTACTAATTTCTAAAGAAGTGTTACAGGTAATTTAGATTAATATAAGAATAGTGGAATAATTCTTATATCAGTTCAAAGCATAAAAGATTAGAAGAATGTCTAGTTGGTTTGAGCATATGTAGCTGGTGAGAGTATTTGATGTGTATTTAATATCAAATCAGGATCTATGCACTTGGGATGGACTGATAAAGTACAAATTCATTTGTTTTGTTGAAGAGTTACCTACTACATAACAAAAGGCAAGATTATATATAGATTAGTCTTAGTACATCTATTTCTAGAGGTTTGGTGGTGGTATTAATCTTGTATAAGATTCTTCCAACTAATAGAAGGAAAAAAATGGGAAAATGACAAAAATTTAAGGTAATTGAATCAATTAGCAAAGAATCCAAACGAAGATGAAAAGATGTAGATTCTTGAAAATCCAAAGTCGCCAAATTCACAATTGAAACATTCAATCAAAATGTAAGAGATATAGGGGTTAAAGCCACTCAAATCCTTAGATCTTATAGTTATTTATCAATTTTCAAGAGAAGAGGATAGATATACTTATTCAAGATAATACACTGAGGATTGACTTAAAGAGAAAAGGGAACCTTATCTCATAGAGTTGAGGTAGCTATAGCAATGGAGAATCTAGAAAGATAATGATCTCAGTAATGAACCTCCATAGTTGATGAAAAAGGTCAAAGTGAAGGGATAATATAGTCAAATATTATCCTAGAACTTTCCATTTTCACATTTTTTATTTTCTTGATTGTTGAAGTCAAGTATAATACTTTCGTTTCTTTCATTTGCAGACCAAGTCACTTTTGGGCTTAGATGTATAGAGTTTTTGTTTTACTTAATAAATAGGTTGTGATCCCAGCTTTAAGTTACAAAAAAATTACATCGTATTTCAAAGTAAACATTATTTGAAAATAGATTTTGATTATAAAGATGGACTAGTAATAGGATTATTGAAAGTACGGTTGAATTTTGTTTCTCCACACATAGTACTTTAGACAATTTTCTTCTTTTCACAAAAAATTATCATTCTCATCAAATAATTTGTAGCTTGATTTGAACCCACCTCGATCAAGTATTCAACCTTGTTCAACCATAGGATCAAAGACATTAATATCACTTGTTTTGAGCAAAATCGATAAAAATCACACGAAAGCTAATAATTAGTAATCTTAGTGGAGTTAAATCAGACAACACATAAAATTATAATAAAACCATAATATTATTATATGTTTTGGACAATTGTCTTACATATTAGAAACTAATAGAAAAGAAATTATAAAAACTATAGAGAGAAAATCTCCACCTCCAAACAAGACTTTTTAATGATCATTTATGGATTTTATTGTGTTCTATGGGAAAGAAATGATCTTCAATCCTATAGAAGTCCAAATCATTTCCTTCAAAAAAGAAGTTGACATATAATAGAAGAGATATTATCCAACAAAAAAACCTTTTAAACCAAAAAAATCCTTTTTAAGTAAAACACAATTACGATAAGAATAAAATAAGGTTGGAAATTAGGACAAACTCTAACCCATATCTCATAACATATAGTGAGTTAGAGAGAGTACTACTTACAAAATTAAAGATCTTTGAGTCTAGTTCTTAAAAAATAAATGACTCGTCATGTGAGTTAAGTGAATTCAAAGAAGACATTGTCAAAAGGACAATGACTCGTCATGTGAGTTAAGTGAGTTCAAAGAAGACATTTTCAGAAGGATAACCATTTACAACCAAGTCACGTGCTTAGGATTAAATTGTGTTGATGAGATTAATTTGGTTTGGAAAAACAGATATTTATCTTGAGCTTAAAGTATAAGTTTTTGTACGTACAAAAGGTGATAGAAATAGTTTGAAAGGATAATTTTTTGAAATAAAAAATATGGACAAAGTGAGTGAGTTATATTTTGGATTCTAGCATAAACATCTTACGTGTTTTGACATTTACATAGTTAAATTAAGTATTTCTATATTCTAATTTCATTAGCTACTAGAATATGTAACCGATATTATATAAGATTAATAATGGATGAATATGTAGGACAAGTAGGTGGGGTAGACAAGTGTCATATGCATATATATACTATACAAATAGTCTATGATATATTCTATATCAAAGATCTATGTACTACTGACAAATAATAATGTCATAACCCAATTAGACATGAGTAGTACCCAGCCAAACTCTACGGCAAAAGAACTATCTTAACCAACCCTTAACCAACTAAATCAGACCTTCACAAGTCACTTTCCTCAATACTTACCATTAATTCACTAAAACACAATATTAACCAACCAAATTCAATATTATCTTATTTAATATCTATAAAGAAAAATAGAGTGCGGAAGTATATCTAATTATTACAACCCCCGAGGCCTGAATCTTATTATATAAAAACATCTACTTCATATCCAAAACCAAGTCTAAAATATTAAGTAAAGATGTCACTTAGTCTTGAGTAATTGACATAATCAATTTAAGAATGGTCCAATGGCTGCCCATATATGATGCTCACACTTGAATCAATATTTGAAATTATGGACTAGAGTTGCGGTCTCGTCTCAAAGGCTTGAACATGCTCCGCACTCATGAAGAAAATAGTATAGGTAGTATCAGTACAATAACTAAGTACTAGTAGTCAGCATCGATCTATTCAACTCAACCCCATACAAATAGGCAAGTTAAATTAAAGTAACAAAAATCAAAACACAACTCACAATTAATTTTTAACCAAATATAGTAGCCGCTTCGTACCCAATACAATAACAAGTTCGGTGTGTCACTCAATCCATATTTCATCTCAATAACATCTCCAAAATAATATTTTCAATGCATGATGTAGTCAACAATCACTAGTAATGTATGAAAGCAAATCACAAATGCCAACTTACATACAAGCATATAGTCAAGCAAGTCTTTACTATAATTCGACTATAACTACCCACTTTATTTCCATAAACTTTCCCTTTCTTACGATTTTGAATCGGTCTTGATCTATAAACAACAATAACACAATTATTAATACAACATTTCACTTTTTTTTTTAAAAAAAATTAGGAACTCACATTTATCAAATTAACCCAAGAATTTGCCCTAGCTCATCATCTTAGGTTCTTTTACCCATTAAACTATCAAATTTCCATATCTTAATATTATAATCAAGAATTCTACCATATGAAGTATTTGTTATCATTCTCGAATCAATAAATAATAAATTGAATCTCCATCAATTCCCACCAGTTCAAAATCTAGGGCTAATCTCCAAATTCTACCATGATTATGATTCTCATAATTTCTATAAATCTAAAGGAGTAATTCAGGTTTTGAAT